>OX452972.1:7500-1207500 GCA_949699065.1 Metalampra italica | reverse complement strand
TGCGTTACCAAATATTTTTTTTCCTTGAATTTTTATTTCCGTCCCTTCCGTTTTCCGTGCCACATGTTTGCCTCTGTGAATGAATGAATGAGTACACAACAAAGAACATAGAAAAACATAATTTTACAACATTGCAGCGTCAAAAACGACTCCATCTCAGCATATGCTGTGGTTATTATTATTTTTATTAGAGGTGGTTCTCTTTCAAGTCTTATCTATCCTTGTATCACTGCGACCATTGCTGATCTATTGTGATCGCCGCCTTTACTATAGTTCAGTGTTGAGCTTTGCATCCGTTAGGAAATTCAGCACGCTTTTGGCACTAATTAGTTTTACTTCATCGGGTTGAAGTATGTAGTTGCCCAGATGGACGCTTCTTTTACTCATCAGTGGGCCACATTCGCACAGAAGGTGTAATGGTGTTTCCTCTGCCTCTTGGCAGAATCTGCACATTTTAGTGTCTCGCAGATTGAGGTTGAACATGTGTTTGTTCAGGCCGCCTCTGTGGTTAGACCGTAAACCAAATTTTTGTGTTGCTGTCGTATTCTTTCATATGGGACTCGTATAAGAGTAAGCAGAGGAAAAAAAATATAGCGAAGGGAGAGCCATTGGAGCGCCGAGTCAGATGGTTCATGTATCTATGTGTGTGCAGGGTTCCAGTGGGGCACGCGCGAGGGTCCGCTGTGCGAGGAGCCCATCCGCAACGTCAAGTTCAAGATCCTGGACGCGGTGATCGCGCAGGAGCCGCTGCACCGCGGCGGCGGACAGATCATACCCACCGCCAGGAGGGTACGTTATATCAGCCACAGGCCTTCCTCGATGAACTCCACCATACCCGGTCTTTGGCCCTCCGCATCAGCCATCTTCTTTAGGTGCTCGATTCATCTGGCGCGTCTACGCTGCGCGTCTCTACCCCAGACCTCGTCTGCCCCAACGGGAGTCACTAATATTGATATATGATCCACTATCATCATCAGCCCGATCCTCGGTTCTCCGCATCCAGTCACTGCCAGCCGCTTTATATAGATCTGGAGCGCCGTCTTACCATCCCTAAGGCGTCCCATACTAAGCTTGCCCACTCGTGGACTTCACTCGACAACTCTACTACCCCAACGGTTATCGGTCTATTAGACGGATGTGACCAGCTCACTGTCACTTCATCATCATCATATCAGCCTGTAGACGTCCACTGCTGGACAAATGCCTCCCCCGGGGATCTCCACGACGACCGATCTTGCGCTAACCTCATCCAGCCGGGTCCCGCGACCTTCAAATAAATAAATAAAGGCTGCGTCTTTCAATACGTGGTCGCCACTCGAGAGCCTGTCTGCCCCAATGGCCGTCAGTTCTACGAGCGATGTGCCCCGCCCACTGCCACTTCAGCGCGATTCTTTGAGCTATGTCGGTGACCTTGGTCACCTGTCACTTCAACGACCTTGAAAAATGACCTTGATCTCGACTGACCATGGGTTCGGAACTACCACTTCAACGTACGAAGTATGTTGGTATTGTTGCAGGTAGCGTACTCTGCGTTCCTCATGGCAACACCTCGACTCATGGAGCCCTACCTGTTCGTGGAGGTGCAGGCGCCGGCCGACTGCGTGTCCGCCGTGTACACAGTGTTAGCCAAGAGAAGGGGTACGTGATTGATTAACCTCTCGAAACCCCCCGGCTTGATACCGACCAGACGAGAGTAGACTGGACGTCTGTAAAGTTTAACTCTATGTCCAGTCTTCTCTGGTCTGGTCGTTCATCTTACCCCACCTGACCTACATAGGTGGACGGATAATTAGAAACAGGGCAAGATTTTCATACAATCGAGGTCACTTTGAAGCCATGGTTCTCCGTGAAGGTTTAATCGGGGCGTGATCTGATGATGGTCATCGAGAGAGTAGATGGAGGACTTTTAGATCGCTATAGATACCCAACTGACCAGATGAGACGTTTGGATGCAGCATCTTTATGATTCCATAACTTTAAGATTTTCATACAATTTGGATGCCATTTTGCGTTTTTTTCTTCATGACGAATCTGCTTCGAAGCGGCATATCTGATCAGTTGGATTTCTATAGCGATCTTAAATTCCTCCATCTACTCTCTCCATGACCATCTTCAGATCATGCTCCGATCAATCATTCACGGAGACCCATGGCTTCAAATTGACCTCGATTGTATGAAAATCTTGCCCTGTGTCTAATTATCCGTCCACCTATGTCTATACGGATAATTAGAAACCAATACATTTAAATTTGCCCTTATATTTTGTTCAATCCGTCCTACTTAAACCACTGAGTTTATCATGTTTATATATATGTTACGTTTGCGGAGAAACAAATAAATGTATGACATGTATGTATTGTTGTATGGTGGGTGGCAGGTCACGTGACGCAGGACGCGCCCGTGCCGGGCTCGCCGCTGTACACGATCAAGGCGTTCGTGCCCGCCATCGACTCGTTCGGCTTCGAGACGGACCTGCGCACGCACACGCAGGGCCAGGCCTTCTGCCTGCAGGTGTTCCACCACTGGCAGATCGTGCCCGGGGACCCGCTCGACAAGAGCATCGTCATACGGTCAGTAACACACACAGCCGTGGTTTAAAGCGTATCCCAGACACATGCGGCCTGCGGTGGCGGCGTACCGCAGGCCGCGCGTGTGTGAAGTCTCACATACATTGCATAGGGAATACAACAGGCCGCCACCGCAGGCCACGTGAGTCTGGGATCCCCTTTATACTAAAAAAAGGGGCTGAGAGTCTTTTTCATACAATCGACGTTACTTTGAGCCCTTGGATCTCGTGCAAGGGAAGGGTTTTCGTGAGATCTGATGGTGGCTGTCCGGAGTACGGATGGAGATATGAAATATAAAATGAAATATGAAATACATTTCATCAACAGCCTATTAGTCTCCCCACTGCTGGGGCTCAGGCCTACCCTCTCAACGAGGCCGTGCGGGCCATGGTCCACCACGCTAGCCCAGTGCGGGTTGGTGGACTTCACATGCGCCTAAGAATTTCTTCTTCGGCGTACGCTGATTTCTCCACGATGTTTTCCTTCACCGTTTGAGAGCAGTCAGTACATGTACTTAAGTTTCGAGAAAAAACCCATTGGTACATGGCCCAACCGCGGATCGAACCTCGGACCTTTCGATATGATAGGTCGCGTCTTATCCCCGAGGCCACTGACGCTCTCTGAAATACATTTATTTGCAGAGAATAGGGTTCGAACAGGTGGTGGTGATCATACAATAGCTACACTATTCAGCTAGCTTACATTAGCATGCAAAATTGTTACTTACGACTAACTACTTGGCACTTAAAATTTAAAAATTCGTCCAGAGAGTCATAATCACAAAACTCCCGTATTGCTCGAAACTCCCGTATTGTTCAAAACTCCCGTATTGCACAAAACTCCCGTATTGCACAAAACTCCCGTATTGCACAAAACTCCCGTCTTCGTGAAGTCGGTGCAGGGACTGCCACACCCGTCTAAGAATAAGAAGAATAAGAATATTGGTGTGCAGGCCACTGGAGCCGCAGCCGGCGACGCACCTGGCGAGGGAGTTCATGATCAAGACGCGGCGGCGCAAGGGCCTCAGCGAGGACGTGTCCATCAACAAGTTCTTCGACGACCCCATGCTGCTGGAGCTGGCCCGGCAGGACGTGCAGCTCATGAACTAGACTTAGGTATTCCTCGAACACATATTATGCACGGTCAGCAAGGAAATGGGCAGTTTACACAAATCTTTTAGAATGTGGGATGTCAAAATGCTCCCACCCCCGTCGACTGTGGCTGTCAGTTCATCCCTATCTAGACTTCGATAAATAGGTCTCTCGGCGGCCATTGAAGCAAAATTTGTGTCTCTCCACAGTTACTGGGGAATCACAATATGTGCTTCTCGACAGATGAAAGGTTATGCCAATCGATCCCGTTTCTTATAAAGTTCAAAAAACTCTATGGGTCCAACTGAGGTGAGAGTTTTAGAAAAGTCAGAAATCGCAAAAAACTTCTCCCATACATTTTGAAGGATATGAGGAGAGTCAAACTTACTTTCATAAAAAACAAAACTTTTTACGATGGATCTGGCTGCTACAAAGATTAGGTACTAGTCGAAAAGAAATCTAAATATCGAAATAATTTTTCTTATATACACTACTCATCAACAGCCTATTAATGCCCCCACTGCTGGGGCTCAGGCCTACCCTCTTAACGAGGGCGTTCGGGCTATAGTCCACCACTCCAGCCCAGTGCGGGTTGGTGGACTTCACATGCGCCTAAGAATTTCTTCTTCGGCGTTTGCAGGTTTCCTCACGATGATGATACACTACTTACCTATAGGATACTTTTTAACGCAGACGAAGTCGCGGGGCATCCGCTAATAAATATTTAAATAATTCATAACATACATATTTATTTAGTGACAGGCAGGACACAATAATGTGACTGATTATATATACCTACCTATACATAATAAATAATATTTGTTACATACACGGAAGAGAGAAGGGGGGATATAGGAATCAGAACAAATAAATTACTGTGATGATTAATGAATCAACTTACTTCCATGGACAAATATGTAAGTAAGCAAATACTAGGGTTCTATCAAAAGATCAAGGTGAAATTTGGAACTTACCTTTCGTATTACCTACTTTTTTTCTACCCCTGACATATTAGGAAGATTATCTAAGCCGATAAATTTTGAATGTTTGTCTACAGAATCGGGCAGAAGAAGGGGATTGAAAATTTTAACGTGACCATAAAATATTATAAAATTTTCTTGTAAAATTAAAAGATAAGTTTTTTCACATTGAAGTTTATTTTTACTTTCTCGCACCAAGTACTGTATGTTAGGCTAAGGGTAGAGGATGTAGGTATTGTAATCGTGAAATTTTCCAATTTTCGTAACACCAAGTAGGTAGCTCAATTCCGTCCGTCCGTGCGTCCGCCACGCTTGGCTCTGGAGGCTAAACCTTTGGTCCGATCGGGACCAAATTTGGAACATAAGAGTTTAAATTTATTTTATCGAAGGATTATCAACAGTCTCTTCGTACATTCAAACCGAAGGGTAGCTGTCATACAATAAAAAGTGTTTTTTTCTCAAAACGGCTCTAACGATTTTGATGAAACTTTGCACGTCGTAGTTGCATAAGTTTGTCTATGACATAGTAATACCCATTGGTCTGGAAAAAATCTAGTTTGTATGGTTCCCCTACAACTGAAATTGAAGATTACTCACAAATGGTTAGAGCTATTGAATTGTCATGTATTACGAAAACGAGGTATATACAGGGTGAATTTTTCAAGTGGGCGTAGATGACCAAATCCTAAACCACAAGTAATAACGAAAAATGCTTAAAGGAGTCTCGGAGATGATTTTGATAAAAACTAAAACGGCTTCATTACTTTTGAAAAAATAATTTCTGCTAACCAGGAATCGAACCTATTTGAAAAAAATACACATGTATTATTGCACTATCCAATAGTGTCGTTAAAAATAGTTTATAACATACCCGGGGATTTTCGATTCCCGGCTAGGAGAATTATATTTTTTCAAAAATGTAATGATGCCAGTTGGAATGATGCAGTTTTAGTTTTTATCGAAATCGGCGCCGAAACTAATTTGAGCATTTGTCGCTATTGCGCTAAAATTCACCCTGTATACTAAATAGGTCATACAACATGACTTTATCAGTATATGTTTAATATTTAAAAAATCATACTAAATGTTATGAAAAAAATGATTGTTAGGAAAATGACAAAGTTGCTCTTTCTTTACGAGTTTACTCTTTCTTTAACCTCCTGAGTGCTGGGAGAAGTGAACTATTTTTTATATTTTTATATATTTTTTTATTTTACGTTTTGAGCGATGCCGTGGCGTCCCAGGAGGTTAAGGAATAAAATAAACAAGAAATGGCGAGAAAGTTTAGTGCGGGCCGCCGTACAGTTTATTTCTTTACTCTTGACGTTAAAAACATACTGTGTAAATATCTAATATTAAAGGATCTGAATGAGCTTCCATGGATATCATTAATTGAATTACTTACTAGTGACCGAAAATTATAGGCCTTATATAAGCCATACGACGGCCAGGTCGGCACTTTGAACGCTTCCGGTTCTCTGACCAATAATTATAGGCCTTATATAAGCCATACGAAGGCTCTTTTCAACACTTCCGGTTCTCTCATTGGTATCTTTAGAACCTTCACAAGTTAACAGTGAAAAAATAATTCAAGTGGAAAATGAATATCTTAGCAGTAACCTCACTTCTTCAGCTAATAACTGTTTGTACTGAGGCAGTAAGTCTACCCTACACCGCGGCACTTATCGCGAATAAAGAATTCACCCATCACTTGACTGCGGTGGTTTGGAGTCGCAAGGATCCAAACGCCGTCGCAGAATTTTTGAAGAAGTTCTGTGGTTCCGTGGTTACAGCTCCAATAAACAGTACAGATTTTGACATCAGGCGAATGTACAAAACTACTAAGTACATGCAACTAGTGTTTTTCGCCGATGCAGCAGATGAGTTTATTCATTATTTATCTATCGTTATTAAAGATGTGATGGTTTCTTTTCGAGTCATACTTGTATTTACAAAGCCGATTCGAGACCGATCTGAATTAACGAATGTTAATAGAGCCGCTTGGAACAATAGTATTGGTGATATTGTAGTACTGAGCACAGATGATGCCAACGATAACGTCAAAGCCTCAACATACTTCCCGTATAGTAACGGATCATGTGAAAATTATGAACCAGTATCGTTACATGAAGAATACTTTCCAAAAAAATTCAATAACTTTCATAAATGTCCTATGAAAGTGATATTTTCTGAATATAAACCCATGTTTATGATTGTAAAGAAAAACAATACTGTAGTATCATTCAACGGAGGTGCAACTGGTTATAAGAAAGCTATAGAGTTCATCGCATTAGAGAAATTGAACGCCACGTTTGAGATCGCAACTTTGAATACTTTCGACACGATAGAGAACTCTTTCAAGGATCTTATGGAGGGTCGTGGAGACATCATGATACCGTTTTACTTGCTGCAGCCTGCAAGATATTCCCAATTGCAAATGTCACCTATATTTTATTTTATTATCACGCAGTGGATTGGACCTAATCGCCGCGAAATTTACGCGTGGGCTAAGGTCCTGCTGCCTTTCTTCACCAACGTAACTCCCCTCCTTCTGATGTCATTCGTAATTTTTATAATAATAACTAAATTAATTAGACGATTCGCTCTGTGTAAGCCTGCAAGGAAAAATGGTGTGTTCTTTCAAACATTCGTACTGTTTTTGGGCCAAGGAGTAAATTTCGAGACGAAATGCTGGTTGGTCAATAGTTTATTTGTTCTGTGGATTTGGTTTTGTCAAGTTATACGCATAGCTTACCAGGGGGACCTTGTTGAAGGCCTACGCAAAATTATACTAGAGCCACGTTTAGGAACACTGGACGAAGCATTAAAAGTTGTAGGCAATTACGGAGGACTCGAACCTCTACGTCACGTCTACGAAGATACGCCTTTATGGAAAGATTATCAGGTAATTCCGTTTTCGAAAGTCCACCAAAGTATCAAGGATATATCAGGCGGTAATCGATCCTTGGCGCTGATTCTCAGGTTTCAGGTTAGCATGTTACGCCGACCTGTCCAGGTTGTAGATCAGACAATCGTAGAATTAGCTTTGTGCTGGTATATAAGGCCAAGGTGGCCAGCTGTGACGGAGTTTCAGGCTCTGTTCTTCAAAATATTTGAGTCTGGAATGTTCCTGAATTACCATCAGGCCTATAAAGTATCTGAAGAACCCACCATTCGGGAAATTGCACCCCTGTCTTTGGACGGTTGTTTCTATGGTCTACTGTTGATGTATTTAATATGTGCTTGCATTTTTTGTGGAGAAATTGTACTTCATAAATATGACATAGGAAGGAGATTTAAGATGAAATTAAAGTGATTTATGATGTTGACATTGAGAAATTAATTTTAATAGGTAAATATATAATAATTGCACCAATGCACATTATTAAAATATGCACTTTAATTGAACAATAATAAAATACACGTACCTACACCCACTTTGAAAGTTTGTAATTATCATTCAAGATTCCCATAACAGAATAGAATAGGTACCTACAGCTACTTTCTCAAGACTTCGAGGTTGTAATAAGTTATTATCCCATATAAAGTTATTCATCATGTCAGCCTGTAGACGTCCACTGCTGCACAAAGGCCTCCCTCAAGGATCTCCACGACGACCGGTCCTGCCCTAACCTCATCCAGCTGGGTCCCGCGACCTTCACCAGATCGTCGGTCCACCTTATGGCCTGCCTACGCTGCGTCTTCCGATACGCGGTCGCCACTCGAGAACCTTTCTGCCCCAACGGCCGTCAGTCCTACGAGCGATGTGCCCAGCCCACTGCCACAAATAGGTATACTTATACGTGGGGGTAAATTTTTACAACCGACAAGTGCGAGTAGGACTCGCGCCCTGAGGGTTCCGTATAAATAGAAAAAATTAGATAATCATTAATAAAATTTGTAAATAAATCACATGGTACTTTTATTGTTAACTTGCTCATACGCAAAGTTGTACAAGAAAAAAAAGATTTTTTTGTCATGTAACTACAAATTTTTTTGCGGGTTTTTCCTTTAATGGGCTCCTTTGCTTCTTGCCAAATTTCAAGATTCTATGTCAACCGGAAGTACCTACCCCATAGGTTTTGACTACCAAGGTACTCAAAAATGAGGCAAAATCGGCCATTCTTCTGACTTCGTTGACTAAGGGTCAGTTCAGACCAAGCGGAAATTTGTCCGAGCACTTTTTGATGTCATTGTCAAATAAACCATAGATTAGATTAGATTTATTTATTTCGCTCTTACATTATTAAATTCATTACACATGTCATTATTATTGTAAAAGGGATCGTCATAACATTAATGTCAAACAAAATAAATTACAATGTCAAAATACCAATATGTCAAAAAACATAACATCAATTGTTAAGTCATAATAATGTATAAATAAATTTTCATATCACTATACTAAAGAACAAAATCGTATGAAGGCCTCGAGCCTCGCGCTCGAAGTCATAGTAGTGTGCAGATTTTTGTCAGTCACCGCCTTGACTGCGGTAAAACTGACAGCAAAACCTACCGTGTAATGGGGCCCTATCAGTTTAGTGCGGTATGAACTGCAGTGTGGATCACCGAATGGCACAGCCTACGTGGAGGCCGTGCTGCGGTTTTATTGGAAATCGCCGACTAACTCTAGTCGTGCACTGATTGTTTTTTTGTTTTTTTAGCGGCTCGTGCTGTTACTGTAACCGCCGGTTTTTGAAAAAAATACACAATATATGGCTTGGCTGTATAGTTATTGACTTTTGCCTGTTCGTCAATCATCTTGACGAATTCAACAAAAAAAAACTGATTTGCGCGCCGCGACCGACTCCAAACAAAAATCAGATTTCAACACTACGAAATAATTATTATCTAAATAACAATTGTAGGTAGGCATTACTTCAATCTCGAGTATCAGATAATTAGACAAAATGGCTCGCGGAAAGGACAAAAAGAAGTAAGTTTCGTTCCACTATTTCTTTTAGGTTAAGTTGCGACTGTTTTTAATAACACATTATTCGTGTTTAGACGTAAATTGGAGAAGAAACAGGAAGGTGACGATGTGCCGAAGAAGGTGCCGCACACGCTGGAGTCTCTTCGAGAGAAAGATGAGACGATGCTCGCAAATGTCGATACGGAAGAACAAGAAGAGGTTAGGAATGTCTTATTATTGTGAGCTACCATTATTATACTGAATCCTTCATAGAAGTTACATGCACCTTTTTATAGTGCTCCGTGCCCCAAGGGTCTAACGGAAGCCCTATTACTGTGTTTTTAGGTATAACAATACCTAAGAATCGCTTAGTTTATTACCATACCACAGTCATTTCAGTGAAGGAAAACATCGTGAGGAACAGTGCAACTTAGTCTAAACTGTTGTCAACAGCCTATGGTATGTTCCTAATGTGGTGCAGAGGCCTACTCTTATAACGGGGGAGTACAGAATGGTACAGGCCATAGTTAATATTCACGTCTTTCATGACGTCAGCCCATCTGGTAAAAAGGCTTCTCTTGCTATGTCTACGGGTCCCCCGTCTGCACTTTTGCCAGACCCATCTGCGTTTGGTCCTGAGAGGAGTAACATATTATTATGGGGTAATAGCTTAGTGCTGGTGTGCCTACAGCTGGGCTCATGAATTTAAGCAAGTCTTTTAGATTAAAAGACTTCACGAAACATTTTTTTCTGGTTTTTAAAGCTGTTCACTGAGAGAGCATCAATAACATCCGGCAGTAATATAGCTAGTTTCATATGCTGACAACCCTGTTGTTGAGTGTCATATGGTCAATGAAGGTGTTAGACGAAGTTATCTGTGGGTAGTACAGAGGTTCAACATGGAGTCAGGACAGTAGTACTGGTTACACAGAATTTTATGTTTGATGAGGTCACCACTGTTGCATTGTTCTTGCAGAGTGTAATTTTTAAATTCTGTAATCTATCTTCATAGGGTTTTAGGCTAATTTTTAATCAGGGGAAAATAAGTTTCCATGAATGCATGCAATAAGTTGAGGTGGCATTGGGCTGGTCATATTCTGCCGGAGAACCGATAACCGCTGGGGTAGACTAGTTCTCGAGTGGAGACCCCGACTTAGCAAGCGTAGAGTGGATTGCCCCCCGGATAGATGGAGCGACGACCTGCGTAAAGTGGCTGGCAGTGATTGGATGTGGAGAACCAAGGATTGTGTTCAGTGGCGCGCCTTGGGGGAGGCCTGTGTCCAGTAGTGGACTGGTACAGGCTGATGATGATGATGCAATAAGTATTTCTGTATTACAGGCACAAAAGGATATGGAATTAGATGAGCTATCGTCATACTATGAGAACTCATACGAGCCCAAGGTGCTGATCACTTATTCCGACAATCCCCACAATAAAACTAGAATATTTGGCAAGGAACTCTCTAGGATGATACCCAACTCGATATCTAGGTATAGGCAAAGGTATGTATTTTATTATGTAGTTTAATAGTTTTGATTTCATTTGCGAGTATGAATATATTATGTGACATAAATGTCAGTATCCTATGAATTTTTTATTACCAATAGACCATAGATCTTAGAATTTGATATTAGTTTAAATTTGATAAAATGAGTCTTGCTTGACAGACAGATAGGCAACAAATAACTATTGGTTCATTTCAAGTTTCTTGATTCCATGCTGTGCATTGATAGATATTATTCTATATATCAGGTCTTCAATAAAACGCATAGTCCAATCAGCGATCCGTGAAGAGGTGACAGATGTGATAGTGGTCAATGAGAATCAGAAGCAGCCGAATGGGTTCCTGTTGATCCACCTGCCCAACGGGCCCACGGCACACTTCAGGCTGTCCAGCTGCAAGATCACACCAGAGCTGAGGAAGGATTATAAGGAGATCACTACACATAGACCAGAGGTGTGGCAGATATTCAATTTGAATAGGAAACCGTAATGTGGAGCTGCATTATATCATTAGGCGTGAATTATACAGAAGCGGCGTGGCGAAGATGCCGCGCCGCTTGTGTATAATTCGTTTGTATACATTTTGTATGAACAAGTTTTCAAGGGGCAGATACTTTTTGCCTACGCCGCTCCTGTCGCGACCGGAGTGACGCACAAGGAGCACGTTGCTTGTTATACAGTAGGAACTGTATCGCCTGCCCGTGCTGTGCCTTCACCACGCCGCTGCTGTATAATTTAATGTCGCGTCCATGCCTTATTCCTACTGGCCTTTGGCCAGACCCATTTGGATTATGTGGATATAAATGGCGCACCTGTGTTGCCCGTCGCACCAGTAACACCACATAATCCAAAACTTGGGTCTGGCCTAAGGCGTGGTGGGGATAAGGCACAGACGCGACATTAAATACGCAATAAATATTTCGAGTTTTTTGAGTAAATTATACAGAAGCGGCGTTTTTCTCTAGCAATTCAAATAGCTTCACAATATTTTTGCATTCAAACGTTTTCTCTCTTGTCCGTCCGAACTCTATCTCGAACGTCCGGGAATCCGCGGGGCGACGAAACCGAAATGCTAGGTATATAGTGACGTCAAATAACCGACCTCCAGCGAATTCTCTAAAATAAGGCGAGGTTATACTCCCCGTGAAATTTCTTGTCGGCTGAATGAATATAGTCGCAAATTGTTTGCACATCGCTAACAGTGTGTATAGTCTATGTGTGCGTAATCTACTACATATTTCTTGAAATTGAATGAGCGTCTCTAGTGAACCCGAACCCCCGCACAGCTCCCCTTTGACATCTAAAATTAGTCATTGCGCAGAATTCTGCCAATTATAGCCAGTGATAACAGCAGAAATTAAGTGTGATAAATACATATCTCCGTTTCTTTAAGAGCAATCGTTATGAGATTTCGCATACCGAGGGTACTATTTTTTTGTGTAATTTCGTTGCTGTAATAAAAGCCGTTTTCGAGATCGGCCATGTGTACGCCAGCAGAACGTTCCGCCAGCGTACTCACCAAATCTGGCGTATATTTCTTAAACCACAGGGGTACTATTTATTTGATCTAGGTACTATTTGGGTACTATTTATTGGCACTAAAACTAGCCCAGAATCTCTTATGTGTACGCTAGGTGAACGGACACTCGTATCGAGGTGAAATAAAAACTATTGTCTACATTGCAATGAGATCTGCAATTGTATGATTAAAATGAACTTTTTCACTTTTCCCACCCCCAGTATAACCTGAGCTTAATTGGTGTGTACTTTTTGCAGGTGATACTGAACAACTTCAGCACGCGGCTGGGGTTGACGGTGGGTCGCATGCTGGGCGCGCTGTTCCACTACGAGCCGCAGTTCCGAGGCCGGCGAGCGGTCACCTTCCACAACCAGCGGGACTACATATTCTTTAGGCACCATCGGTCAGTTCACACACACAGCAGCCTCCTTCCACGTCCACAGCTGGGCAAAGGCCTTCCTCAATGAATGCCACCACACCCGGCGCACGTCCCACGCTGCGCTCGTCTGCCCCAGTCAGTTTGTAACTTGGTTACTAACGGAGACATGACATGTCTTCCACCGTTTTAAAATCATCATAAGTTTCTAGATACAAATTTTATGAACACCAAAATGAGTATTTATAATTATACACTAGCTGTTACCCGCGTGGAATAAGTTTTTTCCCGCGGGAACAGTTTACCGGGGTAAAAAGTAGCCTATGTTATTCCAGAATATAAGCTATCACTGTACCAAGTTTCGTCAAAATCCGTCAGTCGTTACAGCGTGAAAGAATAACATACTTACAAACTTTCGCGCGTATACCCAATATTAGTAGGGCCTCAAGAAAAATGAACCAGAACCAGAGGATTATAATAAAACACACGGAAAATTGTATCACTGTTATAATACAATTTCCCGTGTGTTATACACACGTGTGTGTACACAGTTGGAAGACGTGGTAGATAAAAAATTGACGTTGTATAAATATACCCAGTGTACTTACATGCAATAAAACATTTTTAAATTTTAGGGACGGAAAATTGTATCACACTATTATAATATAATTTCCCGTGTGTTATTGGTATATTCTTTTTTTTTTAAATAACTAAATCAATGTAACACAGGTACGAGTTCACGGCGGACGGCGCGCGCGCCAAGCTGCGCGAGCTGGGCCCCCGGTTCACGCTCAAGCTGGTGTCGCTGCAGCAGGGCACGTTCGACTCCAAGCGCGGGGACTACGAGTGGATCATCGCCGGCCGCCGGCACCAGCTCCAGACCTCCAGGCGACGCTTCTTCTTATAAATGCTGCAAACTATTACTTGCCTCTCATTTACCTAGTCTTTTTCGTTAGACCTTTCCATTCACTTATGCGTATCCCAGACGTACGCAGCTTCAATATGCAAACACAGGCCGCGCGTCTGAAGTCTCACGTAGGCGTCGTTCTGGTGTAAAACTCTTATGTGTACGCTAGGTGACATGCCACGATACATACATTGCATAGGGAATACAACAGGCCGCCACCGCAGGCCGCGTGGGTTTGGGATGTGTCCGTTCACCTAGCGTACACATAACAGATTCTGGGCTAGTTTTAGTGCCAATAAATAGTACCCAAATAGTACCTAAATAGTACCTAGTTCAAATAAATAGTACCCCTGTGGTTTAAGAAATATACGCCAGTCTTAGTGTGTACGCTGGCGGAACGTTCCGCTGGCGTACACATGGCCGATCTCGAAAACGGCTTTGATTACAGCAACGAAATTACACAAAAAAATAGTACCCTAATAGTACCCTCGGTACCGGAAATCTCATAACGATTGCTCTTATAGGAACGGAGATATTGAACATAACTTTCAGAGCAAGCGTTCAGCCAGCGTACACATTAAAGTCATGTTGTTTTCATAAAGAAAGCGAACGTATCTAAATTTAAATGATATATCAATAAATAGTACTTCAAATAGTACCTCCGCTAGTACAAACATTTCATGTGAATTCACACGGGAACCATATCAAAAATCGATGTAAAGTTCTAGGAACAAATGTATTGACGAACAGTCGCACACAAAAGTGAATAAAAATGAACAACAAGTGATCGCCGTTTTATTGCTTCCAAGCGAGTCTAGAGTTAGCTGATCAGTAAATAGTAGGTAATAGAGTCTATATTCGTATGTATGATATGAACCCTTTCATACCTTTCATCCACCCTTATTTTATACAACCTTTTGTCATGTTTTGACTCGCACCTCGCACTTAGAGATGTCAACCAATTACCAGTTTTAGCACCGGTATTTACCGATTAGTTAAAAAAAAACGGTTTTCTTAGTTTTTATTATTATATGGAAACCCTCAGCTCAGAAAGTAATAAAATTATCAGAATTGTGAGTTTTGCTCTCACTTGTTTGTGTGACACTTCACCCTTTATTTATTTATTTTTGGACGCATAATAATAATAAAATCTTCGAAACGAAACGAAGGTTACGAAGAAAGCATGAAAATAAGTACCTACCTCGATGTTAGATGTGTGAAATGAAATTGCATAGTGCGGGGATTTCCCAAGTATTATAGTCAATCGTGTTCAGATACGCATCGATTAATTATAATTCAGACTATATTCGGATACAAATATCATTTTGTTTTTGTAAATAAGCAAAGAAAAAGTATTTTTTTAATAAAACCGGTTTAAAGAAAAAATGATTTTAAAATAGATTTTTTGGACCGGTTGACTGACATTACTGCTCGATTCGCTCTTCGCAGAATTGTTACGGACGGATCGGTGCGATCATTGATTCGGTCATTTCGTTCTGTGATCGTTCGTGAGTTTTGAATATGTTAAGGGCCCTTGGGCGTACGCCCTTTCTAACAACCTTACTATTCAGAAATATAGTTATTTTAGTTTTTGTTGATAACTAATACCTATCATTTCCGCCTATTCCAAGACCAAAACCGCTTCATCACATTGGGCGTTTCTTAATTCCCAACCGCCTATTACAGACATGGCTCCTCATTTTATGGTGGATACCCACTTACAGTACCAAAACCGCTCCACCCCCTTAGGTGGCTGTTCTACATTACGAATACTGTCACTAGTTACCACCTATGACACACATCGCTCCTCCTTGTTACCTCCTTCCAGGTACTGTTGCTCAGTTGCTCGTTTCGCTCGCTCCAAGGGTCACCAGTAACCTAACGAACCTAACTTTCGGGGTGCTCCAACTGATACGAGTGACCGGAGTTACCTAACCTTATAGGTTTCAAAGGCTGCTTTTTCAACCAATCAGCAAAACTTAATACGATTTCCATCGGAGTGGCTCGTTTTAGATCCAATGAAACCTCACTTACATCAGATTGGTTGGTTTTCGAACCAATGAAACCTTACTTACATCGGATTGGTTGATTTTAGAACCAATCAATATCTCTTATTACGATTGGCTGCTTTACTCGCGTTGGGCGTTACTGAATGTTCTGTAGCTGTTGTCATCATGTCCGAACCAAGCCAATCCTATTTAGGTGGTAGTCATCATTTTAGCTATCGATATATAAAGGTTTCATCGTGTGCGGAAAAAATCGATAGAAAAACAAAATGGCGGCGGAAATTATGCCAGAAAGGTTCCTATTCCTTTGAAAAACTTTTTTTTTTCGCGATTACAATATTATACTTAGTACAGCTTCCTCTACCCTTACATACAAGTATTGAACGCAACCTTCTGTGTGCGAGTCCGACTCCACTTGGTCGGTATTTTACCTACCACCGCTTTCTAATTGTGATTTTTACTGAAGTCACTCTAACCACAAATACCGAATTTCTTTTTCTGCCTGTTTGACTGAATTTCTGGGTTTGTTCAGAATTAAAAAATAAACATACCTAATACTGTTAGCAAAGATAAGTCACTTTTGAACATGACTGTACCTCTAGTATGAATAGAACTTTACATCGATTTTTGATATGGTTCCCGTGTGAATTCACATGAAATGTTTGTACTAGCGGAGGTACTATTTGAAGTACTATTTATTGATATATCATTTAAATTTAGATACGTCCGCTTTCTTTATGGAAACAACATGACTTTAATGTGTACGCTGGCTGAACGCTTGCTCTGAAAGTTATGTTCAATATCTCCGTTCCTATAAGAGCAATCGTTATGAGATTTCCGGTACCGAGGGTACTATTAGGGTACTATTTTTTTGTGTAATTTCGTTGCTGTAATCAAAGCCGTTTTCGAGATCGGCCATGTGTACGCCAGCGGAACGTTCCGCCAGCGTACACACTAAGACTGGCGTATATTTCTTAAACCACAGGGGTACTATTTATTTGAACTAGGTACTATTTGGGTACTATTTATTGGCACTAAAACTAGCCCAGAATCTCTTATGTGTACGCTAGGTGAACGGACACGTTTGGGATCCCTTTATTCATGCCTGACTGACATTAACATCTCAATCTCAAAATATGTTTTCGCATTGTTTCTTATTTTACGTCTCTCAATGTTCTAAAATAAAATAAGATTGCCACCATCTTAGATTGGAAGTGATAATAATAATAATGTTTTGGACAAATTAACACACGGCTGTTTAGTCCCCAACTAAGCCGAAGCTTGTAAATGGGTACTCAACAACTGATAAACATACTTAAATACTTTTAAATAAATACTTAAATACATAAGTGGAATAATTTTACTTTGTGGTGATAAAGTGATACGTTTACATGAGATATTTCAAAAAAATGTGTAGTCACAAACTACGCATAATATGGATATTTTAAGTTCGCACTGAACTTTCTATTTTGAGAAACAGAGGTCAGTTGTATTTGAATAGAAATTCGTGAAAAATTAATGTGAGGACTATTACAGGTACAAAATGAGACAATTTATATTTTTGTATGTGCTTTATTTATATTTAATTATTATATTAGACATTGTAGTGATGCTCACATGGATAAAACATTGGGGAAAAAGTAACGACGTGTGGCCAAACTAAATCATTTCCAAAATACACATAAATATAAACGAATAATTTATCTGACTATCTTGGTATTGCACTAGATAATTGTAGTTTAGAATGAATCTCTCAACGCAAGCAGCAGGACTAGCACGTAACGAGCTAGAAAACGCAGCTCAACGAGCTATAGTAAATGCGAGACGCGAAGTAGGAAACGCGGTCGATAATTTAGCTGATAGAGTAGTGAACCGATTAGTGATGAGTAATCCTGAAATTAGCATGCATCACTGCGACAGACATGATCCCTAATGAGCCAATGCTGCCTTTAGCTGAACCATGATCCTCCAACACCGTCATACTCACCAATGAAACATGTTCAGTACGAAAATGAAGAACCGGGTATTGGATACGGTAAATAATCAATCCTCTCACTCTTAACGATGTAACACCACCCCCCATATATCAGCAAGATGCATTTCAAAATCAACCACCAGGACAAAATAAATACACACACAAATTCAACAGCCTAATACTAGATCTGTAGCAAAAAAAATTATTCCAAACATTTGATGGCAACTCTAAATTGTTAAATTTATTCATAAAAAAATGCGAGTACATCATAGCTTCGTTCAGTGGAATTGCAGCTATACAAATATGCATTTATGATGCAAATTTTTACAAATTAACAGGCAAAGCGGCAACCCTAATCAGTGAAAACGATTAGAACGAATTCTTAAAACACTTTGGTGATCAAAAATCCGAAGGATGTCTTATTATTGATTAAGAGACGATTAGACAAGGAGAAATACATTGATTTTTGCAATAGAATTCAATCGGCTCGATTTAATTTATTTGCTAAGATTATGAGTGGTTCAGATAAACTTACTCAGGGCACAAAAATGGCAATATAAAACAATAATTTAAACTTTGTTCTGTTCATATTTTGACATATTTTTTTTGGCCAATAATGTATTGCTCAATTAATGTATGCCACGTACTGGCGCATCACGCCTGTCCACTCAAACGTATGACATCTTGTATAACCGTTGATGCAAACAAACGATTATCTTAACTTACGGCATTGAACGTATTCCTTTATAATTTACCAGAAGATTTATTACAGGTGGTCAGACTTATGGAATCCAAAATATTACAAGAGGAGGCTTTAGGAGTAGTCGTAGAAGAGGTAAATTTCCGAAAACAATATAGACTTAGAAACGAAATTAATGTTCTGAGCCATAAGAAAAATCCTCCACTACCACGTGTATCTTAAATTAATGAAATTTCAAGTATAAAATTATACTTCCGGTTATCCCCGCAAAGTTTATTATTAAGTTCGCTGGACTATAAAAACCATACCTTCATCAAGAATTGAAATTAAAAATTGTTTTTTCTCAGCAAGTGAATATTGTAAAATGTTCGAGATAAAAAATCACCCAAATTACCGCCGATTAATCATTATATATCCCAACCTCATCCGAACAATTACTATTAACAAGAATTAGCCTTATTCAAATTCAAACCCTAATAATTTATTATTTGGTCGTTAAAGAATTCCACATAACAAAACTCCAAATAATAACTATAATTTATAACAATGCTAATCAAAATAGAATTTTTAATAGATAAAGAAGCCGTGGGACAAACTCCAATGGGACCATGAGATTTTAATTTCATGTTTATTATAATATTCTTTTAAATGTACAGATCACTTAGAAATAAGTTAAGACAATGTAATCTTAAATATTTATTAGGAAATAAGAACATGTAATTCTTTAGCTTATAAGTAAAGCCTAATCTCTTCCTATCCTTATCCATAAGCAGATGTTGGAACTACGGACTTATAAGAGAGAATGAGTAGAAAGGACGAACGAAAGAATCACGTATTATCTACAATTATACATGTCGAATATTTAATTGCTATTTCTATTTCCCTTTTTTCCTATGTCCTGGTCCTTTCATACCTAGCGATTTATTGCAATTTCCTTATTTTATCAATAGGTTTAAGGACTTTAGTAGGAACAAAGAAAAGCGTAGGTATAGCACTGTGCAGGCGAAGCTTTAAAAATATTTAATACGTTCGAAGAAAAAGATAAATTGGAGTATGACCCAGTCCTAAAGAAATTGGAGGACTGTACTCCACTGATAAATGAAACTTACAACAGATATAATCCTTCTCGCGGAAAAACCCAGTAAGTTTTACGACGAATTTAACAAGAGCTTAAAAACTTTTAAGTAGGTAATGAATGCACTTAGACATTGTGCGAGTCTGATATGAGAGTAGATGCAATATTTGTCATAAAAAAGGCCACATTGCAAGGTGCTGCAAAACGAATACCTACTCATGTTTCTTTCACTGAAGTAGCACAAAATGTCATAAATAAGTAAATAACGCATATAACGCGCGATCATAATATGAGCACACAAACACCGCTACGGCACACGACAAAGCATGAAAACTGCCGAAGATATTGAAGCTCCCCAATCTATTCCTAAGAAAAATGTTGATGTGTTTTCCGGTTCAACTCAACCGTTGAATACGAAAACTACCTGTTTCAGCAGCAAAAAAGGCGAGCTTCTCAAATTATGCCAAAAAGGTGTGATTCTAGAAGAAATGGGTGGTCCTTTAAAAACAGATTGTGACAGCGTTGATCGAAACGTGCGTTGAAAAAATTGAATTCACTGATTGAATTCACCAACGCTGCAGATACAGCTCAAAGAAGAACGGAGAACACTTCAAAACTAGTTCGCTTCTTGGAGGATCACGGAAAATTCGAGGCAGTCAGGCACACCTGACTTTCTTAGGCCTTACAGAATTGCCACAATGGCAAAGATTGAGGGAAGCATTAAAAAAAATACACCCGCGTCCTCGAAAGCCCCTTTCAGTCGCCTTTTACGACCGTGACTGTATTCGTTGCCCCAGATACAAGGCGAGCGCTATCCGACCTAATCTAACAGTACCAACAACTGGATCCCTCGTCGCGACAACATTAATTAATATTATCTATCAGCGAAGGCAATCGTACATCTGCAACAAAGAAAAATAAGTAATTATTAATTTGTGGAAAGGTATAACTGAAGGCTATTGCGAATTTCGGTTGATGCCCACTTTGCGAACTATAGCTCATTGCCTACAATTCTACCTTTTAGTACAACTATTTCTACTTTGCCAATATCAAATTTAAGCAAGCTTCTTGTTTGTTTGTAATAACCACATATACACATCAAATTATTTAATTTAATAAACTTATCAAGCTTAAACATTCTTAATGAATGTTGGCAAAATGCGTATGCCGAAATGAAAAAGTTGGACATCAACACGAATTTTCAAGTCTTAAAACGATCTCTTCATACACGCTCGCCATGATACGAGTGCTTCACTCTATCTGGTCATCACTTATGCGTGACACACACTGGGCGGAGGCGTTGCGAAAGCACTGCGGCGGCGAAGGTTTGTATGAAGAACGCGCCGCGCCGCCGCTTTGATGTAAAGGGCTTCATACTATTTCGAACATTACAGAAAAAAACCGCAACGCTTTCGCAACGCCGCCGCTCAGTGTGTGTCACGCTTAAGGGTGGTATTATAGACAGAGGCGCAGCGGCTGCGGCGGGTGTCGACGTCGCTGCGCTGTGAGATTTGTTTGACAAGCGACGCCGCCGGCGCCGCTGCATATATAATTCGTCTCATACAAACCCGTGTAATCTCTTAAGAGTCGTGCGGCCGCCGCTGTCTATAATACCACCCTTACAGCATTCGCTTTTCGTGTCGTGTGTTCACATAACTAGGGCACTGACTAGCAGCACCTGCCCCAGCAGTTTTAACCACATTTCTCTCCGTCTGCCTTACACAAAATGCAGCTATTAGATCCACATTCTCACGAGAAAGCAGACAGTGTTGTAGCCGTAGCTAGGTATACTATACAACTATGTAATACATACATGTCAGCCCATAATACATACAAAACAGCTTTCGAAGGCAACCAGGGGTAATCGTTTCGAGTTTGACCCTTTCACGGTAGGCGAGATAAAGACAATTTTCATATTTCAATAGATATTGCAGAAAACTTGACCAGTTCTTACATTGTATGTGTTCTTTTTCTCTTCGTGCACCGCCTCTCGGAACAACCTACAAATAAAAATAACAGTTTTATACTAATACGCATATAAATCATGTTTTTCTATTTGCGGGCTGAAACTCAGACGCGTTTGGTTGGTCAACATGGTATTTTGGGTTCTCTCTGGTGAGGGAGACCTGATGGTCTGGTCATCATTGTAGTTATGTAACAATTATTAGTGGGCATTCCTTGTTTAGATGGTTATACCGGTTCAGCTAGCAGGCGAGATCAGCAGTTGGAGCTACATTGACAAACAAAAACTACTCACTTTTGTTGTAATCTTGAAGTTTCTTGCAGTCTAGTAAAGGGTCAAATTTGGACCTGGCTACCACTAGAACGTGATAGAAGACCTGCAAATAAATATAGAAGATAAGTAAGTTGCAATTTTGGGATGTAAATTCAATTAAGGGGAGAGAAACATCAGTACTAATGATATCATCAAGAGCCTTCAGCCCCGAAAGATGGTAAATGTATAGTATCATCATTAAAAAGGTTGTCTGGAAGTAATCGCTGATGGAGTATAGTATAGAATTGAAAAATGTTTTCACAATTTACAATCAGACTGCACTTACTCCATCAAAGTGGAGTAGGGCCTTTGGCCAACGGCAGCACTGTTGCAGATTGCTCGCAGCCGACAGGTCGGGATCTAATGGCAGCCCCGTTTCGGATCTGATACGTTTCATATATACTATGCCTCATCATATCAGCCTGTATACGTCCACTGCTGGACACGTACGTACAAGCGATGTGCCAAGCCCACTGCCACTTCAGGTTTGCAATTTTTTGAGCTATGTCAATATACTGTGCTTACCGATCTTGAAACACGTTTGTTCTCTCGCAAATCTCACGCTGTTTGCGTTTTTTAGTGTCTGAAAATAATTCACAGATTAGCGTTGCTTTGTGGAGAGTGAAATTAAGTACACAGGTTATATAAAAAATATCAGTAACAATGCTAGCATCAAGAACTTTCAGCCCCGAAAGATGGTAAAATGTATAGTATCATCATTATCTAACAATGTATCAATAATAAAATGAAAAAAAAAAAGCTTTAATTTCATATTCTCTATGGACAAACTTGTTGAATTAGTCCACATATTGCTTTACACATGCAGTATACAGGTTTTTTTTATTAAATAATAAATTTTAGGAAACTGTCAAATTGGATAGCCTTAAACAAAAGCTATTTTGACCATCTGTCCCTGAGCTAACTCGAAAACTACTGGACTGGTAATTACAGATAGAACAATTTCTCTATTTTGACCATCTGTCCCTGAGCTAACTCGAATACTACTGGACTGGTAATTACAGATAGAACAATTTCTCGAATCTTACCTCATTTTATTCTGCTAATAGCTTGCTTCTATTCCAACCAACACCTGGAAAAGGTAACAAACTGTAATTATTTTGTATCTGTTTAACTTAACGCCAAGCATCAAAAGATAGCATAGAGGTGATCAGACGCGTTTGGTTGGTCAACATGGTGTTATGGGTTCTCTCTGTTGAGGGAGACCTGAAGGTCATGTCATCATTTCGATTCATATTCTTTCGGCTATCATCAACCATAGTACATAAAGTACTATAAAAGCCGAATTACAGTGAATTTATCAAGCGATGATTAATCGGTTAGGTTGACGGTGTTAACGGGTTAAAATTTACCGGTAAAAGGCCAAAATTAACTATCAATTCGAACTTTCACCATCGTCATTTGGTAAATCTCAGAGTTTACCGGTAGAATAGAAAACTATCAAACTAATATTACAGTTCTTATAAATCTCATTACCAGTGATCGGATCTAGGATACATGCAATGTCCCAGGATTTAAGTCCGTTACCACAACATGGATATAACGTATAATCCCGCGAGTCTTAATCAAAACTCATAGAAAAAAGATCTTAGATATAAATGTGAATAATTAAAGCATTACTTTTATTTTACATTAGTAATGTAAATGTAAAACATAATGCTTTTATTACCCAACATATGTAAAGTATGTTTTAAAAGTATATTTTTTTTTTGTAAAATAAATGACCTAATAAAGATAGTGAACATTTTAATTTTGTTTCATTAATTATTATAAATAACCCATTTCCCAAAGCCCCGGAAAAGCCCGAGTCACATCCATGTTAAGCATAACGTTTGAGGTCGTTCACCCCAAATTGCATCCTAGATCCGATCACTGCTCATTACTATTACTATATACATGAAAAAGCTCAATTACGACATTGCACATATAATTACAGACAAAAAAGAAAAAAAACAGATACAGTATGTACATCTAGGTCGGCTGAACGGATTTTGATGAAACTTAGTGTACACTCATAGCTTATATCTTGGAATACCATATAGGATACTTTTTAATGCGACGAGTTCCTTCTTTTAGTAATCCTCTAGTTCTAACTTCTACTTTGGTAAACTTATTTAAAACTTACCTCAATTAATCAGCAACTCGCTTTGTATCTGATGATTCTTGCTCCAAATATCTGAAGCGGAAACATTCAATTTTATTATCTGCTTACTAAAAAGCACACATCGGCCAGTGTAGAGGTGATCAGACGTGTTTGGTTGGTCAACATGGTGTTATGGGTTCTCTCTGTTGAGGGAGACCTGAAGGTCATGTCATCATTTCAGATCTATCTATACTATTATAAGAAAGCTAAAGTTAGTTTTTTTGTTTGAACGCGCTGGAACTACCAATCGGATTTGATAAATTCTTTTTGCATTTAATTTGTTAGCCCAAGTCTTGAGGGAGGTTATAGGCTCTTTAACATCACGCTACTAGTAGTAGACAAGCGTATGTGGTTAGTCTTGTAGCGTCATTATAAACAAAAACTAAATAAAAATCGGATTTTGAAGAAAGCATTTGACTTACCATGTGTACTACTCGCATTCCGCCAAATGTTGATTGGCAGAGAAGTTTCTGTGAAATAAAAATTGCATCAATAAATACATGGTATGTATTTAATTTTGTACTAATTCAATGATAATATTTAAATCAGTGTAGATAGTTATGTTAACAGCATCATTATCAGATGTCCCTATCTGGAATCATCATATTTCCTACGATATATCTATTAAATGATTTTTTGTATTCAATCTAGGATGAAGAATCAACTAGTCTAAAATAGTGACTAAACCTTCCAACTTGTTTTGAGAGATCTGTTGAAGCAAGACGCCAGTTATTTCTTGTATTTAAGATGTGTTTGAAAACCCGAGACACCATAGCGTTTTCTTTTGATGCAAAATTTGCATGCTTTTATATGCACACATGCACACTTGTGCGCTGCCGCTACGAAAGACACGTAATCAATCGAACCACTAATTCAGCAGAGGGAAAGGCCTGGGTATGGCGACTTCCCTCAGTGTTGCTTATCTGAATCTCCACCAGGTCACTCTACTGTACTTCAAATGCGCAACTTCGAAGCATTGTCATTCATGACCGTGACATTGGCGGAATCATCACCACAATGGCCATGAACAGAAATTGATAAGATTTGTATTCACAATAATCTTATTCTAATCGGTACTTTACAAATTAATTGATAAACAACAGATCTTGGATAAGTTATCGAATATTACAATACAACATTGACTTAGAATAATCAGACAATATTCAACTTACCAATTAATCCTTTTGACTTCAGGGCTGCATATTGTCTGAAAAACAAACAAATTCATTGAAAATCGATAAGATTTTTTGCAATTTTTTTAGATAATTATTGTATTTTATTTATACAATCAGATAGGAGCGAAAGACAATTGCAATGTTATGCATCAAAGTGTTCAGATGAACTATGTTTACATCATTTAAGTGGTAATTCCGGACATTAATAGTTATTATCTATTGACATGTCAGTAGGTAATAAATTTGTTAACAAAAAAAAAGTAATTTCTTATTTATTGTTTTTGATTTTTAGTAAGTATCTCACATTACAGAAAATATCAAACAACCTACATTACTTACCTATGTGATGCTGAATTACATTTCCAAGACCTGTAACAAACCAGATAAATATAAATTACTATCAAAATTTTTTCTGTAATAAACTAAAACCCTAAAAAAGTGATTCAGATTTGCTAAAAAGCATTTCATTGTGCATCAGACCTCACAGCCGACAGCCCTATGCTACAATTTAGAAAACAAAGTCTGAAGTTACGAACTAAGAAAAATAAGTTACCAATTGGTTCCCTACTCTTAAACAAAGTCCACTGTGAGGCAACAGATGTTTTCAGCTGCACTGCGATGTCATCATTAAATGAGAATACAGAAATATGCAAGAAAATGAACTGATCAATGTAGTGATAGTTTCATACATTCAAGGTTGTTTCAAAGATGTGCTTCTCAGCTAGGGAGTGATTTGGCTGAGATCTGAGGGTTCTTATCTACAGGCGAGATAGACCACATTTTGGTTCCATCAATCAGTCCAGTAGTTATCGACGTACCAATTTTGATAGAATCCTATAGAATGCATGAAAACATGATTCAAGTCTGTGCGTGTTTGCCTGACCGTGATCAGAGCTAAATCATGGTCTCCAATGCAAATAAGACTGTTGGTGACTGCCGGCAGACATCTGCAGAAGCCTGCTGCTCTCAAAAAACCACAGACTAACCTGACAACCTCATTTACCTAGAAGTTTTAAAATATTGTGAGAACTTACCTGTCAGTCTTTCTTCCCACAATTCTTCATTGTATGGAGTATATTCAGCCTGAAAAAAAATATATATTTAAAATGCTTGTTTGCTACATAGAAGAGTTACTATGTAATTAATCTTTTGTCAGATAGAGCTAATATACATGCAAATCATTCTTTATCAATGGTTAGCACTTTTCATCATTCATAGTATTCTTCGCATGCTCCATCAGGAAACTAAGTTCTAAGACATGTGAAGTTACCAATCTGTGGTAAAATATTATTTATTTATATTAGTGAATTATCTATCTCTTACCATCTGTAGGTTTCCTATATTTCCCCTGGACGAAGATGCGGGGAACGTCAATCCCTTCCTTGTGATTCACAGTGCGGCGATGCACATAGATGTTCATCAGGATCTCGAAGCCAGCTTCAGTGAACAGCTTGGCAAGTTCCTCCTCTGTGAAATAGTAGCTCCTGAAATTAAAATTTTACATTGCAGCCATTCAACTAAACTTGCATTTACTACAGGGAAAGTTTGTATTTATGGAGAAATGTACATTTAAAAATTACCTTGTTCCATCTTGCCTCATGTAGAAATTCTCCGATATTTTATGACCAGGTTTAAAACGCAGTTGTGCCATGTCGTACCTGCCGTAGTCCCTAAACAGCAAGGTCCCGCCCGGGCGGAGCGCCCTGAAGGCCACGCTAGCCACATGCGGCCACGACGATGGGTGTATAGCAGATAACACGAAGATCAGGCTAGCCAGGTCAATACTGGACTCTCGCACATACTCAAACAAGTCATCAGTAGTCAAATCAGCGCAGAAAGCCTTCATTTTGGCGTCATCATACAGCTTATTCCTTTTAACGAATTCAACAGCACGTGGTGAAAAATCGCAAGCGTAGAAAAAAAAATTTGAGAACCCCTCCTCGACTAACGGGAATATCATGTTACCGACGCCACACCCCAGCTCTAGGAAGGCGATTTGTTGTTCAGGATCGAAGTTTATAAGCTCTTGAAACTCACGTGTCGTCCAACGCCGGTCTCGAAAGAATTTGGTTTCGTTGTTCTTGTAGAATATGTCCCAGTGTCGTTTAGCTTCGCGCTCCAATTTAGCGGCTTTTGTTTCAGGTATTACTCGGGAATTTTGTGCATCGAGGCGTTGTTTTTCTTCTGCTGATAGCTCTTTCAAGCGATGTACGAAGACATCGCCATTGTCGCGGACTTTATTTTCATCGTTTTCCATCTCGGTGATTTATAAAGCCGCAGGAATAAAATTTGTTTCGAACGCAAGAAACAAGCATAATAAAGCTTGTAGCATTTAAATTTTGATTATTTTCACTTATAAAAGATATAAATTAATAAACTTACAGCAGTAGTACACGATCCCAACCAATCAACAAAAAAAAAACGTCTGTCATGTCTGTCAAATGCAATGCAAACGGAAATTTCAATCAAAAGTTTGTGCAGTGTTGCCATATCTAAAACCCGTAAATCTGTATTGGATAGTCTAAAAATCTGTATGAAATGTGTATGAGACCAAATAAGCCCAAATCTGTATAAAATCCACTGAAATCCTCTAAAATCTGTATGTTGATTTTTTAAAATCCAATGAATTAGTAGTAGTCTTTTGAAACGAACTTTTTTCGAACGAAGGTTTTTCATAGAAAAAAACGCCACCGGTTAGGATTGCCTTAACAAAACAATCTAGTACCCAAACAAATAATTTAAAAAACACCCCAAAACTAAAACGAATCCTTATTTCCAAATGTAAATCACCGTGGAATCCATATATTCTATTCTTTACTTCTATTTTAACCATATTTAACATAGATTACGTTAAATTACAAAAATCTGTATAAAAGTAGGGCAAAATCTGGTATCTGTATCGGTAGTCGAAAATCTGTATAGATACAGATAAATCTGTATATATGGCAACACTGAGTTTGTGCGGAAATACACTTCCAGAGCCGTAAAGCCTAGTTTAAAAAAAAAAGCGGAAATACAAGCATGTGTCAGTCAGTAATCCTCAATAGCCGGTTATGGGGCTAAGGTGGCAGCACTGTGTGTCAACTGAAATGTTTAAAAAAAGAAGATGTCAAAATGACGCTTTTCTTGTATCTATCCAAATTCTTTATGTAAGAGAGAAGCAAAAGATGCATAGAGTCGTAGGGCGAGAGGGAGGAGAGAAGTATAGCGGTATCTTTCTGTTGTTTGAAACATGAAAATAAACAACCATTCCATTTTACGGTAAGATTTCACTAGTTCTGTTTCTCAAATAATGAGACATTGACAACAATAAGCAAACAGCTTTGCGGGATATCAGTTTCAAGTGGTTCTAATACCAACCTTCTCCTTTTGTTTCAACTCGCATATTTCAGCCTCAGGCTTGAATTTGTAAACACTTTTCTTCTGTACCAACTTTAGTTTTAAATTTATCTTTACGAGGTACGTTTGGGGAAATCCTTGTGTCGCTGCCATGCCATCGCCAATGATTGAGATGAAGTTTTATTGAGTACAGTGAGATATAACTACTTTTGTTGATATGGACAAGACAAGGTGGTAGGTATATTGTTTATCAATTTAGAATGACGAAGGTGGCTGAGATCAGTGAGGGCCGAGCAAGCAATTTGCCATCGCGACGCGGCGAGCATGCGGCATGCGGGCTCTGTCTGATATCTGGGGCAGATTCATTTGTTCGTGAACTAATGATGACCTTAAACTTAATAAAAATAGCTTAAATTCTGGTTCATACATGTACTTATTAATTAGATTATGATAGGTTTAAAATTGTATTTTTCTCTAAATTAACAAAATTATAAATTTGATTATCTGTAATTTTTATTATTACTATTTATCGGCAACCTATCTAATAATTAAATAGTTGTTGTATTGTTCGCCGTCGTTTCTCCACCAGCTTGTCCACTGACAAAGACCTCCTCCAGACCCACAGAGTACATTATATATAGGGAAAGACCCAAGACCTCAGGACAAAAAGATAGATCTTCCATTTAGGCAAGCATGCTTGTTTCTGCTCGGTACATATGTCATATCATTTACGAGTGTTTTAGCCTTGTAACGAATTAGGAATGCCGCGATCGTAATTCAAACTTAATGATTGCCACCACGCCGCCAGCGTGATGACTATCAGCTGTGCTGGGAGCCAATTATAGAGGCGTGTTTTATTGTCTCCTGACGACTCGAAACGACGACGTGTTGATATCTGGAACTGTAAACTGTTCTAATCAAAACATTCGATGAGTTGGACGGTGAGATGGGCAGTGAACGAGCTGTGTACGATCTCGTGATTTATTTATTTATAACTAGCCTTTTCCCGCGGCTTCGCCCGCGTAGTGTTAGTCTGTGTGTTATTCTGACGTATACCAATTAAAAATTAGTAAAGGTCTCATCAAAATTAGTTCAGTAGCTATTGCGTGAAAGAGTAACAAACATCCAAACATCCTTACAAACATTCAAGATAGTTTTTAAATGAGTCATTTCAAATCGATTCATGACATTAAGCCATGTCCCGCACCTAAAAATGTTTAATTTCACATCTCTACATAAATAGGCCACCTGTATGTTTTAAGTAATTTTTACTATATACTTTTTTTTTCAAAATTAGTGTACGAAATACCGTCATATAAGTTATTAATTAGATTTTGTTGTTCGTCATTGTTTATTTGTATTTTCATTACTCATACTCTGAAAGTAGGTCTGAAGTTGCCTGAACAGCGGGTTGAAAGTAATACATCTCAGCCCTAGGGAGAATCGCTTTCAACTGACAGCTGTCAAATTATAATAAAAAAACTAGTACTATTTTGACATTTCTATTGGACCATGATCCAACTGTCTATACAGCCACTCAATTACAAAAATTGAAATAACATAGATAAGTAATAATTAAAGAATAGGTATATATTTTTAAATGACTTTATTATAGTTATTACTGTTAACTATTTCTTTAAAATAACATAGATTTGGGCAAAATATTTACAATTTTTTCAATGATGGAAATGAAAAATAATAGCAGAATAGCTGGCCGGCCACAGAAAAAAAACAAAGTAGACGGGAAAGCGGCAATCCGATCTTCATTTGTTTTTCGAGTTGTAGAGTTTTGTTCATACTTCCATATAGCAGAGATTTGTATTCACTCATTTTATGTATTTGTTTTTACTTTCAGTGTATTCTTAATGAAAAGCACAGTGTTTCCCTCGGGTTCAAGACTTATTTAGAGGTCCCTCTCGGGACTTAAATAAGTTACTTTCACACCTAGGTTAACAATGTACTATTATATCGTCATCATATCGGCCCTTCAGCGTCCACTGCTGGACTTATGGACTTAAGACTTTCCGAATGAAGCCATTACACACGGTCCTCCACCCTCCGCATTTTAAATAATTATATAAGATTAATAAATAAATGGCTAACATCACCTAGCGACGCATGTGACTTAAAAGTCAAATAGCTGACTCCTCATATGCTATAAAGTGCAAGCGTCGCGATATGCCAACAGTGCAGTTGCTATACGTGACAAATGCTCAAACAATCGATGTTGATGTACCGCACTGTTTTGTTCAAATGCTTTTCCGCCATTAGTCAGAGTTAGGTATGTAAGTCAGAAAGGCTTGTGTTGTATGATAGCTAAGCTCCAGCGACAACCGTTTGAGGATAGTACTGGGTGTTTGTAGAACTAAACATGTAAGGAGCATGAGGGAATCTTTTGGTGGGTACCTAAGTACCTACTTATTTTTAGGGTTCCGTACCTCAAAAGAGGAAAAAGGAACCCATAAAGGATCACTTCGTTGTCCGTCTGTCTGTCTGTCCGTCCGTCTGTTTTTGTCAGGGACGCGTGGAGGTATCCAGTTGAAATTAATATCAAATACTCAGGTCTGCTGTCCCTTGGGCCGTGAAAAAATATAAAAGACTTCTAAGTCATCGCAGTCAGAAGATATGGCCGATTTTGCCGCATTTTTTAGTATCTTGGTCATCAAAACCTACTTCCAGTTGACCTAGAATCTTGAAATTTGGCAATAATCAAGGTCTTGTAGCACAAGTAAAGGAAAAAATCCGAAAACCGTAAATTTGTAGTCACATCACAAATAAACGCATTTTTTCTTGTACAATTGCGTACGAAATGTTATTAACAATTTTCTAATTATAAGTTTGTGCGCTCAGGGCGCGAGTCCTACTCGCACTTGTCCGGTTTTTTTAATAAGTTATTTTAACATTAACGCGATGTTTGTTGATTTAGGTCTTTAGGTGTGGTATGTTGCCAACGGAAGTGATTTCAATTAGCCTGCTGCGACCTTGGGGCGGTAATTGCTGTTGTGATTTGCTTCCTATTTTGCTATCTGAGTGTCATATCATGAGAAATACTGTGTTTGTCTGTCCAGTCAATTACTCACCTACTCAATCAAACATTCCATGGTATGACAATCGCATTAGCCCTCGTAAGCCAGGGGTCGTTGATTCGATTTCCAATTTGTACAGTTAGGTCTTTAAAAGTCGGGTGCAGCGTAGCAAAAAGGTTTAAAGGTCTTTGGGTGCAATGGATTGGGTAGACGAGGTCTCGAGTGGAGCCAAGCGTAGTGTGGGACGCCCCCCGACTAGATGGAGCGACGATCAGCGAGAGGCGGTGGCAGTGGCTGATGCATGCGGAGAACCGAAGATCGACTTATGACGAGGCATATGTCCAGCAGTAGACTAGTGCAAGCTGATTATGATGATGAAGCAAGGATATATGTTTAACCACAACTTTTCCGAGCAGGTAGGGTAAAAATGTATGTGTTGTCTGGACTTTGAGTTGACGGTATGATTCTCACGCCTGCCCGGAACGCCATTCATGCCGTCACCCGCCGCCTTTGTTTGAAGACGGGTTCGGGCGCAAACAAAGGAGTTCTCGGAACGAGTTACCTGGCCGGCGACACAGTTCGTGTATAGACCCAATGATCAACCTGACATAACCAATAGTGCATCGATCGATTCATACTTAATATTTGACTAGCACACAATGATTTCAAAGCTAGCACATATGTTCCATTAGGCCAAAACGGCAAAAATTTTCAATTTTGGCTTTTTGCCTCGAAAGTATATACCTAGTTACTATTTTAGGTAGGTACCTTTATTTCGTGTTCCTTAGCTGTCTTATGAAAACAAACGCTATTTGAGTCTCGTCTATATGTGCGTGCAAGGTACCCTAGCAGCACAAACAAGTTTGTATTACCATGTAACTTTGCGGTCAACTAGGAACATTGTTTCGTACATTTTGCTTTCATCCGCAATAGTACATTGTTACCCCAGGGGTGAAAGTAACTTATTTAGGTACCGATACGGGGTTTGGCGCCCGACGCGTAGCGAGGGCGCCAATAGTTCGAGAGACCTCTAAATAAGTCTTGAACCCGAGGGAAACACTGTGCTTTTCATTAAGAATACACTGAAAGTAAAAACAAAAACATAAAATGAGTGTTAATACAAATCTCTGCTATTCGGAAGTATAAACAAAACTACGACTCGAAAAAACAAAAGAAGATCGGATTGCCGCTTTCTCGTCTATGTTGTTTTTTTTTTCTGTGGACGGCCAGCTATTCTGCCATTATTTTTCATTTCCATCGTTGAAAAAATGATAAATATTTTGCCCAATTCTATGTTATTTTAAAGAAATAGTTGACAGTAATAATTATAAAAAAGTCAATAAAAAAAAATTATTTACTTATTTCATAACTTTATGTCATTTCAATTTTACATCGCGCTGTAATTGAGTGGCTGTATAGACAGTTGGAACATGGTCCAATAGAAATGTCAAAATAGTACTAGTTTTTTTTATATATAATTTGACAGCTGTCAGTTGAAAGCGATTCTCCTTAGGGCTGAGATGTATTACTTTCAACCCGCTACTCAGGCAACTTCAGATCTTCTTTCAGAGTATGAGTAATCACAGAGTACATTATATACAATGAAAAGCGTTTGTTAACAACGCACCTAAGAAAAACGTAATAAACCTAGCTGTTGCCTGCGAATTCGCTTGCGTGGAATTTCTGTTACCTAGTCAATATGGGTGGAATTGAATCGTACTTGAATGAAAAAAATTAGAGCATCCACCAAAGAGATCCTATCTCGATGGTTAGGTGCATGAATCAAAAAATTTAGCCACTCCCGCGCGAGTCCAAAGAGATTTGAAACTTCTTGGTTAGGTGTATTGAAATGTGTGAAAGTATGTACCTAGCTCAATCTCTCTAATTCAACAAAAGGCGAATTTATTGCTGAAAAAAACGATCTCCATAAATATAACGTAAGAAGCGAAATAGTTGGGCAGCATTCACAACAGATGGCGCTGTACTCAAATACAACCACAGATCGCACGTCGTCTGTGAACACAACAAACTCTTTGGACTTTTTTTGGCGGGAACCGGAGTCTTCTTGTAAGAATTCTTGTTGTCGATGTATCGTTGCAAAAAATATATTTTGCTGTGCATGTGTCTATAAGAGTTTCGAACCTTCCTGGGAAAACGTAAAATTCTTCCTGTTCGTAATAAAATTGTCCGATGTAATTCTCCAATAAAGTTACTATCACTTCAGTGAGTATGAACCTTGGCGAAACGCCGACTAGCCAGAGTCGTGCCCTACTTCTGAGGATACCGTGCTGTAATTTTTAGTTACTAAAACTTCTAAATAACATACGGCTTAAAAGTGTAGTGACCAAGCCAAAACATACTTTTAAAACCCAACCTCTGAATACTCGGGCTTGGCGTAGTTGCCGCCACTGATCATAGATGGCGCTAGTCGTAGACACGTAGCGTGTTTTTTGTAAAAGATAAATCCTTGGTTTGTTGCGCATCCTCCCTTTGTTCTCTTGCCGTGTAATTTAACTGAATAAAAGGATTAGGTACCTAAACATGATTAGCTTGAATCTAAAGTACAGTTTTGTGACGTGATAGCATTAAAATGCCATGCACTATTGACTTTTTCTAAACACACAACGATTACTATAATAAACTAGATACCTAGCTCATGCATACCCATTGTTACATTCGCATTTAAATAAAAAACAGATACACTAATAAAATAATTATTACTATACGAAGATGCGAAGTTTGTGAGTTTTGTCGAGGTTTTTTAGGATTTTATTTATTTAATTAATCTATCATCTAATATATCTCTGGAACTACTGAACCGACTTTTTTTCTGCTGTAGGTACTGCTAGGTATACCTATGCTAATTTATTGTGAATTAATATAAGTACCTAGGCTATTTTTAGCGACGAGAAAAAACGTTATTCTCACGAGAAAGACCATCTGTGTACAAGCTGTATGGAACTAGTGTTGCGGAACTACCGGTAGTTTTAATATCGATAGAGGTATAATAGCCTGTAGATGTCCACTACTGGACAAAGGAGCTTTAGTAGGTACTTAATGAACATTTTCTGGCTCTTTTCTCTTCTATTTTTAACTGTTTATTTAAGATTTAACTCTATTTATAACTGCTCGTTAAAGTTAAGTACTAGTTAACCTTAGTCGAAATCAACTACGAGTAGCTATAATCCCTAATTTTGGGGATTGAAGTGATGTAACCGCTAGTATATTATATAAGAGTTATGTGTTTTAATGTATAAGTATTAACCAAGACGAAAAACTGTAAAAATTAAAAAAAAAACTATTTTGCACTACTACATACTTAGATGTTGTTCCAATTTATGATACTATTTGTTGACTAGTTTTGGAATATTATCGATAGACTATTCGCTCGCAACACTATCTATGTTTACTAGGTACCTGTGCTAGATAAAGCAGATGTGACTGTGTGTGTGTGAAATAGGAACAGGGAAGGGTGACACCCTTCAATATCAACAGAGAGACAGAGATACACAACAAATAAGTGGCAGTAAATATATTCAGAAAATATCAACCATGATCGAACATCGACTAAGTTTCGTCATACAGTATAAAAAAACGTTCAGTATCATTGAGTTAAACTTACAGTATTGTCTATCGAATTCGAATAATTGATCTCTTAAAATTAATAGTTCAATATTGCTTTAAACAATACCGTATCGAGTATTTCGATAACGTACATACATTATTAGATAGCTATCTAAACTTACAGCTAAGCCCGCACTCGGTCACTCTCTACGTAATGATAAACACTTAATTTAAATTTAATAATAATTACATATCACAATGAGAACGTTCCGCTACACTACGTTCACTCCGCAAGTCCACACAATACATACAAATACAAAACGAAGGCACGAGATCTACAGCTAAGACTATTTAAACAAACTTGCCCCAAACAACTTTACCCCACATCTTAGATGAAACCAAACAGACGAAGATACGTTACTTAGTTACTGAAAATGGCGCTACAAAACCAAGTACCAAAGGAAGTCCTACCAAAGAAATAGTTATCTACTGACTGCCTCAAGCAGGCATCCAAGTAGGTTTTGGTTTTGTAACCAAGGTAAGTAGGTAACCAAGTATCATGGTTTTCATCAGTCTAGCACAGAACGAACGACGGCATGTCATTTACATTTGCTTGTTTTTTCATATTTTCTTTTATATCTGTAGCACTGTTATTGTAATGGTACGCAATTTAATGTCAATTGACGTACAACTGTCTTTTGATAGATAATTTCATGCTTGTTGCAGATCCTCAGATGAAAACCTCTCATTCTGGTGAATACGAACGCAACTTTGATTTCAGCTGTGTGCGTGTCGTGCACCGAGCCAGATTTCGTTGATGCAATGAGAATACCGTATCTTCCTCCTTTGGTTTCATCTAAGCCTTAAATGCTCTAGTCATGTCCCAGTCGTGTGCACACACATCAGTCGAATAGATTGCGTTTGGAAGAGTTTTCACTTAATAATAAAGTCAATAGGGTTGTTCCTTATAATCTTTCTCATACGGCACACGGCGGGAGACGTTGGAAAGTTCGACACGAAATTACAAATTTTGTTCATTTAAAAATGATGAGTTACGCTACAAAAGTAGCACAAAGCGCGTAGGTATCATTCCATTTTACAGTTACAATGAAGCTACTTGTCGCAAGTATAATTTATACCTACATTAGGGTTGTTCTTATTTAAAAAAACACCTTTCGTCCGTGGCAAGAAACTGTCTCCCAGCACCACGCAGTATGAAAAAGATGATAGCGGTTGGAATACAATGACTGGCCCGGAGGTCGTTCCCCGGAGTTGGAATGTCGGCTCGCCGGCCGCGCCGGCCGCGCCGCTCCCGGCGCGCTTTGTACGCTGCTGCACCCCCCCGCGCCGCAGGTAGCCCCCGCCTCACAGCACGTCACTCGGCCGCACAGAGCCGCCGGCTACACGGTGTCCTTCCCCTCGAACTTCTCCGCCAGCTCGCCCATGAGCTCCTTGTAGATGAGCGGGTCAATGTTCTTGCCGAGCTGGTACAGCACGAACCAGTCGCCGATCTGCAGCTTGCGCGCCACCGCCTCCACCTGGTCCTGCGGCGCGAGGCGGCTGCGCGCGCGCAGCAGGTACAGCCGCACGCGCGGCCCCGCCACCACCGCCATGCGGTACAGCAGCGAGATGCCGCTGAGGATGGACAGGATCACGAACCAGAACCAGAGGAACACGTAGATCTTCTCGTTGACGATGTTGAGCGGCAGCACGCACAGCCCGTCGAACTTCTGCACCGTGCCCGAGGGGCCGTACTTGTGGAACGTGCACTTGGTCACCTTGGGGAACACGCGCGCCATCGGGTCCTCGCGCTCCTCGGGCTCCATCTCCGTGAAGCGCACCACGTCGCTGCCGTACGTCGAGAACTCGCCGTCCAGGAAGAAGTCCATGAAGAATATCTGCCCCACCACGTTGATGAAGTTGAGAACCTCGCAGATGAAGAACCTGAACGCGTAGAAGTTCTGCGTGTGCAGGTTGGTGTGGAAGTAGTCGACGAGCAGCTTCTTGCGGTCCGCCTTGCAGTCCTCGCCCACCACGGGGCAGTTGAGGTCGAGCACGAGCATCTTGACGCGGCCGCCCTCCCACGTCTTCCACAGGTAGCGCGGCACGTAGAACAGGATGGCTTGGAAGAACAGCACAAAGCACACCCACTGGTAGTACTTGTGGTACTTGACCTCGTCCTGGCCGTCCACGTGCGACGCGACGCCCGGCTGCACGATGTCCTTGCCGACGCGCCCCACCAGCCGGTTGGGGATGGTGAACGTCGAGTAGATCCAGCAGTACGTGTCCATCACTGCCAGCGGGATCTCGTCCACGATGCAGTCGATGGGGTCGCCGATGTACTGGCGCGACGTCACCAGCAGCGAGAACGCGATCAGGATGATCACGGTGGCCTTGTAGTGCAGCCGGAACACATTGTTGTCGATGCACACGCTGTCGAGCTTCAGCAGGCCCTTCACGGAGCCGAACACGTCAAACATGGCGGCGGGCCGCGGCGGTCGCGGCGGAGTCGCGCGGAGAGAGCGGCCGTGCGCGTCGCCCTCGCGTCGAGTGCGGAATGCGGGGCCGCCGCGCGCCGCGGGGCCGCCGCCGCCGCGGGGCTGCCGCCGCCCGCCGCGCCCGGCCGCCGGAGCCCCGCGCTCCGCCCCCCGCCTCGGAGCAACGACACAGCAGACTGACCCTATTTCCACTCGCGGCGTCTCATTTGGTAGCCAAACGGCTCCAACTGCGATGCATCAACTATACTACGACCATTCGAATTACTCGCGGCGTCTCCGCCACTCTAATTAAACAGTTATAGCTATTGATTGCATGTACAGCAGCCAGAGTACATCATCCGGATGTTATAACAGCACGTAATGCTTAACTAGCTGCAGTTATTGTGCAGGTGGGTGCTGAGTCATAAATACTCATACTAAATACTCTTCTTGTACCTTATGAACAGTAAAATATACGTATACCTAAAGAGAAGGGACCGAACATTAACTATTCTGTGACCTAACAGAAACAAATTGAATGATATACAGATGGAAAGAATCACAAAATGGTTAAAACAGGTCTTTCTTTTAACTGGGTTGGTATTTTGCCGTAACCCAAAAGGGTTAGTGTGGCCATTTAACTGTTAGATTAATATAGTCAAATAAGAAATGTTTAAAAATCATTTATTTTGAACAAATAGGTATACAGAAATAGATAAGTATTAAGTACTAACATAAACAATAACAGTGAGTAGGTACCAAGTGGTAATATGCAGGTCAAGAGAAGTCATGACCGAAAGCGATCCATCAAAATTACATCATAGGAAGATAAATAAGTTATTTTTACACTTTGGTAAGTAGGTGAACTAGCTTACGTAGGGTTTCAAAGAAGTGGCATTTAAAAGAGGACAAATTAAACTAATGAACAAACATGTAAACAACTTAATTATGTAGGTTGTTACTGAACTACCTACGAATTGCGTATTGGACCAATAACCAATTATCTTTGGTTAATTAACATTTTTATATACAAAAGTTTATTGAATTGATTTAAATGCTACAGTATCCTTTATGAACTATGATGGCCTCCAATCATGAGCCTAAGTCCAGCAGTGGTCTTGACAGGCTCACAATGGGCAGCACAAGCGCCCCAAAGATTGAAATTAATCTAGACATTAAAAAACATAGTTTTTGGGATCGAATTTAGCTTCTCGCGCGGGCTCCCATCAAAAAGATCGTAGTTTCATGGTTTGTAGTTTGCATTTCTTGTTTGTAGTTTGCATTTCTTCTCGGTTAGGTACTCGTAAGTGAGTTCTTCAAAATGTTGGGAATGCTGTTTCTTGCACTGGTAAGTACAAGCAAAAATAGACTTTAAGATGATACGACAAACCTTTTCTTACTTGGGGTCAACACCATTCTATTGTTTATTTTGTTTGAGACGCGTTTGTTTTCATATTACGCCATTTGTGTTACAACACCATGTTATCTAATTAAACATCGATTCATTACACATATAGCTACCTACTTTCCTTTGCTTGAACTCCCTCGAGTACATTGTTCACTTTAGATAACATGACATTGGTATGATTGACATATTTTGATTACCAATGACAATCAGGTAATCATATGTAGGCTGGTTAATTATAACGTGATTGGTGTGTTCTTATCTGCTTCCCTCGCTGTCTGCCGTGTTGGCCTCCAGTGTTGGACTAGACCTTGTCTGATAGTGGTCCCCATACCTCTTTCGCCGCCTTCCCGATCCATCCAAATACCTTCTGGATTGGCACCAGCTGCTGACGTCAAGAGTTGTTTCTATTTATTAATTAAATTTAGTGTCGTATGTATTTTGCAATGTTGTTGAAATTTAAATAAGTGGCAAAATAAATATACGAGCACTCCCGTTGTTATAACCTAAGTATAAATGCCTTCAGGTAAATGTTTCTGTAATTAATTGCTTATAAAATTGTTAGCGAAATAGACTAAAAGGGTAATAAACTAAAAAAATATATGAGCATTCAGATTGACTCATTGTCAGTTACACTCAGGTCCTGGTAAGTCACTACTTAAGAGTCGATGGTATGTCAGCTCAAATTCAAATTTCCCCCCCGCATGCCTCTCCCACCGCCGCCGTCAGCGCACCTATCTCACTCGCACTATTTATGTAGGGTAAGCTACACAATATTGACCGTCCAAGATGGTTCTTAATAAAAAAAACACTATGTATTAATAATTTATTTACAGTCAATGTCAACATACTTTATAGCATAGGAGTACCACATCACCAAGTAACATTAATATCAGGCGTCTTTGTCATTCAAAGAATCGTCTATTTTATAATAACAAATTGTTACATAATGTGATTTTTAAACTTTGTGTGCTTCATATTCAAGATAGATATATATATCTCCTGGTAGTTTGTACGATAGTGAAACCCTCATCATCCATCCGGACATCACCAGCAGGCGGCTGTGGTTTTACAGCGGGTTTACTTAAACAAAATATTCTCAAATCTATATTGACTGGATACGGTTAGTATATTTATTTCTTTAAACTTTTCTCTTAATGACTACAACGCAGATTATAGATCGAGCTAATACCTAGCTCTCTTTCGCAAAATAAAAATGGTCACTATATCTGCTGCTCGACCCCACAGTAAGATGCCTTATGCCATGTTACTGTGGCAGTAGCTGAAATATACTAATTTTGCGATAGCAATATCAGTAATTGTCAAATTTTTCTAACGGCATAGGCGGCCGAACTTAGTATGCCAGCTAGTGAAGCTATGTGGGGCCCCCATTGAAAAGATGAATCTATAGTTATACCAAGGAACACAATACTTTTAATAAATTCTAGTCTATATGTACCTAAAGTCATATTATTTTCTACATGTCTTACATTTGGTAAGCAAAATTTAATACATTTAGGCCGGTTTTCCTGTCACGCGTGTTTGCGCCCGCGTCCTGGTCCGCAACTTTTCCCGCTGGAAAAATATTTAATTTTGATGAAACTTGGTACAGTCATAGCTTATATCCTGGGATAACATATAGGCAACTATTTACCGCGGTAAACTTTTCCCGCGGGAAAAATATTTAATTTTAATGAAACTTGGTACAGTGATAGCTTATATTAGTGTGGCTGACGGAACGGAAACCTCCGTGGGCGAGTCCGACTCGCACTTGCCGGCTTCTTATTTTTACTTTTCAGTTCCTTTCTTTTTTCGGCGGTTTAATTTTTTTATTCAGTAGATTGAGGGCGGACTTGTCGTCACACCTCGCCTAACTCTCGAATTGGCATATTTCGAACATGTCTAGGATCGCATAACTCTGGCAACATGCATGATAAATAAAAATCTTTTAATTTATCTTCCATAATCTGTTTCCAGAACTTGTCATCGCGTTGGATTTTTTCAAATGTTATGTCTGTGTCCCGTCCAGACCATACCGCGAATATACATTGCCGCCTGCCGGTGATGTGTAATTGTCCCTGGATTTGTATAAACCAAGGATGTTTTTTTATTAATTATTTGTTTTATTTTTGATTTTTTAATTTTATTATTTTTGTAGTCTTCTGTCTACACGTCGTCGTCTATTTTTGTTCTGTCAAGTCAAACAACCAAGTATCGAAACAAATTACAAACAAACATCCAGTCATTTTTCAGGTAAGGAGACTGTACTCCAAAAAACACTAGGATAGCAACAAAGATGCTACCCTATTTCAAAATATAATTTGAATAAATGACGTGTGACGGGAGTGACAGCTGGATGGCGGCGAGCGACACGTGTTCCCCGTGCCACTGGCAGAGCGGGACTGACGCGGGGTAGGGAGATGCCATGCGGCTCAAGTTGGGCTGGCTCAAAAACGCTTAGATTTAGGTTTTTCCTTTTTTTGCCGAAAGTTATGTGTATTTTGTAAATTCAAATGTTATGTGATCTGCATATTAGTAAGTACAGTTAGTACTCAAAATATGGTGATTGTACGTAGCTTTATTATATAAAAGTAGCGAAAATAAATTCTTAAAATGGTTAACTTTGGAATTTTTTTTCATTGAGAAAATTTTAACGAACTGTGTTTTCGAAATCGTGAATAACTAGTAAAAGTCTTCTACTTTACTGCATATTTATTACAAAATGAATGATACAGTATTGTTGAAATAGCGACGGATCATCCGACCCGCTGTGAGATATCATAGCCCCTTAAGAATGTCGGAAATACCAAAACTTTGAGACCTCTGTCGGTGGACCCTAGACGCGATTTTACTTTAATTTTTAAGCTTTACGCTTTTTTTAAGCTTTAGTTTTTAATTATATTTGATACCTGCGAAAATATAGATTAATGCGATTTTTTTATCATTATTTTATTTTGGGACTTTTGTTATCCGCATGTCAGTCCCATCGTACCCTAACCAAGATTTACTGACGAGGCGACTCAAGGATGTCATATAAGGCTCGTGCCGCCACAGATGCAGGATAAATTGGACAAAACTGACTGAGCCAAACCTACATCGAGTGGATTCGGCTTGAGTCGTCTCATCATGAACTCCCTCATATTCCTGAACCTGTCACACTCCATCAGCAGGTGTTGGACATCTTCAATGCGTTGACGAGACTTGAGATTAGCATGGCATGTATTTCATTAGACATTTGGAGTTTTTCGTCGTTAGTTTGAAAGTTTCGGAAGTCAAAAATGACTAGCGTTTCTTATGGCGCGTTGATGTCTTTTCAACGCGAATACTTTTCTGAATAAAGACATCAACGAGTTATAAGTATATGAATCAATCAAATCATTTTATTGTGATACCACAGTATATATAATAGTCTAGGTGATACACGGGTGTAAAAACTGATATAGGTACCGAGATACTAGGGTAGCATATATGAAACTGTTGGCACACTGGACAAAAGGATAGCCAATACATTCGTCAAATTCTACATTCGTCAAGCCCTTGTTTCGTCAACTTCGCTTTTGTACAGTTTGCGACATTTAGAACCATTTGTAAATTTCAAAATAAAAGACATACCTAACTACATATACTTACTAGAAAAAAAAATCCAAAAATTCAAATTTTATTCAAAATTATTTAAAGAAATAAAATGAACACTAAGTTTTAAAATTTTAGGTTATTTTAGTTTTTATAGATAGTTTTAGAATGTCCTTATTATGTATGTAATATAGTAATTATATAACTATCGGTAGAAAAAAAATGTTTTAAAATTATTTTAATATTAATTTTAAAGTAAGTATAATATTGTCGAGCATACCCGCGGCAACAGCTAGTCTTAGTAAGTGCAAGCGCATGATTGTTTCACAATAACTCAAGTTACGCGTGCGTTCACTCATAACATGGACCCTGGCACTGCAGCCTCTGCTGTTTTCAGTAACCTGAGAACTGACATAAGCTCAACAGATTATAATAGTAACCACACAAAAGTGATGTTGCTATTTACTTAAAACAGATAAGTTGAATACCTTTAGGTGCCTTTGCCCAGGTTGGAAATTTATTTTAAAAAATTACAGGCATTTTATTGCAAACTTATTTATGCCGCCCAATGATTAGAGAAACTAAAGGATATTCTGTTCAACATATTATTATAGGTACCATCTACTATTATCTATTCTGTGGTACCATACATATTTTAATTTGTTGAGCGTGCCGATTCGCCATATTGTGTTTGATGCTATTTACAGTGAAATACAAGTGTTTTCGTGTAATTTAGTGGGAATCGTGAGATTTACTCGACTTTAATTGCGATATGGACCATAAGAAACATGGCAAAGTGTTCAATAACTTTGTTAACAGTGTAGTGTAGTGCCAGGCCATTGTCGGCCATTTTATGCTTTCCCAACGTAAAAGTATACACGTTTTTTTTGTACATATGCCATATACTTTTAACATAGATGCCGCCGACTGACTGCGTGTCTTTAACTAATAATAGATGTATCTTATCTCATCGTCCTCATTGACACTTTTATGGTCCACTAACCCATGTGTGAGAAAGGACAATATTTGCCAGAGATAATGGAAATTATAGTTTCATAATCTTTGATAAAATATTTCGCTTAAAATTTATTAGACATCTTTTTTTTTTTTTTTTTTCTCTTATGTGTTTGCAGCTTAGAGGCAATCTGCAGCTTTATCTGCAATAAGCATCTTTGTTCTCTGCGTCACCGCCGGCAGGTCTTGTTTGCTGAGAGAGTTCCAGTAAACTCCTAACTCGTAGTTTGAGCGGGACCAGAGTTATTCCTGGAACCTGGTGAGCAGGCTAGTCACACTGTGCCTGCATAGTCTTGAGAACTGGATGCTATCTGTACCCATGAGGTGTCTAGCCGTTTCATTTGGGTGGCTTGTCAGTCTATCTTGATATCTGGTGATGTGGCTCTTTATTTCATCTCTCACTGTTGGTAGGCGTAGATCATAGTAGATGAGAGCATTGCTTATGTACCAAGGAATGTTGAAGATTGTTCTAAGAGTCTGTGTATTAGACATCTAAATTAAATTTAAATCTACGGACATAGTTTGTAATTGTAACTTTCTCCAAAAGACTCCTTTGTATAAAATGAATAAAATATGATTTTGTTCTCTTCCTTGGCTGTTTCTTTGACGCGACCATAAAATCCATACTAAAATTATAAATTACTATCAATCAATATTAAAAATTCTTTGAAGGACATGATCCGTAATGAGGAGATCCGACGGAGAACTAAGGTTGCCGACATAGCCGAAAGGATTAGCAAGCTGAAGTGGCAGTGGGCAGGTCACATCTGTCGCAGAACCGACGGCCGTTGAGGCAGACGAGTTCTGGAGTGGGACAACCCATCGCCAGGTGGACCGACGACCTGAAGAAGGTGGCCGGAAGCGGCTAGATGCGGACGACCGGGTGTGGTGGCGTTTGTTGGGGAAGGCCTATGTCCAGCAGTGGACGCCAAAAGGCTGAAATGATGAAGGTGGTGACTTTGAGGAAATTAATTCAGCCGAACTAGCTGAGCAATGCTTTACGTTCCAAGTAACAGATAATAAATGGCTATAATCAATGAAATGATTCGAAGTAATGTTTTTATCTAAAACTTTATGTCATACTTAGCATGCAGTGCATTTAGTAAACATAATTGATTAGAAAAAGAACCTCCTTATCATGAACAAGTGAAACATAATCAATTAAAGCCTAATCTGCACAAAACCGAGATCAGTTTCTACTAAACCGATACCGATGGAACCAAATTCTAGGGATGCCTATTTCATATGTAATTACATTTCTATGAAAATACCTAGCCATTTTGAAGCTATCTTACCTAAACCTACAGATACAGACATACCTACATCATACACCATAAATAATACCATAATCCAAAAACGCTATGCTGCATGTACACGTTTGTTTGACAAACCTTTACAAACGCAAGCCTAACCGTTTGCGTTTGAAAGGTTTGCAAACGTGTGGATACAGCATAACGTTTTTGGTTATGGTTTGGATTTGGTGGTAGTTCAGAATTCAGAACAGAAGAAGAATTTCGATTGGTCCCCTGACCCAGTTTTTTTATAACGTACCTACGCATATTTACGTGAATAAAATAGTTTTTTTAAACTTTGAAACAATGAGACTGTTTATAATCATATCACATTCAACTGTTGGCTGGCCTGTTGGCGTAGTGGTAGTGACCCTGCCTACTGCGCCAAAGGTCGTGGGTTCGATTCCCACCCGGGACCAACATTTGTGTGATGAGCATAACTGTTGGTTTTCGGATTCTGGGTGTTTGTATGTATTTAAGTATTTATTTAAAAGTATTTATGTATGTTTATCAGCTGTTGAGTACCTATTTTCAAGCTCGGCTTAGTTGGGACTGAACAGCCGTGTGTCAATTTGTCCAAACATTATTATTATATTATTATTAACTATAAATTCAAGGTATATGAGGGGATTTTATTGATAAAGGTTACATTATGTTTATCACGCACGATCTATCTGAGAAATATAACGCTGCAAAGTGGCGCCGGATTAGATTTTGGTCGGATACGAGACAAAGAATGTATTATGCTACTAGCTGTGTCTTGCGGATTCACCCGCTGTTCAATTTAAAGGAAATCGGATTACTTATTTCTGACTTTTTCCTTTTGCTCGGCTGCTAAGGGTCGCGGCGTGATGCTGTATAGCGTAAACCTTAATCAAGAAATGGGCTATCAAATGCAAAAAGAATTTTTCAAATCCCACTGGTAGTTCCAGAGAATAGCCCGTTCAAACAATAAAATAAATTCTTCAGTTTTATTATATCCTAGCTAAAGGACAAGAAGTTCCAAATCTCTTGCTTATCTTCTATCGGAACCTTTGGTGCCATTTACAGGGGGGGTGCGGACAAAGGAAGCGGAGTAGCGGGAGGAGGTGGAAGTATCTTTTCACTATTGAATTTCAAAATGAGAATGTGTGAGTGAGTCTTAATTTTGTGATTAGTTTGACACGATTTTGACACCCATAGAATGCTTTTATTACTCATCCATATGGGAGTGGCAAAATTTTTTGATTCATGCTAAAGGACTTGGAACATAGAAGCAAAGACCGATCAGACAAGGTAATCCTTCCCTGGTGGTGTGCAGCGAAACGGGATCCATGATAACTAATTCTTGACTGTCAGCAGCGGCTTCCTTATATCAGGTACTTTGATCTCTAAGGTCCTGTTCATAGTACATTTTAGACTTTCGCGCTTTGTATTCATAATTATATATTTATTATATAAAAAAAAAAAAAAAAATAGGGAAGATGGTTTTAAATTGTCACCGTCGTGACTTATCGTCGAATACACCCGCGGATACCGTGAGTGTTGTGTGCCGGGACTTTCCAATAATACAAGATCAGCAGAGGGTAGTTTCAGAAACTACTCACAGCGATCAACAATGACAGCTCGCCTCTCCAGTCAGCTCGTGACCACGGCCAGTGTAACCTGGTCGAAACGTCGGGCAAGGTAAATAAAACTTATTCGTGTGTAAGACCCGTAAATAAATATATAGTCCTGTTCATACTTTTAACGTAGCTGGACTACGTCCATAAAACTTTTAACAACGGCGACTTCACAAGTTAAAAGCAAAAATTAAGGCTGCACTGTGACTTATCTATCTATACCCAAAAATATTCAGATTATACATAGTTCTTTATGGACCTTTACATTTTTTGATAGATCGGCCCTTTTAACTGGCAAATTCAAATTAAAATTAATATCAAATACTGAGGTCTGCAGGTCCATAAAGCTATGAAAAAATCAAACTTCTAAGTCATCGCAGTCAGAAGATATGGCCGATTTTGCCGCATTTTTAGTATCTTGGTCATCAAAACCTATGGGGTACTTCCGGTTGACCTAGAATCTTGAAATTTGGTAAGAAGCAAGGTATTATAGCACAAGTAAAGTAAAAAATAAGAAAACCGTAAATTTGTAGTTACTTCATAAAAAAAATAAAAAAATTCTTATACCAACAAATTTAACTTTGCGTTTGAAATTATACTAACGATTTTCTAATTATTATTTTTAATTAGGTTTGTACGGAACCATCGGGGCGCGAGTCCTACTCGCACTTGTCCGGTCTTTTAACAACGTCATCGATTGTCGGGACTGAAAGAATCGAGTATGCGCTGGGCCTTAGCCTGAACTTCTAGGTCGCAATACACAATAACCACATTTACAGCCGCTGTGGAAATTCAACACATTTCCCTGCAAGAAACCCGTCTAATATCGATAAGCGATAGAAACGCTTTGCGATAAAATTCAAGGATCAACGTATCAAAACACCGAACAATAAAATACTCGGCATTAACTTGTCAAAAAGTTAAATTTTTATCGCCACTTGTAATGTCGTTTAAATAAATATCTTTTATTATGTTATTGCTGTGCTTAATGCAGCTTAGTTTGTGATAAGAATGCTTATATAGTACTTTATAGTATAGTATTTATATTATAGTTGTTAAGAAACTAGGGCGATCCTACAAGAGCTGAAACTGGTGACCGTGATATCCATATAAGCAGGTAACGTGGTAAAAGGCGTTACTACTAAGTACGCTACTTAGGTACCTAATGAAAAAATGGTCCTACGAAACCAAGTTTAAATATTCCTAATTTTTTTTTAATACTTTATTCTTTAATATTACACAATCTGTACAATATAATAATTACTCGACAAACTGCAGAACAGTTTGTTGGCGAGAAAACGCTCATGCTAATAATATACATAGGTGGACGGATAATTAGAAACAGGGCAGGATTTTCATACAATCGAGGTCACTTTGAAGCCATGATTCTCCGCGAAGGATTGATCGGAGCATGATCTGATGACGGTCATCGAGAGAGTAGATGAAGGACTTTCAGATCGCTATAGATATCCTTTTATATTCGATAACGATAACAGTGAATAAAACTCTCTTTTAGTCACTAGATAATAAAAATAAAAAATAGCTGGCTAGAGAGCTATGTTCTAATTTCACCATGGAGCTAAAATCTCATTGGTGGGCGCCCGGGATTTCGAACCTTCCTTATTTTATAACTGCCAGATAAACTCAAATAACAGCAAGATCATGTGGCTGTTATTTTCTTATCTGTCAGATAAAGATTGTTTTTATAACCTTCCTATTCATTTATTAAAATGTGATAAATGTAAATACCATACTCCTATTTATTTTCTCGCAGTCAATGGTATAAAGTAGAGTACACAACACGTGAATAAAAAATTTCATCTCGGTCCTTGTATCCCTCGCTACGCTCAGGATTCTAATCTAGAATCACTCGCTATCGCTCGTGATTCAACTCTAGAATCCTTCGCTGCTCTCGGGATCCAACTTAGTCCCTCGAATGAAATTCCCTTTTTATTCACTTATTGTATAACCTACTATTTTAATTACAATAGAATAGATACCTAAATTGGCGGTAACAAGAATAAATTGAATTTTGTTCAGTGCATCAAACGACTACTGGGGGGAGGAAGGGGATTAGGGGGAAGGCATGGGGGCAAGTATTGGTACCGGAACATGGGTATACAGGTGGAAACAGTAGTTTTCAGGAAAAATCGAATCTAGCTACCTAATCTAGGGACGCCCAAAAAGTGGTGGGCACCAAAAAGATCTAGCTTCATGGTAGTTTTCACGAAAAAAAATATGTGTTTTTAAACAGCAGTGACGTCAAAGTGACAATATTGTGTTGGAGTTTTGAAATTTTTGAATCATGTCGAGGGGTATTCCTACTAGGAGGGGGGAGGGGGATTAAAGTGCATTTCTAGATTGCTATAGTATAAAGTATACCCACAGCTAAGAAGGCTAACTCATGGTTCTTTACGCTGACTCACGCCGGCCACCAGTCGGTCGGTTTTCCTTCACTTACTAACTTCAACAATGGCGTCACGTACAAAGCCATTTCTAAGAAAATAACGTTTAGCGGTCATCGAAGCGACTACGGCCTAACTTGGAGCTTGTGTGACAGAAAGTATCGCTTTCGACCGACGAAAGGCGAATGGGACCTTTATTTTCAGTATGGATAAGTCAAGAGCGTCAGTGGCGTCGGGAATAAGACGCGGCCTATCATATCGAAAGCTCGATCCCCGGCTGGGCTATGTACCAATGGGTTTTTCTCTTAACTTAAGTACATTTACTGACTGCTCTCAAACGGTGAAGGATAACATCGTGAGGAAACCTGCATACGCCGAAGATTAAATTCTTAGGCGTATGTGAAGTCCACCAACGCGCACTGGGCTAGCGTGGTGGACGTGTCCGAACGCCCTCGTTGAAAGGGTATATAGGCCTGAGCCCCAGCAGTGGGATTATAGGCTGTTGATGACGGATAAGTAAGTTTACTATCGATCCAAAGAAAACGTGTTTGGCGGCAGCATCGTCTGGGCATTTGAAATAACTATTAAACCGCAAGTAAATACGAGTACATGATGTGGGTAAGCCTGTTTGCATGTTGTTCGGTGAAAAATGTCTCATACCAGGTAAAAACATAACAATGCCCATTGCAATAGTCACACTGAAAACAATTGAATGGGTTTTACAAAAACAAAACTTGTCAATAATATTTATTTTTAAATGGAGGGAAGGGGGGACAGCTATTTCTAAGAATAATTAACCAATTGATAGCTTGATAGGTATTTCGTAAACTGATCTCTCTATCAATAAAGTATTCCTAAGTGATTTGAAATGATACTACTACAGTAATTTATTTATTTTTAATGTACAGTCGACCGCACGTCAGTGGAAACACTCTGACCTTGGGCTGGCCTGGCCTATTAGAGAGTTTTGAAACTGATAGACCAGTTTATACTGGTTTTGTTTCCACTGACACTGACGTGGGGTCGACCCTACCTAAATCAGACATTTTCAATTTCAGACATTTGTGAAAAAATTTATTATTAATTCTAAATTTTATTTTACTATTTAATACTTTTAATCTTATTTGACAATCATATTGACATGTAATGTTTATTCTACACAACTATTGTTGTAACGAATAAATAAATGAAATAAATAAGTGCAGTCTATTTAAAAGATTTTATAAGAGGGACCCATGATCGTGACGGGAAAAATCAGCTCATGGATAACTTTTTCCACGCATAGTAATCCTAGTTCGACATTTTTATCTTCACGCATAATATGTCACAGAACGTCAATAAGATGTCACAGACATTTCCCTATCAAATTTTAATCGGGAGATGACGGATGGTTCTCACAGGCATTCGGAAGGCTTTCTTTGAAGCAGTTTTGACATAAATTATCTTAAAACTTAATCTTATCATGGATGCCGACGTGTGATACGATCGTCAATATCAGTGAATAACTCAATGGTGATGTACAGCTGTGTGATTCTGTAAAGTACGAATTAAAACTCGACCATCACATCGCAAGTCACTCACTTCACTTCGCATCCGATCATGAAAGACCTTGATGTCGCATTGTGTAAACAAATACAAGCTACACAATAAACACTTCACTTGCGAAGTAAAGTGAGTATTGAACTGTGAATCATTGAGTTAGAGACCGATCTCACTGCGGATTCAGGATCGAGTTGCACAAATACGCTTACAGAATAGCAGGGCAGAGTCGCAGCGAGGTGAGCCGCCTAGCTGGATACAGATGCGGGGTGTAGAACTGACAGCCAGGACTCAGGTGGCCGTCAACCAGTTCAGATAACGTCATTTTCATCATCATCAACAGCCTATTAATCTCCCCACTGCTGGGGCTCAGGCCTACCCTCACCACGAGGGCGTTCGGGCTATAGTCCACCACGCTAGCCCAGTGCGGGTTGGTGGACTTCACATGCGCCTAGGAATTTCTTCTTCGGCGTATGCAGGTTTCCTCACGATGTTTTCCTTCACCGTTTGAGAGCAGTCAGTAAATGTACTTAAGTTTCGAGAAAAACCCATTCGATCGAACTCCGGACCTTTCGATATGATAGGCCGCGTCTTATCCCCAGGGCCACTGACGCTCTTGAACGTCATTTTATTACTAGGTATTGCATTATTTGAAGGAATGCTACGCGTTAACAAACTTCTGCACTCAAGATTGGATCTTTTTCAGCTTGGACATTTTTCAGATTGCACAGTTTTCAGATTGGACGTTTTTCAGCTTGGACATTTTTCAGATTGCACATTATTACAGTAAATCATAAATACTAAAGTGTCAGAAGAAAAAAACCTAAAGGTTTTTTTTTTCCTGTAGCTTTTTTTCCCGCAGTAGGTACGTAGGTATGAGTGTACCGTTTGGTAGACTAACAAAAAAGTAGTAATATATATACGTAGATACAATATTTAGAAACATTACAGTCACAAATTCATCAAAATGTATATTCTAAGTCTATGAACTTCATTTAATTAGATTTTAAAATTTGTTAGAGTGCGCCAGTGGGCCCTGGTTGGCCCAGGTGTCAACTAACATCAGACCAACTAAATTCCTCCAGTTCGAGGGCAACGTCACATAGATAGCGCTGGCTGTGACTGTACAATTTTTAAACCACTGATAGATAAGTGAAGCCGCGTGTATGACCCGTGGTATAACGTACTAGCAATGTGTAAAGTCTAAAATGTGCTAAACTGGTGATAACCAAAATGCCTAGTGTTTATTTAGAATTAATGTGATATTTGCGATACATAATCTGTTTTTGTTTTCGTTTCCTCACGATGTTTTCTTCCACCGAAAAGCCTGGTGAATTATAATAATAATATCTTTAATATCTTTATTTGTTTCTTCACAAATACAAACTTAAAATAAAGTACAAACAATATGTTTTAGTAATTGGTCATCTTTTGTGAAGACTGATGCCTGAACTAGACATAGTAGTCTGTGATCCAGGTCACCAGGTCTCCACCCACGGAAAAGGCGATACATTTCATAATATATATATTTTTAGTAATCTTAATCTAATATTGGTAGGTTATAAATATTTATATAATAATAATATATATTACAGGTAGTAAGTGAAAACTTAAATATTATTTCTATTTTTACGTATATGCTATGATAATATTATTTCTATTGTTTATATATATATATATATGCATGTGTATAGTGTGAGAGTGTTGTGTGTGTGTGTGTGTGTGAGTGAGTGAGTGACTAATTAACCGAATTACAATTAACCGTACCTATACGTTCCGAAAAACTTATTGGTACGGAGAACGAGCCAAGGTTTGAAGTCGAACCCACGAACGGAGGCGTGTCTACAACAACTATTTTACCGCAACTGTCACCCCGTGATAAGTGAAGATGTTATTCTCTAACACAAAAGGATAGAAAACACATCTTAAGTAGTATAGATAAAACTGTCTGTCTACGGCAAGAAGTTTCAAACCTCTTCGGTCGCGCGCGCGCTCCCTGTGGAGATCGCATCTTGTATATTTAGTATGAGAAACGAAGAAAAATTTGGTGTCAAAATCCGGGGGGGTGCGGACAAAGGAAGCGGATTAGCGGGAGGAGATTGCTAATACAAATTTATATGGAGTTTGAAAATGAGAATGTGTGAGTGAGTATCAATTTCGATATACATTTGGCACGATTTTGGCACCCCCTAAAATGCTTTTGTTACTCATCCCTAGGGGAGTAGCTTTTTTTTAAATTCATGGTCTACGGTAATACGAGTAAATATATGATTCGATTGGCGATAATGATAATATAAAGTGAAGCAGGGACACATTCTATGTCAAGGAAAATGGTAGGTATAAGTACCATTCTCATTATGTTGACACAGACCAGCCCTGCTATTCTGTAAGCGTATTTGTGCAACTCGATCCCGAATCCGCCGTGAGATCGGTCTCTAACTCAATGATTCACAGTTCAATACTCACTTTACTTCGCAAGTGAGGTGTTTATTGTGTAGCTTGTATTTATTTACACAATGCGACGTCGAGGTCTTTCATGATCGGATGCGAAGTTAAGTGAGTGACTTGCGATGTGATGGTCGAGTATTAATTCGTACTTTACAGAATCACACAGCTGACTCGGATTAACATTACCAGTAATATTAAATGTTTCATATGACGCATTACTACTAAAATGTTACACTTTACTTACTGCCACATAGAGGAAAATATGAAGTAAACTACGGTTTTAATTATTTTGTAAAATAAATTATTGCTGATGCGCCACCGCCGTGGACCGACAACCTTTAGTAGGTGGCAGCTAACAGTCCTCGCAAAAGGCAAACAGTCCTGAACGCAATTCATCATCCGCCTGTAGACTTCCAGTGCTCGACAAAGGCCTCCCCCAGTGATCTCCACGACGACCGGTCCTGCGCTAACCTCATCCAGCCGGGTCCCGCGACCTTCACCAGATCGTCGGTCCACCTTGTGGGGCCTGCCTACGCTGCGTCTCCCGATACGTGGTCGCCACTCGAGAACCTTTCTGCCCCAACGGCCGTCAGTTGCAATCAGCTGAACGCAATTACACACATATTATTATACAATATTTTCGTGCTGTGTTCCTGGTGTGGTTAGAAAGAGAGGAGTACCAAGTATCGCGATCCTGACACACCTCTATCGCTTCACTCAGTCTCACACATACGCATCACACCCTCTCTGACTTACCTACATTACCTGAATTCATACTTTTTTCCGGATGAAGGGGAAACCTCATAAAGTCAGGTACCACTCTGCGAGAATGAGATGGTTATGTTCGACTCCACTGATGCCTTTTAAGGGCTCGTTGGCCTATGGACCAAAACCCCAACTTCCAGAGTCTGCTGTTGGTCAGGAAGGCATTCACAGCGTCAACTAGGACTGGGAGCGCAGAGTGCTCACCCAAAGCCTGAATTCAGAATGATAGAAGTTAAGATTCTTGAATAACCTTGTTAAATAAAAATATTGTGACTCCACTCTGCATCACCTTAATACATTTCATTCATCATCATCAACAGCCTTAACATGTCCCCACTGCTGGGGCTCAGGCCTACCCTCTCAACGAGGGTGTTCGGGCTATAGTCCACCACGCTAGCCCAGTGCGGGTTGGTGGACTTCACATGCTCCTAAGAATTTCTTCTTCGGCGTATGCAGGTATCCTCACGATGTTTTCCTTCACCGTTTGAGAGCAATCAGTAAATGTACTTAAGTTTCGAGAAAAAACCCATCGGTAGCCCAGCCCGGGATCGAACTCCGGACCTTTCGATATGATAGGCCGCGCCTTATCCCCGACGCCACTGACGCTCTCTGATTCATCATTAAGTATTAATGTAATAATTTTTCTTTTAACTTTCAACTTGACCACTTCATAATATTAGATCATGGTTCTTTCACCTAGGTATGTCATATTTTATGGTTTCAACTCAGGATCAATAGACGAAGATTGTAATTAACTTACATAAATTAAAATGTTTCTTTTCCTATTAAGGCGATAAAAGTTGTAATCATCCAAAAGCAAAAAAAAAACGTATAGTGTCAATTCCATTGATATGTTTTCATACGTCCGTGTCAGAAAATATCGGTTAGAAACAAATTCCCCTTGATGTTATCTGTCTTACATCTAAAGGCAATATCAAAAATTAACGCCATTCAAACATTTATACATGACACAAAGACTTTAATAAAGATTAAGCGGTGTTCAATAATAGATTAGGTATAAAACGTCTTATAGATTGGCCGACGCTCATAATCTATGATAGAATCTATAAGATTAGATTACTTGGTCGTGCTACGATGCATGACTACATAATTTAAATACAAGGTAAATCTCAACGTGAAAAGGTTATTTCATCATCATCATCAGCATGTACTAGTCCACTGCTGGACACAGGCTTCCCCCAAGGCGCGAACCCGATCTTCGGTTCTCCGCATCCAGTCACTGCCAGCCGCACGCAGATCCATCACGTCGCTCCATCTAGCCGGGGGGCGTCCCACACTACGCTTGTCCTCACCTGGTCTCAAGAACTCGACAGATACCCCAGCGGTTATCGGTTCTCCGACAGATGAGACCAGCCCACTGCCACTACAACGTATTAACTTTTTGAGCAATGTCGAAGTCTTTGGTTCTCTGGCGGATCACCTCGTTTCGGATCCTGCCTCTCAGAGAAACTCCGAGTATGGCTTTTTCCATGGCCCACTGGCGCTTTCAGTAATAATAATGAAGTGACCCAATACTACCTATTAATAAAGATAATAATCACAATAATAATACATACTTATATGAATAACATGTCAATTCTAATATCAATTAATTAGTAAAGATATTACTGGCTGATGTAACATGATAAAATGGCGGACTAGACCACGGACCTTCCAAAAACAAAGAGACGACAATCGAAATACGAATACGATCGAGTCGATTCCAAATCCAAATTGCCGGTGTATTAATCCACATAATTGCTGGCAGTGACGTGCGCGGGCGCAGACGCGACCGCGGGGGGGCTGGCAACACCGCGGGGCGCGCGGGGGGCCGCGGGTAACACGGAACCCGTCCGACCTGCAGCCGCGACCCCCCTGCCTCTCGCGAAATGCCTCAGCCACACGACAACACACTTTGAACTCTAAAAACTCCGCAATAGAGTGCAAATTCCTTTAGCATAGATGTAGGTAGTCGAGATTGCCTTTCCATTCCTTTTTACAAGACAGTAAGAGAGCTTTCACATTGTAGGATACGATATGGGTTGGGTAGACGACACGATATCGTGGTGTCGCGGAAATACAACGCAGAGATAATAATTATTGTATCAGTCAGTATAGACGTATCGTCGCCATGTTAGCGATGGACTTAATATTCCTACTTAGTTCATTATTCTGCCTACACTACAGGTACAAGTTTAAATGTAGAATAGCTTCTCGTATAAACGTGCGCACGCGATTGCCATATAATATAAGTATAATTGGATATACGTGTAAACTAACCTTTGTATTCTGTTGGGGAGAAATAAAAAAATATTATCTTATCTTAATTATGATATTTAGTGTATTTACTTATTTATATAAAAGCTGATTAAATATTGTTAACGCTTAGTGTATGTTGATAAATCTCAAGAAGTTTCAAACGTCTTTGGTCGCGCGGGCGCTCCCTGTGGAGATCGCATCTTGCATATTTAGTATGGGAAACGAAGAAAAATTCGGTGTCAATTTCGGGGTGGGGGTGGGGGGGGGGGGGGGGGGGTGCGGACAAAGGAAGCGGATTAGCGGGAGGAGATATGGAGTTTGAAAACGAGAATGTGTGAGTGAGTGTCAATTTTGATATACATTTGACACGATTTTGGCACCTCCTAAAATGCTTTTGTTACTCATCCATATGGGAGTGGCAAAATTTTTTGATTAAAGACAAATCTAATATATTATTGCTTACTACAACCTTACCTAAATATTTACATTACATACATAAAAAAGAAATTAAATTGACGCAGATTCAAGCGATAGCTGTGTCTTAACGTCCAGATTAAAATTGGTCCAACCAAGCCGTTTTGAAAATGGACCAAAATTATTACAGTCAAAGTGTAATAGGTAAAATTTCCGAAATTACACGATATTACGATAATGTCGTCAGCGGATGTCAGCAGCTTGCAAAACGATACCGATATCGCATCGGACAATGTAAATACCCTCTAAAGCCTTAAATATTGCTTTCTATATTGAAACGTCGCTATTGAACCGTCTGACATTAAAATGCTATTGGCCTGTGCTCCAAAACCCAACACTACAACTTGAGTCTTCTAACAAAGGCTTAAATTACAGTTTGGCTTGGCCAAATGGTGTCGCTTACGACGTTGTGGCGGCCTGGACAGGTAATGCACAAGACATGTTTGGTAGTTCCCGGAATTGGAAATGCTTCGGAGGCTTTTTTCACATGGAATTAAGTTGTCTCGCTTTGAGGTTGGACGGTGGAACTGGTTGATGTTTATTGCTGCGAGAGTTCTAGAAGTTGGGATGAGTTCTATTACATAACATTGAGAGGTAGGTAACTATTATTAGAGTATCATACCATTTAGGTATAAGGTAGCTATGTACTCTATTTTGAATAAAAAAAAGATTTGCTGGATGTTACGCCAAAATGCAATGTTATAGTTTGTTAATTTGTTCACACTGTATATTGTAAACAAATGCATACGTATTCTACTTACATTATTTAATTTACCACTACATGAGTCATCATCAGCCTGAACGAGTCCACTACTGGACACAAACCTCCCACAAGGCGCTACTGAACCCGATCTTCGATTTTCAGTATCCACTCCTCCCAGTCGCCGCTCCATCGACCGACAGGCGTCCCACACTATACGCTTGCCCACTCGTGGTCTCCACTCAAGAACTCGTCTACCCCAGCGGTTATCGGTTGTCCGACAGATGCGACCAGCTCACTGCCACTACAACGATGCCGAATGCTTTGGTTCTCTGGCTCCTCAAAGAACTCCAAGCATGGCTCTTTGCCATAGCCCACTGACACTTAAACGTACTAAATATTTAAGTTTCTTTATAAACAGGTTCAGGTATTATACCTATTTGGTTATTCGTCACAACCAAAAGCCTTCCAATCGGCGTTTGAGTCTTCATACGCGCGTTGCATTTTTATGTCCGCACAGGACGGTCCCACGCATTTAAATAATGACCACAAAAAATGGTCAGAGTGAAACCTGTATGGTCATCCATCCACGTCGGATTACTACACGCTCACGGCCTGTTTACCCGATCGTCTTGGTGCTTCTTTTCTCTAGATGTTTTCTCTATTAGGCTAAGGTATGCGAATTTCGTATTTATCGCTCGCTCGGCTAGGCGACTTTCCGATTAGGTCTAGAACAAGAGGTCGTTAGGTGGTCTATTTCCCCGAACGTCTGTTTCCCCAAATGTCTACTTACAGAATAGCTCTTTATTTGGAAGAAAATTAAAATGTTACTATAATTAATCTAAAATAATAATAATAATATTACAAATAAAAAATGTCTTCCAGCGCGCCGCATCGAGTCAAGGTTCGCAAGGTTCTACTTACATATATGTTAAGCCAAAAAAAAGTTATTGTGTTGGTTAGGGCTATATTTTCACTTTTAAGTTTGATTCCTTTTGGATTCGATTTCGTATTTTCAGTGATAAATTCGACATTCGAGTAAATGTCCGTTCGGGCAGTTGATTTCGTTGGGTGGACGTTCGACGAAATCAACGTTCCCAGAGCTCAATTTTTGAATCATTCTCCTCGGTTCGAGCGGTCGATTCTACTAATTTTCATTCGATATCCGATACAAAAATCAGTAGAATCGACCGCTCGAAGCGAGGAGAGCGATTCAACAATAGAGCTCCAGGCCTGAATAGACATTCCCATGAGAACCCAGTATGTTCTCGAAGTAGTCCGTTTGGAATAACTCTTCCATCAAACAGTCAAAAAGTTTTAAACAAACGCATAAAGTTAATAAAAGTATACTAAGAGATACCTAACTTTTGCGAGCTTTGAAAAAAATGGGTAAAATTATTATGCAAAAGCGACCGTAGAACCGGTCCAGTTGCACAAGATGTCCGCCGACAGTCGAATGACATTGAAGTTTGAGAACCGTAATATTAATTGAGAATCAGCTACCAGAAGAAATCTTGAATACCTATGATGGCAGAAAATTTAAGAATCACGTTAAAAACAACTTTGTAAGAAAGCTTATTATAAAATGGGCGATTACTTAAATGATCTTTGTGCCTGGTAATTAATGTTGCTTCATCTTAACCTCATCATATCAGCCTGTAGACGTCCACTGCTGGACAAAGGCCTCCCCCAAGGATCTCCACGACGACCGGTCTTAACCTGTCCTACTATTAATAAAGGCGAAAGTTTGTAAGGATGTTTGTGATTAGACGGTCATGCAAGCGTCATTCAATTCCATCAGTCATAACTGATGGTTGCATGACGCAAAAAATAAAGTATGCAGATTTTCGTCAGTCGCCGCATTAGAATATCATTCATCCGTCAGTCACCGCCTGACTGTGGTAAAACCATGATAAAACTGACAGCAAAACCTAGCGTGTACGGGGTGCCCACGGATGTTTGTGAGTAGACGGTCATGCAAGCGTTATTCAATTCCTTCAGTCATAAAATAACTGATGGTTGCATGACGCAAAAAATAAAGTATGCAGATTTTCGTCAGTCGCCGCATTAGACGATCATTCATCCGTCAGTCACCGCCTGACTGTGGTAAAACCATGATAAAACTGACAGCAAAACCTAGCGTGTACGGGGTGCCCACGGATGTTTGTGAGTAGACGGTCATGCCAGCGTCATTCAATTCCATCAGTCATAACTGATGGTTGCATGACGCAAAAAATAAAGTATGCAGATTTTCGTCAGTCACCGCATTAGATAGAATATCATTCATCCGTCAGTCACCGCCTGACTGTGGTAAAACTATGGTAAAACTGACAGCAAAACCTGACGGTAACGCTGTGACGGCTGAACGAATTCTGATAGCATAAATCCTGAAATAACATATAGGCTACTTTTTACAGCGGTAAACTGTTCACGCGGGAAAAAACTTATTCCACGCGGGCATAGCCGTGGGCAAGAATGGCCGTGGGTAATTTTTTGTCATTTTAAAATCGTCACAATGTCATTGACTTGATGAGCTGTAACTTGAAAACCAGAGGACCTCTTACGTATTAAATCATAACACACACACTCACACACACACAAATATATATAGAAAATGTGAACTTTATGTGTTTCTTTACAATTTATTAAAATACTTATTCATTAATAGTCTGGAGGTGGAGACCTGGTGACCTGAGAAACAGGCTCACCTATATCAGGCATCAGTCTCCACAGTCACTTTATGTCTTTGATATGTTTTATCTTATTGCTTTGTCTTTTATATATATGAAATATTGTACTGTGGAGAAACAAATAAATAAATTATTAAATTATTAAACCTAGTTCCTTTGGGGAAAAGTTGGCAACACAATTGACGTATTCAGGATAGTTGGTCGTTGTATTCTAAGTATTTATTTCAAAGTATCCGACATGTAAAGTACATTTATCTTATACTTGACACTGGAGTGGTCTCCTTGGATGGTACAAGATTAAAGACTTGTGCGCCGATAACAACTGTAGAGTAAATACAATTTAAATGTAGGTCAATTACTGTTGTTGTAGGTACGAACAACCAAACCGGGGCAATGTCGGGTGACGTAGCATTGTGTCTTCATCGTGACATGGTCTATTCCATGACCATTCCGGGGTATTCATAAACAGACCTACACAAGTTCTAGTCTTAGTAGATCGATTGTTTAATCGGTACATTACTGATACTTCTTTTGTCTTTGTAGTTTGGTTGTTTTGCCCGGTACGAAATTACTGGTTCTTCTTTTGTCTTTGTAGTTTGGTTGTTTTGTCCGCTACGAAACTACTGGTTCCTCTTTTGTCTTTGTAGTTTGGTTGTTTTGCCGGGTACGAAATTACTGGTTCTTCTTTTGTCTTTGTAGTTTGGTTGTTTTGTCCGCTACGAAACTACTGGTTCCTCTTTTGTCTTTGTAGTTTGGTTGTTTTGCCCGGTACGAAACTACTGGTTCTTCTTTTGTCTTTGTAGTTTGGTTGTTTTACCCGGTACGAAACTACTGGTTCTTGTTTTGTCTTTGTAGTTTGGATGTTTTGCCCGGTACGAAACTACTGGTTCTTCTTTTGTCTTTGTAGTTTGGTTGTTTTACCCGGTACGAAATTACTGGTTCTTCTTTTGTCTTTGTAGTTTGGTTGTTTTGCCCGGTACGAAATTACTGGTTCTTCTTTTGTCTTTGTAGTTTGGTTGTTTTGCCCGGTACGAAATTACTGGTTCTTCTTTTGTCTTTGTAGTATGGTTGTTTTGTCCGCTACGAAACTACTGGTTCCTCTTTTGTCTTTGTAGTTTGGTTGTTTTGCCCGGTACGAAACTACTGTTTCTTCTTTTGTCTTTGTAGTTTGGTTGTTTTGCCCCGTACGAAACTACTGGTTCTTCTTTTGTCTTTGTAGTTTGGTTGTTTTGCCCCGTACGATACTACTGGTTTCTTTTGTCTTTGTAGTTTAGTTGTTTTTCCCGCTACTGAACGACTGAGCTTTCTTTTGTCTTAATAGACAATAGTTGTCGTAATAGTTGGTTTTGTCCGGAATACATGTAAAGGATGTACTGTGTTTATCAAGTCACATGATAATTCCGATAGCATTACAAAGATCACAGGGCAAATGGCGACCGTAAGTGGACATGCGATATATCGTGCGGTACCATTTGACCTCTGCCACTCCGGCGCATGCGGCGCGGCCTACTCCGTCGTGGGAGCCATGCCTTGTTTTGGACTTTGTGTATTACTGAATCCGCGAGAGACCTATTCTTCGACATAGCTCAAAAAGTTAGTACTTACGTTGAAGTTGGAGACCACGGTTGGGCAAGCGTAGACGCCCCCCGGCTAGATCTCAGTGAGGAGGCTGGCAGTGACGGGACGCGGAGAACCGAAGATCGCGGTTCAGGGGCGAGGCAGCGCAACAGGTGCAGTCTGATGATGGTTGAACTCTTTATAGATCCTTCAAACCTAAAAAAAGCGACGGGAAAAATCGTGTTCGGAAAAATATGCGAAAAGAAAAAATTTTTCAACGATTATCTTCGCTTCGGAAATTGGAAATACATTTAACAAAACCTTTATGCATAGCGAACGTCGAAATCTATCGAATAACTCAAAAACATACGACTTTATACTGAATTCATTCAGATAAGTAGGTAATTTAATACAGGTATTCTAATTGTGTTCATGATCTCTCCTATTACCTCTTGAAGGGTTGGCGTTGAATGTTATGACCTGGGAGCCAATCGCGCTAATTCTGATCGACATTACCAAATCCAAAGCATAACCAAAAACGTTATGTAGCATCCACACGTTTGGCACACCTTTAAAAACGCAAACGTGTGGAGCAGGGGTTTGGCTTGCGTTTGTAAAGGTTTGCCAAACGTGTGGATGCAGCATAACGTTTTTGGTTATGGTTTGGAGTTGGTAATATCGTTCAGAATTAGCGCGATTGGCCTCCTGAATGTATAACTGTAACAAAGTGCCTAAAGTGTAACATATCGGTGATATTTATTGAGAGCAGCGCCGTGCCGGTATGGGCGACCATATTGGTAGCGCTAGAGTAGCAAATACACGAGTAATCGAGTTGCAATATTGAAGACTCGACGCGATTCCCCTCGGGAAACTAAGGTTGGTTGTTGATGTAAATAAGACTCAGACTCGAGCAATTTAACTAATGAAAATCGAGTCTTGCTCGATGATTGGAAAAATCAAGTTTTGTAAGCAGTCTTGTAAATTGACATCGAGTCTTAATAACGGAGAACTCAGACTCGTGTTTTTGCCAACACTGCGGCGGTGGCGGCGCGGCTGAGTGAATGGTCGAATGTACCGTAACCGGCGCTTGCGCAACCCGCCGCCCCCGCCGCCCCCGCCGCCCCCGCCGCCCCCGCGCCGCCCGCCGCCGCCCGCCGGTCTCTATGAACTCTGACGAGTCAGTTATCAATTTATCGACTATTGGTATTTAGGTTGTGTCAATGTCGCGACTTTTAGGGCTTCTTTCACCACTTCCTGATATTGTTACAGATAGTAATATTAGTGATAAACTAATCTATCAGATAAATCTGTATGATAGACTATATAAAATATATAAGATATGGGCAATCAGATACCTGTGAAACCAAAAAAACAGGCTATCTGTCAGATAACCTGCAGATAGGGTATCTGGGACTTTATCAGCAAGCGGTGTAAGAGGCCCTTACAGTCTGATTGACGTCCAGGAAGAATGTAAAATGTCTAGAATGTTTCGGAATTTTACAGCACCTTGACTCTTCAGATGGATTGATTTCTAAACGGCCTAGGCTTTTTGTAAAAAGGCGACGTCTATACTTACTTCCTTTAGATTTACTTTTTAAGAACCGCTGCATTACTCGCGCGGCTTTGCCTACAGTCCGAAGAGGAGGTCCCACGTACGGTGGACCGCACGTCAGTGGAAAAAACCCGTAATAAACTGGTCTCTCATAGTATTGAATCTCCCTAATGGACTAGGCCAGCTCAAGGTCATAGTGTTTCCGCTGACGTGGGGTTGACTGTACAACTAGTTAACGACATAGCCGAAAGGATTAGCAAGCTGAAGAGGCAGTGGGCAGGTCCACGTGTCGCAGAACCGACGGCCGTTGTGGCAGACGAGTTCTGCAGTGGAGACCTCGATGGACGCCCCCGAAACCCCTCCCCCCCCTACAAGTGGACCGACGCGACGACCTGAAGAAGGTGGCCGCGGAAGTGGCTGGATGCGGAATACCGCTGTGTGAGTGTAGGAAGGTCTATGTCCAGCAGTGGACGTTAAAGGGCTGATTGATATGATGATGGCAACATTTCTGCCCAACATGTCATGGCATGAAAAAAATATACATGTACAGTCGACCGCACGTAAGTAAAAACTAAACCATTATAAACTGGCCGCTCATAGTATTGAAACTCTAATAGGCTAGGCCAGCTCAACGTCAAGGAGTTTCCACTGACGCGCGGTCGACTGTACATGAAAGTGACACTAGGATCAAAAACAAGTCAGTATTGCACAAGTTTATATCTGATCGCTCATCCAGCACCGTTACCAGCGATTTACCAAATGACGCATGTTTTGGTGAAATTTAAAAATATTCTGATGCAACATCTTAGCTGGAATTGTAGCGAATCGGTACGTAAAGATATAAAACGTTGGTGTGATATGTTTGAAGGGTCGTCTCCGGAGACGAGATTGCGTTCTGATAAAGTCTCAAGTTCATAGAGATATCAGTAGGATACCTATGCCTAAATAACTGTGTAATGCTTTGTGATGAGCATGAAATATGTTTGACAGGCCTGTTGGCGTAGTTAGTAGTCTCTGCCTACTGCGCCAGGGGTCCTGGTTTCGATTCCCCACCCGGGACCAACATTTTTGTGATGAGCATATCTGTTGGTTTTCGGATTCTGGATGTTTGTATGTATTTAAGTATTTATTTAAAAGTATTTAAGTATGTTTATCAGTTGTTGAGTACCCATTTACAAGCTTCGGCTTAGTTTGGGATTAAACAGCCGTGTGTGAATTTGTCCAAACATTTTTATTTAGGTCGCCAGCCGTGATAGCAGCCGTCTGCCCAGACGAGTTCTAGAGAGGAGACCGCGGACCCTCCAGGTAGACCGACGACGTCTTAAAGTCGAGTCAACGTTGAACAGCTGATACCGGGTGTCCCTACTACCTATGTATATGTATTTAAAGCTGTGACCCTCCACCGCACACCTGATGTGGTCCCTACACGATCATGCTGCATGACATGCATTACGTGCTGTTACTCATGCATGACCGTCTAGTTGTTGACGTGCTTCATGCAAACTACGTGCTGGCCGTTGCTTCACTGTATTAAGTGATTGATAGCAAGCATGAGGGTCCATCATGCAGCATGATAATTCACGTATACGTAATGCATGTCATGCCGCATGATCGTTTAGGACATACTATCGCCGTATGAATATAATAGATAATCACATTATTTTGTAGAGCAACAGTACAGACTGTCTTCATTAAGGTGTGCGCTCGGAGTATCTTAACTTCTTAATTAACTCTTCTGTGGTGCGGGCCAGGATCGAACCCACGACCTCATGAACGTGAGAGGCTAGTGCACAACCAATTAGGCTACTACGGCTACCAGTAGGGTGTACGAATGTGCCTTGAGCAGAGATACAAGATGTAATGACCAAGTAGTCGAGTCTGTGAGGCCGGCTCGTATTCCCGCTGCGTAGGAGGAGTACAAGGCCAGAGCAATTGTCCGTGCCCCCTGCGTCCGCGCAGCGGGTACTGCCGCTTCCCGCTCCGGCCGTCCGTCGTCGGTCGCTTAGCTCAATTAGTACAGTTACATGGCGATCACAGAAGTCACAGAATAGAACAGATACCCAGCGCTATTTTTGAATCGCTCGCCTCGCTTCGAGCGGTCGATTCTACTAATGTTCCTTCGACATCCGATACAAAAATCTGTAGAATCGACCGCTCGAAGCGAGGCGAGCGATTCAAAAATAGAGCTCCAGCGCTGCCGACACTTACGTATGTCTTGAGTTGAGATTTCACGCCAACAACTGGACTAAAGAAACCTAAAAAATTATAGTTTGTCTATAGCTCTAACTCTAATAATTACGTATATAATGTCAAATATTTATGTGTGTTGTTTCTGTGAAATAAAAGGATTATTTACTAAGTAAAATGAACTTGCGGCAAGCATTATGCATGTCAAACTTTTCGCACTGAAATGTCCGATGGCACGTCACGACAAGCGTCAGTGGCGTCGGGGATAAGACGCGGCCTAACATATCGAAAGGTCCGGAGTTCGATCCCCGGCTGGGCCATGTACCAATGGACTATTTCTCGAAACTAAAGTAAATTTACTAACTGCTCTCAAACGGTGAAGGAAAACATCGTGAGGAAACCTGCAGCCGAAGAAGAAATTCTAAGGCGCATGTTCACCAACCCGTACTGGGCTAGCGTGGTGGACTATAGCCCGAACGCCCTCGTTCAATGCTGCTTCCAGACGGCTCATCTCATCAGCTGGATATCTATAGCGATCTAAGAGTCCTACTCCATCTGCTCTCTCGACGACCGTCATCAGATCAAGCCCTCATCAATCCTTCACGGAGAACCATGGCTTCAAAGTGACCTCGATTGTATGAAAATCTTGCCCTGTTTCTAATTATCCTTCCACCTATGTACTTATCGCTCTGTTCTTTCTGCCATAGCGCGAAGATTATGTAGGTATGTAAGCGCTGCACTTAACTTACGGCTAAGCAAACAATGTCCTCTGAAAGGCAATTAAACCGTACCCTATTAACACGCAAAACAAACTACCCGAAGTGACTAATTAATAAAAACCCGCCTCCAAGAGCGCTGGACAAAAAACTGGCCACAGGCGGCGAGGCTGTGAGAACGTGATGAATGTCAGCCGTGAGTCATCGGTTCGGAGGTGGCAGGTAAAACTGACTTAATTCTCGCACTTGCCGTGCCCTCGGGCCCTTGTAGGGATGTTGGCATACTTATCGATGAAATATATCGTCGGGTGACAACAAAAACTGTAATAGATCGATTGAGCAGAAACTTGGAACATAATAATTACATGTAAAATTTCCCGTAAAAGATGGAAAATGTATGAATATTTAGTGAAAAAAAAAACTTTACTTAAAACTCAAAATCTATTGGACCGATTGAGCTAAAATTTTGAAGATACATGTAGAAATGGCCTGGCAAAAAGAAACTTTATAGGAAAATAATATTTTTCAATATGTTCTAGGAAAACTTTTTTTATTATTGACGGATGCCGTTGACGGATGACGGCCGACGTACAGTCGACCGCACGTCAGTGGAAAGAAACCAGTATAAACTGGTCTCTCATAGTGTTGAAACTCCCTAATAGCACAGAGGAATTAATAGTCTCTAATAGGCTAGGCCAGCTCAAAGTCAGTGTTTCCACTGACGTGCGGTCGACTGTACTACTTACCATTAAAAAAACCAGTATCTGACAACAAACTGCATGAAATAATCCAGGTTTGCTGTGAACAAAGGTCTTTTATTTTCCGAACGTAGGTGGCAGCCAAGAAGTATAAATATCGATAAACAATACAAAAACCACCTACCCAACACTATTCACGCGTAAATCTAGTAGTCGACACTACTTTCATAACGGCTATTCTTGCATCTTTTTCTTACTCCTTAAAAACATATCTGGTGTCTTTATCTGCCGTAGGCGTAGCCCAAAATAGCTGGCCATAAGAAGATTAGGCAAAAAATGTGGGAAGGTGTTTGATAAGGGCCCGTACGTAATTGTATATTCATAAAGTGATTAAGAGAGCTCAGCGCTTTAGCGGCTTATAACGTTTTGAAAGAGATTGTATGGAGAGATGACGTATAGTATAAAGCGGCTGAATGCTGGTAGACGCAAAGGCAGGTGCTGGTTAAATCCCTTTGTCCATACACAGCAAAGAAGTATGAGATATGAGGACTTACCTAACAAACAGAATTTTATAGGAGCCCCTCCATCATCATTGTCCTTTCCTTTTCCCGTTATTTGGGGTCTGGTTTCCTCACATTTCTGAGCCAAGTGTTTCTATCTTGGGTTGTCGGTTGGCAATTGGGCTTTCTTGAGGTCTCTCCCTATTGACCACCAGGTCGATGGGGGCGGGATCTTCCTCCCTTCTGTTCTGGCAGATTCAGGGCAATTATTGTTAAAGTTGAACATTGAAAATAGGAAAATACTTTGGATAATAACGATATTTATTTGTATATGACAAATGTGACAGTGACAGACAGACATAGTTATTTTGGTAAGTATACAAACTCTAACAATTATTACCACATGATATTCGCTGCGCCTTTGTACATGTCCATGCATAGGCATGGCAATGAAGGCCCACGGCCAACACTGGCCATTGACACGGTGATACTTTTGAGAAGATTGTTTGATTAAAACTCTGTTATCGGTTCAAACAAAGCAATTAGTTATTGTTTACATGAAGTCAGTGATTACTTATAATAACAATGTTAAGTACGATTAGTTTATCACGTTCGTAGTAAGTATCTATTCTTTCTGCAAGAGTGCAATGTTCTGATGGTAGAGTCGGTCAATGTTATATTATTTGCAGATACTTCAGACTTATAAATAATCAGGTAAATAGATTGAGTTGAGTATTTGAAGTGAAGTGTATTTATTATTTACAAAGATTCCCGGCTATGTACAAAATGAAAGTTCTCAAGTAGCGTAGTATCAGCGCAGCGTACGTAACGATACCAGTCGACCAATCACAGCACAGTGCAGATAACTTTTTAAAGCTTTTGTTACTATGCTTTTTAGGCACTTTGACACTATTCAATGTCATTTTGGAAGCAAGCGTCATCTCATCACGTTAACAATAAAATTAATCTCATCTCAAAATCCCAGTAGCATCTTTCTACTAGACATGCGAGACCGGAGTCCAGATGGTTGTGCGCGTGAGTCGACGCACGCACACACTGAGCCCGCGAGTACACACACGACGGGGCACGCGTGCGTGTGTGCGTGCGTGCGCCCGGGTCAACTGCTCAGGTTGCAAGACTGTGAGACGGCATGTCATATCGGGTCTTCGTAATTGGTATGAGCATTAATTATTAAAGGTAGCCTTGCAACTAAAGTAGAGCCTGTATAGGTATTATGTATTCTGTGGTGGCCTGTATTTTGCAGTGTTGCACACTAGTACTATTATTTAATCTGTGGTTGCAGTAAAGTTACTCTCTCCAACACTTTTTAACATCCTACTAAATATTATAAAGGCGAAAGTTTGTAAGGATGTGAGGATATTTGGATGTGAGGATGTTAAAAACTCTTTCACGCAAAAACTACCGAACAGATTTCGATGAAACTTGGTACAGTGATAGCTTATATCCTGGAATAACATATAGGTTACTTTTTGATGCGGACAAAGTCCGCTAATACCCCCTAAGTAACAAAACGCCTACATAGAGGGCGCTGTTTCACAATGAACACGGGAAAACTTACTACTAGTATTACATAATTTAGGGATCGCAACGTAAGCAGATTTGCTTACAGCTAATAATCTCAATCCAATACTCTTTATTGTAGATTGCCTAAGTAATAATATCCCATACCTAAAACTCAAATTGCCTAAGTTGTAAAACGTCTAAAAATCAATTTGCCTAAAACGCAAAATGTTCGTTCTAACGGGATTTTGATCAAAACCATGATTTCATAATTATCTTGCGACACATACAGCGTGTTCTTATAAACTCCGGGAACTGCTGGTAGATTTTTTTACTGTTTTAATTTGAAGTTAAAAAATTGCACTTACAGCCTTCTTCAGGTGGCGGGTGAAGAGGAATGCAGTCCTACTGGCTCCAGCTTCCAGACAAGACGAGATGCACACTAGCTGTGCGCCTGTGTGGCCACACGTGGAAATGTGAGTGTGGCCAGCGGTACTACGGGAGCAGAAGTCACTTGGTTCTCGATTTTAAAGAACTAGCTGTTGCATGCGACTTTATCTGACAGTATTTCAACCCATTCGAAAACTTATTTTTTGGGGGTTACCTGTGTTGTGCCTCTATAGAAAATTTCATGTTTCTGGACCGATTGGTTCGAGTCAGTCAGCGTACATTGCCATATCTATCCGGTATTTGCTATTTGCGACTTACTTTGGAAGTAACGCGACGAATAAAATACTTCATCAGCTGATTTTGTCGAGTTTTTTTTGTAATCGATCCAAGGATAATTCTAGGACTTTATTTGGTCGCGTATCTTTAATTTTAGTCACTCGCGTTTAAAGATCAAAGATAGGTCGGAGTTCGATCCCCGGTCGTGCCATGTATTAATGGGTTTTACTCTGACTGCTCTCAAACGGTGAAGGAAAACATCATGAGACCTGCATATTATGTCGAAGAAGAAATTCTTAGGCGCGTGTGGAGTCCACCAACCCGCACTGGGCTAGCGTGGTGGACATTAATTGTGGAGACATATGAATAGACTGTTGATTTGATTCTTACATAAAATGACCTCAGTTTTAGTGAGTTTGCGGGAGAGATTAACGCGTGCGGTTTGGGTGAGTTTGTCAAATGGTACCGCACTAATTGTCTGTGTGGGTTAAAGAACACATTTGCACGTTTTTGTTGCAAACGTGTAAAATTAATGTTATGTACCGGTTACCCCATTAATATTATGACTGTACATAATTGATAACTCATTTATTCGGGAGATTGGAATGTTCGTTTCTTATTTATTTTTGTTCTCCTGATTTTTGACAATAAAAAAACTAGTAGATCGAAGACGGAACATATTTTCCCAGAAGGTATATAAGTATTCCTTCGCCTAATTACAGATAGGTATCCAATGATTTACTGCGACCACGTATCGGAAGACGCATGAGGTTAGCGCAGGACCGGCCGTCGTGGAGATCATTGGGGGAGGCATTTGTCCAGCAGTAGACGTCTACAGGCTGATATGATGTTGATGATTAATGTCTATAGGCAAAAAGATTTCAAATTCCCTCTTATTAGCGGAATTTATAGCATTGTCTCAGTGGGAGCAACATTTTCCTCTTACATCATTTAGCTTTAAGAAATTATAAAATTAATTTGTCACAAAGTCTATACTCAGGTAATCATAATGATGAGCTGGTATGTTAACGGTGACGATATAAAAAATAATAACAAAAGCACAGTATAGAAAGTATACAGTAGTGCCAGTGAATTGACAATACTGTCGCATTATTTCGCACCGCGAGCGTCTTTAATAGCCGTCTGACCACATAGAACAATATATACCTTTATTATACTTTACTTAAACTAATAATTTGACATAATTTAGTTTTTCGTTTCTCATTAAACTTAATTATATAAGACATTGGAGCCTTCTGTTATGTAAATAAATTACCTACTTGTGGAAGAAGGTATGTACCTATGTCAAATGTATGACAAATACGTACCTACTTACTGACTACTGGTAACACTGCGACCCTGCTGCTCTCCTCCCCAAGTGTTCGCTGCACAAAAGCTATTATGCAGCTAAGGGGTAGGAGCCTGTGGTCCTCGGGTTCAGGATAGGCTGTACCTAGGACACTTTTGCAATGCACTAGAATTGCATTCGTACAGCAAGTGTTTCATGCAATGCAAGAATTAATTATTGCCCTCTGTTTGTATTCTTTTAAAAATTTCTTTATTATCCTAAATGCTTAATCACAGTAAAATTAAAACTAAATCTGAAGTTAAATTGCTATGTGCTTGTTTAATGAGGCTGGAGGCACCTATGAAAACTATGAACTCTGTACTCATGTCCAAAATTGTCTCCTGCATTGCAAACTATTATTTTCCCGCGGCCTGAAATTAATCAGTCAACTATCCGCGATCAAGGCAAATTCACATGTTTCCGTACTGTATCCACCATACACTGTGCCTGTGATTTACATACTGTGACTGTTAGTACTGTGACACACTGTGTGCTTATCACCTTCGAATAAATCATGACGGTTGCTTAGCACCCAGTTATTGTATTTATTTAATCACTTGACTAGGCATTAATCACCATGTTGTGTATACTTTTCGTAGTATGTATGTAGGTAACTTGATATTTATAGGCATTATGCGGAAGATGAATACTATTTTAGAGAAAACTTGTAAAGCTGTTTATTTTTAACGATTTTTCAGTAACATACATGTAAAATTGTAAATACATATACAGAGTGAAACTTTCGAAAAGTAGTATAAATAGTGAAGATAGCCAATTTTACGGAAAGGAAACATTGCTTTATTTTTAAGAAACCACCTGTCTGAGTCGGGAATCGAACCGGACACATGTGGAAATAACACTTATTGTAATTTTATGATACCGACCGAAAGGGTCAATCATCAGAATCAATTCCTTCTAAGTAACATAGTATCTTATGTTATAGAAATACCATCTTTCTAACATGGTGTTTTTTTTAAAAATACCAATTTAAAAAATATAAAAAATCCTGCTTCTTTAAAAAAATAAAGGAATGTTTCATTTGAGTAAAATATAATACCTTCATTATTACTTGAGTACTTTGCCTCCAGGTACGCTTAAAAAATTCCACCCTGTATTATCTAAAAGGCTTTATTTATAGTTAAGTTCCTTTGCCGATAACAGATGTCACTTGCATATGTTTGCCGTAAAAGATAACCCACTTAGTTTAGTGCACACAATATTGACATTAGTTTTCGCGTCGCGTCGTCGCCAGGTTAAATAAAAATAAACAAATCACTTATCTGTAATTGCAAAGTCGAGATCATATGTCATGTCCTTATATTATATACATATAAATGTCTGCACCCAACACCTACACTCCTTGAAGTTTTCAACATCACCCTAAGGTTGCCTGGAAGAAATCGCTGAAAGCGATAAGGCCGCCTTTTGATTGTACACAGTTTAGTAAATTATTATAATGTAACCTTTGGATATAATTTGGTGCTCAATAAAGTATATTTGATTTGATTTGATTCTAAAGCTAAATTTTCAACAATAAAACTTTTTTTTACCTATACGACGACGGACAACGAATGCAATGGTTTACGAAATAATAAAGAATAACTTTATTTCCTACTTTAATGCTAATCTACAATTCAATTCAATACACTTTATTGCACGTTTAAAAATTACAGACAAAAAACAAAAACAGATACAGTAATGTACATCTAGGCGGTCTTATCGCTAAGAGCGATTTCTTCCAGACAACCTTTGGGTAGAGAATTTACAGCAAATTAGAAGGTAGGTTGTGCAATTATAGGCATATTTTAAAAATCTAATCTTATTTTAATCTTGGGGATTAAATACTTATGATTGGGCTGTGATTGATCAGAGTATGCATCGAGACCCTGTTAGTCAATACAATATCATCATCATCATATAGGCCCGTCACAAACACAATATTATCATCATCATCACGACCTAGACCCGCCTCTCTCTCTCAACGTCCATATCATCAATTAGTTAGATCCTGAGTCAGTAACATCATCATCATCAACAGCCTATTAACATGTCCCCACTGCTGGGGCTCAGGCCTACCCTCATAACGAGGGTGTTCGGGCTATAGTCCGCCACGCTAGCCCAGTGCGGGTTGGTGGACTTCACATGCGCCTAAGAATTTCTTCTTCGGCGTATGCAGGTTTCCTCACGATGTTTTCCTTCACCGTTTGAGAGCAGTCAGTAAATGTACTTAAGTTTCGAGAAAAAACTCATTGGTACATGTCCCAGCCGGGGATCGAACCTCGGACCTTTCGATATGATAGGCCGCGACTTATCCCCTGGGCCACTGACGCTCTTATATGACGAGTCAGTATATGACCAATATACTTGAGTTGGATGAGGTTAGCGCAGGATCGGTCGTCGTGGAGATCCTTAGGGGAGGCCTTTGTCCAGCAGTGGACGTCTACAGGCTGATATGATGATGATACTTGAGTTTCTGCACCAGCTGAGCCATTCAACAGCACACCAGGGACCCTTCCCGGCTATAAATACCATTATTTCCGTTTTAGGCACATTATTTATACCATAGTCCTTATAGTGCACAGAAACCAGAAGTAGCTTCCTGAGCCCTCTGATGGAGGGACTGAGAAGCACCATGTCATCAGCGTAACTCAAATTATTGACACGTTCTGGCAACCTACTTCTGCTTCTCAGTTCTTCGATCAGATTGTTCATATTAGGTTGAAGAGATCCCGAAAGGTTAGCCCCCTTTGACTACTACATTTGCTTGGGTAAAGCCTTTATGCCTGTCTGGATCACATACCTCTGCATTGCATTGCTATTTGACGTCAGAAATAGGTTCCGTTTCCTAACTGCCCGCCTGAGCTGTCCACCTGGGTGGGCTGCCTAATAGGGTGGTGACCCCCAGTTGGCCTACCATTGGTACTTCACTACTGCCTATAGGTACTCTTTATGTGTCCGAACCAAACTCCCATCTAGCTGCGATGGACGCAGCGTTCAAATTGCGCGATGTTTGTTTTATCGTCTGTAACACCCACGTATCTTATCATATCATTTTGATATCTCGCTGACATACTCGCCGGCTGGCTCAAGCGTTGGTCGCACGTTCTCGGGGACTAGCTTTGGAGTTTTGTGCTTCTCAAGAAGATTTGAGTTCGGAGTGCGAGGTGATGAGATGTGGCTGGGATGTGGTCGCCGATTGTGATGAATTAAGGTGGGTTTATGGTGTTTTTAAGTGTTCTAGAACAAAGTGTGAAGTGGCTGATTACAAGCGATAATATACGAATGACAGCTAGTTTTCAAAGATATAAGTTGCTGAAAAGCATTTACACAACTAGTGACTTTTATTTTATACATATATATAACTTAGGGATAGACTTGAATCCAGACAAGGTTTGGCTGGAAGAAATCGCTTTTAAACACTGTAACTCTAAGTGTGTTGCACTGTGCGTCTATAAGTTTACTGCCATACGTCCGGTACGCGGTATTTATGACCTAGAAGTAATCTTTATTTTATTTATTACTCTATTGTACTTACATGATAAAAAAATCAAGTGCTTTTACACAGAAGGAAGTGCTTTTACATGAACGCTGACTTAGGTCAAATCTCCTTATGGTCAGCTTCGTATGGTCTCAACGTGAACCCTGGTAAATCGCAGGCCATCATCATAGGTGGTTCCCGCCAACTGAGTAAGATTGACATGACCTCACTTCCTCTATTATCCCTGAACGGCACTCCAATTCCTTATTGCGACACGGTTAAAAATTTGGGCATTATCTTCGATCGTACACTGTCGTGGTCTACCCAGATTGGCGAGGTCAGCAGGAAGCTGTTTGCTGCAATGCACTCCTTGAAACGCCTTCATAATTTCCTTCCTATGCCTACTAAAGTTGCGCTTGCACAGTCTCTTTTATTGCCAATCTTGGACTATGGTGACGTCTGCTATCTCGATCCCACTGAGGAGTTACTAAATAAGCTCGAACGGTTACAGAATATGTGTATTCGCTTTGTTTTCGGGTTACGTAAATTCGACCACGTCTCTGAGTTCCGAGCCAAATTAAAGTGGCTTCCTGTCCGTCTCAGACGCAGTACACATATTCTCTCCACCCTGTACAACGTGCTCCACAACCCCTGCACCCCGCAATACCTCAAGGAGAGGTTTAGCCTGCGTGTGGCTGTGCACGGTCGCCAGCCCCGCTTCTGCACCGAGATGCTATTATGTTGTCCTTCACATCACTCACAATATTACAGCGACTCTTTTACAGTCCAGGCCGTACGTCTATGGAACGCATTGCCGGCTCCCATCAGACAAGCGAAATCACTCGCAATATTTAAAAACCTACTGCGTGCTCACTTTGAATCACAATGTGGCTATTAATCTCCATATATATTACTTGACTTGTGTTTTATGTATAATATGTATCTATCAGTATATATGTATTTATATATATATATATATATATTATATATTTGTTTATTATTTATATTGTATTCATGTCATGTACTTATATTATATACATATAAATGTCTGCACCCAACACCTACACTCCTTGAAGTTTTCAACATCACCCTAAGGTTGCCTGGAAGAAATCGCTGAAAGCGATAAGGCCGCCTTTTGATTGTACACAGTTTAGTAAATTATTATAATGTAAACTTTTGATATAATTTGGTGCTCAATAAAGTATATTTGATTTGATTTGATTTGATTTGAGAGAACGTATACAAAGGAGTGCTTATCTTTGAAAATAGATTTCTTTCAGCCAAACCTTGTCTGGATTGAGAGAAGGTTCATTATACGCTAGACGTTATGTTCACGCTATATCATTGACGCGGTAGGTAGGCACAAAGAACATTCACACAAGAACATTCACAAAGAAAGTCACAGGATAACCTAGTTTTAGGCTCCAGTACCAACTATTACTATTTTAGAAACCATTTAAGTATACAAATGTTAATTAGTAATGCATTTAGTAGTAATATCATAAGTGAACATGTAATTTTTGAAAATAAAGTTATTATTATTATTCATATTATTATTATTATAATATCGTGATCCTGACATCTCTTTCGCTTCGCTCTGTCTCATCATTCTCTCCACACTCGCTCGCCGCGAGTGCTCTTCACATGTCCGTCAGATGAGCACCCGCTCTATCTGATACTCGTATGTCAGTCTAGTTTGTCCAATCTATATATTTATTTAGGTAATAATGATTGTTACTTTATGTTTATTAGGGAACGTAATAAATATACAGCGTAACAAAGTACCTATATGTTTTTGTAATCTGTAATTCGAGATATGGAATTTATTATAATGACAAACATTTCAATCTTGGATCGTCTTGGATCCGTTTAGTTTGATAAGCGAAAGGATGTTTGTTGCTCAATCATAGTACCAGGAGTTAGCGAACGGATCCTATCTGGATCAAACACACAAAGGCATACAATCGTCGTAACAAAACCAGGTTATACTCAAAGCACTAAAACAGCACTAGCCATAACCGTTATCAGAATATGATTGCGATTATAAAGTTAACCGCTGTAAATTTTAATTAATTTACAACACTTGTTGCCTCATTGATTGATGATTAGAATCCTCATTTCTTATAATTTCTATATAAGTTTATAGCGGATTCGAAAAATAAATAGCATACATTTTTTTGCTATCTATTTTATTTGGAGGCGATGGAAGTGTGTGGTGGCGTTCATTGGAGAAAGCATCGGACTTACAGCATGGGGCATAAGTCCAGCTGTGGACGTTGAGGGGCTGAGGGAAGGTTTCAGTTTGGACCCGAAAAGTACCCTGAAGCCTGAATGCCATCCTTTTTATATGGGATTATCACAGAAGTGCGACCACGAATGTGCGATGCACGATAGTGCGGACATGTCATTTGTGCGATGTATCGTTCGTGCGAAATACGAGTGTGCGATGTACGATAATGCGACATGTCATTTGTGCGATGTATCGTTCGTGCTAAAATGGCTTAATTTTTATATCTCGTTGATTGCAGAACGACACCGAATCTACAAGAAAGCATCATTCTATTTATGACCAAAAACTAGACAGAATTCATCAAAATGTTAGCAGCGACTGTAAACAACCTCGTCCCGCGGATGCGGTTGAGTTACTTCAAGCCGAAGATCGAGAACTTCGCGTTCCAACTCCACTACAAGGCCACCGTCACGATGCTGCTGGCGTTCGTGATCCTCGTCTGCGCCAGGGAGTACTTCGGAGACCAGATCAGATGCATCGCGGATGCCGGAGTGCCTATCAACGTTATACAGACGTATTGTTTCTTTATGGCCACTTTTACTATTGTAAGTATTCATTGTTCATCATTTGACTGGCCTGTTGGCGTAGTGGTAGTGACCCTGCCTACTGCGTCAAAGGTCGTGGGCTCGATTCCCACTATTTCCCACCCGGGACCAACATTTGTGTGATGAGCATATCTGTTGGTTTTCGGATTCTGGGTGTTTCTGTGTATTTAAGTAATTATTTAAACGTATTTATGTGTGTTTATCCGTTGTTGAGTACCCATTTACAAGCTTCGGCTTAGATTGTGGGACTAAACAGCCGTGTGTAAATTTGTCCAAACATTATTATTATTATTGTGATCAGAAACGAGGGCCGTTGGGCAATACGGGTTCTGGAGTGGAGACCGTGGACTGGTACTCGCAGCGTGTGGGTGAGGGGGCATCCCTCCGGCAGGTGGACCGAAGACCTAAAGAAGGTGGCCGGAAGCGGCTGGATGCGGAAGGCGGAGGATCAGGTGTGGTGGCGTTCGTTGGGGAAGGCCTATGTCCAGCAGTGGGCGATAAAAGGCTGAAATGATGACTCGTTTTAGGAATTCTGGCCTCGGTCGCCCATCTGTCCACATCAACAATTGAGGATGCCACCCCTGAGGGGTTGAATGATTTTCCTCTTTCTTCCTTCAGGTTCGGCACTACAACGAGAGTCTGCTTCAAGGGGAGTTCCTGCCGCACCCGGGAGTTGGTCCGATCAGCGACTCCGACCAGACCCTCCACCATACCTACTACCAGTGGGTGCCGTTCGTGCTGTTTCTGCAATCCATCTGTTTCTATGTGCCTCATTACGTCTGGAAGAAGAAGGAAGGTATGTTCTTTTGCTACAAAGAAACCGTAATACTTATTGAATAGGTACCGATATGAGATAAAAGCAAAATGATAACCGGTATAATAAGGTTTTCATCATCATCATCATATCAGCCTGTAGACGTCCACTGCTGGACAAAGGCCTCCCCCAAGGATCTCCACGACGACCGGTCCTGCGCTAACCTCATCCAGCTTGGTCCCGCGACCTTCACCAGATCGTCGGTACATCTTGTGGGGCCTGCTTAAGCTGCGTCTTCCGATACGTGGTCGCCACTCGAGAACCTTTCTGCCCCAACGGCCGTCAATTTCATTTAATAAGGTTTTAGTCATATTAAAACCGGTAAGTGCCTAACACCTTTTTTTTCGCCCGGTCAAAGTCAAAATATTTAATTGCATATTATGAGTACACTGGGTACATTTATACACGGTTTTCTTTTACTACCAACAGTAGATACAGTAAGAATATATATGCAGACCCTGCTTTAGATTAGATACCGCTTTTGTCGGCTGTTCTTCGTTGTATTTTAATGCCATTATTTGAAATAGTTTCAACCCTTACCAGGTGGTCGTATAAAAGCATTGGTTGACGGACTCCGGTTTGCCAGTTTGGCGCTCCACGACGAAGACATGACTGTCAATGGCCAGGTGGTGCCTTCCAAACAACACTTGCAGGACAGGATCGATATCATTAGGAAAGACATCATCCTGAGGTAAGGGATACCAAAACAGATGGTTCGAGGTGGTCCTTAGATTGTCTATGCAGTTTAGTAACAACTAATAAAGGCTGCACGGTACACACCTTGCCATCCTTGCGATTATCTTCGAGTGAAAAGCCTCTACATCACCTAATATAGTTGACTACTGGAGGTAGGCCTCCCTTATAAGGAGCGCTATTGGCGGCTCCCTAGCTTCCTAGTCCTAGTTCAGCAAACTTTCAAACACAAATACCTAGGGTGGAAGGACTCTACATCACCTATTTTATAACACAGTTGACTACCGGAGGTAGGCCTCCCTTATAAGGCGCGCTATTGGCGGCTCCCTAGCCTCCTAGTTCTAGCTCAGCAAACTTTCAAATACAAATACCTAGGGTGGAAGGACTCTACATCACCTATTTTATAACACAGTTGACTACCGGAGGTAGGCCTCCCTTATAAGGCGCGCTATTGGCGGCTCCCTAGCCTCCTAGTTCTAGCTCAGCAAACTTTCAAATACAAATACCTAGGGTGGAAGGACTCTACATCACCTATTTTATAACACAGTTGACTACCGGAGGTAGGCCTCCCTTATAAGGCGCGCTATTGGCGGCTCCCTAGCCTCCTAGTCCTAGTTCAGCAAACTTTCAAACACAAATACCTAGGGTGGAAGGACTCTACATCACCTATTATAACACAGTTGACTACCGGAGTTAGGCCTCCCTTATGAGGCGCGCTATTGGCGGCCTAGCTATTCCCTAGCCTCCGAGCCCTAGTTCAGCAGTCTTTTAAACATAAATACTCAATAAATAAGCTTTGGCTTTACGAACCTGTCGATATATATAATCTGTGTGAACTGTGTCTGTGGGGGGGCTTTACATTAAACGTCAGTCTGCATGTCACCTGTGTTTGGTACACTCTTAACTTGGCGCAGCCGGTAGGATACGAACCTACGATTCCAAAGGGCATCTGATTTCGAATCAGGAGGAGACCTGGGGGGGGGGGGGGGATGCCTGCTGTAAGGTATTCTATTATGTTCTGTTTTGATTTTCTATAATTATTACAATGGGTGAGAGTAGAATTTATTTCTCAACGTTTCAGACTGCGAATAAGTCAGACGTGGTCTACGTGGCTGATCGCGATGGAGGTGACCAACATGCTGCACGTGATGCTGCAGATCTACCTCATCAACGTGTTCCTCAACGGCCACTTCATCGATCTGGGTCCTTGGGTGATCAGCATGAACAATTGGAACCAGATCTCTGACCCTTTAGAGACTGTGTTTCCTAAGGTGAGGAGCGACGAACTATACATGTGTTAAGACAAAATATATGTGTTGTTAACTTAATTCGGACGGAAAGCCATTTGGACTAAATTCACTTTGGACAACATTTGAATCAGAAATAAGTTCGATGAAGTGAATCCATTTTTATAGTCTTCAAATGTTATAGCGGAATTTTAGAAGTCTTCAAATGTTATATCTCCTGCAAAGTCAGCTGATGAAGTCTCTCCGGTTCCAGGTGACGAAGTGCGTGTTCCACAAGTACGGCCCCAGCGGCTCCATCCAGCAGCACGACGCGCTGTGCGTGATGGCGCTCAACATCATCCACGAGAAGATCTACACAGTGCTGTGGTTCTGGCTGCTTTTCCTCCTCGTCATCTCTGTTCTTGGTGAGTGTTCCAGGAGGTTTCTATGATAATGATAATGTCGCCACCGTAGGCCATTGGTAGTGACTCTTCTGCTGTGCTTGGAGTCCCAGGTTCCCGGCCGGGGCAAGCATTTAAATCATACCCCTTCAGTTTTTTTTTCTATGATATTTTACCAACATGCAATCGGTAATCAGACCATAAGCAGTTATTTTGTCTGGCAGAGGCGTAGGCCCTCCCATTGTTGGGTTGAAATTGCTATGCGCTAGTTATCCCATGTGTGGGATCGCTTCAGATGCCTTATTTGGAGACGTTTGATTGATCAGAGATCGGTCGTCGTGGAGATCCTTGGGGGAGGCCTTTGTCCAGCGGTGGACGTCTGCAGGCTGATATGATTGATCAGAGATGATGCCAGTCTATTCCGGAGGTTACTGATCCTATCTTTGGGCGTTGGTCATGACGTTTATTTCTTCCTTCACAGTTGGGACCTTCAGATATTCGTGAACTTCGTCTGTCCTGACCCGTTTACTATTGACTTTAGAACAATACTTTGGTATTGTTAACTGTCTACATTTGGATCATCATTATTTCTAATGTACTTTCACCTGGCTATGCTACAGCTGTGATCTGGCGCATCATCTCTTTCTTCCTGTACCGGCGGTCGCTGAAGTTCAATACGTTCATGTTCCGGCAAGTCTCCGGCAACAAGTTCAACCCGTACAACGTCATCAGAGTCGTCAACGGCTGCAAGTTCGGGGACTGGCTGTTCCTCTACTACCTCGCTAAGAACATGCAAGGATTCGTTTTCCAGTAAGTTGTTTGTTTGTTTTTAGGTACTAGGTAGGGTACCAGTAAGTTGTTTGTTTGTTTTTAGGTACTAGGTAGGTAGGTATAGGTTTTTACTTTTGAGGTACGGAACCCTAAAATCTAGTATAGTAGCTTTTACTTGCCAATAGTCGGAAACCAATCTAGTGCCGCTGTCAAAAATCTAGAAATACCTAAAGTGTCGCTGTCAGGGGTTGGTTGTTGAAAAAACACCCTTAGACAATTAAATAAATAAAGAACAATGCGCGTGACGTAAGCGTCCCGGGGCCGTCACACCGACACTTGAAGCGGTTTTTCTACCGTCCCGGGGCCGGGACACCGACACTTGAGTACAAAAATACCCAGAAAAAATACGTTGTACGCTGCGAATGTCATGCATAACATAATCATGATTTTTTTTACTACTTTCCAGAGAGCTCTTCGTCAGATTAGCCGAGGAGTTGGAAAAGAGAGAGATGACCTACGACCAGGCGGGGCTTGACGAGAAGAGGGCAGAGCCGGTCCTCATAGCGAGGCTGGACTATGATGACGAGACAATGCCTCTCACGGAAGAGAAGAAATCATCCTAGCCGTAGGCCGCGAGCTATAAATTGATCAAAAGAGCATATTGCTCTACGGACTGCATAATAATGCATTTTAGCGTTTGTTTGTTTCTAGTGTTAAAACAGGCGTAAGATGTTGAATTTGTCAACGAACCTGCACTCGGCCAGAGTGGTGGACTATAGTGTGAAATAGACTCATACCACAGGTTATATAATTAGTGCTCATACGGCCTCGTTAAAACAGCGGGACACAAGTTCTTATTCTATGTCCATCCCGCCCTAGTGTGATATTTGTTTTAAAGAAGAGAATTAAAGTGTTACGCTGAGTTGTCTATTCTATAATGGGCCTATGTGAATATTTGGAGTTGTTTCTTAGGGCCTGCGCAAACCAAGCGAAAATTTGCCCGCGCACTTTTTGACGTCATTGTCAAATGAACCTTAACACTATAGCCTAAATAACAAAATCGTTTATTGACTTTTGTACGTCGGCGTCGCCTCGCGCTCGAGGTCATTCATACGATTCTGTTCTTTAGGCTATCATAGTGATATGCTTCATTTTCTTGAAAATGACGTCAAAAAGTGCGCGGGCAAATTTCCGCTTGGTCTGCCTCGACCCTTAGTGAATTAATTTTAATCAGTAACGCGGTAGTAATGTAACTACTTAAAAAATCGAATAAATCAGCGGCAAATTTTGTATGTGCTCAGCTCTTGCTCAAAATTTGTAGTCGTTAGGAAATTTGAACTTAATGAAATCATTGATTTTATTTGTTATTAAAGAACAGAAAAGATAGGTGCTGTAAATATTATATTATAGTTGTAACTAAATTATTAATATACTTTACGAAATAGGTTCCTTTGAAATCTACGACTGGGTTTTTTGTACCTATCTGTAAGGTTGACTATAGACAAAGACCACAATACACTGCCTTGCTTCCGTCTGTATTCTTGAGTAATTATATAATCAAGTAAAATTGTAATCTTTAAACTAGATACATACTGCATTATGATACGAACAGTTTCATTAAGAATTAAGGAGATTATATCCTGCCATATTACAAATACATAAATGTATTTAAGTAGGTACTTAATTTAAACTAGTTATAATGATAGGTACCTACATGTATTACCGATCGCCATCCTTAAAAAATCGCTTCCGTCTGTCGGTCCCTCTGTACGCTTAGATCTTTTAAACTACGCAACGGATTTTGATGCGGTTTTCACTGTCATTCAGATAAATTCTTCCGGGTGGTTTATAGGTACTTATAGTAGGCAACAGATAGTACTTAATTAAATGCCTTTGTTGGTATATACCTTCTCAATTTGTTTTATATTTTTATTTCAGTGTTTATTTCCACATTTATTTGAGCTAAATCACAGATTAGTTATAAGTTCCTTGGCTAAATGCTTATTTAAGTTTATCGGTCATGTTACGAATACATAATTGAAAGTAAAATGGGAGTGTCGGTATATATGAAGGTACAGTATTTTTTTACTATTTTGTCTAGTCTTAATAATAAGTGTTTACCTATTAATAAAATTTTATGTTTGTTGGATTTAATTTTTATTATTATTTTATTTTAGTTAGTATTTTTATTTTTAATTTAGTTAGTAATTTGTATTTATTCCTTCAAGCACTGCGTAAGATCAATCCTTAAGAATACTATTAGTAGGTAATAATTTTTATGATACATAATAATAACGTTACTCTAATTAAATAATAGTGTTATAATCATAATTATTGGTAATTATTTAGTTAAATGTCAAATATACTCAATACATTGACATAAATAGACTAGGTACATAAAGAGACTACATAGGTCAATGACTCAATAGTCAAATTCAAATGATTTATAAACAATTCCAAATCAACACACCATGTAGGTCGTAGTCAAAAACAAAATTAATTACAGTAATATTTCATTATTTAATCATACCTAGTTATTTCAATTCAATAAATAAACCTACCCAATAAAAAATAATTAGGTATAGGTATGTACTTACAATAAAATTCGTTCAAACTTAAAACTTTGAAAATTTATGAACAAATAGGTAAGAAGAAATAAGAAGGCTCAACATTATAATATGTATAATAAACAATTTATTACTAATTAAGTTACTTTATTAAAATTACTTATGGTAGGTAAGTGCTTACCTATTTACAACAAAGGCAAAGGTTTGAGTCATCGCCCTGTCAACGTCACTTGATTAGAGGCTTCCGCCATTTAGAGTGAAGGCTCTAAAACCATAACCAAATATAAGTTTAAATCGCATTTACTTATTCGCCATTTATCCATTTTAAGTGAATTCCAATACCTATGTAGATATTTTAAAGAAATAATACACACATGTTAATAATTTGGACAAACAAAGATCATCACATCATTCATCATTCATTTTATTCCGTCCAGTGCGAACTCGCGTATAAAACCACTGTTTAATAAATCTATTAGCGCGGACTAAATACAATGTCATAGTCCAGGAGTTAGCGTGTATTTTATTATTGAAATTATTAAATAATGTTTAGGAATTAGCTTAGCATCTACATGATGGAATAATAGACAATTTAAGGTTAGTGTGGACAAAAGGGGGCGCAATGGAAAAATAACAGACAGTATTAGCAATAATATTAGAAGAATCTTCGAAATCTAAAATTAGAAGAAGATCGGATAATGTCTGGGAAATAAAAATCGCATACCTAGGTCCGCAAATCACTCAATCAAACTAAACTGCCAACACCACGGAGAGAATTAATACCACGGCAACACCAACGGATCCAGGGGGCAAGCGGAGCGGGTATAGATAGGGGGAGTGAGAGGAACTGTCAAAATCAAAACAAAAGACCCATAGACAATCCCTCTAATGCCATAGACATAAGTCCCAGTTTGTTAATTATGAAGATTACCGGCTATGGGGAAGAAGAAGCGGCGCAACAAACTGTGAGCAACAAGCACTTTACTAGTTATCATTTTAAAAATGCTTTGCATGTTAGAATCAAACGATGCTAATTCAAAAACACAATAAATTAAATCACTATTACAGCAAAACTGTAGGTTATATTATTATACCTACCATAAACTATACTTTTTTTTGTCACAGCTCCCGGGCTAGGAAGCATTAATTAAGTACAATCCTCATTGTAGGCGTACCTCTAAGTAAGGATCCATAGACTTCAGTAGGTATTTCTTGTTGGTATGAAACTTTTAAATCGAAATACACAGATGGACGGACAAACGTACCTCGCCATTACACAGACAGCACTACAGCCACAGATTACATAATAGTTCCTAACCTGCAGCGGTGGTGGCGCAGGATACAGAGGCGGTTTCTTTTGCAGTGACATTGGAGCATCATCGGAGCCACAGCGTCAAAATACTGCGGTCAAAATTTCTATAGTTGAGGTGGCCGAACGGTACGCACCGACTATACAAACAGTATTGCCAGCAACACAGGGCCTGATATCGCCATTTTTCGCAGCTTAAAGTAGCCTAATGCAGCCGAATTTGCCAGGACTATTTAGCTAGGGCTTATAATAAGACCGCCTAGATGTAGTTTTACTAGCTACTGTATCACTGTATCTGTTTTTGTGCATTATACAGTATTGAATTGAATACTTATTTGCGGTAGTCATTAACAGTAAAGTGAATAATCACTTTAATGCATCCTAAATTTTGTTAGTTAATTAACTATTATGTATTCTGTGATTAAAGGCAAATTCGGGGACTCGGAGTATCTTCCCCGAATCTAATCCTACTAATATTAGTTATGCGATGTTTGGATGTTTGTTTGTTAGATACTATTTCACGCTGTAACGACTGAACGGACTTTGTTGAAACTCGGTACAGTGATAGCTATATCCTGGAATAACATATAGGGTACTTTTTGCCGCGGTAACATGTTCCCACAGGAAAAAACTTATTCCACGCGGGCAAAGTCGCGGGCAACAGCTAGTTAACAATAAACAAGGGCGTTGATTTATTTTTCTTACGCTTATGATCATTATAATACGTCAGTGGAAACAAAACCAGTATGAACTGGTTTCGCATAGTATTGAATCTCCCCAATGGGCTAGGCCAGCTCAAGGTCAAAGTGTTTCCACTGACGTGCGGTCGACTGTACCCAATTTAGCTAATTTAAATACAAGGTAGATGAAGCAGCCTAATTGGAGAAAAATACGTTGGCAACACTGGCAGACGGCGCGCGGCGGTAAGCCGCTTTGATGTAATGGGCTTCATACTATTTCAAACATTACAGAAAAAAACCGCAACGCTTTCGCAACGCCCCGCCTCTGAGTGTGTGTCACGCTTCGTTCATGCGCGCGCCGCGCCCGGCTTCTCAGAGCGTGGCGGCGCGTTGCGTTGTGGAGGCGTGCTACTAGCGGTTCTTCTAGTTTGTAATTTTATACAGACTTTCAACGTTTATATTGAAATTAAAATGGATACAACCGAAAAACTTATTAATTTAGTGCAACAGCATCGATGTTTATACGATTATCGCGAAAAAGACTATAGAAACGCTATAAAAAAAGATATTTTGTGGGAGAAAATTGCAAAACAGTTAAATCAAAACTGTAAGTATTTTTTTAACTTTTAATACATTGTGTGGCGTGGGTGCGTCTGGATGTGAGTGAATTATGTTCTTTTTAATATGAGTTATCTTATTCCCAAAAAAACGTTTCCTACTCGCGGTCCCGGAGCAACAGCCGACTGGCGTCAGTCAACCAACAAGGTTCGGTCGAGCGAGCCGAGCGAGCCCGAACGTTGCCGAACATCACGCGGGCGATAGCTTCGGGCAGCCTACGCAGGGGAAGCCTTCGCTCATACCTAATTATCAAAATAGTACTAGGTACTTAATTTCTGGACCTTTGATTTGTTCGACGAATGGACAGTAACAGCTGTTGTTTCCTGATTGTATCATAACCAATATGTCAAGTTTCCATGTTTTGTGTAGTAGATTTGACCACTTCGATGGTTGTTATTTGCCCAAATCAAATTTCATTTTCTACAACGCACTGCAATGAGCGCGGCATAGACGGTAGGTACCTACCGACCTAGAACTGCTTACGTAGTTTTATGTTTTAGTTTTCTTTCGTCGTGGACAGTGACTGATAGCGGAAAAGATCTCATTAAAAAAAGGTAGCAGTTGATTTTTTTAGAGGGTTTTAACTACGGCCCTGGAAACAAACTCCTTTTAGACCAATCATAATATATAGTTTTAAAATAATCATAAACAAAAATCCGGCACGGCCTCCACAAAAACAGGGCACGACTACGAGTTTGTCAGCGACTTTCCCTGTGGTTCACATCCACCTTTGTTAGCGACAGAGGTATAGTTTGTGGCGACACAGGTAGGTAGAGCGACTAATCCGCAATAGGTGTCTGAAACAAATTGTGTTTGTTACAGGTATTGCAGTCAAACGGAAATGGAAAAACCTTAAAGATGGGTACGCTAAGCACAAGAAAAGTATTAATGGTACGTCAAGCCAATCAAAAACCTACTTGCATTGGGTATGGGTTCCTTATCTGAGTTTTTTAGAAGGGACTATACAGCCAAGAACCACTATTTCTGACGTGGTTGCATCAGCTGAATCTGCAAGAGCACTTGAATTTGTAGAAGTCGACATAGAAAACAGCACAGAGGGCAGTGTGTTTCCACATATTATAAAAGAAGAGTCTAATAATTTCTCAATAGAAGAATGCCAACTGACACCAGCCTCTCCTGTACCTTCAACGTCCCAGGATTCCAGAAAAAGAAAGGCAAGCGATCAAGATATGGTTGTCGACAAGGTGTTAGAATACTTGAGTAATGAGGAAGCAAGAGACTCTGTGGATCTGTTGTTCGCTAGTTACGCGAAGTCGTTAAAAAAAATGCAACCGCGGACGCAAGCTTCGTTGAAAATTCAATTAGCACAAATTTTCGCTGACGCCGAACTTCAAGACTTGCAGTCAGACAATCAAGATATACCTCGAGATCTAGACTAAGAGCAATAAGTTTCAAACCTCTTTGGTCGCGTGCGCGCTTCCTGTGGAGATCGCATCTTGCATATTTAGTATGGGAAACGAAGAAAAATTCGGTGTCAATTTCAGGGGGGATGCGGACAAAGGAAGCGGATTAGCGGGAACAGATTGCATACTTACAAATTTATATGGAGTTTGAAAATGAGAATGTGTGAGTGAGTGTCCCTTTTGATATACATTTGACACGATTTTGGCACCCCCTAAAATGCTTTTGTTACTCATCCCTAGGGGAGTGGCAAATTTTTTTGATTCAAGAGTTAAGAATGAAATGGACGCAGATGTGATGATTTGAAATAAATAAAATACGTACCTTCTTTCTTTTTAAATAGATAGTCCTTTAGTGCGTCAGAGGCGTCGAGGATAAAACGCGGCTTATCCTAACGAAAGGTCCGAAGTTCGATCCCCGGCTGGGCCATGTCCAATGGGTTATTCTCGAAACTTAAGTACATTTACAGACTGCTCTCAAACGGAGAAGGAAAACATCGTGAGGAAACCTGCTACGCCGAAGAAGGAATTCTTAGGCGCATGTGAAGTCCACCAACCTGCACTGGGCTAGCGTAGTGGACTATACTCGTTGAGAGGCCAGCAGTGGGGACATGTTAATAGGCTGTTGATTTTTTGATTTCACATAATAGCTTCAATTTTTTTTACATATTCCAGTAAACATTACATGCAACTTACCAAGTTGCTTACGGTAAGCGACGCAACCGGTAATGGTAATTCGGTAAGCTCTTCCGCAAAGAGCCAGTTTACTCGCTGGCGGTATATTGACCTGCGAGCATGCTTCGGGACGCTTCTCAAAGGGGAACGAGGAAGCCAGATTCACAGCTGCGATTAAACAGCGTTTTATAAATAATAAATAAATGTTCTTTATTTCAGGCACTAAACCCATATTTGCACAATATACAAAATAAACAATATTTAGGTATATTAGGTTTAGGTACAATATTTATAAACAAAAATTCCAGAAATATCAAAATTATCACAAATTAAAAAGTTAAATTAAAAAAACCAAGACAAATGAAAATTTAATTACACATAGTATATACGTTACACATAGTTTTATGATGCATTCCCAATATCTGTTAGTCTTTGCGACATTGAAGGTTGGCTGGGAGAGATCTCTTGTAGTGATAAATCTACGTTAGTACATTTTTTTCATTTAAGTCGAGTATGTTGTATAGTGTATTTCGTTTAAGTCGAGTCTTAGCTAAACCTGTATTTTTGACATAATGATGTCATAATGTGATTCTCCTCCCGCCCTTCCTCAACATCTAACTTTTTGAGTTAACTGTCGAATACTTTAGTTCTATTCTATTTAGGTCCCTACACGATCATGCTGCATGACATGGATTACGTGCTGTCACTCATGCATGACCGTCTAGTTGTAGTGATTGACGCGCATGACATGCAAACTACGTGCTGGCCGTTGCTTCACTGTACTAAGTGATTGATAGCAAGCATGTGGGTCCATCATGCAGCATGATAATTCACGTAAACGTAATGCATGTCATGCCGCATGATCGTTTAGGCACCGTTTATGGCAGATCACCTCGTTTCGTATCCTGTCTCTCAGAGAAACCACAAAAACTCCGAGCATAGCTATTTCCATAGCCCGTAGGATGAATTATTTATTCCAGACGAGAGCGAGCGTCCCGAAGTGTCCCGCGTTTCCCGGAATTCGGGTGGACACACACACTGATCCTCGCGATGTGATTGGTTGCCGCCTTGAGCAAAAATCTGAGTGTTGGAGAGGTTTTCAATTTTCGCGAAAATGTGTTTTAACACATATTGAAAAACCAAGTAGCTCAATTCTGTCCGGCGGTCCGTCGGTCGGACTGTCACGCTTGGCTCTGGAGGCTAAACCTTTGGTCTGATTAGGACCAAATTTGAAACATAAGGGTTTAAATTTAACAAAAACTTAACAAAAAAAATAAAAAAAAAACCTTCAAACCGAAAAGTAGCTGTCATATTCATTTATTTGTACTTGACATTGGCAGAACCAGTCGTCACCGTAAAGACGATTGAAGCCACAACCAGCAAAATAATAATAATAATTTATTTGTACTAATCATACTCGTCAATATTGTGATATAATACAAAACATTCTTAATCAACAACAACAAAAGTGATACAACAAAAAGAGATTTTTTTTCTCAACAACGGCTCTAACGATTTTGATGAAACTTTGCACGTCGTAGTTGCTTGTTTGTCTATGACATAGTTAATACCCATTGGTCTGGGAAAATCTAGTTTGTAAGGTTCCCCTATAATAACTGAAATTGAAACTTGCGATTTACATAACTCACAAATGGTTGGAGCTCAATACCTACGCCGCCGTCGCTAATGTATTGTTCATGGAATTATTGAGTAGGTATCACAATTCATTTTTTATCCCATCATTATCTAAAATTATTTAATTATAATTTAAATCACATGTACTGAAATGAGTTTATATATCTATTAAATTAATTAACATTACTGGCCTATTTAGCGAAAAAAAAAATTATATGAAAGCCATTATGAGATTAAAAAGAAGTATTTATTTTATCTAAAGTTTATTTGGCTATTCCAACAGTTTTTTTTTACAAAATGGCTATGCTCAATTTAAGTAAAACAAAATAATGTTATTTCAATGTTGTTCTTCTTTATTTTTGAACTTGCAAATTGTTTATGTTCGAAATGGCCATGACTATTTAATTTTACGCGGGAAGAAATCCATACCTGTGCCTTTAAACTACGTTTCTTTTGTCGCAATTTCAAGGACATGCAACACTACAAGCTAGCATGTAATTAATTAATCGAGAAATTAAAATAACTACCTTTTTGTTAACCGTTTTCAAAACCAATTTTAGTTAAATACATAAATATCATTCTTTCATTCAATCTCGTTTCTTGCACAACAGCATTGACGAACGCCCCATCACAACAACAAACGGTATCTTCGTGCAACGGAACGTAGCATTTCTACTATGGCAACATTGAATAAAAAAATGGCGTCAGCGCGCCATTACTGTTTGAGATAGGAGCTTGTGAACATAGTATTATCTCTTTCTAACACCGTTGTTTATCATATAGCTTTCTCATATTGAACATACCTAGCTACAAACGCAGTATGATGCTGAAACAAAATAAATTGTGTCAGAAAGCAAGATCAGCCGCGAGCGGGTGTACTTTTTCTCGGTGATTGTATTGCGTTTTGTGTGATGTAGTGAATTTACGTTAATTTCCGTGTATTCAAATATTATTAAACAGAATCTCGCCTAAAAGACTGCTTGTGTAAAGTTTTCTATAATTTGTACAAAATTATTTCGAGTCGAACAAAATTACGAAACGTCAAATAGGTTTTGTAATTCGTGAAAAACATTTTCCTAAAGTGAAAATCCATGGCGTTTTGACTGATTAGAAGCTTCGTTTTTAACATAAAACCCGTAAGTATTATGTATTTTTGTATACAAGTGACAAAACCTTTGAAAATAGCCCTTACCTAGAGTTATTACGAAATACAAACACAGCTGACTTAGTAAGTAGTAAGAAATCATATTGGAAGGCAGTTTTCTTGCAGTCTTTTGTTTACTTACGACGACGCTATAATCTGCGGGACCCTTGCAATTGTATAGATTCCCATAATCGGTTGGAAACTCGGCTTGGATGGTGGATTCAAAACATAGACCACTGTAGTACGTGAACTTTGGTAGAAAGCGGACATCCTGATCATCATCAGCCTGGTAACGTTCTGAGGCTCCTGATGATGAAAAATAAGTTTCTTACATGAAAGTTTGCATTCAAACCTACGGTCAGCAGCAAAAGAAAAAATTTGAACACTAATTCTTTTACATAGCAGCACAACTATTCTAATCCTCTGTGATAGCACTAAGGTGTATATTTATTTTCGTTGCCAATTATACAAAATACAGCTAGGCATACATTTAAGTACTGAGGTGATAGAAGCAGGTGTAACCATAGCTAAACTGGATACAAATTTTACATTAACTGGAAATAGTATAGCAGTATTCAATTTGGTTTACAACTTTTGAAACTTGAAAGTTATTGATCAAAAGTGGTAGGTACAGTAGGTTTTTTTACACTGTCTATAAGGACCATTGTCAAAGCATGAACATCATTAATGTTATGCTTAAGTACCTACGTTATGAATGATTAGTGATTAATTAAACAACAAAACTAATATTGGTAGCAACCCTGAGCAATATTTGAATCATTTTAGTATACAACTGACTAAGAATATGCAATGTTGATTCATTGTTATCAAAACACATTATTAGCTTTGAAATAACAGCAAATGGACATAAATACAAATATAATTCATACATCTGAACTGCAAAGAAAATTGATCCTTTTTTATACTTACTTATTCGCCATCACCCCATCATGAACCAGCGTAACTTGGACAATAGTCAAAGACCTCGAAGCATTGCTACTCTGAAGACTATATTACAGAACCTACACTAGAATTGTTCTACCGATTGATTTGGTTTCGATGTGATCTCGAGATAGTAAGTAGATAAGAGTATTGGTGATGGACCAGAGTGCCTTAGCAACTAAATCTATCAATTTCAGAGTAAATAAGTGTTTCATACTAACTACATAGTTTATAGAATAATATATTAGTACCGATTTTCTTTATATTAAGTGTCCCATTTATTTAGAAAGAATTATTAGCCACAAATAAATTATAATGTACCTTGTTTAAAGTCTGAAAAGAGAATTGTGTAATTCATCACTTAATTAGGCATTCATAAAATCTTTCTAGGTTAATGTTGACATAAAAACTTTATTAAAAAAACAAGTTTTAAGACTAGACGACGGCTGGCCTAGCTATGCAGAGGACAATGCAGTGAAAGTCTAAAAGAAAACTAAGATAGTTTAAGAGACGTCTGGCATACCTATCTGTTCGGTTAAAGAGTTAGTGATTTATGTAATGAAAATTTATATGTATCCGAAATTAATTATGAAAAAATATTGTCATCATCATTGTATCAGCCTGTAGACGTCCACTGCTGGACAAAGGCCTTTCCCAGGGATCTCCACGACGAAAAATTTATATGAAAAAAGATTGAGTCTAGACCTCATACCCTCGCTTTCCACGTCATCACTCTATGGCATTATAAGCCTAAACTACACTTGTATAAGCCGAAAATATACAGGTTTTGTTTCCACTGACGTGCGGTTGACCGTACAAAGTCGTCCGTCCTAATTGGGAATACAAGACTTCTGTCGTTTGAGGAAACGCCGCAGCCAAAGCGGTAAACGTAGAGAGGGATGCGGTCGGCCGTCGAACGCAGACTATTGTTTCTTTCTACGCACTTCTTTCATCCTATCCCATTAAAATGGTATCAACACGTGGGGCCATGACCGCACGTGCTCCTCAGGCCATGGTTTCCGCCGGGATAATGACCGCACCACATTTTTGTGGCCCAAACCGCGGCCGCACCGTATAATTTGGTCCATCCTGCGCGGGCGCAGCTTTAATCACCTTTAATGGTGGCTCTCTTGGGGCGGGGTACTTGATTTATAACTTACAACTCGCCTAGGCGTCGACCAGTGTAACTTAACATCCCGATTCTTCAATTGTTCCTCCGTAATTAGAACATAGAGAGATCAGGCTGTACTGGTGTATATATTATATCGGCATTTCTCGATGAAAGACGTCCGTACCACCGAAATGCCGGGTGTTGGTAGATTTCTAATCTAAGGATTACGGAGTGTAACTGGTTACCTATTTAGTTAGAGATACAGAAGCCATCGAAGGCACTGCCTCCGTAAAATTATACTCGTATCTAATAAAAGAAAAGGCGAATGTTACTCAGATCAGACCCTTTCGGCCGCCCCATTGCAACTGTGTTTCACAACCAGTTGTTTACGAGTTTTTTTTTAGTGTATCAATGGCAACCAGTTGCCGACAAGGAAACTCTCCCACTTCTACTCCTCAAAAAGCCTAGAAGAGTTAATTTTTATAGACCACTTTTTTCTAGACTCCGTCACAGAATAGTTAATAGGTGCAAAAACTCGCCATTTGGGTTGCGACGATTCCGTACTTACGCACGGGGGATTTAGAAAATTGGAATTTCTTAGTTTTTCACCAATTGCAGGAGCTGTAGTAATATTCATAGAATTCTAGAAAACCGTTGTTTCCCTTCCTGGTAAAAATAGTACATTGTGCAATAAGGGTACATTGGGAAATAAAGTAGGATATTACTAACGAGAGTCGGTTAGAAGCCCGACGCCGAAGGCGGAGTGATTTTAATGACTCGAGTTTGTAATATCCTTACTACCCGTCATGCACACAATGTTTTCATCACATTTGCGAGGAAATATGTCAAGTTTAGTCAAGTTAAGTTAAATCAAGTTAACTACTCAATTTGGAGCCTCGAGGGGGTTTTTTATTTATAATTTATATTTAAGTTTAGTTTTAGTTTTATATAATAAGTTTTTTATTGTTATCCTATATTTATTTAGAATACAAATAATTTATTTCAGACTGTGTCTATATATAATGTTAGTAATATTTGACAATTATAAAATAGCACTATTTCATTCTGTGAAAATAGTCAATTGTCTAATTTTCTAGAAAAAAATATAAAGTATTGACTGTCAGTGTGTATGTTCAACATTTTGATATTTCATTCTTATGCCTCAATTTAACTTAATTAATTTAATAAACCAGTTCATTACAACCAGCTACACATTACAGCCCCTAGGGGTATAATATTGTACTGATTTTCATTACTCCCGCGGGTGTATAATATAGGCCATTGTGTTTCTGTATGCATGCATATAATATGACCATTTACGAGCAAGTTTGATGAAAAATAATTTAGCTACTAGTAATATGAGGATGTAAAAATATTTTCTCAGGCCATTGTATACACGCGTTGCGGCTAGAATTTGAATGTCATATTAAAAGTGTGATGGTATTTTGAATTGCAAATTCGAGTCTTGTAGCCGGCGCTCAGTTATTGCAGTCTCGTAGACCATTGCATGCAGAGGATCTAATATTAACTTATTTATGTCGCTTGATACGCTTATTACATATCAGTCCTTTGACGTCCACTACTGGACATAGACCTTCCTCGGTGACCGCAACATCTAGTCCTTCGCCTGACCCTTACGTCATTCCAGTGCCGCAAGTCAGGCAATTTGTTGACAATGACGTTCTATTAACTATCGATTATTGATGAAGTAGTCGCCGTCTATAACATTATTAGTATTTTGTGCTTCTACACGCCAAGGGGCGACAAATTGCTGTGATTATATTTTTTCATGCTTCATTATTTGTTATTTTATCGATAGTTTCTTCTTTTGCTGTCTGTTCCTTCGACATAGCTCAAGAAGTTCTAACTATAAAGTGGTCCCTACACGATCATGCTGCATGACATGCATTACGTGCTGTCACTCATGCATTACCGTCTAGTTGTAGTGATTGACGTGCATGACATGCAAACTACGTGCATGACATGAAAAATACGTGCTGGCCGCTGCTTCCCTGAAGTGATTGATAGTAAGCATGAGGGTCCATCATGCAGCATGATAATTCACGTAAACGTGATGCATGTCATGCCGCATGATCGTTTACCGACCGCTTAAGGGATCTTCTGGTCGGACGTAGCTCGAACGACGAATAAGATCGAAAAGACGAATAAGATATGTTTTATATTTGTATTATTTAATTTAAGCTCTTTGCATACGTCATGGTCTCCACAACAAAACTGAGGGAGGACTCTTCTATTTCTTCTTTTTGATTAGGTAGCCCATAGAGCTAGGATCTCTTTGGTGGGCTCCCGCGTATGGGAGTATTTTTTTCCCCTCATGCTTTTTCCATTCGGCCAGTAGGCATCCCTCCAAAGAGGTATACTACAGTACCTACCTACGTTCAAGTGACATTGGGCTAGTCACATCTATTGGAGAACCGATAACTGCTAGGGTAGACGCGTTATCGAGTGAGGACCACGCGTGGGCAAGCGTAGTGTGGGACGCCCCCCGGCTAGATGGAGCGACGATCTGCGTGAGGCGGCTGGCAGTGACTGGGTGCGGAGAACCGAAGATGGGGTCCAGTGGCGCGCCTTGCGGGAGGACTATGTCCTTCAGTGGACTACCGCAGGCTGATGATCATCTTTTCTTAGGAAGCCAGGAATACCTGGTGACACTTCGACCGTACAGGATCTGTTGTGCCACTCCAAACGGTTTTTCCAAGAGTCAGCGGTGATATGTATTGTATGCCAGCTGCTTATGTACTTAATTGAGGAATAATTTTTACGTAACTACATAATAGAATAGAGTTCACATGTATATGGTGGCTGACGGTGACGTCAGAGCGGCGCAGATGTTATCTATGCCGACCTCTGGCGCGAGGTCGTGGGATCAATGCTGTAATTTCACAAGATCTCGGTATTCGCATTGTTGACAAATTTACTATCTGATCTTCATTATTTTCGGTGTTCTACGGCTACACCACAGAATACATTAACGGTACAGAAGCGTCGCTCCCGAACAATGCTTTCAATATTTGTGGCGTTCCAAATCAAAAGAAATAAATAACTTGTGGAATAAATCCAAGAACCTACCTCCTAGCGCTTATCGTTATTTTTTAATAATTTTTTGTAGGAACCCAATCGTGTCGTCGTTTGAGTCATTTTACAAAACACTAATGACCTCGGAAACTAAATGCAGGCGGAAATGAGATATCTAAAGGGCTGAAAACTACATAAATACGCCTAACAAAAGATCCAAGAACCAGCTCCTAGCTCTTTTGGTTATTTTTAAATAATTTTTTGTATTTTATGACTCAAACCTGTCGTGTCGTCGTTTGAGTCATTTTACAAAACTTTAATTATCTCGGAAACTTAATGCCACTATAGGCACCTTTTGATTTGGAACGCCACATTTAATTAATTCGATTATTTAATCTGTAAATGTCGCAGTTCGCAACATGTCTGGCTCGCGGTCAAGGCAATCGTGCGCCGGCGCAAGACGTAGGGGCAAGGTGCAGCCAGTGTCGCGTTGCATTACCTCGGAGTATGTACCAGTTATATGGATCGCCTTTCGCGTAACTGAACGCTTTGAAGTGCTCTTGATATAAGATGCTTTTGGAAAAAAATAGGTAGTAGGCCTTTTCGGTGAAGAAACATCGTGAAGAAACCTGCATACGCCGAAGATTAGAATTTTCAAGATTTCACCGTTTCAAGATTCAAGATTGTTTATTGCTTCCTTGTACCTTACTTTAACGGTTTACTGTTTTGCTAGACTTGGGTTTGGCACAAGAGATCCTGTAGGTAGGGTATGGTCGAAGTGTGGCGGTATATGGCCCCCTAAAAGACAGTGTCCGGTTTATTCAGAGCAGCATTGTCAATATGTTATAAAAAGACTAGCTTTTTCCCGCGGGTTCGTCCGCGTAGAAAAGCTTTTCCCGTGTACATTGTGAAACAGCGCCCTCTATGTAGGCGTTTTGTTACTTAGGGAGCATTAGCGGACGCCCCGCGACTTTGTCCGCGTTAAAAAGTAGCCTATATGTTATTCCAGGATATAGCTATCACTGTACCAAGTTTCATCCTTGGTAGTTTTTGCGTGAAAGAGTAACAAGCATCCTCACATCCTTACAAACTTTCGCCTTTATAATATTAGTAGGATAGTAGGATTACTCACTAGAGACAACAAATATTATTCGCACCGCGGTATAAACATTGTTTGTTAATTTGTTTACTATACGCGAACGTTTATGCAAGCGGAATTCCGCTCGTAGTATTTCTAAAATAAGAAACAAGCGATGCGTTGTTTGGCGACTTTAGCTATTTTCGTGAGCGCATTTTTCTTGGGAAATACTCATTAATTGGAGGTAAAGGTGTTGTGGTGAAATGTTGTTATAAACATACATCGGGGTTCTCGGAGCGAGAATGATTTGAGAAAGAGTAGAGATAAACAGATACGTTAGTCTGCGAAAATAGCATACTATGCCTAATGAATAACTACCTCTCTGCGAAATGAATACACTCTATGACACAGTTTAATTTATTTCACATAGCACTTTAGCTTTACTACCAAGCCTCGTTAGATGACAATAAAAAGAACTTTGATTGATTAACTGCAGTAAATTTAGTAGGTGGCACGATTTTCAGAATAAACTATTAATATTTTTTCTATATTTGGAACGGTTAATCTGCGGCGTCTTGCTGTCCATTTCATTGAACTGAACGATCTTTCCACGTCGACAGTTGTAATTGGTGCATATTAGAAACCTGCTAGAGTACATTCTGTTTTTCTAGTCAATACCTATTCTTTGACAAATGTCAAACGTTCCCGCTCCGAGAACCCCGATGTATGGTTATAAATTAGCTGAACTTTGCATGGATAACTTCAACTTTCAAAAGTAAAAGAGGTATACCCATGAAAACGTGGCGTATTACTAATAATAATATAAAGTCCCGGATAGATAGGCTGAGTTAAGAGGAAAAGTTTACCTGGTGGACAAAAACACATCCCAAATTGACTTAAATTCTGACGAAACCCCGAAAATGCGGCCATTTCATCACTACAGCCACAATCACGGTCCATTTGATGGCAATTTAACATTTGCAATTGACGTTTGCTCCAAGCCGTTCAAAGGCACAGTCGTCAACACATCTTTTCATCCCAGCAATCCCTTAGTTGTCTCAGTAGGGTCGAGACTGTGGGGTGGACTGTACTCGTTATTGTGATTCGGATCCTGCATTCGTGGACTGATCATGTCAATTGTGAGCGACACCGGCAATTGGCCAATTTGGGCCGGTCGGTCGGCCTCGGGCGCAGGCGGTCGGGCAGTTACGAAGTTATATGCATTGTGCACCGAAGAAACGGTCAGAAAGTATTCATTCGTTCATTCCATTGATAACTTCATCATCATCATATCAGCCTGTAGACGTCCACTGCTGGACAAAGGCCTCCCAGGCCTCCCCCAAGGATCTCCACGACGACCGGTCCTGATGCGCTAACCTCATCCAGCTGGGTCCCGCGACCTTCACCAGATCGTCGGAGTTTCCCTGCGAGATCGAATCAGAAATGAGGAGATCCGCAGGAGAACCAAGGTCACCGACATAGCTCAAAGAATTGCTTATTTAGGTTTAATTGCGTACAGAGAATATTTAGTCCTTTATCGCAATTACAGTTGCGAAATACGGTTGCGATGACGGCGGGAGGAGAACACCTAAGTACCAATAACCCTGCCAGCATACCGATGCATGCGTCTAGTGCTCCTATAAGTAATAAACTCTTTTTGCATTTGATTCTTGGAGAAGCTCATAGGCTACTTATCATCGCGCTACTGTGAAACGCGGGCAAAGCCGCGGGAAACAGCTAGTATGTAATAAGCTATTTTGCACATCTCTTCGATGCGGTTGTCATGAGACACTTGACCTACGGCCCGCCGCAGGATGGCTACTAATTGTGACTATGACTGTATTCGCACTGTCAATAATTGAATTACGGGTGATTACGCACAAATTGTCGACCGACTCTTTTTTACAATTATCGTCATTTCAGATTGTTTCACTTTCAACAACGACATCAACAGCCTATTAATCTCCACACTGCTGGGGCTCAGGCCTACCCTATCAACGAGGGCGTTCGGGCTATAGTCCACCACGCTAGCCCAATGCGGGTTGGTCGCCTTCACATGCGCCTAAGAATTTCTTCTTCGGCGTATGCAGGTTTCCTCACGATGTTTTTTTTTCATCGTTTGAGAGCAGTCAGTAAATGTACTTAAGTTTCGAGAAATAACCCATTGGTACATGGTCCGGCCGGGGATCGAACTTCAGACCTTTCGATATGATAGGCCGCGTCTTATCCCCGAGGCCACTAACGCTCTTTTATTTCACTTTACATTAAAAATATTATTTAAAAAATACAAGATTTTCTTCGGTCAGGGAGCTCTACCGAAGCCGACTGATATGCACTAATGATATACCGATTGATACGACTACGCATAAAGATGCTACTTCATTCGGAATGAAATTAAAATCACAGAGTAAGTAATAGTCTGATTAAAATGTTAAAATCTAAACTGTTTCTAATATAAGTAATAATGTATTACTAACAAAACTTGTTAGTAACTTGTATGTATTAATTGTTTGTATTAATTTCTACTTGTATGTATTAATTTCTATTTTATTAGCGAAAGATCGTTAGGTAGGTGTAGGGAAACAGTTTAGATTTTAACATTTTAATTTCATTCCGAATGAAGTAGCATCTTTAATTTTTGTCGGAAGGCTTCAGTTCAGCTGCTTCAGAAGTTAAATATTTTTTCCTTATTTGGTTCTTTATATACCACCTTTGACCGATAAGCGCACTCCCTAACTCCCTGATATAATATGAATCCAGACACGCGGTAGCGTGTCAAGCCAAGTTCCAACAAAGATTATGTTATACAATAACATTAATTCGATAACTTTGCTATTTTAGACTTCCGGGTTTATTTATATATTAATTACCTTGTACATAGGTACTTCAATTGAACTAGTTTGCGACACCTAATTATTTAGGTGAGGAAATAACTACCAAATTATAATTTAGTACCGCCTGGTTTTTGCATTGAGTGGTTCAATTGTTATTAAGATTGTAATCAAGAAACACTTTTTTTATTGCTTAAAATGAGTAGGTACACTGTTAGCGCTGAGAAGCGCTGCGACACACTTCCGCAACACATCTTTTAAAATAAAGTTTGTACAACAATTTTTTGTAAAGTAAAGGTAATACCAGGTATCTTTGTCGTTCAAATAATCGTCTATTGGTATAATATGCTTTCTTATAGTCCACGTAGAGTGTATTGGCGGCTGTGTGAAGTTGGCCGATTTCTGCGCAATGACTACTTTCAGGTGTCAAACGGGAGCTGTGCGGGGGTTCATTAGAGACGCTCATTCTGTTTCAAGAAATAGTTCATTGATTCGATCGACCGAATCAAGCTTTCAAGTTTTTGGACTCTATGTAGCACACTGTCTCGCGTAAGCACACATAGACTATAAACACTGTCAGCGATGTGCATACAATGTGTGACTATATTCATTTAGCCGCCAATAAACTCTACGTGGACTATACAAGGTTGTTTTTTAATGTGATTCTTAAATTTTCTGCCCTTCGTATCAAGATATCCCCTGGTAGTTGGAAGCGTAATCCTACTGATATAAAAATTACAAAATAAACACATACCTAGTTACATTAAATTGAACAGAAGTTGTCTAAGCCCGTCTTGGCTGCTGTTCTTGTCCATAATTATGGCTTCTAAATATTTATTTGGTAAGTAACTTCTGAAGCAGTGCGTTCGAAAATAGTTTCCTATTCCTTCCTTAATTACTATTTTATGGGTGCTCGTAAATAGCGATGTGCTTAGCTACTATACTTGAAAGGGAACGTTAATTCTGGGTCCTTCTCTTCTCTGTACTTTTACATACAGCTTTTACCCGCGTCTCCGTGCGCTTAACCGAAGGAAACACCGAAAAGAAATGCATGGCTTCGTTTTCTATAGCTTGAAAAAACTTTGTATCATAATTTCTTCTGACAACAATTAACGCTTCAAATCAACAGCCTATTAACATGCCCCCACTGCTGGGGCTCCGGGATACCCTCTCAACGAGGGCGTTCGGGCTATAGTCCACCACGCTAGCCCAGTGCGGGTTGGTGGACTTCACATGCGCCTAAGAATTTCTTCTTCGGCATATGCAGGTTTTCTCACGATGTTTGTGTGACGCTATAATATACTGATTACTGATTTGATCACTGACGCTATATACGCTTGTCTTCACCCAAACCAAATTTCCCATTCCCACCTGTTCTAGCTAGCCAGTACGTTTTCTTTACCTAAAACGCATCATCATTTGCACCAGTCCTGGGCATAGGGCTCCTCCAAGGCGCCATACTGAACCCGGTCTTCGGTTCTCCGCATCCAGTCACTGCCAGCCTTACTTAGATCGACGCTCCATCTAACCGGGGGGCGTACCACACTACGCTTGCCTATACCTTCAATTTATTAAATCCTATTCAAATCCAATGAATTTCGTTTCAAATACACCGGTATCTTATATGATAACGCAAGCTTATGAGTTGTCTGGAATGCAGACCTACGTAATTCAGCTTCGGCAGTATAGAGCACGTTTCTGGAATTATACCTTCAATTTATTAAATCCTATTCAAATCCAATGATTTCGTTTCAAATACACCGGTATCTGATATGATAACGCAAGCTTATGAGTTGTCTGGAATGCAGACCTACGTAATCCAGCTTCGGAAGTATAGAGAGCACGTTTCTGGAATTCAAGGAATGAGATTTTTTATTACCATTCTTTCACTTATTAGAATTGAAATCGTTGAACATGTTATGGAATTAATTATTCAAATATACCATGTACTTTTATATGGTTAATTTTTACCAATTATACTATTGTACTTACGAGTAAGTATGTATTGTATAATTGAATTTGACTATTTATTTAATGTTTATTCTAATATTGACCTGGTATTTATTTAATGTTTAATGACATTGACAATTTTATTTAATGTTTATATTGAATTTAATGTGAAATTATTTATATTATTAATGTATGACTTTCTGGTGCTTTGGAGACGTAACTCTGTAAACCATTAAGAATTAAATAAATGAAATGAAATGTACCTAATGTTATCCTAAACTTTATTTGCAGTAGTTGGCTCTGTGATTAATATAAGACGTAATTGTGACTGTATCAATATCTAACTTTCAAGACTTGAAAATACTGTATTTCCTCTTATATTGGTCATTATTTGTAATCCTCAGAAAATTTTATGAACTCTTTCTCGTTTGTATTAAAAAGTAAAGAAATAAACACAGTTTTAGCCGCTGCTCTATGTTTGACACCTGACTGCCTCAGAATTCATTGTCATTTAGTTCTTCGGACCACTTGTCGTGCTCCACTATTCTTAGCTGACCACTTTTTGTGTCGTCATCGCTTTTGTAAGAATCGGCCTGTTTAATAGAAAGTGGCGTTAAACTGTCGATCACGAACACTTTTGGTGACAATTTGGACAATTTATGGCGTTAGTGACAAATTCCGTCGCTAAGTGACGTGTAAAGTGGCACTTTCCTTTGCACTGCACTAACGTAGGGACAAAACATAAGTAGGTAGGTCGATTAGCATGAAAAATATACAGTTTCAGCGAAGCTTCTTGAGTTTTACTGTCTCATGTCATGTGTGTAACATAGTACCTCTGCAGGTCCCCATATTTTGTTGTTTACAAAATGTGTTTATAGTGCGTCGTGAAACTCCTCCAAAACCGAGTCCGAGACGAAAACTAAATCCGAGACGTGGTCGCTCATTATGGGCCTCATAAGAAGGCTCAAGGTCACCCAGAAGGCAATGGAGAGAGCTATGCTTGGAGTTTCCTTGCGAGATCGAATCAGAAATGAGGAGATCCGCAGGAGAACCAAGGTCACCGACATATCTCAAAGAATTGCGAAGCTGAGCTGACGGCCGTTGGGGCAGAAAGGTTCTCGAGTGGCGACCACGTATCAGAAGACGCAGCGTAGGCAGGCCTCCCACAAGGTGGACCGATGATATGGCGAAGGTCGCGGGACCCAGCTGGATGAGGTTAGCACAGGACCGGTCGTCGTAGAGATCCTTGGGGGAGGCCTTTGTCCAGCAGTGGACGTCTACAGACTGATATGATGATGATGACTCCAAAACTGACATGTATAGAGGAGACATAGGCAATATGTCCTAAACAACTCAATATTCTCTCTGCTGCTACTGTACTGACATATGGAACGGTTCACACGACACCGTCCGCTAACGAGCCACAGTACCCAGTAACCCAAAACATTGTGGGTAAACGCCTCGGAACAATCGTCCATTGAGAAACCGATCGCTATTTGCACAACTGCGTGACTGCGTGCAACGGAACGCCGTGGCGAAGGTGACAAGGTTGCAAAAATTCTAACAGGAGGTTAAAAATCTCTACAAAAATGACGTATGTGATTCAATTTGGGAAGAAAGGAGTTCGTAAAGTCGAGAGTTCCCTTCGATTGCGGGAGGACACTTCGCAAAAGGATAATTTCTTTAAAGGGATATTTTTCATAAAGGCAAAAGTCACCTTACTCTGTTTTTTACGGCTTATAGTAGCATACTCCCTGATTTCTAAGTCTTTGATGAAACTAAGGACGACTTAACTTTGACCTGATAAGTAAGTAAAACTATGTATTAATAATATTAATATGTGTACTATGAAATAAATAAATCTAATCTATTTATTATCTTCATCGACACACGAAAATTAGAAAGGTCCTACTCACAGACAAAAATTTGGTCCTACCCCCAAGTGGATCCTGCCCAACAGTCCTATATATCTTTAATTATTGGCTACTCCACCAATCTCGTTACGTAATAGGTAGTTAGGTATTACGGCCCATTTAGCTTAACGAAATACCTACACTAAAGTTTACATTAGCTGCCTTGTAGTAGCGATAACAGGTTATTGAACTCTTTTTAAGACTGCGTTAATATTATGAAACGATAGTTTTAAACAGACCCATGTATTTTTATAGCGGTCCTAGACTCCTAGCTCATGTTATTAAAAACACAAGAAATAACTTGCATCACAAATTAGTCACTTTTAAAGACTTTGATTGAAGGTCGATTCCTCATATTAGGTTGAATTTGGTCATCTCCAAAAATATACGTGTCAATTTTCAGTGCTCTACCACGTAATTATCGGAGCCGGACACTTGGTACCGTTTCTTGTAAGTTATAATATGCGCCAATACACCCATGGTTACTTACTGGGTACCTTTTTTGTAAGTTGTAATATGCGCCAATATACCCATGGTTGACTTACTGTCGTCTTGGATGGTACGGAGGAGTAAGACGTAAAAGCCTCTACGGTTGTCTAGATTTAGTCCGGTTCCGTAGTACTCGACTTGCGGTGTTTTGTCTGTTTGTCTGACTTGTCAGTGTAATGTTGCGTCCATGAGCTCCGTGTCACGGTGTCACTGAAAATAGTAGTTTGTCACGCGATCCGATGGTTAATAGGCTTAGCATTTTAATGCAGCGCGTGTTATGTTGTTCCATTTCCATTGTTATCGTCTTCTGCTACTGCCGAGCCCGTGTTAAAATTTGCTGAGAGGTCCGAGTTTGATCCCTGGTCGGACTGGTTATTCCAGGTCTCTCGTCTACGTTTTTACCCCTTCGCAAAATATTTTATTCGTAAAAAATCTCTGCATGGGATGTACAACGGATCAGTACACGGGAATTTGGTTACATTCTGTAGGTATTGTCCAGAAGGATATAGCCAGGAAGGTTCGAATTTGGCAACTCGGGCGCGGGCGCCCACCAATAGATCCTAGCTCCATGGATATAACATATTAATGTAATCAATGGAGTGCTTAAAATATTCAAAAATGAAATACATTAAGATTCATAAAATATCTGCAGTATTGCACTATGCATAGGAAACCACAGTATCGTCCTAATACATGCATGCATTAGAAATAGGGGTAAATAGCTTCACGAAATCTGATTTCGTATTCATGACGAATATGTTTTTGATTTACGATTCATTCTTGTTACTGCAATAAATCGAAGTTATGCATTCTGTCAGCACCAAATCATCTATATAATGTGAATTTTTCTGTGTTTATTATTAGAGATGCCTTATGAGATTTTCCTTTCATTGATACGATCACTGGGGCCCTTAATATGGCAGTTTTTAGCTCTTACTCCTTGTACTCTCTTACTACTGATATTAATACTGGTTTTCTAAAAAAGGGTTTTTTAATACTTGTGAGGTTAATCTTTGAAGTACCTTATGCTTGATACCTCTATTATCTTTGAATAATGTAAATTTATTGTTGTTTCAGGTACCAACGCAACCACGACAATAATCTCACGACCACGAATCTCCCGCGACTCAAAAACAATTAAAACAAGACTGATTTTACTAGCATATTAAGTGAAAACGCACATTCCTCTCAAAACTAAGCTATCGAATACCGATACCAGAGAATCTCCGACAATACTATAGGATTAATAAAACAAGATGCTGTAGGATATAAAAGTGAGAAGCAAGTGAATTAAGTGAATCTCGCCATGATTGAAGCTTGAACAAACCAAGATGTTCAAGTTACTAGGAGGATTAAGTGTTTATTTCAAGTACCAGCCGATCAGGACTGACAATGCGGTGTTTCGACTCCACAATACGTTTACGACGGTGCTGCTGCTTACGTGTTCGATGGTGATAACGGCCACGCAGTATGTGGGGCAGCCCATCCAGTGCATCGTCAGCGGCCTGCCAGTGAACGTGGTGAACACATACTGCTGGATCACCTCGACGTTCACAATGCCTGACGCCTTTGCCAGAGAGGTGAGGACATATAACTTTATATGACTGATAAACAACCAGTGCTAACACTGTGTATATAGTTTCTACTGCTCGATATCGTATTAAGATAATATACCTAATCCCATATTACTCCGTTGTGTAGGTACTGCTGGCATAAAGCCATTATACGACCGTTTTTAGTAAACTCCAAATTTCTTTGTGATAGCAGATACCTCTGAAGTTATTCATAAGAAATGACCAAGCACAAAGTATAAATAGATGACCTAAATTTAGAGAAGCGATTTGTTTTGACTCTGCTGCCTAAGTAGGGGACCGACTAAGGAGGTTACGTCAGAGAGTCATCTGCTGATATGGGCAGGGCAAACCAGCTACGTCGTAGTGACAAAATCATCACATAATGTGCTCATTCATGAATTCTCTTCAAGAAAACTGTTACTTTGCACCTTTTGTCAACTCTTCCTCATCTGATGCAGGTCACAAATACTATGTGCAATTTGAAATACTATGCAGCTTCGAATGTTCCCATTCGGTTAGTTTTAATTTATCGCAGATATAAAAGATTACTCTGAACAAAGCTATGTAGTAATAAACGTTAACCATGCAGTGATGTAAAATGCAACAAAATACGACGCAGTTATTGCGTTCAAGTATGCGCACGACTAATTAGTGTGCAATGTATGTGACAATATTCCAGTCAAATAAGCTTGAAATATACTAGTATTGTTCTTTTTAGGTTAATCACTGAAGTGTCCAGCAAGTTAGCAAAACAGGTTTTTGGGGTTAATTGATTATATTTTCATAGTAATTACAATGAAACATCCTGGTTCAGGTGTTTCTTTAATGAATCATCCATCATCATCTATCAAAGTCTAAGTACACATGTGCAGAATTGAGCTACACCGTAGCAAGGGAATCTCTGTACGCCAATTTGCAGGCTGCAAGCAAATTGTGTCCGTGACGCAGATCGTAGTTCGAGTAGGTGCGATTTGCTGGTAACTGCCCACTTCCTCCTCCGCGAAGATTGCACGTGAGTTACCAAGAAGGCTGGGTATCTAGATGGTCCACATTTTCACATATTTCTTCCTTGAAGCGGCAATTGAGCAGAGATCCCTAATAATAGGGAGACATTTATAGAATACTAGCTATTTCCCGGGGCTTCGCCTGCGAGGAGCAAGTTTTTTGCTGTAAAAAGTAGTATATGGCCTGCCCCAGGGATTGATGTATCTCCACTCCATGTTTCATCAAAAACTGTTCAGCGGTTTAGGCGTAAACAGAGTTACTTTCCCATTATTTATAATGTCAGTCATGGCATTGTTCACAACGATATAACCTTATTTGTAGAAATTAAATATTATTCTGGAGTTACCAATAAAAACAAATCACGTTCTAATAGTAAAAGTCAATGGATTTTTAGTTCCGGGTAGAGTTCCTCTCCGGAACGGAAATGACAAAATCGTTTACTTTATTCTGCCTCTTTCTTACGCTCGCGTTGAGTTAAAGTACCTACTTCTATGTTGTCATCGCACTAGATTCTTTTCCCAGATGACTCGTAGTTTTCGTGTTAGCCGGCGTTTTTATTTAGATCTTCAGATATTTTATAGCAGCCTGTGTGTGTATAGTCGACACTAACTGAACTCTTTTCATCTTTGACCTTTAAATGATCTACTTTCTAACAATGTGTGCAGGTTGTTTTCTACTATAAAAGACAGCCTTTGTTATTTCAGTACACCGCAAAAATTATCATTCGTTCACAATCTCACCCCCAAATTGAATGAAGCTTATTGTTTTAACGAGGCCACTTTCCGGTCATTCCGCGGCATCGAGTTCATTGTGATGGGATTCATCTGTGATTCATTCGCTGACGTCACGTGACGTCATAATTGTCTCATTAGATCCTCGGTGACTATTTGTCGCCTTAACGGGTGGGGCAATGTGTTACTGTGTGGGTCGCCGTTAGTTTTTGTCATCTTGTTTGTGTCTGGTAAGGTCATTCTTATTCGCTGTTTTCATGCGAATGTAGGTGAGTTGACTATACTAGTCAATTCCCAACTTACATTTCCTACATTAACATTACATTCCCAACAACATACTTATTATACATCTTCGGATATTATGTTGTTATTTTTCCTTTCTCGCCATTTCAATTTACGAGTATATTATGTAAGAAGTATTTCTGTATATATTTTTTTGTTCTTTATTTTTATGTATGTTTAAATAAATATTATTGTTATTTAGCTAGTGTTACATAAATTAATATAAAGTTTGTAAGAATAACTTTTATTTGTGTTTCCCATCAAAAATCTATTTATAATCAAAGTATAAAATTTCTATATTCCTGTAATGTTTAGTAAGTCTAGGCCTTAGGATTTTCTTATTTGGTTTATACTATCGATGTTCTGCGTTAAATCGATTCGATTTGTCCTGAATTTCTAAACGTTCAGTGTTTAAATCATTTATGCAATTGCTACTGTTATTGGTCTCTTGTTGCAGCCTTTTTATTGCTTGTTTCTTAGATAAAGCTTGCCTTTGCCTTTATGTGGTTACTTTAAATCATGAATAAGGCAATTGCCACATTGCCATTATTATTTGTTATCAACCAGAGAATTATACAACAAGTTATATTATTGTTAGTTATATATATACACGTTGTGTGTTTGTATAATATACTCATTAACAATGGTCATAGAAAACTAAAAGTACATCAACAACGTTGTATAACTAAAAATATCTGAGTGGTGCGAGTTTATCATTGGTTGAATTAAAAATAACAATATCAGTTTTAATTTAGGAATTTGGCATTTGGACCTCACGGCTTGTAAAACACTCAAACTAAATACACTTCCTTATTTAATTCGTGCATAATGAACAATTTAATTTTATGTTAATTTATTTATTAGAGATAACTACAACCAAAATTACAAAAAGTTGTTAAAAACTAGGTTACAAAGTTAATAGCCAATTAAAGCTATCCACGTCTATTTAAAGAATAGTAATATGTTACAGAATATAACTTAACGTTAAACTTAATATTAATTTTAACCTTTGGAAAAACGATTATATTTTCTAAGTTTAAGTATAACGATATTTTACTATATATAAATATATATTAAATCGATATTCATATTTATTTTATAATTTTTATTTATTTATTAGTATTTATGATACATTGCATATATATTTCATATTATTATGTATTTAGTGCCTATATATTTATTATTATTATAGTTTTTGCATTTAGGTATCTAGTTTATAGTAGGATAACAATAAAAAACTTATTATATAAAACTAAAACTAAACTTAAAAATAAATTATAAATAAAAAAACCCCTCGAGGCTCCCCACCGCTGGGAGCGTGCCCAGAAGGCTGGCGGCATTACCTCGCTGGATGGTGAGGCTGATCCTCTGAGCGAGGTAATGCCCAGCCATCTGGTCGGTGGTAGCCTCGACCAGAAGCTTCGCCATCTCTCTCTCTAAAGTGTTTAGTTTCTAAAATATAGGTTTATAGTTAGTTTAATGTATGTACACACGTTGTCTGCCTTCATATATACTTAAATTTTCTCTCTCACGGGTCTGCTGGAAGAAATCTCTTCGAGAGATAAGTTCGCCCTTTGTACTTATTTTTACCTGTATTATTTTGTAAATGTTTTTCTGTGTGTGTGCAATAAAGTGTTAAATAAATAATAAATAAATATATTAAAATACTTCGAGGTGTTACATTTAGCATGTAGCTATGTAACTATTTATTTAAAAGTACATTTATCAGTGGTTGAGTACCCATCCACAAGCTTCGGCTTAATTTGGGACTAAACAGCCGTGTGTGAATTTGTCCAAAACATTATTATTATTATTACGTTTTGCAGGTGGGCAAGGAGGTGGCGCACCCAGGCGTTGCGAACGAGTACGACAGCACGCAGGACAAGAAGTACTACACGTACTACCAGTGGGTGTGCTTCGTGCTATTCTTCCAGGTACGGCAACCCCAGATCCTTATCCCACCAGCCTATTACCTTATAAGAGAGCCAGGTTCACTCGGAGACACTGCGACCCTATGGGATCTATTGTGTCAGCCCCCTGTTGCTCTGCTCCCCAAGTGTTCGCTGCACAAAAGCTGTTATGCAGATAAGGGGTAGGAGCCTGTAGTCCTCGGGTTCGGGATAGGCTGTACCCCAGCACACTCATTCGCTTTGCAGCTAATGCACTGCGTTCGCACAGCTCAGGCTCTACAGATGACGGTCTCCGATAGTCCCATCTGACGTAGGAGCTGCCCGGAACCTAAGGTATAGATAGATGGCCATAGCATTCAAAATACATATATGAAGATACCGAGGAACCTGAGATCGATTGGAGTTTCTTTCCTTCTGGCCTGACTTACCTACTTATTTGCCGGTTTCTAGATGTTAACAAAATGATTATTGCAACTGTGGACTGTCTGTTTCTGTAAGTAAGTATCAAGATTTTTCCACGACCCAGCACGTTACAGTCGTTAGAATAAATAACTTGCTAGTATAGAACGCTGCAATTATTTCGCATGTATATCGTACGCGTGCGCGATACTACGCCCATTACGTAATGCGCTACCCTTGACCTTGTTAACACGTTTTCGTATTCATTACCTGCCGTAGTGGCGTCTTCATTCACTAGACCGCGTAAATCTTATGATTTTGTGTGAATTAATATGAGTTATAATAACTTTAATACTAGCCATTCAGAAGGAAGTCGTAGTTGAGTCGAAGAGGTCATCCGGGTTGTCCGAATTGGTTCTTCACTAATAGAGCATCCTCACTCCAAAAATATGTCATTATTTTGATTCAAGTCTAGAATATTTGATTCAATAAGAATAGTTAGCCGGACCAAAATAATTACTGCGATATTCTGTTGAAACTCGTCCGTCCGTCCGTCTATTGTAGTGGAGTCAAAGAATCCTTCCGGATTAACCTAATGAATTCCTCACTAAACGGATTGTGGATGGAGAAAGCGGTATGCAGAGGTATTGGAAGGTCCGTACAGCAGTAATCTGCTAGAGTCAAAGTAGCAAATTGAATTGGCATTGGGCTGGTTACATCTGTCGAAGAACCGATAACTGCTGTTGTAGAAGTAGACGAGTTCTCAAGTAGAGACCACAATCGGGCTGCCGTAGTGTGCCCCGGCGAAATGGAGCGATAATATGCACAAGGCTGGCAGTGCTGGTGGAGAGCTGAACATCGGGGTCAGTGACAACCCGCCGAGAGATCGTTACGAGAGCTCTGTATCCAGCAGTGGACTGGTACTGGTATATAGTAGGTAACATATAGTGGGCAGTTTCCTTGGGTGAACGTGTAAGCTTCTTTTAAGTAGGTTTTTTAAACGCGTCGTTGATTGGTCTAAATTCGGGTCGTATCGGCCCGCGCACGCGGCTAACGGTACTGCCGGCAGACGGTGCTAACAGCTGACGGGTTTACCGCAATCTGTTTGACAGTCCGATACCGCGGTTGACCTACTAATATTTATCACCATGTGGTTGGTGTGTGGAAGCTTTAAACTATCCGACCTATAAGCTTATCTAGTGTCCATGACTAGGAAGACAGGAAGAAAATTTATTTATAAAGAATGTAGGTTGCTGTTGATGTCATCAGGTCGCGCAACTTAGCGTAGTGCTGCATTCAGAATGTCCAGTGCTGTTTTGCTGCTGGGGCCTTAGCTACTTGTCATACCCCTCTCCCCCACAGATAGATTCCCAGATAGAGACCCTCGACTGGCCTTGCTCTTACAAAACGCATAGCGCCATTTGTACGACGTGTAATTTAGATGTTGATTAAGTTCATCTATTTACCGTAATCTCCTTGACAGTCCGATATGGCAGTGGTCACACCAGTTGACCTACTGACTGATACCATGTGTGAAGTGATAATGATAGTACCGTAATCGGTCTGGTCGTGTCTCCTTAGATACTGCTAAACTATGTGACCGGGCTAAAGGTCGATGTCTCTATAGGCAATAGTATAGCTTTTTAGCGAGAACGATTAGCCAAGTTGATGCTTGAACACAATTTTGTTGAATAATAATTCTGACGGTAATTTCACTCTTTTGCCCTTTGGACACAAAAATTATACATCGCTGATTGGCGGCAGAAATAGGAATGAGCGTGATAGGTTCTGATCTTTCCAAAATGTCCATTCTGAGAAAACAACAACGACCATGATCAAACTGAATAATGTCCATTCTGTTTTAATAATGTCCACAATATAGTACAACAGTTTAAAATCACGCGATTAATTTTCAAGCTTCATTTTATGCGGGAATTTTACCTTCAATATTTAAACTCTGACGACATCAAATTCTGACCAGTACCTTTTACCCCCAGGCAATAATGTGCTACACCCCCAAGTTTCTGTGGGACGCGTTCGAGGGCGGGCTGCTGCGCACCATCGTCATGGGGCTGAACGTGGGCGTGTGCCCTCCTGAGGAGAAGGAGAAGAAGAAGGACGTCCTCATCGGGTACCTGCTCAGGCACGAGAGGGTGAGTACCTTTTACCCCAAGCAATAATATGCTACAACCCTAAGGCCTGTGGGACGCGAGGGCGGGCTGCTGCGCGTCATGGGGCTGCACTTGCACAGGCACGAGGGGGTGAGTACCTTTTACCCCAGGCAATAGGGTGCTACACCCCCAAGGTCCGTATAAAAATGTAAATATACAAAGTTAGAGTACGTTCTACACAAACTAGAACGAACGTTAGGTTCCTGCTCAGAATGATCTAGAACAGAGTGGCGCTTTTGACTATTTGTCAAAGTCGTTCATACTTACATTAGTATTTCTGTATCACAATTCAAACCCCGATCAATCCTTTGAAGAAACAAGGTTTCACGTTTAGTTTACCACGTTTGTAGGAAAATGTTGCTGTGAATCCATACCCTTTACCGGCACTGTATAGCAGCAATATAATATTTATTCCCGACCCAACCTCGCCTATGGGAATCTCTTGCGGGGCCGTGCGTGCGCCGGGTCCTAATGAGTGGGTTCAACGTTTCACAGGTGCGCGTGAGTTGCTAATAGACATTGGGAATTTACAAGTCAACAACAAGCTCAAACGGTGAAGGAAAACATCGCGAGAAGAAGAAATTCTTAGGCGTATGTGAAGCCCACCAACCCGCACTGGGCTAGCGTGGTGGACTAGACCTAGCCCTCGTTGAGAGGGTAAGCCTGAACGTTGGGGACATGTTAATAGTCTGTTTATTTATGGATTGAATAAATAAAGAAACTGACTCATCGCTGATTGATCAAATCAGATTTTTTGCGCAAAAGTTCCTCACATAGCTCTGACGTCCAGTATGAAAGAGTTTTTTCCCGCGGGCAAAACCTTCTACGCGGGTGGAAGGCGCAGAAAACGGATATATTATTGTGAATTATAACATTTCTTCATTTCACTCCGATTTCTTTTTCCTCAATTACACGGTGTCCGAGCGTAGAGTCCGGAGGTCGTTTCGCACAATTTCATGATCTTACATCATCTGGCAGTGCCATAACTGCGGTACCTGCCAACCGGTAGTTAATTGCCGTAGAATCGCGCGTTGCAACACTTTACACAGCTTTTGTTAAATGTTGTGTAATCTGTCGAATGTCAGACGAATATAATTACTAGTTAATTGCATGTCTGTTGTAGATGTTATCTTGTAGTGATGGAGTTTTAACTTGTTTAATTAGATGAAATATTCTATATTGAATACATACTATCTTCACGCTATTTCCATGACAGGGTAGGCAGAGAGAACGAAGCGGCAAGTATCGCGATCCTGACACACCTCTTTCGCTTCGCTCAGTCTCAGCATTCTCTTCGATATTACAGATATTTAAAACCAAAAAACCATTCAATGTGGCGAATGATGAAATCTGCAAAATGACTAATACTTCAGAATGAATCCTTTTTGGATTTCCTTGCTGAGTCATTTATTATTAACAACAATTTGTCATTAAAAATAACAGGATACCCAGAATGAATTACATCCTTAATGCCTTCGTACTATACACACTAGCCGTAGTGAAAACTTCGAACCAGTGCCCGTGTCAATACCATACTTTATGAGTACCTACGGAATATTATGACCCCATACCACCCCATCCATATATCATACCACAGACTAGAAAAACATCGCCAAGAAATCACTTGCCATATTTTCACGCGATGCGATAAAAAGCTGATGTTGGGTTTACTTTTTCCCAGTGGTACTACAACTCGTTGAACAACGCGCTTGTACCACGGGTACCGCCTGGCAACACGTGTTGTGATTGGCCGAATTCGTTACCTAATTTATGACCACCCTTGGTACCTATATTCGTCATATGCGTATCTGATCTGGTAATTTGCGAAACAAAATCTGGTCATATGCGTATCTTGTAATTTGCGAAAAATCATAAGGTAATTTGCGTTTTTGGTACTATGCGTCTGAAAAATATTATGATTATGTGCTGCATCGAAATGCCGCACTAGACTTGCACGGCCTCGCTTCGTGGTGACGTGTTCCAATGCCCAACAATGGAACCCTGACTTTGATCAAATTAGTCAACCATTTAGTCAGGGGTTTGCATAATTAATTCGCGGAAACGCGTTAATTTCAACACTTTCCTCGATCCCGAACTGGACCGTGGCGGAGAGCGCGACGGGTCGTGACACTCGTGACAGTCGATCGGATCGGCCCGACTGCGATCGACTCGACTTTTTTGTCGACGGTCAATGGCCACACATACGCGTTCGTTGCTCGGTTGCGTAACATGGCGACTGGAGACTGCCGACGAAGGTCGTTGGTAGAAATTTAAGTCGAATGATTTAATGGATAATGTTAGTATAAGGTACAGTAGTACGAGATTAAATAGACTGTGTTGGGACCACTGTGCTGTTGTCAAAGGGGTTCTTTTAATAGTTCAATACATAAATCGTCAACCTTCGAATCGGACGTAGGTTTCCTACTCCAATACGCGTCAACACATCTATTCCTCCGCCTTCTTTATTTTTATTATATTTTTCTCTATCTCAAGAAGTATTTTGTGTTCTGAAATAATGTAATGGGATATTTATTTATTAGGCCCGATTGTAAAGGCTCACATTGAAAATTTGACAGCATTAAAATAGTTTCGTATTTTACCTTCGTCTATTATATATATTTTAATTTAAATATATAATTTGATGATTGAAGTAGGTACTTTTTGCAAACTAATAATTTAATTGTATTATTCGTCTTGTACTATTATAATTATATTCTGTGCCTTTGTTCGTAATTTCGTAATAATGTGTGACGGGGATATGAACTATTTTAGTGCTGTCAAATTTTAAACGTGAGCCTTTACGATCGGGCCTAATAAATAAGTATCACATTACAATAATTCAGAACACAAAATACCTCCTTAAGTCCACTATGGTCAGTACTGTGGGGCAAAAGTTAGAAATTACTATAAAGGGCTTTTCCAGTAACTATTGATTGTTGGTTGACATAACAGGTGGGAACTGAGTCACTAATTACTTTTTCCATGAAATCGAGTTTGCTCCTAGCGAGGGTGAAACTTCAATTTCAATTTCCTTGCCTCTTTTGGTACCTCTTTTGTGTCTTTTCATTTTACCTATAGAGTCAAGTTTCGCTGTTTATTTTTGTTTTGTTCCCAGTCTTTCAGCGTGTTTAACTGTTTAATCTATGAGCATACAAAAATAATACCTACGTGAATCGTTGGTAAAAATATATATAGGTACAAAAAATATATAATATGAAGTCTTGTCTTGAAACAATGGTGGCCAATGATTAGATTATGTTTGTGTATGATTTATTTATTTGTTTATATCAAGAAATACGTGAATGAGAATCCTTAGTAATTGAATTAATCGAAGCCACGTTTGAAAGCTTAGAATCTTAGCATTCTAATGATACTTCTGTTTATTGTCATCCCGGGAAGCTACATTCTCGCTGGTAATATTAGAACTTAGTAATTACCAGTAATTCCGTTCAAACTTTGAACTAAGTAATATAAAAGTGATTAAAAAAAGTTCATTAAAGTACCAGTGAGAATGTAGCTTCCCGGGATGACCCAAAATTAAATAAACAGAAGTCTCATTAGAATGCTAGATTCTAAGATTTCAAATGTAGTTTCAACTAATTTAATTACAACTTCAAAGTCAAACTCGACCCGTTTTATATAAAAACTTTAATTAAATTAAATTAAATTAAATAGATTTTTATTTCGGAAATTCATCCATAGTGTTAGTAAACAATCTTAACCACTAATGTTAGTATAATTAAATAAATCACCTACAAATACACTCACACACACGCACATACACACACAAACACACACATCCAGGGCTATACAATGACCCCCCAGTACCCGGGGGTTAATGCCGGTACCAGTTGACCTTTGAGAAAACAGTACTTATTTTAGCAAAGGTAGTGTGCATGAGTTAATGTCACAAAAACATTTGTGCAGGCTGCATTCGTATCTTATAGAAGGCTACAGGTGTAGTGTGTGTGCAACGCGGCTTCCTGTCATCTGTCCGGATGTCCTCACCATAAACACAGGCAGGTGCATTGGTATCGACACTTTACAATGGCGTCACAAGAAGCACTGATGATTTTGTTGCCATTTTGTCATCTTTAGAGCTTAATGACCGTCTAGATATAGTGTTTAGGCGTTTGCTTTGTTTGTACTTACCTACATATTGGAGGTGAGTAGAGTTATCTAATCGTGAGGCTATCCATACAAAATCAAAATGAAATCAACAGCATATTAACATGTCCCCACTGCTGGGGCTCAGGCCTAGCCTCTCAACGAGAGCGTTCGGGCTATAGTCACACCACGCTAGCCCAGTGCGGGTTGGTGGACTTCACTTGCGCCTAAGAATTTCTTCTTCGGCGTATGCAGGTTTCCTCACGATGTTTTCCTTCACCGTTTTAGAGCAGTCAGTAAATGTACTTAAGTTTCGAGAAAAAACCCATTGGTACATGGCCCAGCCGGGGATAGAACTTCGGATCTTTCGACATGATAGGCCGCGATCCCCGACGCCACTGATGCAACACGCATATCCAGACATCCATAATTGTATTTTTTAATTGACAAAGATTGTTGATGAAGCTAATCCTCTCAGTAACTCTAAGGTTGACTGGAAGAGATCCCTTAGTGGGATAAGTCCGCCTTTGTACCTAGTTTTACTGGTTTAACTGTCTGATATTGTAAATTCTTTTCTTTGGTACAATAAAGTATTTACATACCTACATACATACATACATACATACATTGTTGCATGCATGGTAGACAGGCAATTGTGAACTTTTTGGATATATCAAGATGGATTGGAATTTTATTTTTTGTTCAGAACACTTAGATACATAACAGCAGCATCTTGACAACAGCTACTATTCAGGTCATTCCCCTAGTTTTTGCTCAGTTTCAGAGTATCCACTCGAGTGTGAAGCTCTCATTCATTCACAACTGAGTATCTGTCCCATTGAGTGTTCTATTTTTAAACCACATAGTTTTTTCTCGTATTCAAATATTTTACGGTAGCATGATATGACCGTTTTTTGTCTGTATTCTGTCAGTTTGAAGAGCTTGCTTCTGTTCGGTACAGCAGCCTAGTGGTCGGAGTGTCACATACGGTACAAATTTCGGATTATTTAAGCCTTAAGGTATCAACATGTCGCCTGTTGCGAGCGGGTTCGTAGTTCCATGGAACTAAAAGTATGGTATTTTAGTTCCATGGAACTAAAAGTATGGTATTTTAGTTAGCGCAACAGGCGACATGTTGATATTAAATAATCCGAAATTTGTACGGGGTGTGATGGAGCTAAAAGTATGGTATTTTAGTTCCATGGAACTAAAAGAATGGTATTTTAGTTAGCGCAACAGGCGACATGTTGATATTAAATAATCCGAAATTTGTACGGGGTGTGATGGAGCTAAAAGTATGGTATTTTAGTTAGCGCAACAGGCGACATGTTGATATTAAATAATCCGAAATTTGTACGGGGTGTGATGGAGCTAAAAGTATGGTATTTTAGTTCCATGGAACTAAAAGTATGGTATTTTAGTTAGCGCAACAGGCGACATGTTGATATTAAATAATCCGAAATTTGTACCGGGTGTGATGGAGCTAAAAGTATGGTATTTTAGTTCCATGGAACTAAAAGTATGGTATTTTAGTTCCATGGAACTAAAAGTATGGTATTTTAGTTAGCGCAACAGGCGACATGTTGATATTAAATAATCCGAAATTTGTACCGGGTGTGATTGAAGTAAAAGTATGGTCTTTTAGATCCATTGAACTATTGGGGCGGTTGGGACAAATACTACTATAGGACTAGTCTATCACGAACCTAAAATGTACCCCCAGCCGTATTATACGAACTACAACACTAGTGTCAGCGCACGGCTTTTGTTCATAAGAATGTCATCAATGTCAATCTAAATTCAATGAGAGTACCCATATAAAATGATGTGAATGGTAAATGATGATAAAATATACGGGTCGGGTTGAGAACCTCCTCTTTTTTTTCGTCGGTTGAAAATTAAATGGAGATGTGTTCGATCACGGCGCAGACAAGTGTGCGATCACCTTTATCAGGAGTTTTCATACGAGTAGATATGTCATCCATCATAGCAGATTTGTATGACTGTGTCGCAAGTCACAACGCAAAACAATTATCTTTTACAAACCGATTTTTTGCTACAAAATGTTAAGCCTCCGTTCTAGTGTCTCGATCTCCACCGTTGCAAGACGACTTTTTGTCACGACCATTGAGGCGAGTTTTTGTGGCCGTGTAACGGTGAACGCGGCTTGTCACGAACTGTCGTGTCCAGTCCACTGCTGTAGGTTCGTCGACTTGTACTTAATTTGACATTACGTCGGTCCTTCTGATAATGTGCCCTTTCCTTTCTGCCGAGGACAGGATGACAAGCTGGATGGAATTCTGTGTCGGCTACTGTGTTTCAGGATACATATTATAAAGATCTGTTTATAGGTAGAGTGATCCTCTGGGTAAGCGTTGGTATGAGTGTCCTTTCTTCGGCCTTAACATGGAGTTTCCAGTGTCCACAGTATTCGTGGACAGCAAGCCACCAGAGCCAACGTTGCATTTGCTATTAATTGTAATTAGTCATTATTGTTATCATACATAGGCCTTAATAAGAATTGATTAATTAAAACTGCAATAACATCGGTCATATTCCTGATGTAACAATACCACACATGTGCAGTGTCACATGACATGTTTCCCGGATCGCATCGAATCGACCGAACGCATGTTGCGCGCCACTCGTGGTAAATTGACTCCGTCGGTACTCTTCCAAGAATTCAAGTTTTAAGTTGAATAAAGTATTGCAGATTTTCGTATTGTTTATTTTGCAAATAATTAATCCAATCGTAAAGCCTTTTATACCACTAATAAATTGAATACACGAACAGCATCTGGCAAAATATTTGATCGGTGCCCTTCTACACTAGGCAAGGTGCTATTCGCGCGATGCTATTCGGAAGGCTGCAGTGCTGTAGCTGGACTACGTCATTTATCAGCATGGCCCAAAGGTCAGCTGGCAGAGAATGTCATTGGCATTAAGTTCGCCTTTTGTAAAATTTAGTGCTATAAAGTTTTTAATAAATAATTTTTAAAAGTAGCAACTCTCGCCACAAGGTCGTAGGGGGTGGGAGAATTGACTTTTTATTTTTATTGTGTCACATAACTTTTTTTTAAAAGGATTGCTTTACTTGGATATTTGAGACTGTGTTTGTATGTGTCCATGCCACGTGTCTCGCGTTTATTTATTTATCTTGTGGTAGGCGTATGTTTGACCACATACATATATACATTACCTATATAGAATGTCCGCACTGAACTTTTTGTTTTTATTTGATTTTAAAGTCATATGAATATTGTGTTTGGTCCAACCAAAGTTTGCAAAATATACTAAATATGTAAATTACGGAGCAAATTGTAAAAATTTTTTGATAAATAGTTTTTTTGCATGAAGTTTCGAATTCCACCAAGCACGTCTCTATTTCGCCTCATTGCGTCATCACGTCGTTTACTCCCCAAAATGGAGATCTTTTGAATCACTTTTTTCTTAATTGAAAAAGGGGTCCAGCACAGACTGCGTTTTGAACAGCTCGGTTTGTACCTTTCTTTGTTCGACCCCTCCCTTCAGTAATTTGTGAAGCAATGTTTGAGTCCCCCGCTCGTTGGCTTAGTGGCGAGTTTTGGGTTAGTTTAGCTGCTTACAGATAGGAAAACTACAATTGGTCCAAATACAAGATGGCTGGTCTAGTTGTTATACATAAAAGAACATATAAAAGGTCGTATAAGTACTAACATGTAAGTATCTCACTCTATGAAAATTTTAAGATAAACGAATTTAACTGAAGAATGTTTGTTATGTTTCTACATTTTTACAATCGCTTGTATCATCATGAATAATTTATCTTTTGGGCGGCTTATTTCGGCAAATGATAATTCGAAGAATAAACCTTTAAAATGTATATGAATTTCTACAAAAAAGTTACTTTGTTACATACAGTAAAAGAAAAAAAAAAGAACTCTGGTCCAAAATAAAATACGTAACTTAGTAAAGTGAATTAATTAAATACAGCAAATTGTCCATTCCTCGTTAAATTCCCAAGTAATCATAGTTTGATGTTTGGACATTACGTCTTTTACAACACAGATGTGTAATAATAAAAGTATTAAGTATGAATTACTTCTCCGAAATAGCCGCGGCTGCGTGGCAATAAGGATGTACGCAAAAACTTAGCCGGAGGCAAAAACATCTGGCGGGTCCGCCATGATATGACGGTCAAGATGCAGGATGCTCCAAACTAGAATTTAGTAGAGGTCCGCATTGAAATATCGAAATCGATACACTTTTGTCTTGCTCGTGCTTCTGTGCGCCATCTATTAGTATTTACACAGTGGATTTTGATTTGATCGGTTGCTTCGTCGATATGTGACACTGCATAATATCGTCGTATCCTATGAATAAAGGCGTAACTGCAAATGGGCAACTTTTCAAGAGGAGGTGTTTTGTGTTAGTTAAATATCTAAGTAATTTACATTTTTGAAATGTTAACATTTAATCCATATCCAAATGCTTCTGCGGTTATTATAAAATTGATTATCACGCTTATTGTCCCATATTTATGCTAAATTGGACCTTTAGGCACAGAATACATATGCCTTAGGTCTTTATTCGCGGGAATACAATAGGTTAGAGTTTTTCGATGACTAGCTATCGCTCTGCGTCTGTTCGGCAATGTTGTGACTAATAATTAATATCTTCACAATGTTTTATGTTTTATTTATTTAATTAATTTAAGTTTTAAAGAGCTTGTTCTCTCTATGTTGCTGTGCCCCAACGGGGTGTCACATTTGATACTGTTCCTAATTTACCATCAATGTTACAATGTGATATGCAATAAACATTATGATTAAGTTATAAGCGACATTACGCCCTTTTTCTTCGGAATATGCAAGGCCATATTGTGTAGTATGTTCCGACACCATGAATATGACCGATATTTCAGTTTTTATTAACTAATTATTATTATGGCCTTATTTATGTTTAAAAAAATTTCTTTCACTCGTGAACTGACTTTCCCACGGAAAAAATACCCTGTTAACTAAGTGACACAGGCCATTGAGTAAGCTAAATTTCATGGAGATCATTTGAATTTTAGAGTCGTATAAGCGTCAGAAAACAAAGTCATTCATACCCTATTTATTTATTTTCAGCCTTTAGGAAATTGAAAACTCGAGTTATTCACCAACTGGACACGTGCGCGTTAGTGAAACTTGAAATATGTAGGTACCTACATTTTGTTATTTCGTCAACTGGACACGCTAAGATTTTTGCGCGTGCCCAGTCCCGCGTGTCCAGTTGGTGAATATAACCAATATTACACATAGCTGGCTGAAAATACGTGGCAAAAAGCGACTTTCGCATTCATAATATTATAGTTTGGATAAGTTATGATTTCCTACGCAATTTAGTTAAAGGTACGGAACCAACTTTGTATTAAATTAAAATACACCCTTTTTTGTGGTTTCAAGTTTTTTTCCACTTTGACGTCTGCTAGTCGAGCCGAAGCAGCTAGACGGTCGAATTATTACCAGACTATGTATATACATTTGCTTTAGTATCTATACTATTATTTAGTATATACTAGTATTTAGTATACTACACTGTGCTACGTTCATTAGGCATGTACTTTTTTGTAGAACATTCAGATTTCACATTTCAGTCCAATAATGACAGTTGTTACTTGCAATTCTTTTTTTTCAATCAAACATTTAAGTTACAAGAATACTTATACTGTACTTTTTTTAGGTTTAGTTTATTTATTTATTTGTAGATTAGGTTTAGATTTATAGTTATTTTTATATTTAGTAGTACGACTTAGTTGTACTTATTGTTAGTTTAATTATTTACTGTGACTATGTATAGCTACACCTTGGACCAGACTTAATTAGTAATTCAAAGAATGTACGAAATACTTTGAAAATAGACTCACTGACGGGTGAGTTCAAAGCAAATCGTATAATATAATACACAGAAATATCCTTTCAATTCGCACTGCATCGTACATGGATTGAGTTGCATATGAGTAAATCTGGGCGTGCATCGCATACGTAATGAGAAGGCAATTGCATCTGATTGCAGGTTCTAACAGTTTTGCCGACTGTATTGTATGTACCAAGCAAAATTATATATTACACAAAACCAACTGTGACCACCTACCCGTCTTGGAAGGTGTTCAAATTTTATTAAATTTTAATTTAATTTTTATGAAGTTGTACAATAAGGATTTATTTTATGCCTAGACAAAAAAAAAATTATCATTGGCCTAATCCGGGTCGAGCCCGGTGGCCGAATTGCTCTGGCATCGGAATTTGAAGTATTTTGTGAATGGTTCATACCTGTTTTCAATCAATTACACGGAATTCGAAAAAATATTGTATATTCAATCATAGGCTCCTTCGCTACTCACACAATAATAACTAACTTTGCAGCCTTGCATAACAAATAACTATTATTCTTAAATCAACTTATGACGTATCCTCGCTCGGGGATCGCACTTATTCGTGAAATCGGAGCCTATACTGGAGCGAACGAAAAAAATCGCGAACAGAACTCGCGTGTGTAAGCAAAGTGCGGTGCTGCGAGATATAGTGGAGTTCAACCCTAAAAGAGCTTCAAACCTTGAAAAGGAGCATATTAAAAGGCGCTTCCGCGATTTGGCGACGGTTTTTTGCGCAAATCCGTCGTTTATCGGCGTGTTGCCAGCCTAGGGTGGCGCAAAACGCCGGCCAGGTGTGGCACTTGCATGGCTTCTGCGCACAAAGGGTAGGCGGCCGGCATCTGCCGATCGTGCCCCTGCGTTTTGTGTTGCCAGTAATAATAATAGACGATTACTGGAGCAGAGTTGCCGATAGCGTCCATAATCCACGCGGCTTGCTTGGAAAGGGGGGGGGGGGGGGTTGGGCTGATCAAAAGCTACGCTCTGGGCTCGGGAGAAGAAAGCTATTAATTTGAGATAGTCTAGTAAACGAAAAATAGAACCCTTAGAGGATCACTTCGTTGCCCGTTTGTGTGTCTGTCAATAAATACCCTTTTTCTCAGGAACGCGTCAGGTATCAAGTTGATCGTCTAATTAAATTATTGGATTGTTGATTGTGAATTCGGAAGATTTATAATTATTGAAACAGCGCGTATAGGTGGTAGGTATTCCCAAACATTTTAACTATAGTTTTAGATACAGAAAACAGCGCAAATGACTTCTAGACTACTCACTGCGTCCTAGTTTAGAATTTTGTTTTGTCAAAGTCTCATTTTGTCTGATTAGACTGTTCACTGAACGTCATTGATCGAGTAACAAGATAATAAGTACCGATCGAGTGACAAGGAACGGTTTTGTCTCGACGGTCTCAAGTGACTGTACTGTATCTTATTATGGATCACCTCGTGTGCTGTATCGCGTTGATAACCCAAACAAATACGTGCTCTGTGGCTCTGTGCGGCCACCCGCCAAGCTGTATTTGTGTCAAGCTAACAACAACAGAAGGTATGGTCGATTCACTTATCATCTAATCGCATAACGGTGTCGATATTTTTGTTAGGAGTTAGTTCCTATACAATGCTCTGATTTAACAAAATTTTCACGTCAGTGGCGTAGGGGATAAGACCCGGCCTATCATATCGAAAGGTCCGGAGTTCGATCCCCAGCTGGGCCATGTACCAATGGTTTTTTTCTCGAAACTGAAGTACATTTACTGACTGCTCTCAAACGGTGAAGGAAAACATCGTGAGGAAACCTGCATACGCCGAAGAAGAAATTCTTAGGCGCATGTGAAGTCCACCAACCCGCACTGGGCTAGCGTGGTGGTATAGACGGACGCCCACGTTGAGAGGGTAGGCCTGAGCCCCAGCAGTCGGGATATTAATGAATGTTGATGAACTAAATTTTAGTATCTTGTGGCTTTTTTTAACTTAAAAAAAAAGAAAACGATGGTTTGTTGTTTTTAATGGTTTTACGGCCAGTTGGAAACAAGTCCCTATAGGTCAAATCGTAGTTTTAAATCACGAATACATTATACCGCTCTACGGCCTCCGGCAACTAGTGCCATTTGGTGATCAACCCTGCAGCTAGCACCGCACTAAACTGATAGCATGAATTTTAAAACTGTCATATTAGTTAAGCCTTATCAGAAGTGCAATAGAAACCCGGTATTTTCTTGTATCTGACAGGACTTAACTAACATGTCTTTACGCTATGTCCTTGACCAGGTTATAGCATAGTGAACAGAGCGCCAAGTATCACGTAATGACATAAAATCATAATGTTAACGAAACTTACAGTGACCTAAACGCACATTGACCTATACTTGTGGCCTGGATCTTGGATGATGTGATGAAGAATTAATGAATTATGCTATGAACAAAGAAAAGTTGAGGATCCGATAATTTTGTATGTATCTCGGTTACAAATAAACACGTTAAAATCTTCCACCGCAACTAGTTACAAGAAAAGAAATTCTTCGTTTATAACTGGTTAAGTTACGAAACTCAGTTACTAACACGGCCGGAACCTTTGATGATATTAAACACTACCTATCTTCACTTGCAAACTCGAATGGAAATTCTGAAAATGTCGCGGCGTCGAAGTGTCTGATTTCAAACGGACATACTTGGCCATGTTTATACTGTGTCATGTGGTCGTAATGTAAATAAATAATATTATAAGTACAGTTTGAAGATAGGCTTTGATGTGGACGATGAAAGATTTTCTTTGATAAAGGATATCGTGGCATCAATGTATAGGCATATAATAAATGTTGTTATATTAGAATATTATAAATAGCTTTGATGGTACCTCTTTTATTTATTGTTGTACAGTCGACTGCACGTTAGTGCAAACAAAACCAATATAAACGGGTCTGACATAGCATTTTATTTAATCGTATGGCGTTCATTTATGAATAGGTAAAAATTAGCTCATAGGTCAACATTCATTCTGTTCTGGATGTCGGCCGCGTCAGGTGTGGATCGATCAGGTCGGCAGGAGATCCAGGATAGGCACTCAATAGTATTGAAACTCACTAATGGGCTAGGCCAGCTCAAGATCGAAGTGTTTCCACTGACGTGCGGCGTACTGTACATTTAAGAACTACAGAGAGTTACATAGATCTGCGCAAGGTGGATGCGGAGAACCGAAGATCCGCCCTACGCACCGGGGGCGTCCCACACTACGCATGCTCACGCGTGGTCTCCACTCGAGAACTCGTCTACCTCAGCGGTTATCCTCCTCCGACAGATGTGACCAGCCCACTGCCACTTCAACGTACTAACTTTTTACCCGACTGTGACGAAGTCCAAAAGGAGGGTTATGTGTTTAACCCGTATGTTTGTATGTATGTATGTTTGTTCATATGTCCGCTCGTAGGTCCCTACTCAAGATTTTTTTAGCTATGGCCGAAGGCTGCTGGTTTTCTGGCGGATCACCCCGTTTCGGATCCTGTCTCTCATCAGAGAAACTCCGAGCATTGCTGTTTCCACAGCCCGTTGAGTGACTATGAGTTTTCGGCCTAGTCCCACTGTCGGTGTCCACGTTTCGGTGCCGTAGATCACTACGGGTAGGACACCCTGATTGAATACTTGTCTTCAGGAATTGTGGTATATGCGACGAGAAGATATGACGTAACATCCCAAATGCTGCCCAACCTAGCCTGATCCTCCTGTCGGCATCCCTCTCGAAGTTGTCTCGAACTCGAAGCCTTCCTTAATGTTAATGTACAAGAAAGGCGAGAACATTTTATTTATTTATTTTCTTTCGCTTCTTGTGTGTAGTCATTGTGTGAGACAACTAAATACTTCCAATTCCATTCATAACACAACATACCATAATGTATTTCATCATAACGTTTAAACACAGAAAGACATTCAACTCTATGGTCACTTCTATCGGTATATTATCAAAGGAATGTCCACTAACGAGGCCTCAATTGGGTCTCGCAGCGTCCCTTGACCTGCCTGATGGACTTTAAACGGCTGTCTTCTCCGCACGCATTCATAATGGTTCACTCATGAATTCCATTCGTCCATCACATGTCATTGTTATGGAAAAGCCATATGGAATATTGCAATAATGGAGACGATGTCTACAGAGTTAGGGCGTATTATATCTTTTGTTAATGAATACACTGTTTTGACATTGAGACTTATTCAAGAAAAAGAGTGAAAAAAAAAAGTTGAAAAGTTAAGTGAAAAGTTGTCTTACGCATTATAATGTACCAGTATAAACTGTTCTCTCACAGTATTACACAGTATAGGCTAGGCCAGCTCAAGGTCATAAAAATCATATTTATTTACAAAAAAGTCTGTTTTTTTTACCCGATTGCGGCGAAGCCCAAAAGGAAAGTTATTTTATCCGAGTATATCGTCGGGTATGGTGTGACTGACGGTATTCTATATACTGGTAAGGTGTATCTGATCAGTAGATTCTATACGAAAGTGTTTTTTTCCTGGCTTCTATTCACTTGGCCAAACTACCAGGATTTTTTTCGTTTGAAAGTAAAGTCCATGCCGCCTTAAGAGGTTAAAACTATGCTTAGAACGCTATCCAAGACTTACTAGGCATAAGATCTAAGCTTAGGTAAATTTGAAAAGACTAACTTGAACCATCTGTCATGTTTGCAGATGCACAAGATGTACGCCCTGCGGTACTGGGGCTGCGAGCTGCTGTGCCTCGTCAACATCGTGGTGCAGCTGTGGATGATGGACAGCTTCTTCAACGGGGAGTTCTTCTCGTACGGCACCCGCGTGCTCGGCTACAGCGAGGTGCCGCAGGAAGAAAGGTCAGCTTCATAACTACCAGTACCTACTGATTATTACTCTCTTGGTGCTAATTTTTGCTCTCATGGTAGATCTGCAATCAGTCTTTTGCGACTTTAAGCAGATGCACTCATTTTCTAACGTGCACACGTGCATAGCAGACCACTAGTTCTTTCCGCTAGGCACCATAATTGTCATACAGTATGGTTCCTCTTAACGGGCAGAAAAGTTCTCGAGTGGCGACCACGTATCGGAAGACGCAGTGTAGGCAGGCCTCCCACAAGGTGGACCGACGATCTGGTGAAGGTCGCGGGACCCCGCTGGATGAGGTTAGCGCAGGACCGGTCGTCGTAGAGATTCCTGTGGGAGGCCTTTGTCCAGCAGTGGACGTCTACTGATATGATGCTGATGGTTCCTCAGGAGATGTAGGTTCAAAAAAATTTGTATGTTGATGTGAGTCTGCTACAACCACTGCCTTTCTTTTGACATTCTGCGCTTTTGACAATTTACGAGCCATTTGTCATTTCGCGCTTTGACCTTATGCTCCTTAACGTGTCTTCTTGCCTCCATATCTCAGCAAGCATCCCCTACTGACGTGTAACGTGCATGTTACAGATACGACCCAATGATCTACGTGTTCCCGCGCGTCACGAAGTGCACGTTCCACAAGTTCGGCGCGTCGGGCAGCATCCAGACGCACGACAGCCTCTGCATCCTGCCGCTGAACATTGTCAACGAGAAGACCTACATATTTCTGTGGTTCTGGTACATCATCCTGGCGGTGGTGCTGTCGCTGCTGGTCATTTACAGGTGAGAGTCAGTCTTCTCACATTTTAAAGCGTTTAATGGGCTTTACACTTTTTGGAAAAATACATTTCGGGAAAAGGGCATAATGGGCCGATACTGTTATTCGTAAGCGGCACTGCAAAATGTGCAAAAAAAGAGCATCAGTGGCGTTGGGGATAAGACACGGCCTATCATATCGAAAGGTCCGGAGTTCGATCCTTGGCTGGGCCGTGTACCAATGGGTTTTTTCTCGAAACTTAAGTACATTTACTGACTGCTCTCAAACGGTGAAGGAAAACATCGTGAGGAAACCTGCATACGCCGAAGAAGAAATTTTTAGGCGCATGTGAAGTCCACCAACCCGCACTGGGCTAGCGTGGTGGACTTATCGAACACCCTCGTTTAGTGGATAGGCCTGAGCCCCAGCAGTGGGGACATGTTAATAGGCTGTTGATGATGATGATGACTGCAAAATGTTTGTCTGTTGCCAAAAAAATCGCAATCTGGGCAGCACTGTAACTTGTCACTGCGACCTACTTGGAAATAGATACTTAGCTGAGTCCAATCGTAATTACATTCTATGCAGCACAAACCCCTTCGGCTGTCTACGAAACCGAAGTTTCGTAACAGTTTTGCAGGAGGAATTTTTACCGTCTCTGGTTTCCATTGAGTAAACATCATGTCCCTTCGGGCCTCTACGAAACCCGCTATGGAATGGGGAATGAAGGGAAAATCTTGTAATTAAACAAAATTAAATGGTTAGCTGGAAGAGATTTCATTGAAATAAGCTTGACCTTTTGTATAATTTTCTGTTGTTTTGTATTGTTTTAATTTTATTTCTATGTGTACAATAAATGAATAAAGTCATTACGAAAGAGATTGCTTACTAGAATTCTGTGACTTGCGATTATCTTCTATCCAAGGAGGTACACTGACTTACGTATACTTACCCCGGCAGGTTGGTGATAATCCTGGTGCCGTCGGTGCGGCCGCGGCTGCTGCACGCGCGCTCGCGCACGCTCGCCATGGAGACGGCGGTGGTGGTCTCCCGCCGGACCGACATCGGCGACTGGTGGCTGCTCTACATGCTCGCCAGGAACATGGACCCGCTCATATACAGGTACGTACCAACCGGACACTCTTGCAGATCTTGTTAGTTCAAAGGCAAACTTCGCGCGACAGAAAATTTGACAATACTTGGCAAATTGTACTACTCGCCGATGTAGTAAATGCTGTATGACCCTCCTTCTTAGTGGATGTCAGAGCTACATAATATAAGGAAACTTTGTGCATAATTTCAGCGGTCTGGGCGGTGCGTTGATCAGCCAGTAAGTCATCCCAAGCTGTGACATGTTCCAATGGGTTTTATTACAACTTAATTATTTCGAACTTGATGTACTTTAAATTTTTTTTTCTTCTTCTCAAACGGTTCTCATCTTGAGGTAAATACACCGTAGTCGGAATTCTTAGGCGCATGTGAAGTCACTGGGCTCTGGACCCCAATAGTTCGACATATTAATAGGCTGTTGGTTGCTTTGATAAAATCACACACGATTCTCTCTTTCTTAAGTTTTTTCAATGAATGTTTCCAGGGAGCTGATGTCCGAGCTGGCCAAGCGACTGGGCGAGAAGGCCGGGCCGCGCGCGTGACTAGCGCCCCCGCCGGGCGGCGCCCCCGCGCCCGCCGACGCGCCCCGCCCCCCCATCGCCCTCGTCGGCGTCTGACATGGCGCCCCCCGCAACCGGCGCCGTCTGACCGCACACGTACGCAAATATTTCTTACATTGCGTATTCATTGGAGATTTATAGAGGTGAATTCACAATACGACACCGTGACAGCGTTTTCGCCGCACGGTTATCGCGATGTCAACGTAAGCAAATAGACAATTATGTCGGCAATCCTCGTGGCTATTTTGGAAAGAGTAAATACTGTGTTGCAAGCTTTAAGGTTTTTATTCAAGAGACTTGCTGTAGATTGGTATAGAAACAATTATCAACAACAGGCTTTACACACCGCCGACTGCTGTGACTTTGTAACGCAACGCGTGGCGTTGCTTTGTGAATCCACCTTAACCCCATAAGCTGCATTCACAATACAACATCATGCCAGCGTTATCGCGCCAATGTCAATGCCTCGTTGCGATAAAAATCGAAATTTGGCCGCTTCTGTTTAACTCGCGGCAGTAAAACCTGCCACTGTCGAAGACACTATATCATTAATCTGTGGCTGCCACGGTGCTCATTGTGAATCCAGTTTCACGACTTATTGGTCTGATTATTTAAGAGTTACCTCGCTGAGGTAAGATGTTGATATTTATTCCTTTTCACAAATTTGTGGATCTTTTTTCTAAATGCCTATAATTATTAGGCGTCACGTATTACTTAATAATACTATACGATGTAAAAGTTGTAATTGACAAGCCTTTGATATTAGGTGATTAGATATGTAGTTTGACAAGTTAATACAGATTGTCTGGGGAACGATGCCAGGATTTCATCACGCTTCCAATACACTATTATTATTATCAATACACTATTTGTACACTTTACAAATAGTACACGATTTGTGTACTTACTATTTGTACTTCGGGAATAACTAAGTTCCCGCGGGAAGTTTATGCAATGGAGGTTAGTAAATCAATACAAACATAGAAACGAATAAACATAGAAAAAGAAACAAAGAAACATATACAAACGAAGAAACTGACTGATCAACGCTAATGCTCCTCATATAGCTCTGACGTCCACTAAGAAAGGTTTTTTTTCCATTAGCAAATACTTTTCTACGCGGGTGAAGCCGCAGGGAACAACTAGTGAAACTATAAAGCCAAGTTTAGGAAGAAGTTCCTGGTTGAAGTCATACCAACCTTCGTTAGTTATCTCTTCTTGGGCACTTTCTTTATTAACTTTCCGAACTACAAGACTGTATGTTTAATGGGCTCCCTAAACGATCATGCGGCATGACATGGCATTATGTTTACATGATGCATGATGGATCCTCATGCTTGCTATCAATCACATAGTACAGTGAAGCAACGGCCAGCATGTAGTTTGCATATCATGTACGTCAATCACTACAACTAGACGGTCATACATGAGTGACAGAACGTAATGCATGTCATGCAGCATGATCGTGTAGGGACCACTTAACATTAGAAATTACAAGACGATACCTATTCCTAAAGTAGTTGCCATAAGGTCGAAATTTTAAAAATGTGTTTCTCCGTATGGTTTTTATTGTAAGTTAGTAATCACTGCCATTTTGTTAGACTTTGACATATCTGCAAGTGTAGTAGAGATTTGGGAATATTATTTCTCGGATACCTTTACACATTAATCGTTGTATTTATTACCTAAAATGAAATACGAATTGATAAAAAGCGAATTAATAAAGACAATTTGTTTATAAGCTCAACAACTGTTAATTGTTTGTTGATAACGGGTTATTTTTTCTTTATAATAAATTACATGAAAAATATATGTCAATTAAATTCATTCAAGTTTTTTACACTATCCTATTTTCGAGGAAAACCTATTTTGCCCCAATGTAATTTTTCTGATGCAATTGACTCCTATTGACAGCACTGATATTTGCTACAAATATAACAATGTTATATGAACATTGTTTCTTTATAAAGTTATTGCAGTTTTATTGATTTGTGTTAAAAATACATTTTTACAAAAAAAATTACAACATTTGCCTGCAATGTTTTTTTAACCAGGCCCAAAAAGGAGGACGGTTCTACTCAACTGTAAAAAAAAATATGTTATAGCACAAAGAACAATATTGATTTCATTTATTTTCATAATCTTTTTTTAAAGAAATTGTAAGCACTGAATTAAAAAACCTGAAGGACTGTAAATGAATCGCCTTATTGTATGTACATTGTATGGAAAGGCGTGTGTTTGTAATGTGTATGGTAATTTTACTGTGGCCGTAAGTTTATTATAGGTTTTATACAAAGTGACATTAGTGTGAAATTATGTATGTATTTGAATAGGTATATAATGTTTATGGAGTGCTCTTGTCTAAGAGCAAACAATTTTCTCAAAAGAACCCATGCGAAATACCCAGGGCTTCGAGTTTTTTTTTGTTTAGAAAACTTACCTAATTAATTTTTCCAATAACACACTGTCATCTTGTAGGACAAGCGTTTTTTTCATCAAAAGAGGAAAAAGCAACCCAAGGATCACTTCGTTGTCTGTCGGTCTGTCCGTCTGTCAAGACTCTTTTTTGAAGAACGCGTGGAAGTATCAAGTTGAAATTAGTATCAATGTATTCTTCCATTTTTTCCTCCATTTGTCGATGTCTAAAATTAACTAAATAATAGGAAGACAGAGATTTTGAAACTTTTGTTACTATATTTAGTAGTTTGAAAATTTTGATTTAAGAAGAAAATTCGGCAGTTGATGGTGTATTTATAAGTTTATAATAGTTCTGATATTATTGTAATTATGTGATATAATTATCATTGTAAGTATAATTATAATAAGTATGAATATACTGCAGTTTTGACATTATCAGGGAACGGGTCTGGTATTGGGTTTCCTTTGGGAAATGAAAGTGAAAAAGTGCTGTCAAACATTCTCTGTTAACTAACCAATGGGTACGACTGTTAACAGTGATTGGAGAAGAATCAAAGTTGTGAATATTCAGTGTTCATTATTGTGAAGTGTTTTTGCCATTTTTTTGGCATTTTTGATGTAATTTACAAAATTTTGCCTTGGCGTATTGCAAGTTGAATTTGTTAAGTTTTCTCATGTATTGTCATTTCATTGTGGTTGGGATTTTTGTGTCGAGGCGAGAGTCTAGCCTAGAGATTTTATTAAAGCGCTTATCAAATAAATACTTAATTGTAGACCTTATATACTGATTGCGCATGCGCATTTGTGTGCAATCAGGATTTTTTGATGTGCAAATGATTTTTTGATGTAAGTAGGTTAGGTTTGATGTTAATGATAATTGAAATCTAAGACAAACTTTCGTTATCATCCGAGAGCTCATTGCAAAATCCAAGTTTGTGTAGGACGATTTGCAAACTTGAATGCTGGCTAACGGCTTGATTGGCTAACGGCACCATTAGGTTAGACGTTCTGACCAACCACAACAAAGATGTTATAAATCGTCACTTAGATAGCCAATCAGCGTTCAAGTTTCCAATCGTCCGAAACAAAAAGAACCCTATTTTTGAATCGCTCTCCTCGCTTCGAGCGGTCGATTCTAAAGATTTTAATACCGGGTGTCGAAAGAAAATAGTAGAATCTATAGCTCGAAGCGGGGCGAGCGATTCAAAAATGGATCTCCTCGGATTTTCGCACATTACAGTAGGGCTGGGCTGACTCTCGCATCGACAAATTATGCACTAACCATATTTTCATCTCCATTAGTATAGAGTATTAACAGGTACAAATATTATGGTGCATTTTTGTCTCAGTAGCATGAAGTAAAATGATCAATTATTAAATTGAATCGAGTGTGGCTATCTATCGCACATATAGCCATACCGAGATGTAAGCTACGTGATTTTAGCCTGCATCTGATTTACGCCCTAAAATGGTCTGCCACATTTTCATACTACTGTACTAAAACTAGGCATACTCCTCATCATTGCGAATAATTTAAGACTTGAATTTCACAAAAACTTGATTGTGAATTATCGCAAAAAAATTGCTCAATTGAATTTTTTTTCTGCTTAATTTTTCAAAATTAATAACGTTAATATGAGTCAGATGATTTGTGAACAATATAGGCAATGTATAAGTATGGTACCTACCTATATGTTCTAAAATTGATCAGATGTAAAGTCTGGCATACAGGCCATAGTCCACCATCCTGGACCAGCGTTGGGATAGTGGACTTTACACACGAGTAAATGTCTCAAATTAAAAAGATGCTTCTTTCTATCTCTTCAACTGGTCCATTTTTGATAACATCCGTAAAGGTATTTAAAATCTCTTTAAAAATAGTTTATCAAATGTTCCTAATGAATCTTAGTTCAAATTAACATTCTGCGATATAAAAGACAAACAACTTGGTGTACCAGAAAGTGGAAAGATAACAAAGGCATTCAAATATCAATTAAACAACTATTTTTGTTGTGCGACTTTTGGAAATACGCGAAAGTTTCACACAAAGTTGATTTAAAAAAATTAATATTTTTTTTCAAAAGTCGTACAGCAAATGGTTTTAGATCTGATCAGAGCGCCGTTGTTATTTCAGGTGGACCTTGCAGACAAGGTAACTGTTCATAAAATATAAAGTATGACTCATGAGGTCGAATGGCCATAAAAAATATACTTAAATGTAATGTATAATTATGGACTGACTATACACTTTTGGGACAAGTCCTTATTTTGTGTACAGTTACCTCTATGCAAACAAATTATTTAATAATAAAATGGTTAAACATTAAATAACTATGTAAGTAGTGTAGTTATTATAATTTATACGCATTTATTTAGTTATACCATTGAGGGATCGGTCATGAACTACGTTACTGCTTTCTGAATATTTAATAGACGACAAGAAAAGTCGGTGTATGTGGATCTTCATAATAAGGGTTTTTGGTAATGGAATCCTATTTGGAGTAAAATTACTTTTGATAAAATACCTAACACAAGTAAGTAGCTACCAAAGTTTCAATCAACTCAACGATACCAAATCTTCATTTGGAACAAACTAATAGGTATTTAAAAATCTGTTTCTGAATGCTGTCTTAAATGACATTAACATTGTAACATAAAAAAAATGTTACAACAGAAGCGGGCTTCAAATGTGAATAGGTACTATATGTTTGTTACAGTAACATTTATTTATGTACCAGTACTTCAAATTTTATTGTCTTAAATATAGTAAGATAAAAACAAGAATCTTCACGTGGCTTATGAACGGCTCCCTTACAGGAGATTTTTGCGATGTATAAAATGAAATTTTTTTATCGAATATTTTTTTGAGTTTTATAAAATGTTAGTTCTAAGGAAACTAGTGAATTTTAGTTCTTTACTATTTATTGATTGAAGCCATTATTATCATCATTGAATTATTGATATTAAAAGATGATATTTTCTCAAGTTATGTAATTAATTTTTAAGTTAAAGAATGAATATATGATTTTGATTTTTTACTATGTTATGTTATTTACTAAGCTATATAGGTATCCCACAATTATGCCTAACACTATATACTCTCGGGAATGGTTGAGTAGGGTCCCTATAATGCACGACATTGTTATGCACATACAAGCAATGCACGACATCAGCAATGCACAGCACGAGAATGCGCGACACGTGTTTTGAATTCAAATGACGCGCATTGTTATGTCGTGCATTCTCGGCCCGGACCAAGGGTGCCCGTCTTGATAATGTACTGCATAACAATTGGAATCAAAACAAAGAGTGACGTCACATTAAAAAAATAAAAAGCCACTAGGGATGGGTGATATACTGATTTGATTGATTTTTTTATTTGACGATGGTTGATGGTTCACGTTGCCTAACGTTCTAACTACTGTCGCTCGCTTCGCTCGCTCCAAATGGGTTCATATTGAACCTTTGGGAACTGTATGTTGTAGCTCAGCTCGTCGTTCCCGAACGAGCTGGTAGGCGTGACGTGGAAGGAAAACTCGGTGGAAAGGATACTGTATATATTAGGTACTGTATAATTAATTAAATAGCACAGGAAAATCCAAAAGCTCTTGAGTGACAGAGCAAAAGAAAAGAAGAACAATGTGTAACTATTCTGTCATCCTATAAAAAACCTAAGCCGCCTGCCAGCATTAGAGCATGAAACCTCTGAGGCGAACTAATCGCCACACCACCCCCCTACGGAGAGAGAGAAACCGGCTCAAGCTAAAGTCTACAAGTCCAAAACTTGTCTGAAACGAACCCTACGACCAGACCTAGTGACTGTAGGAGCGGGTGCAAGTTGAACGACTGGGAGCGGTGACTGAGAGCAGACAGGCGCAGGCGGAAGCGTAGCTGCCAGGGGCACAGGCTCAGGGGAAACCCTGGATGGATGAGCTCCTGGAGAAAAAGCAGAATGTGAGTCATGATCTAGATAAGCTGGCTTAAGACGATCAACACTCACTACCAGTTCCTTGCGACCTATGTCTATGGTAAAAGTTTTATCACTCCTACTAATGACCCGGTAAGGGCCAGTATAAGGAGGCTGTAATGAACGACGGACAGTGTCGTCGCGGAGAAAAACATGAGAGGCAGTCGACAAGTCCTTAAAAACGAAGGATGTCGGCTGTGCGTGTCTCGAAGCTTGAACTGGCCTCAGTGATGACATCATGTGCCTCAACTGGACCACGTAGTCCGAAGCATTCTCCAAATCGCTGGGAGTTCCTGATGGAATAAAAAATTCACCAGGCAACCGCAGCGGCTCGCCATACAGAAGTTCAGCTACTGAACACTTGAGGTCCTCCTTTAAGGCAGAACGCATGCCGAGAAGGACGAGAGGCAGAGCTCTGGACCACGACCCACCGTGACACATCAGAGCTGCCTTCAACTGACGGTGGAGTCTTTCGACCATGCCGTTAGCTTGAGGGTGATAACTCGTTGTACGGATTCTGGACGTACCACTGAGATTATTGAGCCTCTGAAAGAGACTTGTCTCGAACTGGCGTCCCTGGTCGGTAGTCACTACAGAAGGAACACCAAACCTTCCTTCCTTCTGTAGTGACTACCGACCAGGGACGCGCACACATTCGTTAGTGGTTGGATCTCCATCCAACCACTAACGAATGTGTGCGCGACCTCTTCAGCTGTAATCGATGACATAGGCCAGGCTTCCGGCCATCGCGAGTAGCGATCGATGGCAGTCACACAGTAACTAAAACCGTTTGAGGAAGGCATAGGACCAACAATGTCCAGATGGACGTGACGAAAACGCCCAGAAGTACTGGCAAAATTGCCAAGAGAGGAAAAGACGTGTCGAGCCTCATCATCATCATCAAGAGAAATGACCTCAATGCGAGACTTCAGGCCTGTCAGGCCGTCCACCAAAACTTGATGTGTACAATCCGGCAACAAATTATAGTGCGACAAAAAATCTGCACCAATAATGGGCGTGTCGACGTTGGCGACTACGAAATCCCAAGGAAAGATTCTCCGAAGACCTAAGTTGAGTTTAAAACTTATTGTTCCGTAATTAGCTATGGGTGATCCGTTCGCAGCAGTTAAATCGAAATTAACCTGAGTACCACGGCCAGTCACTAGCTTACGAGGAAAACAACAAACATCAGATCCGGTATCAATTAAAAAACGTATCTTCGTATCGCGGTCATGTACAAAAAGACGACGATTAAACAACGGACAGTCCGATGTCGTCACTTCGGGCTGCCGAGTTAGTTTTCCGAGGATGGCCAGGCGCAAGGGGAAATACACTTCCTCGCTAGTTTACCAAATCGGAAATGATACCAGCAAAGTTTGCCATCTCGAGTAGGACTCGACGACCTACGCTCAGAACATGAGCGAGAAGGACGCCGCCGCTGAGTGCGGATCTGCCCGCGAGAACGGCCATTGTTAACAGCTTGAGCAAGCTCGCTCACCTGCTGCGCCAACTTCCCGAGCTGGACCTCGAATTGAGCACCTATACCGGACGTTGAAGCCTGCGGTGCGTCAACAAGCTGCACCGAGGTGGCGGGTATGGAGACTTCCACTATCTTATCAGCTATGGCTGCTACCTTCTCTAAGCTGACGTCATCCTGCGCTGCAAGAATGGCCTGCAGAGGCGACGGGAGACGCCGCATCCACAACTGGCGGAGTAGGCTCTCATCAATAGGCACGTTGCCCACAAGCGTACGCAGGTGACGAAGAAACTGCGAAGGACGACGGTCTCCCAACTCTTCATCAGTCAGCAACTGCCGTACTCTCTGCGCTTCAGATGTAGACAAACGATTAATTAGTTCAGTCTTAAGTTTAAGAAAACGATTTGTCGCCGGCGGGTTAGTGATGATATCGTCAACCTCACCGATCACTCGCGAATCCAAGTTCGCGACGATATGGTCGAATTTAGTGCTGTCGACGGTTATACCTGAGATCGCGAACTGCGCTTCCGCCTGCGCGAACCACAGAGCGGGACGGTCTACCCAAAAGGGCGGCAGCTTGGCCGCAAGCTTGTGTACACGCGGACACAGAATCTCTCCGGAGGCGTGTGGTGTAGGCGACGATGTAGGCCTAGCTAGCTTAAGCTTGTCTATCTCCTGGCGTAAGACCTCGTTGCTAGCCCTAAGTTCCGCGAACTCCTTATCGGCAACAGACATTTTAAACAATATAATACAGCAAATAAATATTAAAAAACTAAAAATTAAAATTAATATCATTCGCACCTATTTCGCGATTAGAGAATGTACCTACCTACGCACATGCAGCTGTACAAATAAAAAGTAATAAAAAACACAAACTTAAGATGTAGGTAATCAAAATCACTGAACCGGGTAAAATGGTCCTTATCAAATATTCAAAAATGTTCGATTGATCACTCAACTCTCGTTGAACTCCTCCTCGCCGCACAGTGGTCACCGTGCGTCGCCTTGTACAACGATTTTAGTAGGAGCTAGAACTCAGCAACACGCGCCTTGCTTCACAGGTGTATAGTAGGTACACCAAAAATATCCGATGTCGTCACCATGTCGGACCCTCGTCGGGACATCGTCAGGCCATAGTCGGGCCATCGTCGGGCCATAGGAACGTCGGGGTCACCAATTTGGGAACTGTATGTTGTAGCTCAGCTCGTCGTTCCCGAACGAGCTGGTAGGCGTGACGTGGAAGGAAAACTCGGTGGAAAGGATACTGTATATATTAGGTACTGTATAATTAATTAAATAGCACAGGAAAATCCAAAAGCTCTTGAGTGACAGAGCAAAAGAAAAGAAGAACAATGTGTAACTATTCTGTCATCCTATAAAAAACCTAAGCCGCCTGCCAGCATTAGAGCATGCAACCTCTGAGGCGAACTAATCGCCACAAACCTAACAGCTCGTCGCTTCGCTCCACGCACCTAACCTTCGGGGTGGGCTGCCTACACTGTACACCATCGAGTCAATGCAATCAATCGTCTTTCGGAACAGCACTACCTAGTATCAAAGCCTCAAAATTCCGAGTCACCTGATTGGCCAACCAATCGGCCAATCGCGTGATGTCGCCAAATACAGTGCTGTACACTCTCGACTCGGACGAGCAAGGTGCAGCGGCGTATTTGGAGACATGTGATACACGCCCGTGTTGTGCAATCCAATGTCGTGCACTGCTGGTGTGTGCATTCCAATGTCGTGCGCTCTCGTGCCGTACATTGTTGATGTTGTGCATTGTTGGCTCCAGGTTGAGTACATACTAAACAACACAAAAAAAACAATAAAAGTGATTTATTCAGCGCTTTTTTGTAGAAGTGTCCTCCTCGACCCTCGGGCAGCAGTCTGGATAGAGCTTGGTCTTGTCTTCCACCACCTTCAGGCCGGGGCCGGCGTCCAGCGAGCCGCATCTGAGGATCCAAGATTGTATGTACATAGGTGGACGGATAATTAGAAACATTGCAAGATTTTCATACAATCGAAGTTACTTTGAAGCCATGGTTCTCCGTGAAGGATTGATCGGGGCGTGATCTGATGACGGTCATCGAGAGAGTAGATGGAGGACTTTCAGATCGCTGTAGATATCCAACTGATCAGATGAGCCGTTTGGTAGCAGCATCGTCACGATTGCTTGACTAAGATTTTCATACATTTTTATGCCATTTTAGCTTCGAAATTAAAATTTTAGTTTGATGTGCACTATTGTATGGTTCTATCAAATTCAATGTTGTCCGCATTCCCCCTGTAAGTGGCACCATCCGTTCCCATACTAAATGCAAGATTCGATCTTCACAGGGAGCGCGCGCGCCACCAAAGAGATTCGAAACTTTTTGTGGGCAGCAATAAAACAAAACCTACCACATAACTTACCCTACATACGCTATGCTGGTCGCATAGCACCTGTACTGCAGACATGACGACCTGGAGGGAGCTGACTGGCCGACCGGTATCACCGCGTCCAGATCTTCCAAGTAGCACCCTTCCACATCCTCTGCACACAAACACCTTAGTAAGTAAGCTAGCTGGTTTGCTCCACGTAGATAACCAAGTTTGATAACCAGTTATCTACATGGAATTTTTTTTCCAGGTTTGAAGTTTTCGTCAAAAACTAGTTGGTGGACGCCGTTTGTCTCTACGAGAATGACAACGAGAATAACATCAAACAGAATTGAAACATTCATCATCATCATATCAGCCTAGACGTCCACTGCTGGACATAGGCCTTCCCCAATGAACTACACCCACACCCGGTGTCTAAAATATGAGCTGATAGTATGAACACAGAATCATGAATTACATGTAAAGGCATAGCCTTCTATGCGCCCTGATCTAAGTCTGATATTCCATAATAAGGGAATATCTAATAAGTGGGTTTTAAGCCAAATTACATATATTCATTCTCTGGTCAGTCGTTCAGTGGCGCGTCTTGGGAGAGGCCTATGTCCAGCAGTGGACTAGTACAGGCTGATTATGAATCTCTGGTCCCCTAATTGTTTCGAGCAGTATTTATGGTCGAAGCCATTACCACAAAATATCCCCACCAACACTGCAATGTCTACTTTAAAATCTTATTAACGAGAACTTACTGAATTTCTCAGGTTTCGGCTGCAGAGGTCCCATGGCCACGGCGGCCAAGGCGACCGCCAGCACACCGCACAATACTACCGTCTTGCCCCACATCTCACCAACACCTACCTATACTACCTTATCTCATCTGAATACATGCGTAAGTAGATATACAAAACTGACCACTGACTCGCATATACGTCGAGTTTGTCTATGTGAGTGTCACCGTATTGAAACATACAATCAGCAACACAACTTTATCCCTGATACAACAAAGAGAATGTAAGAGAAGTATGCGTATCTGTTTGTCCTGATAACTACGTTTTATTAGGTCAAATAAAACCATAGAGAGCGTCAGTGGCCTCGGGGATAAGACGCGACCTATGATATCGAAAGGTCCGAGGTTCGATCCCCGGTTGGGCCATGTACCAATGGGTTTTTTCTCGAAACTTAAGTACATGTACTGACTGCTCTTAAACGGTGAAGGAAAACATCGTGAGGAAACCTGCATACGCCGAAGAAGAAATTCTTAGGCGCATGTGAAGTCCACCAACCCGTACTGGGCTAGCGTGGTGGACTATAGCCCGAACGCCCTCGTCGAGAGAGTAGGCCTGAGCCCCAGCAGTGGGGACATGTTAATAGGCTGTTGATGATGAAATAGTTGGCCGACGGGCCTCTAGACGTCGTCTATTCCGTTTTGTTAGACTGTTACTTCGAGTGGTCGAACAATCCCGTGACCGGCCGCTAGCCACCTATCATTGGTAATGCTTTTCTTCTAAGTGTAAACATGTAGCCGAAGTTACAGCCGTGTCACGTTATTGTTTTTTTTTTTTTTTTTTTTTAATCTTTAAACGTTATTGTTTTTGTTGCCGACGCTCCTCAGTGGCGAGTAATACAGTACATTTAAAAGATTATTCGCGAGACTTTAATTTATGAATTATGTAATCATTTATCAGTTGAGCTATTTGACCCGCCAATTATATTTTACTCATTACCTATATTATTGGCTAATAGTACTTACTCGTATCGCCTGACTCGACCAAATTAAACATAATTTTTTTGGACGAAGAAGACCGACACGACACTCCTCGATGTGCCCCGAGGGTAGGCGAGCATTTCAGAAGTTATTATCAGGGATGTATTTCATTGTGCCTGTTAATTAATACATATACCTTTAAAGGAACTCTTTCTAACTCTAACCGGGTATCTCACGACACCTGTCGTCATATCGTTTAGAAATTTGGATTTTCCGTTACGGAAATATACTTAGTGCTTCTATATTTTACTGATAATAAGTACCTACTTACTTACGTTTAATAATATTGTCAATAAAATAAAATTATTCATAGCTAGGCTAGTTTTTAGTTGCATTTCAAGTTTTACGTCTGTCATAAAAACCAAAACCGATCTAATTGAACATCGGAGAAGTTATTGGAAAAATAATATTTCAAAATTTATCCTCTTTTTGGATTCGGCCAAAGATTGGCACACCTGCTCGTTATTTCATAAACACTTTCCAGAACTTACCAATTAAAATTAATAAGTCTAAGGGCTTCTTTCACCACTTCCTGATATTGTTACAGATAGTAATCTTAGTGATAAACTAATCTATCAGATAAATATGTGTGATAGGCTATATAAAATATATAAGATATAGGCAATCAGATACCTGTGAAACCAAAAAAACAGGCTATCTGTCAGATAACCCGCAGATAGCGTATCTGGGACTTTATCAGCATGCGGTGTAAGAGGCCCTCACACTGCTTTACAATTCATTATAGTTTAATTATAAATAATAATCCGTAATCAATTGATTTCATGATCATTAGTTCAAAGCAATCACCATGATTACTCGTTGTCGGTTGTATCAACTTGCAAATCATTATTAATTATTGCAGTTTCAACAGTGAATACATTTCAAGATACATAAGAATTACTGTCACGTGAAATGAATCCGTATTTCGCAGCAAAACTGGGTGCTTTCTTTTACGTCCTCGGTGGTGTGACGTCTACAATAACGTTCGTCGTCAGCGTGCTATCTTGGACGCTAATACCAAAATGGCGGATATTCAAGAACTACGTATTCTTAAACATTATATTCGCGTTCACCGCGCTCTTCTTTCTGCCCATGCTTTTACTATTGACTAGTGATTTCTACAAATCGTACGGCATTTGGTACATATGCCTCGATATAGCAATAAACTACTTTAACTTCGCCGCTTGTTGCTGGTTGGCGGTGTTGGCGATGGTGTTCTACTCTGACATTGTGAAGGTCTTCAGAAGCGATACTACAAGAAAGTTTCTTAAGAGCAACTCGTTCGCATGGGGCCTCCCGACCGTAGTGACCGCTGTGAAGGTTTTCAACAAAATCTTCATGCACGAATCCGGCGAGGAGATCACCTACAATGACATATTCCACCCCGTGTATTATTACGAGGAAATATTCCAATACGTATTGCTGATTGCTTTGTTAGTTGCAAATTTCCTTACTTACATCAAAGTTGTCTATTCACTAATGAAACCAAGCAAGATAAGGAGGTCTAAGGAGAATAAATGCCAGAAGATACAAGTGGCTACGCTGGCGTTCGTGATGAGCGGAGTGCTGCTGATGATCTCGATCCTGATGATGGTTATGATGACGATGAGCCTGCAGCAGACATATATCTACTACCCAATGAGTCTGATGCTGACAGGTCTGCAAACCACGGTGATCAATACCTGCTTCCTGATCTCGAAAGGGAATCGCAAATTGTGGTACGATTTTTATAAAAGTAAAACCATAAAAGACGAGTGCTTGCAGATGGTTAACAAAAATGTTAATGCTTAATTACTTGTAATAATAATACTTGTATCATTATGAGTGATTCATTATATATGCAATCATTGCAATCATCCTAAAATTAAAATATGCTTGCAATATTGGTTTTTATGTTAAGAAAAGTCTGGGTAAGGTTGATGTCCATTGAACGACGGGCTCACCAGCACCATATCGTCGGCGTAGCTTAGATTGTTTACACAAACACTGATTACATATTATTCATTAATATGATGGATGTGATCCGTAACGAGGAGATGAGAGAACTAAGGTTACCCTGGCTCTGACATAGCTGAAAGGCAAGCTGAAGTGGCAGTGTGCAGGTAACATCTGTCGACCTTTTAAAAATAAAACTTTAAAATCTATAATTAATTGCTATCATAGTAAATTACCACCAAAATAGTATACCTCAAATCTTACATCATTTTCTGGGTCCTTTCGTTCGCTTCGCTCGCTACAAAATTGTACCACCGAAGTTCAAGAAACTGTTGTTCGAAGTACCTATGTTTGTTCGAAAGTATGTTTCAAATGTTCGACACAGGCAACATTAGTTCGAAACACAGTTTTTCAAAAGCTAGGTTAAAACCTCGCTAACATCAAAAGTACTTTTGAACCATGAATCAAAAAATTTTGCCACTTCCATATGGATGAGTAATAAAAGCATTCTATGGGTGTCAAAATTGTGTCAACATAATCACAAAATTATGACTCACACATTCAAACTCCATATATTTGTATTAGCAACCTCCTCCCGATACTCAGCTTCCTTTGTCCGCACCCCCCCGGTAAATGGCACCGTAGGTTCCGATACTAAATAGACCAAAGAGATTTGAAACTTCTTGTTTTGAACAGTTACTTTGTAGAAACCAAAGTTATGTCGTATTATTTGTTGTAACAACATTTTTACGAAGTTCAGTGATTAGGTAAGCTCTCGCTCGACATCACTAGCGAGTTATTTATTGTGGGATCCATTTATTTTTAAGGTTTTGTATTTTAGTTTTATTGAATGATGTGTTTAATTATTATTTATTTGTCATAATTGTAATAAAGCAAATAATACAAAAATAATACATATTCGTATACTAAAGAGACAAAGTTATATACATTCAGAGTACCTATATTAAATTTCCCTTAACTAAGTCATTTCAATCCAGAATCCCGCAAAGAAAATTTCGCACTCCTTTATTAAACTTAATAATTACAGGTTAGCCAAAAGAAAAAGGTGGAATAGCTGGGAATATTTATACATCCGTCTACTTAAGTAACATCCTGTACATATTTTAACACCAAGATCAAAATTAAATTATCCAAGAAGGCTCGGGAGGACTCTTCTGTATAAATCGGTTCGATGTAACTTTTGAAGTTCGTAAGGGAAATCCCAATTCAGTAGTCCACCAGTCGTGAGTAAAGCGAAGGTGAAAGTGAAGGCGTCGACGAGCTTGAAGTACGGCGGACACTCCAGCGTGGGGCAGCACTCGGGGAAGGCTTGCCTCGGGTCCTCCGCCACGCGGCACGGGGGCAGGTAGCGCGGGACCTCCCCGCATCTGCAAGTAGTGGCTTTTGCTATTTTATAGCCGAAAGGGGACGTTTATGGATCTTAAGTAGACAGTATTTTGTCATATATATCGATTCGCATGACTTCAGTCAAAAATGAAATTTCATCTCTATATTTTTGACTATATTTTGACTGCCCTGTTGGCGTAGTGGTAGTAACCCTGCCTACTGCGCCGAAGGTCGTGGGTTCGATTCCCACCCGGGACCAACATTTTGTGTCATGAGCATAACTGTTGGTGTTCGGATTCTGGGTATGTATTTCTATTTGTTTCTTCTTCTATTCTGTTTGTACGTATTTATTTAAAAAGTATTTAAGTATGTTTATCAGTTGTCGAGTACCCATGTACAAGCTTCGGCTTAGTTGGGACTAAACAGCCGTATGTAAAATTGTCCAAGCATTATTATTATATATATTTATGTCCAAATTCAAAATTGTCATCATCATCATATCAGCCTGTAGACATCCACCGCCAGAAAAACGCCTCCCCGAGGGATCTCCATGACCGATCCCGCGCTAACCTCATCCAGCTGCGTCCCGTCACCAGATCGTCGGTCCACCACGTGGGAGGCCCGCCTGCGCTGTCCCTTCCGGTACGTGAACTCAAAATTGTCCAACTATTTTGTTGCAACTCGAAGGTTCATTATATAAAATTGACGAATGATTTGGAGTGGGACGCCCCTCCGCCAGGTGGACCGAGGACCTAACAAAAGCGGCTGGACGCAGGCGGACCTAACGGGCCGGAAGCGGCTGGATGCAGGCGGACCTAAGGAAGGTTGCCGGAAGCGGCTGGATGCAGGCGGACCTAAGGAAGGTTGCCGGAAGCGGCTGGATGCAGGCGGACCTAACGAAGGTGGGCGGAAGCGGCTGGATGCAGTCGGACCTAACGAAGGTGGGCGGAAGCGGCTGGATGCAGTCGGACCTAACGAAGGTGGGCGGAAGCGGCTGGATGCAAGCGGACCTAACGAAGGTGGCTGGAAGCGGCTGGATGCAGTCGGACCTACGGAAGGTTGCCGGAAGCGGCTGGAAGCAGGCGTAACGAAGGTGGCCGGAAGCGGCTGGATGCAGGCGTAACGAAGGTGGCCGGAAGCGGCTGGAGGCCTGCCTTTGTATCGATGTGCAGCGGTTGACGTTAAAAGGCTGATATGATGAACATTATGTTGAAATGACAATTTACCTATGACGCCGAAGTGAGGCCCACCCGGACAACAGGAAGTAGGAGTACGTTCCATGGCAAGTGTACGTGTTGCACCGGCCCTTCGGAGTCACGGTGCGCTCGTACGGTATCCTCGCGCCGATACCCGCCACGTAGCACCCTGACTTCGACCCTGCAACCACAAACAACAACATAATAATGGCATCTGCTTTGTTCTTCTTTAACTGGATATTTAATGACTTAATAACCACTGCTGGTTTATGTCATGTTAACCAATGGCTACCTAAAGTGAAAGTATAGCCCGTTTCATTGCGGCTTTAAGTTTTCTGACTGAGCTCTTTAGCCTGCTCGGAGTTTCTCTGGGACACAACAGGATCTGAAACGAGATGATCCGCCAGAGATCTGAGGCCTTCGACACAATCTAAAAACACGTTAAAGTGGCAGTTGGCTGGTCATTGAACTGAGAACCAATAACCGCTGGGATAGACGAGTTCTCGAGTGGAAACCACGGCTGGGCAATGCCCCACCGCTAGATCTGCGTGCGGCCGGCACCGAAGATCGGGTTCCGAGACGCGCCTTGGGGGAGGCCTGTGTCCAGCAGTGGACCAGTGCAGGCTGATGATGAATAATACTTACATTTTACAGGAAAATTGTCAGAGGTAGGTAAACCTCGGTAAATCAATTTATTGTGCGCGCGACAGACTGCACATAGCGCGCATAATATCAAAGCTATTCGCATGTGCCCAATCATGCTGGACCAATGATCTACTTGTACAGTCAGCCGATTTGTGGATTTCGGAAAAGCACCAAATGCTTGCTAACAATAAAATATATATTCAATTTATCCTACACAACTATAGTGATCGAAATAAAACGTTTAAATAAGTATAAAGTTATATGATAAAGGCAATAGAAAATTATGACTCACATTTATGAGTCAATACAAAATAAAATAATAAGTAGTTATTAACCACTTTACATTTGTAAAAAACATCAACACACGATGTTGTATGTACATCGTGGTTAAAAAACAAATAATCAAAACACTAAATAATTAATTATGGTACTATTTAAATATTATTTATTTTTATCAACAAACGAAGCAGTCAAATAGAACAATAAGGTCAATACTAATAATAATGTAAGTGAGAGTGTCAGTGGCCTCGGGGATAAGACGCGACCTATCATATCGAAAGGTCCGAGGTTCGATCCCCGGTTGGGACATGTACCAATGGTTTTTTTCTCGAAACTTAAGTACATGTACTGACTGCTCTCAAACGGTGAAGGAAAACATCGTGAGGAAACCTGCATACGCCGAAAAAGAAATTCTTAGGCGCATGTGAAGTCAACCCGCACTGGGCTAGCGTGGTGGACTATAGCCCGCACGCCCTCGTTGAGAGGGTAGGCCTGAGCCCCAGCAGTGGGGAGATTAATAGGCTGTTGATGATATTTAATGTAAGTAGGTACTACCTACTTACATTGCAAATGCGAGCAGTAAGTACCTACCTCATATATACAAGTGAAATACACAGTTGTTTTTACTTTAGCGGCTCGAGCTTTTATCTGCCTAGTCTGAATTAACCCTTATGCTAAAGCTAGTGTTAGATATTATTATGGTAGACGGTAGGTACCCACTTTACGATTCATTAGGTTGGTAATTTGTGTTTGTGAGGCCTTTGTCCAGCAGTGGACGTCTACAGGCTGATATGATGAGGTTGGTAATTTAGAACAAAAAATTATAGCTAATAATGGTATTATTTATGATATTTGTATTAATTGTTTAAAACAGCCGGTAGGTGTTTTTCGTGACTTAATATAATGACAAAAAGAGGTTCTTTATTAGAATTAATTGAAATTAAATTATGCAATTTTCATAGAATTGTTAGAGAAGTTATATATTTACATAATCCACGAATGAAATAAGCCAGAATTATTCGTAAAATAGTTGTTATAATTATATAATTATTTACGGGTCTTACACACGAAATAGTTTTATTATGAATACAAAGCGCGAAAGTCTAAAATGTACTTATTTAATTAAGTACGTAAATGTAATTATTTAATATCTTGTCAAATAAAACTGTGGTTAATTATTATAAATTTACAGTGTCTAAAACAACAACCTGTATTTAGTTACAAATTGTTTTTTTTATGTTCGATAAAAATAATGAGTTAAATTAATGATAACGATAGTATACGACGACTGTAAATAATTTAATTTGTTGATAAATAAATAAAAAGCCGGCAAGTGCGAGTCGGACTCGCCCACGGCGGTTTCCGTTCCGCCACTTCCGCCAGCCACACTGTACCATCATTATAATTCGAAACTTCTTTCCTATTCTAAGTGGGCACTGACTGTGTATAAAATAAATATAAAAAAATAAATAAATAAACAATGATTTTACATTTTACCGCGGTAAAAAGTAGCCTATATTAAGTTATTCCCGGATCTAAGCTATCACTGTACCAAGTTTCATCAAAATCCGTTCAGGCGTTCTTGAGTTATAAATGGTGGTTATATTGGAATTTTCATCAAGTTTTCCTGTATTTCCGGGTTTCAACTTTTGACATTTTTAGTATTTGTTGTTATAGACGGTATGTGGGCGCGTATTGTGGGAAAATTTCGTGAAATCGATCGATCGACGCATGGAATGCGTGCGAGTACAGCAGCATGCCGTACTCGCACGCATTCCATGCGTCGGTCGGTACAAGTTGGCACGCACCGGTCGCTCAGTATGCGCCGGCAAATACCGATAGCTTTGATTTTATGCGTGTTGCATGGAGTTTCTAGCGAATTTAATAAATTGTTTTATCGAGGGGCATATATATCTAACGACGGACCAGTACCTGTAAATTGTAAGTATAGGAACTTACCTCCATTTCCTCCCTTTCTGTATCACGCGTTTTAACAATAGTTCTTATTATACGAAATCTGCGTGCAAAAGTGCTTTCTATCCGCTTGCGTGGAAAAGGTTCGATCCCTTCTTTTAAAATGAAAACTGTGGCTTAAACTAACCACCGCGTAGTCATAAACCAACTGATGGTTGGCATAAACATGGTGGTTTCTAGGGCATAAATATCCCGTTGTTTGTCCCAGTATGTATAGTCTAGCAGAAGACTTACTTATTTGCTGTTTGCACTGACAGTGACGGAGTCAGGGTGCTACGTGCCGGAGATAGACACGGAGATACTGTACGGCGACTATGTGACTCCAAAGGGGCGATGCAACCAGTACTGGTGCTTTGACGTGGGGGACGAGCGAGTACTTCGTGCTAAGTAATTATATCAATCATTCATTGTCAATTCAACATAATGAAGTAACAATAATAATAAGTGTGACGTCGACTGAAATTGTCCCCATAGTCCTGTCTGCAAACGGGTTAATTCCATCCAGCCTCGCTGGCCACCTGAGGCGGTTGGAACTCCGTATGGGCTCACTTCCGGCGGTGATGCAGAAGGCGGTGCTGTTAGACACTGCTCGGATAGTCCGTCGGTTTCTTTCGCTGTCGCCCGGACCTCCGGCCGCTTGGACTCCTCAGCCGGAGGGAGTCCGTCTGGCCGTTTTGATTTTGTTGGACAGACGAGACAGTAACTTTGTATATGGAAATAATAATAATAATCTTTATTGATCCACAATTGCATTTGTAAATATAACAATGCGGCCCTGGCTCCTAAAATAGGAAATCCCGCGTGCCAGGAGCCAGTGAACACAATCATTCCACGGTTGAATGAAATTAACGGTACGGCCACTCCGCACTACATTTTTTTTCATAAATATTTTCTATCGAGATACATACATAGGTGGACGGATAATTAGAAACAGGCCATGATTTTCATACAATCGAGGTCACTTTGAAGCCATGGTTCTCCGAGAAGGATTGATGGGGGCGTGATCTGATGACGGTCATCGGGAGAGTAGATGGAGGACTTCTAGATGGCTATAGATATACAACTGATCAGATCAGTCGTTTGGGAGCAGCATCGTCATGATTCCTTAACTTTAAGATTTTCATACATTCTGACGCCATTTTGCAGGTTTTTTTCTACATGACGATGCTGCTACCAAACGGCTCATCTGATCAGTTGGATATCTATAGCGATCTGAAAGTCCTCCACGTATTCTCTCGATGACCGTCATCAGATCATGCCCCCGATCAATCCTTCATGGAGAACCGATCCAGCTGCCCGATCAAGGCTTCAAAGTGACCTCGATTGTATGAAAATCTTGCCATGTTTCTAATTATCCGTCCACCTATGTAGGTACATACATAGGTACTTAAAATCCGAAAAAGTCTGCCCCTTTCGGCCATAGACTAAAACCAAAGCTCCTGCTTGCAGATGCGGGGAGGTCCCGCGCTACTTCCCGCCGTGCCGCGTGGCGGAGGACCCGAGGCAAGCCTTCCCCGAGTGCTGCCCCACGCTGGAGTGCCCGCCGTACTTCAAGCTCGTCGACGCCTTCACTTTCACCTTCGCATTACTCCAAACTGGTGGACTACTGAATGTGGATTTCTTTAACGAACTTCAAAGATTACAGAGCCGGGACAACATGAAACGCGCACTCTTTAGTTTACTAGGTTAATTTCATTCTAGCCTTGGTGTTAGAATATATTGTATAGGGTGTTGGGTAGATGGTTGGCCGCACGGAAAGGGTGGATGGGCTGTTTGGAAGGTCACCTTAATTATCACGGTATTTGAGATATTAATTTTTTAAGGCTTATATTCATAACTGATCACCAAAAAATAGTAGTAAATAATCACTAAAATACACAAATTTAATGTAATTTAAAATGTTATCCAAAAAATGGCTGCGGCCACGTGGTTCGACATTTCGGACGACGAGGAATTTCGGTTCCTTGCTGTATAACATGTCGGACTATCAGGATTTTTTTATTCCACGTAGTTCGACCATCGAACCACGAGGATCATTGAATTCCACTTGGTTCGACCCTCAAACGACGGGGATTGCTATATTCAAATTTATACACAGAAAATATAATAAAAAAACAAATATATCCTCTTTATTGAAACTTAAATTAAATGATTTTTACTATTATTTCTGTGTAAATTTAAATATAGCAATCCTTGTAGTTTGAGGGTCGAACTAAGTGGATTAAAAAATCCTGATAGGTAGTCCGACATGTCGGACAACAAAGTAATCAAAATTCCTCGTCGTCCGAAATGTCGAACCACGTGGCCGCAGCCATTTTTTGGTTAAAATGTTAGCCTATGAAAATTGACTTATTAAAATTATAATATAAATTGAAATGAAACTGAAAAATTAAAATTAATATAAATTGATGAATCGTGTTTGGTTATCATTTAGAAAACTTTTTTATACGTTATGTTGGGTTCTGGGCGGTTTTTATTTCCGGGTACTGTCGCTCGCTTCGCTCGCTCCAAAGGTCACCAGTAACCTAATAGCTAGTCGCTTCGCTCATCCCACCTAACCCTCGGAGTGGTCCGACTCCATTTCTGGGCGACTATTAACCTAACAGACAACTAACCTAAACTATCAAACTAATGTTTATTTTGATTTCGGTGATTACTTATCTTAGTTCCTAATTAACATAAAAATAGAACTACATTCCACATAAAACACAAATAATAAAAGTGGGAACAATAACATAGATAATGTAGTTTTAAATCCTTTATTCGGTATCGCCCCGGTAACTTTCTTGTCCACTTTCCACAGAGTATTAATATTTTGGCACAGTATTTGGCGTTAAACAAATTCACTAGTTAAAAGGTAAACTCTCATTAACTTAAAATAATTATTTAAATGAAACTACATTTTCGATTCCAGTGTGTAGAGTTTAACCATAGAGAGGAGCATCGTATATTTGACGGGACATTAAGTTAAACAGAGTCCAATGCATTAACATGTTATCTCACCATGCACTTCCAAACATTGTCCACCACTCTCCGCAAACTACCCCAGTCAGTTGTGGAGTAATTGAAGATTAAGTGTGTTTGTTTGTATTAGGTTTTTAAAGCATTATTCGGGAGTGACGCTTTTGTACGGTAGAACTATGTATTCTGAGCTTCACTAAAATACCAATCTTTTATCTCATATTTTGTGTCATTCTAGTAATTCTATTGCCATCGGTTCTTTTTTTTTGGAACAACAATAGCTTATGTTCAACCTAATACAATTTACAAATTAAAGAAGCCAATGACAGTTGTCTTCGTTTTTAAGAGGTGTAAGGTGCCTATGTAGATTGGCTATTTTTGGTTGGTGAGATGTATACTTACTGCTAAATAGACTTGCTCCAAACTACTTGTTTTACAATCAGGTACCTATGCAATTGACGTTAAACAATGAGAGTCCGAAATAGTAAATCAGCTGCGTCATTAGAAAATACCAGAGATCAGAGATGAAAATTTCTTCTCTTTGCTGGATCTGGATTTGGTTCTGGAACTAATGACGCAACTGGAAGTAAAACTTAGTCCACACTTTTAAGTACGGTAGAGTACACGTCAGTGGTAAGAAAAACAGAATAAATTGGTCTGTCACCATTCTCAAATTGTCATGTAAACCACAAAAGTTACATAATCGTAAATTCTTTAGATCATATTTCACATGTTTGAAAAAAAATGATTGACCGAAACTTCAGTTTGTTTTACCATCCTGAACAACAGATGCTATGCACTTAATTCAATCCTCTGACTTTTAAGTCAAATTTACAGTTAAATTAGCAAACTGTATCCAAAGTCAAAAAGTTTCTACAGATTAATAATTTTAACAGTGGCTAATGAAAAATGTGATTACGGTTTGGAGTAATTTCTACACCTTGTAAATACAAGTTAAGTACGTTAGTGCTATATCAGTGATTACATCTGATTCTATTAAGTGTAGACTAAGCTTTCAAAAGAAACAGTAAGAATATGTTACTAAAAATGTTGACAAGTCAATGAACGTACTAACAACTGTTAAGTCTTACAACGTTACGGACAGACAATCTTTTTACAATAGTTATCTACTAATATTTAAGAACACAACAAACCAAAGTACCATCGTCTCGAGTTAGTTTAAACCAAAACAAATGAACAAATGTAACTCAAACGACACTATAAGGCACTTTTAGAAAATGAAATCTATTATAAGTATCACTGTAAAAATAATAACTGTACCACCGAATATAATACCTGTAAGTGTAATGTGTATGTAGGTATTTTGTAAGATTTTATTTGTAATTAAATAAAATGAAATAGATTTAAATAAAGAATTTAAAGAAAAATATAGCCGAAAGCGTTCTATTCCAACTGGGGACAGATAAAACAGTTGCACGTTTATTTAGGCTTAAACATAAACATACAGTAGACGATGCACTCGGAATAACTAAGTTTCACCTTTTAGTTTAATGTGAGACTCATCTCTTTTGGAATACATTTAATTTATATTAATGATAAAAGAAATTGGAAGTTAACAAAAGTGTACTAAACGCCGATAAAAAGATAGGTAGACGATTTTTAAACACTTTGCTCTTGATCTGATCATAGAGTAGCGAACACTAGATCAACTTTTGCTTGTGCTATTCAAGAAGTTGAAATCATAAATAATAATATTTACATTTAAAAATAAGTAAGAGAGGTGATAGTTTCAAATTCTAGTCGGCGTTAAGATAATTCTACAAATTTCTCATAAAGAGCAGATTTGACACCGTTTTTGAAAGTCATGAATTTTTACAATGGTGCCAAATTGCTAAACAAAGGGCTATTCTTAAATATAACTAAAATAATAACAATGGCAGTGTTTTTATTTTACAACTCCGATGGAGACATTTCGAAGAGACTGCTAGACTCGACTCTAAATACAATAGGTTCAAAACTATTGAATATCATTACATCATTCAGTCGCTACGAGAATTCAATATTAAAATTTTCGTTTTTTTCGTTAAAGATTTTTTTTATAATTTTCGCCTAAAATTGATTTATTTCAACCTAATTAATTTAAAATTTGAAAATGTCTTTTGGCGCGCAAAAGGTACATCAGTTTGACTGATCCAACATGGCGGACGCCAAACGTAATCCATCATTATACTTTTAAGAATAATTCGATTCTATATTATTATTCTTTCCAATCGCAACTAGATACTACGGTATTATTAACTATTGGATCCATTAATTATTGCTTTATTTTTTTATTTGGTCGATCAAATTCTTGGTGAGTGAGGAATCGTGTAAAAAATTAAGTCGTGTGCTCATTGTGTGCTGATTCAATATTATTTATTCACTAGAATAAAAGACAAAGCTGTATTGTTGAACTATTACGGATAGCGAAACTATCAGTAAAATATTTCTAAAAGTTGAACACTATTCTAACGGGATAGATACTGTTGACTTTCGAAAGGCCTTCGATAGGATTCGTCCTGAGATCACAATCTTAAAGATTAAGTACAAACTATTATTGCGTGTTTAATTGCACTGTTACGATTACGAAGTATCGATTAAAGAACCTTTAATCTAAAGAAGTCTTTGATACACTTAGTATTGTCCAGACACGGCGAGGGGTGCCGCAAGGCAGCCGACTCGGCCCACTTTTGTTTAGTCGAACAAAGAGATCGTTCTCTTTGATGTGATTAAACACTGTTCAGACGGGTGGGTCCATGTCGCGCTGCAAGGACGTCAGTCACGTGTGGAACACCCAGCCGGGGATCGGAGGTCACGCGTCCGGCACGCCGTGGATGTGGTGCTGGTAGTTGTGGTTCAGCTTGTTGGCGAACTCGTTCATTATATCCCTGAATATGACCGAGTCGAGGTTCTCCCCGAGGATGTAGAGGAGGTACCAGTCGCCCATTTTGCTCCTTCGGACGATCGTGTCGACGTTGTCCCTTCTCACTAGGCGAAACCTCATGCGCATCATATAGACGCGCATTCGCGGGGAGAAGATGATGACGACTCGGTAGACGAGAGTGATGAAAGTGAGGAACCCGAGGATGACGAACCAGAACCAGAGGAACACGTAGATCTTCTCGTTGACGACGTTCAGCGGCAGGATGCAGAGCGCGTCGTGGCGCTCCACCTCGCCCGACGAGCCGAACTTGTTGAACAGTGTGCATTTCACCATCCTGGAATACAGATAATAAAACGTTATTCTTTTGGGAATTATTCAATATACGAATTAAAGGCGTTAGGAAAAATGAACTTTGTACCAACACTACTTTTGTTATGGTCCATAATGTGTGCCACTGCTGGGCTAAGACCTCTCTTTTGCAAGACTACAGGCTCCTGTGACAGTAGCCTGGCTGACGCAAGATATCCTAGGTATTTATACAGGGAAATAACCCTTGCCTTCTGCAAGACTACAGGCACCTATAACAGAAGATATCCTAGGTGTTTATATAGGGAAATAACCCTTGCTTTCTGCAAGACTATAGGCTCCAGTGACAGTAGCCTGGCTGACACAAGAGATCCCATTGGGTAAACCTGGACATGCTAGTAATAACCCTCACCTTGGGAAGATGTATATCATGGGGTCGACGCGGTCCTCCTGGTCCGACTCCATGTACTCGATCACGTCCAGCCCGAACGTGAGGAACTCCCCGTCGAAGAACCGGTTCATGAGGAACATTTGCCCTGTAGACGTGACAGACAAATAATCATATTAATATAATAATAATGTTTGAACAAATTCACACACGGCTGTTTAGTCCCAAACTAAGCCGAAGCTTGTAAATGGGTACTCAACAACTGATAAACATACATAAATACTTAAATACATACAAACACCCAGAATCCGAAAACCAACAGTTATGCTCATCACACAAATGTTGGTCCCGGGTGGGAATCGAAGCCACGACCTTTGGCGCAGAAGGTAGGGTGGGTCACTACCACTACGCCAACAGGCCAGTCATCTATTAGCAATTAATTATATTAGTAAATCTCTTACCAATCAATTGATTACAGGTCATTAAACAAATTCTATAAAATAGAAAAGGTTCGATCAAACCCATGACCTCATGAACTTGAGGCGAGTGGACAACCAACTAGCCTACTACGGCTCTTTAAGTATAACCATAGTGTTAATTACTAATTAAGGAAGATCCGCGAAACTAAGTTTGCAGACATAAGTATTATCAGCTGAAGTACAAGTGAGCAGAGTCACACCAGCGTGGGATGCCCCCTGACATTGGACCGATGACCCAAGACAGTGTTCAGAAGTGGCTAGGATAGAGAGGCGGAGAAACTGGATGTGGTGGAAGGACTGTGACTGATGCTGAAAATTGATCATCAAAACCCATCAGTTTGATTGCAGATGTTAGAATATGATGATTATTAGATGTTTGATGTACTGTTATGATGATAGAAGAAAGTCTACCTAAAATTGCAGCTTTAAATGTTAAAGTCAATGCTATTCTCGCATTCGTAGCTGCGTGCTACGAACTTGCTACGCCGCCGTAGCACTGGGCAGACCTCTAATACAAAGAAAAGATTCAACGGCCCCCACTCAAGGGAGCGTATAGGCTAGAGTCCACCACGCTAACCCGGTGCGGGTTGGTGGACTTCACAAGGGCCTATGAATTCCTTCTTCGGCGTATGCAGGTTTCCTCACGTTGTTTTGGTTGTTTAAGTGTAAAACTTAAGTTTCGAGAAGAACCCATTGGTACATGGCACGACCGGGGAACTCGGACCCCTCGGATCTGTGGACACTACATTGGTAAAAGTTGTAAAGTAAATAATTAGTTGCTCGAAACAGGCTCCATATTCTTGAATACACAAATTTATTCTTCTAACGAAAATTAGTAACCTTTAATAACGTGTTGTGGTTAATATTATAAATCGTATGAAATGAAATGAAATGAAATAGTTTTATTGCTGGTTATAGGTTTACAATTTTATGGTATAGTGTTAAAGTCCAAGCTATAACCTGTCATATAAAGCATGCAATTAGAATTACGTACCTAAATAAAATAATTAAAATGTCAAAGAATTAGTCATTAAATTATCTAATACTAAGTAATACATTAATGACTGAACCCACGAAACAAATCGGATCTCGATCTTTACACTTTACTTAAGCTTTTATCGTTTAAGAACTCTGCGATGGAATAATATGCTTTCTCATATTATAATTTAAATAATTGTCTTTTAAATGAATCTATGTCGCTGGATTTAATTATGCCTATTGGTAACCTGTTGTATATTTTTGGTGCCATGACGAAGATGTTCTTGTGAAAGAAAGTCGTTTTAACGTCTCTCTACTTCAACTCTCAATTCGTTTACATTTGTATAAGATTTAATGTAAATTGGATTTTTTACTCTTACAATTTTTTTAAAATCATTTAAGATTTTATGGTTTTCCTTTCATTTAGTTTGTTAGAGAGATTTCATCCTAATAATTGACCCTAACGATCAATGCAATAAAAGTACAGGGTGTAATTTTTACAGATTTTAGTCGATTCGATTCCCGGGTGTGGCAAGCGAAATTTCGAAAATTTTTGAATGCAGTTTTCTTTCCTTTCAAAAATAAAGGAATGTTTCCTTTGAGGAAAATTTTCTATCTACAGTATTAAGAGTACTTTCCCTCCAGGTGGCATTACAAAATTCCACCCTGTATAATGTACCCCGTGTACTTACATGCAATAAAATAGTTTGACTTGACTTGAATTGCTAAGCAACAACAACAAGCTTATTACTAACAAGCTTATCCCTTTATATTACTTACTTAGGCACAACTTTCTCACTTAGCTTATTACTAACAAGCTTATCCCTTTATATTACTTACTTAGGCACAACTTTCTCACTTAGCTTATTACTAACAAGCTTATCCCTTTATATTACTTACTTAGGCACAACTTTCTCACTTAGCTTATTACTAACAAGCTTATCCCTTTATATTACTTACTTAGGCACAACTTTCTCACTTAGCAGAGACAACAGAATGATTTTATGCAAGTAATATAAAGGGTTATTAGCAGGAAGGTTCGAATCTCTGTGGCGGCGCGCGCGCTCACTATGGAGACTGCATCTTGCATATTTAGTATGGGAACCAATGGTGCCACTTACAGGGGGGTGCGGACAAAGGAAGCGGGAGGAGGTTGCTAATACAAATTTATATGGAGTTTGAAAATGAGAATGTGTGAGTGAGTCACAGTATTGTCATACATTTGACACGATTTTGACACACATAGAATGCTTCTTTTACGCCTCTTTAAGGGGCCGTGAGCACGCACCAAAGAGATCTTAACTCTGTGGTTATTAGCATTTAAAATTCCATGGGTGTGACCTATGTTCATAGTAAAACGGTTTTCTTCATTCGACATGCAGATTCAGCTGGAACACCTTGTCACGAAGATAGCTTATTATGCCTTCGTATTTGCTTGCACGAGAGCGCTCCCGGCGTTTCCAATAACAAAAACAAGGGCGCGCACAGACAGCGGAATCTGCTGCCCGTGCGCCCATACAGCGGATGGGGCCACGCAACGAGCGGTCAAAGTCAAAAAGTCAAAACTATTTTATTGCATGTAAGTACACTGGGTACATTTATACAACGTCAATTTTTTATCTACCACCGCTTCCAAGGTGTTATATAGAGCTGGGAAGAAGCAACAAGCCGCAACACATCTTTTTAAATCGAGTTTATACATAACATTATTGTTTGTAAAGGTTGTGCGAGGCTGAAGTAACATTAACACCAGGCATCTTTGTCATTTAAATAATCGACTGTTTTATAATAAGCTTTCTTACAAAGTTGTTGTTTAAAGTGGGTCTTAAATTTTCTGTCATTCATAATTAAGATTTCTTCAGGTAGAAGTCTGGTCGGTGCAGTCATAGACTTATTTGCGTATGCCCCGCGGATTCGCCCGCGTTGATTAAGTTTCCCGTTATAAAAACCGATACTCACTTTCACCCACGTTTCCCACCCTTAAAGTGTGGAATCCTAAAACGGAATCTACTTAAAAAAAAAAAAAAAAACACCAAGTAAAACAATGAAATGTAACTATATCTTCGTAACATGACGGAAAATTCAAAATGTTAAAGACTGTTTTGTTCATTTAAATATCCGCAATGAAAAAACACGGTTCTGCTTTATTTTTCATGTATTCAAACGAAATTAATATAAAAGCAAGAAAAAACTTGCATCTTGCTTTTAACAAGAATCTCAAAACAAGGTAGAGGTTTAGTCACTTTTTAAAACTTTGATAGTCGATTCCTCGTGCTAGATTGAATTTCAGCAGATACAAAAAATAGGTCATAAAGCCACCGTAGAGTTTAATGGCGGCTGTTTCTGCGCAAAGACTAATTTTAGGTCACAAAGGGGAGCTGTGCGGGGATTCACCAGAAACGCTCATTCAATTACAAGAAATAATTCATTGATTCGATCAACCAAATCAAACTTTCAAGTTTTTGACATCTCTATGTAGCACACTATCTCGCATACGCACACATAGACTATAAATACTGTCAGCGATCTGCAAATAATTTGTGACTTTATTCATTCAGCCGTCAAGAAATTCTACAGGGACTAAACGTGTCAATTATTTTTCAGTACTCTATACCAATTTAATAGCATGAATCAATTCAGAGCCGGCCACTTGGGAACCTCTCCTTGTTAATAAGTTGAGAGAATGCATGTTAAAAAGTCCGCTGGTTTTGTGGCCCCACCGCACACCAAACTAAAATATCAGTAAGCCATCTGCCGCACATCGAGTCCTGAATCGTCAACTAGTCCTCCGTCCCCGATCCTCGCGTTGTAAATCACTACACCGAATTAAAAACAAACATAAAACAACCTTTTTACAGCGACAGACCGATTTTATATCTCGGGGTTGCCAGTTGTTGACCGGCGCTATAAAAATTGCAACTAAAATATTTCTATTTCCCCCCTAAAGTTTAGGGAACGTTTAGTTTTAATGGTCATTTTTATTGGTTGCTGAGTCACATGCTTTGTTTCGTCTCGACGTATCCTCGCTGCTGCAGATATTATCCAGCACATAAAACCTCTAACGTCTGTCTGTTGGTCTGATAACAACCTCATATATCTGGAGGCCAATCGCGTTAATTCTGAACGATATATAAATCCAAACCATAACCAAAAACGATATGCTGCATCCACACGTTTGCATGCATTGCAAAAATGCAGCAGCCCCCCCGAAGGCCGCTGGGGGTACCGGAGGAAATACAAGCCTGCATAGGTTTTGCGATTTGGATACCACTTAGTTAATAAACATTTACTGAGAAGAACATCCTCTTTTTTATTTAACTATAATGATATTAATAGCGAATATATCAGGCTTTCTTTCCTCATTCATTCAATGTCAATGTATAGGTGTATTAGAAACAGATCATCTGAACTGAAAACTCAAGTGCACTAACAGGCTGACCACATGTTTTTTTCTTAATATTTTTTTTTTGCCGTAGTGTGTTCCCCAGTGCATTACAAACATGGTAGTGTATTTAACTTTCACGTAGCATATCTGTATAACTGGGACTGTATAAAGGGTTAAATAAAGTAAGGCCTCACCTATAACATTGACAAGAGCGAGCCCCTCGCACAGATAGTACCGGTACGCCCACCAGTTGTGGTAGCGCAGGTTCTCCCACAGGTAGTCGAGGATCAGCTTCTTCTTGGTCTTCTTCTCGATCTCGGTGCACACGCCCACGTCCAGGTCCATCATCAGCGCCCGGATCTTGCCCCCCTCCCACGACTTCCACAGCCACCGGGGAGCGTAGAATAACATCGCCTGGAATTATACATAATAGGCATTTTAGCAAGGTTATCGGATGCTCACGCGCAAGTGGCGGTGGGGAGGCCACAGCTGTGGCGAACCGAAATGCGGAGCGGTAGATTTCATTTTGATTGACCCATGAAAAATTACAACGTATAAAAATGTCGGATTCTCATAATATGCTACAGTTTTTTTCTTTCACTGAAATGTGTCTGATAATCAAATTCAAATTCAAAAGTATTTTATTGCATGTAAGTACACTGGGTACATTTATACAACGTCAATTTTTTATCTACCACCGCCTCCAAGGTGTTATATAGAGCTGGGAAGAAGAAGCGGCGCAATAAACACATCTTTTAAAATCAAGTTTGTACATAACATTATTTTGTAAAGATTGTGCGAGGCTGAAGTAACATTAACACCAGGCATCTTTGTCATTTAGATAATCGACTGTCCTATAATAAGCTTTCTTACAAAGTTGTTGTTTAATGCAGGTCTTAAATTTTCTGTCATTCATATTTAAGATTTCTTCTCAATTCTTCTCAATCAATTCAAGAGCAAGAGGTTTCAGGTTTATGGCGATGCCCGTGCATGCGTAGTCTGTGCTCTGTGTTCAAGAGCCTGGGTTTGAACTACTGTGACAATGAACTACTGACCTCTAATGTTATACTGGACGGGCTGTCCCATACAAACCACAGCAAATTTTTTGTGCCAAATTGAAACGCTACCCGCGAGTTGCCTCGAGAACAAAGAAATTGAACCTAAAGATTTTAAAGCTCGAGAACTAATTTTGACGTTTAATATCATGGAGCTAAAATCTATTTGGTGGGCGGATTTTGAACCTTCCTGTTTAATATGGAAGCCACACACTCGTCACTGGTCGCCATAGCCTTCAGCGCCAAAATAGCGTCTATCCTTTACCCAACCTTTACCTGCCAAAAAATTGGGAGGGCTGATTGTGGGTTCCACTGAGCTACCGCGAGGATTATTTGATCAATGCAAGTCCCATAAAATTTTAGTATCTGATATATTTCAGTAGAGAATTGATATGTTCTGACATCTCGTATGAAATCATAAAATATGAAATAAACTATATATATATATAGCAATAAATACAGCCGCCACGTATGGCGAAGTAATAGAGTTGCAACTGTGTGAGGAATCTTTCAGGAATACAGGCCGTTTATTTCTAGTCGCAATATAAATAGAACAAATAGAAATTAATCATCATTAAGATAAGGCCATATGAGGACAGACGTTTTTGATGACAGTAAGCCTATTGACTTACGTCACTGACAATCAAACCGCCACAATGAGAAGGATACAGAAACTCTCATTTATGTGGGTGATGCCAAAATATTTTTAATGCAGACTATAGGTTTCCTTACCCTTACTGTCACAAAATTTGTATATTATAGTGCCACCCCCTGATATACCGGATTGCTAATCAAACACCCTGTACAAACACATCTGACTAGACAATCTCGTAAACTCGAGTTTACGACTATCAGCCGTTTGGGCGGCTATCGTCGGCTGCGTTAAATGCTGCTGCTTATTTGGGACAACATAATGCATTCTCTTACACTGAACGAGGGGTTTCGGTAGATATCTTTAATCATCAGCCTGTCGGCGTCCACTGTTTGACGTAGGTCTCCCCAAGTCCCCAGGCCTTTAACTTGTAAGTATACGCTTTTCAAAATTCAAATTTTAAAAATGAGAGGGGAGAAAAGAAAAACTAGAATTAGCCCAGTCACACTTTTCTTTCAAAATTTGATCATGGATATCTAAATATATGAGATTTAATAACAATGTTCCAATGCCAAACAAGTGCAGATTGATATCGGTATAGTCTCCGTAAATATTATTGGCGGTTAAGTGAATATAGTCACAGATTGTTTGCACATCGCTGACAGTGTTTACGTCTATGCGTGCGTAATTGACATAATGTGATGCGTTGACCGAATCAATGAACTATTTCCTGGAATGAATAAGCGTCTCTAATGAACACAGCTCCCGTCGACACCTAAAATAAGTCACTTCACTTATTCGTCAAAAAGTTTAACGAGGACTATAGGATGTTTAATTAGTATCGCCGCTGGCCCTGGGACAACTGGAGCGGTTTGTGGACAAATTCTAGGAAGCTGCTGGCATCGTGCGCCCGCGCAATAAACATGCCCGTTATTGGGTCGCGAAGTCGCATCGCTTGTAAAACGGATATAAACGCAGCATTCCCACGGGAGACGTAAAAGTTTTAGTGGTACGTGTAAATAAATTTCAATTCATCTCATTGCTAGCAAGCGAATTAGTTACTGGACTACCAACTTACTTATTATTAACTATGAATATGAATGGTTAAGCGATTTTAGGTGGACGCTGTGTGAACCGAATAGTCAAAGGGCTTTGATCGTTTATATCATGGCATTCTGATGTTCAAACTTGCTAGCATCGGTGTACAGCTGTACACGGAGACCTGCAACGATGGATTGAGTCTTATGTACGCAATAGATCTCAGGCGGTCAGAGTCGGGTCTTTTATATATCCAAATTCAATATTATCCTATCTGGTGTTCCTCAAGGATCTAGATTGGGTCCTTTACTTTTCAATTTATACCTTTATGACGTCACATCTGTTTCGATAGTACTTGGGTATTGATGTACGCTGATGACAAATGAAATAATGTAGGACGAGTCCGATTGTGTAAAGTTATAGCATGATCACGATAGGCTCGCTGCGTACTGTAGTGAGCCCGACTTAAATGTTAAGAAATGCTAAATTATAAGTATCTTTCAATTTATTCGTTCACCGCTTTCAATCTATTTGTTTTGTTGTTAAAGCCTAGGATAAACTGCTATGTTTGTGCCCTGGTGTTTAAATATCAGATCTGTGACCTCAAGCTTTTTCAACTAGTTGAGTTCATCTATGAATTCTGTATCGTATGCCGCCTCTTCCTCATTACATCACATTCCTCTCCCGAGTTTCCTAAGCTTGTCACTTATTTATTTTGGAAAAGGCCTGGTCCAACAGAAGACTAGAAGAAGATAGAGAATAGGCTGACGTTGAAACTCCATTATCTGAACCTACCTCGCCTGAAGTGAAATGTTAGTTTTAAAGCTCCATTATAAAGGCGTTCTAAAAATACTAAAGTGAAGCGGTTTTCTCGAGGGCGTCCTTATCTTTTAACGCTTGGCCGGAGGGAGCTGCTCAGCTAGAAACTGATAGGTAATGCAACTGTTGCGTTCACATGTGAGTTTCATATTAAGAGGCCTAGGTAAGTGCAGTGAAGCCTTCTTTATACCGCCTATGCCAATAGGCTTATATCCCACTTGAGAGAAAAGAAAATCTATTGTAGTTGGGTGTGTATAGAGATCTGGACCTCCTCCATTACCTCTCTGGATCTCCTTGGCGGAGAACCCAAGATTTCAAAGTTACCGCGTTTGTATGAAAATGTTGCTGTGAATACAAACTTTTTACGAGCAGTGTAGCGTGCTCGTATAGTCAGGAGGTTTTGAAATAGTTTTAAGCTTCGATTTGTATGCGACGTTACACTAGCTGTTATCTGCAGATTAACCGCGTTAAATTTGATTAGCCAATTTATATAATGTCTTTATCTATTATTCTCTATAATCTATATTAGGTATTTACTGTAAAATTTCATCGAAACCTGTTCCGTAGTTTTTGCGTGAAAGAGACAACTATCCATGGATACATCCTTAGAAACTTTCTCGTTAACTAAATTTGTAGGACTGCGCCGGTTATATTCTACTAGTTCTTTGGACATTGTTGCTTGAATGACCGTTATAACCAGTGAATGGTTTATGGGTCGGCTCGATGGAGCTACAATTTCACGATTTGTCGCCAGCCAAGGTCCGAGTGTGACTCACTTGGCACGGGCGGCGGTCAACGCCGCGGGCGGCGCTACAAGTCACGGGAAAATAGAGGGACTTGGTTCTTTAGAAAGAGAGCAGAATTCTGGGGTAACTGCACGCAGAACGGACTGAAGAAGAATTTATTTAGCACACACAAAACAACACAACAATAATTTTACACATAGCCAGCTTGCACCTACGTAAAGTCAGCTCGGAGAATGTCGGCCAGGGCTGCCCTGTGAGTGGTAGTGCGTATCGTACGCTGCGCCAATACTACGCTAGTTGCGAACTTTCAATTTGTAATTAGTAAAAGATATTTGTAAACAATAAAATTGTCTTCACTTCAACTAGCCACTTCGAGATTTACTTCGTCTACAACCACAAAGCTACCTCTCATCTTGATCTCATTTTGATTTTCATCCGCTTGGAGCGCTGACTGCTATGTGGAAAATCAAGAATGTCGAGTTTTCCTACATTTTCCGAAGTTTTACATAGATGTTTTCTGTAAAACATTATACAGATCCTTTCCATCATTGTGTGTCCCGCGCCTTAGCCGGTCTACGCGTGTTGGCGAATGTCGCTTCTGACTTGCGCCACAGCACCATCTTCTAGCACAGGTGACCCGATTCATGTCGGAGTCCGTGCCTCTTCCAGGGTCACCAGCGGCGAGGCGGACGAACGGACGAGTTACACTCCCAGTCCAGCTATTGGTTGAGATTTATGCGACACTTGTTGCTATGTTGCAAATTCGACATGGGTGAAGAAAATGTTCCAAGTATAATAGGTACACGTGTAAATTACAAATCGAGTGAAGACCACGACTAGGCAAGAGTAGTGTGGGACACCCCCGGGTATAGATGGAACGACGATCTACGTGAGGCGGCTGGCAGTGACGGGATGCGGAGAACCGAAGATCGGGTTCCGTGGCGCGCCTTTGGGGAGGCCTATGTCCAGCAGTGGACTAGTGCAGGCTGATGATGTGTAAATTGCAACATTGAAAGGTGCAAAGGGGCGACACAATCACACTAATTGTTTCGAAATGCTAACCTCAGCTGCCCGCGATGGACCTACGAAACAAACGACTTGCAGATGATGATAATAATAATAATAATGTTTGGACAAATTCCCACACGGCTGTTTAGTCCAAAACTAAGTCGAAGCTTGTAAAGGGTTACTCAACAACTGATAAATATACTTAAATACTTTTAAATAAATAGGTACTTAAATACATACAAACACCCAGAATCCGAAAACAAACAGTTACGCTCATCACACAAATGTTGGTCCCGGGTGGGAATCGAACCCACGACCTTTGGCGCAGTAGGCGGGGTTACTACCACTACGCCAACAGGCCAGTCAAATAATGCCGACATAACCGCATATAAAGTAACCATTCATTCATACTAATAATGATAATGACGGGCAGCACAACGAATAGCCATCAGAACTGTACTTTATTGAAAGAAATGACATTTGGACCAAATGGATATTGACCAATCGCGTGTTGGACCAACTGTTGCTAAATCGTTACATCGTTGCGAGGTCCAGAATTGGAATGACCAGCTCGGCTGCACAGCGTGCGCACATGGACATACTGTCTCGATAAGGAAGGCGTATGTCAAACTGAGTATAATACAGGCTAACGAAGGAAATTTGCGCCGATGAATCTCGCATGAAAATAGAACTGCGTAAAGATATTCATAAAATCAACCAACTAACCCCCTCAGTTGAAAATTCACTTACAGACCGACAGACGCACAAAAAAACTTTGGCAACACAAACTCAGGAACCAAATCCAGAAATACAATTGCGGAATACTTTAAAACAAAAGCAGTTTGCGCAGCCTTCCTCTGCGCGGAGCTTCCGAGAGCCGAAACTGAAATACGCGTTGCATGTGCATCCATCATCCGCTCCACGCGTTGCTCACCCAGGGCCGGAGTCAGGATTTCAATATCTAGTTATAGACAATTCACCGTTGGGACAGACGAGTTTTAGCTTGACTGGAGACCGCGGACTGGTACGCGCAGCGTGGGACGCACCTCCGCCAGGTGGACCGACCACATAAAGGAGCCACCTCCGGAAGCAGTTGGATGCAGAGAACGTGCAGAGAACGGAGGACCAGGTGTAGTGGGGAATCTGTGTACTAACTCCTCAAAACCTTTTAAGAATGATTCTACTGTAAAAGAAAAGGTTTTACTTGAAAATTTCTTGGAGGTTTTGGATTAGTACAAACCAATATTCAAGTAGCGAATTATGGTGGAAAAGATTTATCGGGGTGTGATCCGATGATGGCCATCCAGAGAGATAGTGGAGGAGATAATCCAGGTCGCTATACACATGATCCCAACTGATCAAACAAGCCGCATAAATCAGGGTTCATAAAAAACAGAAAAAAGCATCGATTGTATGGAAAATCTAAAATTAAGTACACATATTATGGCCTTTGGTCGAAACGACTCGTCTGATAAGATGATCTCCTCCATTCATATCACACCCAGATCAATCCCTGGCGGAGGACCCTGGTTCAAAGTTACCACGTTTGTATGAAAGTTGCTACGTCATCATAGTCATCAACCCATCATGAGATCAATCAGCCTGCTGTTCCGCCTCAGTTGTGAATGAACAACGCACCCTCCTTCGTTTTCGTTTGACATTAATTGTGACTTTTTCGATCTCTGAAGAGTGTAAATGGCCATTATTAATAGTCTATGGCCCCTCCTGAGTGCGTCTCTGCGCCGTCGGACTGCCGTCGGCTTATCGCCCGTGCGATATGATTTATGCCGTGTGAAATGTCTTTCTCCTTCTACTCGTCTACTCGTCGGCGACTTGACATGCTACCGAAATGAAATTAGGCAGCGCACTCGCTGCTACAGCTTCGGCGATTGGCGATTTTGCAAAGACAGTTACATGCATACTATTAAGCGTAACACACACTGGGCGGCGGCGTTGCGAAAGCGTTGCGGCGGCGAAGGTTTGTATGAAGAACGCGCCGCGGCGCCGCCGCTTTGATGTAAAGGGCTTCATACTATTTCGAACATTAAAGAAAAAAATCAAATTCAATTTCAAAATATTTATTCATAAACATAGGTATATACAAGTAGGTGGTCAAATTTAAAATGTGCTCTATGTTTTGCCAATCGGCATATGAAAATTTGGCTAGTGTTTACATTGTTGATTTTAAAAAACCAAAGCAAACAAAACTGAGACAGAAAATAATAGGTATTAGTATATGTTAGCATTTTAGATCATGTATATAATATAATATAAAATAATATAATATAATATAATATAATATAATATAATATAATATAATATAATATAATATAATATAATATAATATAATATAATATAATATAATATAATATAATATAATATAATATAATATAATATAATATAATATAATATAATATAATATAATATAATATAATATAATATAACATAATATAATATAATATAATAAAAACCGCAACGCTTTCGCAACGCCGCCGCTCAGTGTGTGTTACGCTTAAATACAACAAACACAGAGGAGGCAGACAGTACAAGAGATGGGACGATGGCCTCGTAAAAACAGCGGGAAAAATCTGAATACAATCAAGTATTAAGGAAAACAAATGAAGAGACCCTGACATCTGATACAAAAATCTGTAGAATCGACCGCTCGAAGCGAGGAGAGCGATTCAAAAATAGAGCTCCGGAGAGGCGTGGAAGATGTCAGTAGAGGCCCTGAAAAGGCCCCGGCCATGGAATATTAGTTTCATGGCCCTGGCAAAACAAAATACCTGTCATTGTCAAAAATAAATACAATGCAAGTTAGCATTACATAAAAATACATAAGCTATTTTGCGGAATTCGACACGCGCTTGTGCGATGTATCGTTCGTCCGAAATACGATTAGGCGATTAACGATTGGCGATATGTCATTTGTGCGTTTAATTATGTAATCTACAAATATCATTAAGAAAAGTGTGTTCATTTCATTAAAAGGAATTATAAGGCAGAACTTACATAATGTTGTAACGGTGATGCGAAAGCCTTATGAATGTTTAAACCGTGAATAATTATGACACAATCTTCCTTATTTCTAAACATGTTACGGGCAAAGTTGGCTTAGGCAAAGTGTTCCGAGTCACTTTAACATTGCCCGGGCATTGCAATTCATTCATAAAATCAAATCAATCAATACTCTTTATCCCATTTATTACACTCATAAATGAAAATTTCAAAACAATAAAATTAAACTAACAATAATAACAAGATAAGATATAAACTATGTACGACCCTAGCAGTCGAACAGCCCGCCTCGCCTCGTAGCCGGTGCAAAGGTGCCCATAACGCTCGCGGCGCCGGCGTTGCCGCGCTGTATGGCTATGGACAGCCTCTGCACCAGATACGAGCCGGAGCGGGGGTCCGCGCCCCTGTCCCTCAGCCGGCGGCCGATGTCGCGCACGAGGCCCTTGGCTGCTGCGCACCAACCACCAATCCTCTCGACGGCGAATGGGACGAACAAATAATTTTCAGACAGCGCGGCGTATTTACCACTTTTTTTTAAAGCGGCAGATTCGGCAGCTGCTCCGGGTGCTTGCGTCGTGCGGCTGAGGTGGCTGGGAGCGAGGGTGCAGACGCATGTGGCGTCCCACAGTAAGCATCTGCCCCTTTGCCACGGAAGCGATTTCTTCCAGACAACCTTTTCTCGTTCCTCATACATAGTTTTGATTTGTCCTCTGTCCACCAACGGTGCACCAATCAGTTTTTTGGTGCACTCCTTTTACACCTAAGAATAGAAATTAAATGCAGATTTTCTCATAATGTTTTCCTTCACTAAAAAGCCTAGGTATTACAATAAACTTGCGAAAAATTCTTTGGTAGGTAGGCCAAGGTTGGTTGGTAGGTTGGTAGGTTGTTTGGTAGGCCAAGGTTCGAAAGCTCTAACTATATGGCATACAGTCTGAAATGTACAAGTGCACACTTGGCTGTTTAGTGGCAATACTTCACAGGTTTACTATGTTATGTTCACCACAATAAAACTATGGACTGTTTAGTGCTTGTATACAGCTCCAACCTTGGCAAGAGAACAAGGTATTCAGAATATATGGGCTATGGGTAGTTTCAACAATCACTCCCATAAAATGTCCAATCTGGAACATTTTACACTACAGGACCTTAAAAACCGCAATTTTTTTTTTTCAGATTGGACATTTTTCAGGTTGGGCATTTTTCAGGTTGGACGTTTTTCAGATTGGAAATTTTTCAGATTGGACGTTTTTCAGATTGGACATTATTCAGTTTGGACATTTTTCAGTTCGAGCATGGTCGTTGGACATTTTTCAGATTGGACATTATTACAGTAAACCGTTGAAACTACCCATATTTGCCTTCCGGCCATATTCGCAACCACGTTTCGTAACCAGTTGACGCAGAAGAAATACTTTTCCTTGTTCGCAACTAGTTGCCAAAGAAGAATTTTATTTCTTTATTCTTATCTAGTTGCGTGGGAAAGATATGGGGGAAGCTATTACTAGATGCGAGCGAATAAAGAAACAAAATTCTACTTTCACAACTAGTTGCGAACAAAGAAAAGTATTTCTTCTACGGAAACTGGTTACGGTTACGAAACGGCCGTATCCGGCCATATTCGCAACCAGCGAATATGGCCCGGAAGGATTATTTGGTTAGAATCTGATTCAAATTCAAATTCAAAAGTATTTTATTGCATGTAAGTACACTAGGTACATTTATACAACGTCAATTTTTTATCTACCACCGCCTCCAAGGTGTTATATAGAGCTGGGAAGAAGAAGCGGCGCAACAAACTTCCGCAACACATCTTTTAAAATCAAGTTTGTACATAACATTATTTTGTAAAGATTGTGCGAGGCTGAAGTAACATTAACACCAGGCATCTTTGTCATTTAGATAATCGACTGTTCTATAATAAGCTTTCTTACAAAGTTGTTGTTTAATGTGGGTCTTAAATTTTCTGTCATTCATATTTAAGATATCTTCTGGTAGTGTGTTGTAGAAGCGTATACATTGCCCTGTGAATGATTTACTGACCTTACTAAGCCTTAACTGTGGTGGTACAAGTTTGTTTTTGTTTCTTGTAACATAAGCTGTGTTCATGTCACAGTGCCTCAAAAAGAGAGATATATTTTTGCGGACATACAAAATATTCTCAAAAATGTATTGACTGGCAACGGTTAATATATTAATTTCTTTAAACTTTTCTCTTAATGATTCTCTACAACGTAGATTATAGATCGCCCTAATAGCTCTCTTTTGCAAAATAAAGATGGTTTCTATATCTGCCGCTTGACCCCACAGTAGGATGCCGTATGACATGATGCTGTGGAAGTAGCTGAAATAGACTAATCTCGCAGTAGCAATATCTGTTAATTGTCAAATTTTCCTAACGGCGTAGGCGGCCGAGCTTAGTCTGCCAGCTAGTGAAGCTATGTGGGGCCCCCATTGAAGAGATGAGTCTATAGTTATACCTAGGAACACCGTGCTTTTGATAAATTCTAATCTTTCTGTACCTAAAGTTACATTATTATCTACATGTCTTACATTTAGATAAACTGTCAACAACAATGACGGAGGCAAATGCATTATTTTATAAATAAGTAAAATATAGACATACTTTGTTTAAGTATGTAATATACACATTCGAACACAGTTGGAATGCCATCTGGAGTAAAAGTACCATAATAAATTTTTACTCGAAGGAAACAATTCAATAAAATAAAAAGTAAAGATAATTTCATTCATCGCACTCTACACACTGGTGGAAAGATCTAACGGGACTTGGTATGATGTTAAGCTTAATAAGTTTATTTACTTCACGGAAGTATATCTAAATCTGCGTAATATTCGGAGATATCGGCGGAGTATTGAAACGATTAAGGAAATTGGAGCAACGCGCTGCGCCGGCGCCGCCCGCCGCCGCCGGTTCCACAAGGCAAAGCCTCGTTCAAACTAAGATCGTATTCCGAATTGTTTCAATAGCACATTGTTGTAGAGACGGGAAGCGGACGATCCGCGGACAAGAGGACAAGCCGAAGGTTGTACATAGAGCTTTTCACGACTACTGCGAGGATATTATAGAAAACTAGCTGTTGCCCGCAGCTTTGCCCGCGTGGAATAAGTTTACCGCGGTAGAAAGTAGCCTTTATGTTATTCCAGGATATAAGTATCACTGAACCAAGCTTCTGTACTTTGAGTTGTCTCTTTGAGACTTCAGAATAAGAAATGTTAGAGCATCATTTTTCCCTACCAGAGTACGCCACCAACATACGTTCTACGTTCTCTCTTGCATTCTATGTTTTTTTTAATCATTGGTATTTTACAAATCGCAATTTATCAGACTGTCATAACAATAAATCTCAATGTTTGGACATACAGACACAGGTTATTCTGGTAAAGATTACAAACACACCGACGGCCAATAAAATAATCGAAGCAATACGTTTCCCTGTCGTACAAACACAGTCGGCGAAAGACAATTAAGAAAATAAACTTTCCACAAATAAAATACATTGTGGGTTGTATGTAGGTACCGCGTGTTTCAAGCTGACAGTACCTCTAGTCAGTGGAACAAACTAATCACAAAAAGGGATTGTCCAAACACTTTCTTATAAAACTTTTTCAAGTTAAGGGTGAAATGCAGAATAGATGTATCGTAACGAAACTGGAATTGTAACGAAACTGATAAATTGTTACGAAACTGATAATCAGACAAGTAACTAAACTGAACGTACGTAACGAAATTTATCACTTTCGTTACAACTTCAGTTTCGTTACGATACATCTATTCTGCATTTCACTCAGTCACAGTCTATATTGCGTCTTCTGTAACTGTTGAAAAACTTACTCAAGAAAATTGTTATAAAAAAGAGTCCTTTATTCAAAACTGTTTCAAACTTGAGACAGCACCGAAGAACGAACAAAACCTGGAGAGAAAGTAGTAATAGTAGGTATGTACCCTAAATTATAGAAGATTATAGCAAATTTCACTAAATGTAAATATTCCATTATTTTTAAAAAGTAATAAAAACTGTTTGAAAATTCGCTGGCTTCAGCTGGAAACTGAATCGTCATTTCTTGTCTTAATGAAATTCCAAAATCTTATAAATAATTAAAATGTTTTTATTTGAGACACACTATTCCATAGATAATAGTAAGATCATGGTCTTCAATAAATTGCAATGTTTATTAGAGGCATTTTGAGCCTTATGATTGATCCTATCGAATAGTGCTATGTACAGTAGGTATGTTATTTTCTGCATTTAAGTCGATTCGATTCCCGGCTTTCAAAAATATAAGAATACAGTGTTTCCTTCGAGCAAAATTTGCTATATTTGGGGTATTTACCCATCAGGTAGGTTTTACGTAAAATGCAGTAGGTATGTATAGTTACGTTTTGTAATATTTTTTCCGGCATTTCCCGGAAAATGGCCATAGCGTGTAACTATAGCCGGATATCAGATATTCCATACATACTCGTACGCACGCTCATAATGCATGAGATCCGCTGCCGGATTAGATCGCGTCCCCCGGGCACGGAGCGAATTGACCTCTTCGGCCGCACAATACCGGCCGGACACTACTGTGTTATCAGATGACGGTGCCGAGTTATGGGGTCGTGTGTAAAGGGAGGGTAGTATAGTCCCCGTAGAATTTTTTGGCGGTTGAGTGAACATAGTCACAGATTGTAAGCAGTGTTTACTGTCTATGTGTGCGTAATTGGCTTAGTGTGCTGCGTAGAGATGTCAAAAAACTAGAAAATTTTAATACGGTTGATAGATTCAATGAACTATTTCTTGAAATTGAATGAGCGTCTCTAGCGAATGCCCGCACAGCTCCTCGTTGACACCTAAAATTAGTCATTGCGTAGGAATCAGCCAACTTCACACAACTTCCAAAAACATTTACGGGGACTATATAACCTGTGCGCGTAGGTACGCTGAAAAGAAACGGAGATACAACTACATAAAAGCTGTGATATCGAAGTTATTATAAAAATATCATCTGAAAACTGTTATTGAAATAATATAACAAGCAGCAATTAGACGCCTTGCAAGAATTACTGCATTTAATTAGAATTAAGTTAAGTTTAAGCTTATAAAAATAAAGCTTATAAGCTTATAAAGTTAGTATTCGTTTTTCTTAGTGTGTACCTATATTTCAAATCTACAGACTGTAAATTATAAACATATTTGTCACAAATCTCAACGAAAATCAGCAGCGTTAAAAAGTTGCCAAATGTTTTTGTTTTCAGCCGAGACTCCATGTCAATTTTTTTTTTTTTTACTTTTAGTTTCTTTCTCCTAGAATTTTTAGACCCTCTTGTTCCCTTAGGCCGGACCAGGAGTCTCTTGAAATAAGACGCGAGCGAGAGCGCGCTACGTGATCATACATTAATGAGTGCTTCACTCGCAAGGACCCTAATAACATCATACATCGTAGCTCGGGAATGTGTAGGGTGGCGGTATTTCTGCAACTAAAAGACTTTTTTCTGTTCAAATTGATTTAATTCAAGGCTTCATGAAGAGGCTGTTATTTTGTTTATATACGCATACATTTACAGCGGTTCAAAAATTGTTTTAGGCTTTATCGTAGGTACCTAAACAAGTTTTCTTTTTCCGGATAAAAGCCCCTTCACGCGTCATTGAGTGGAGGTGTTGAAAAACATAAAATATTTTTTTGCGCATTCAATTAAATAGATGGATCAATGTTTTCCGAAATAAAAAAAATCATTTCATAAACTTATAAATGAGACAAAAAACGTGTCGAAAAGAAATAGCGAAGCGGGCCCACCTGCAGAGCCACATTAACCCACAATTAGCACGAGATCTGGTTACGCGTTAACTGGAGCGCTAATTCAGTTCATTAACGTATACTTTTTACGCGCTTCTATTTAACTTGGCGTTAGTTCAGCTCGGGTCAGATCACGTAATCTAATTTTATCTCCTTTCAAAAAAATTAGATCGTACGTATTGAAATACTAGTTCTCACGGTAATAAAATATTTTCTTTTCTCAAACATGCTTGGAAATTTGAGCATTACTTTGACAACCTTATTAGAAACCAATCGAAAATGATGTACTGATCAAAATACACGCGAGCAGCGGCCGGCAAAGTTGTATGAAAATCCATATTGATCGTGTTTAGCGTCCAACACAACTCGGCTACTTTGATACTTTAGTGGCTTATAGCCACACTGCAGTGGGCAGAAGTGTCGGCCACTCGTGAATATTACCTATTCTTATATGATTTATATATTTCATTCAATTATAAGAGGATTAGTAAGAGTGAGTTGCCACCGCTCCGTTTAAAAATTGTTTTTGCGACTAGCAACATAGTCCAGCGACCTTTTTTTTCTTAAACAGAATTAATAAGGACAGACACAGAAGTGTAATATGCTGTAAATTAGGTCGCATCCACAAGTAAGTTGGGGCTGTAACGACCACCGTCTGCCGAATGCTAATCAGCCGATATTAAGATACTAAACTCGCGCTTACTGCTTCGTTTGTGAACATTTTTATTCGGACGATCCGGGTTAAGGTACGGTTTCACAGCGGCGGCTTTCCTGCCACGAAACGGCAAGTTCTGTAAACAGCTGTGTGAAAGCGACCCAACAGATAAAAATAGTTTTATAACGTTGTTTGGGAAAATACATAAAAAATAGTATATTTTTTCTGATATTTTTTATTAAGTAAGTAATAAGTAAGAATATAAAATAAAAATTTAATGACTAACTCAGAAAAGTAATTTTGTTTCAGTAGGTACTTCTTGAAATTTTTAATTACTAGTGGCATCAACTTAAAATTAAAATAAAACCATGCAATCTAAATAATCCGCGTATATCGCGAAATAAACAAAAAATCATGCGGTTAGTAAGTTTTTAGGACAGCAAATGTAATATATTATTTAAACGACGAATTATTTATTGTTTCGTGTAATAATGTGTGTTTTTGTTTTAAGTACTTACCTAGTTTTAGTAATTTTTATGATAATTTTAATGGCATTCAAATACAATGTAAAAAAAATTGTTTATGAATATGAAAAATCGTTGCAGGGAAACCGCACCCTAAAATACTAAAGACGCGACATTATCATGTTGCGAGAATTTGCATGGTTCCGCATGACTTCCCCCCCCCCCCCCCCCTAATAAAGGCAATGCTCTCCGTCAGAATTAGCATCCCCTACTTCACTAACAGTTACTATACTACTATAGTACAAGCTACAAGGAAAATGTCATCTACATAATATGTAGAGTAGAAGTAAGTCGGGAGCATATACAGGGTGATTGGGAGATTGGTGCATAGCTATCTTGTCAAAAAATGTAAAAAAGAGAAATTATTAGATGAGTAAAAATTTGTATACTACGGAATGGATCACATTTTGAGCATTTGATAAAATAAATTTCAATTATTTTGAATAAAATATTAAATTTCATGATCTTTCTTTCATTTAAGATGCTTTGCTATTTACCCTCCGGCCGTTTTGGCAACCAAGTTTCGTAACCAGTTGTCAAAAAAGAATATATCATCGTGTTAGGCAACTAGTTGCCTAAAAAGAAATTCTATTCCTGTTTGACATCCAGTTGCTAACGAAGAATAGAGCTCAGACACTTAGAGAAAATGTGGCTAGTTTCCAAGGCTTCAAAAACAAATGTACATATAAAAGTACTTACATACAGTGTTGGGCATTCAATAATAAAATCATTATTTGAATAAGAATTTGCAAGAATAAAATCACGGTGATGACAACATACAATAAAAGCTATTTTTTATTTGACAACAATCATTTATTTCGTTTAAAACAGTAAGCATACTTCTAATCTAACAAAACACAATACTTTGACAAGTTTTACGCAATTCTCGACCGATTTCCGTGAAATTTTGTGAGCCGGTTCATAAAGCATACAGATATCTGGAAACCTGGATAAATGGACATACGAAAGCACTTTTTAGAAGCTGAAGCAGAGACGCTTTGCTCGCTTTTCTCATTCGGTCAATCAGCATCCGTTTACCAAGGCATGACAAAAGGGCTTATGATTTCAATGCAATGTCCAACAGAAATAACTTTTATTCCTAAAAAGTCTGTTTGATTTTAGGATATTCTAGATGTCTAGCTGTGAAATGAGATATGAAAGTCTTATTTGGTAACCAGTTGTAAACAAAGACATTTAATTCCTTTCCGACAACTGGTTGCGAAACTCCACTGTCATCTACGGTAGTTGTGGATCAGGAATAGAATTTCTTTTTGGGCAACTAGTTGCGTAACAAGATTATTTCTTACTTTTCAACAACTGGTTGCGAAACTTGGTTGCCAAAACGGCCGGAGGGGTTATTTAGGAAAAAATAATCCATAATACAAACCAAAATACATGTGGTTTGTTTTTTTCAAATTTGGCGATTTAAAAAAAATCTGTGAATGCAGTTCTACTTATATTAAAACTAAAGTGGCATCGCCGTATGGGACGCCCTGTATATAGTAAGTTGGCGATCACAATAGATCAATATTGGTGTGATACAAGGCTGGGCTCACCCTGAAAGAGCCTACTGAAAACTCAGGCCCTAAGTGACTGTAATTATACCGCAATACGACATGCTAATGGTATTATGGCTGCAAGATGTTTACCTGAGCTGATACCCCACTCGATTTCCCCAACATTTCCGCCTCACTTCCGTCTTATTCAAATGTCACTTTCTTGGCTGTCATTGGAAATGTCATCAAAGTGACCCAGATAGGCGCCCTTCGCGGGAACACTCGGTATCGAATGCCCGAATATGTACTTTTGTTTGTGACTTCGAAATTACACCAACTTTAATTAATTAATTAAATTGACTGTTTGACGCGGGGATTGCCAAAAGAGGTTCAAGGGTCCAATCGCGCCAATGCTGAACGATATTACCAAATTAAAACCATATGCGGTCATAACGATCATGCGGCATGACATGCAATACGTGCTGCTACTCATGTTCATGCATGACCGTCTAGCTGTAGTGATTGACGTGCATGACATGCAAACTATGTGCTGGCCGTTGCTTCACTATTGATTGATAGCAAGCATGAGGGTCCATCATGCAGCATGACATTCACGTAAAGCATGATCGTTTAGGGACACTTTTAGAGGTCAAGTCTTGTTTCTTTCTTCTTTTCTGGTAAACCACGGGAAGATTTCGATTAACACTTGGTTATTGAATTAAAGATAGATAATTATATAGACAATTTATTTAGTTTAAATGCCTACCAGTTGTAAGTAATCACAGAAAAAAGAGATAAAAAATCGACTTAAAATCTTTAAGGGCACCTGCCACGGCCTTTGAAATATGTACTTAAGTACTTTACGTTCTAACTTTGTAATCTGTAAATTGTAAGTATTTGTCGTTAGTTAACAATGAATATTGTCGCACACCGTAAAGGGAGAAACTATAGAGAGCGCGCTAAAATAACAATAATAATCAGAGAGGGACACACTTATTACAAAAGTGGTAAGAGTAAGCAAGACAGAAATAAAATCTTCTATCTCTTTCTACGTATGTGAATTTTTTGTTGGTACATACCAATTGCCCCCCAACAAACCATAACCCGACTAAAATAGATAGTGTTTGTTCAGTTTGACCCCGCCATATAAGAAGCGTCTTCTCAAATTATTGGGGTAAAAGACAATTGCTATTTCATGCTATACGCTGAGCGCGGTTCTATGGGATTCTTGTTCTTAGTCGCACACATAGGCATTTTTGATGTTGTAATTAACATATTGTATGTAGTGTACGTAGACCCAACTTTTTTCAACCTTGCAGATTTGTATATTGAACAGCATCTGACCGACTTTTTTGTCCAAACAGTGCAGGTAACAAAACGCACGGCCGTCGTGTCGCAACTCGGAACATCAAGGTGTTGTAAACACGACGCAACTAAAACAAAGACGCGCCACTACAGTGCGCGGGCGCAGCTACGCGCCGCGACCCCGTTCACAGGTTTTATTATCTGTGCCGTTTTAATGACGCACAACTATAGTTGAAATGGGTCGTTAATCAAAATTTGGAATGAGTTAAATATTTATTGAAGTCTATTTTTTTTTCAGTAAATTTATGCACTCAAATATTTGTAGAAAAAAGGCGAGCGGATTTCTTATTCGCGCGCAGCGGCGCGCCGTGTCTGTGGTTGAAGTTGAGAGGCGAAGATATGAAGTCAAACAGCCTAATATTAAAAATATAATAAACGAAATATTTATGTAGGTATTTAAAACACAATTTGTGTTAGTTTGTTGACAAAAAAAACAATTTAAACAAACGTAATGTTCATATAACATAATTTTAAACACAATTTATTTTTTCACATAAAAATACGAATAGTATTAGAAACTCTTAGACATAGAAACTCTTTTGCTGAGATAAAAAAAAACTAAAGTAAAAAGCATTACGAGCAAGTGTGTTGAATTTTTTTTTATGTGCGTGAAGCTCGGGTGAGCGTAATACTAACATTTTGGGTCATGGTGGCACAGAGCCGTGCCAATGTACCGACAAAGGTACAGACTGTGGTACAAATAGTCTGGCGGTAGAAAATAGGCAGGTTGCCACCGTCGGGCGCGACTCGCAGGACATCACCAGACCATAAACCATAAGGTTTAAACACGAAACCTTTAATATGTTTGGTGTGAAAACATTTGCTCGCGGCGCGGTGTAATAACCTTTGTTGTGAGGAGTGAACTCCAAACCGCCGGTTATTTATAACCACCCCGGTCCAGGCCGGCGCGGGCCTAATCTACGGATTACATAGAGTTAACAAACGATAAGATTTCAGAGAAAAGTTTATGTTATAGTTTACTAGACTTCAGCTTTATCTGACAGTTTTATAAACACTTAGGTGCTGACGATGATTGTAGCAAATTATCAGTACCTACTCTAGTAACAGAGTATGCAGTAATAAAATGCCTTCATACTTTATTGCATGTCTGGTGACTGTTACTACAGCAGTCGCTCTTACAAGGGGTTTGTTTTAAATAGAGATGGACTTTACTTAGGCCTTTGAATGTGTTGTACCGAATAGTTTGATGTCGAACGTGGCGAGTTGGTTCCTGATGATGTTTCTTTTCACTGAAACCTAAGGTAAATGTTTTGTTCAAGTACAAGTACCCGTAATCAAGTCCAGAAAATCTGGATTTACCGGGACGGGGTTTAAACATTCTATGTTACAAACAGAGGTTATGCAAGGGTGCCACCTTGGACCACACGACTGTAAACTAAGAAAATAAACAATGATGCAAATTGATTGATTGAAATTAAACATAAAAAATCTGGCACAGGATCTCGGCCGCTGGGAGTTTGCCTTGCTTAATCCCTTTGGGCCCTCTCATAACCTAGAATAACATATAGGAGACATTTTAACTTGGACGAAGCCGCGGAGCGTCCGCTAGTTAAAATAAATCTTAATATTAGCACTCACCTGAAAAAATAGGCAGAAACACACCCATTGGTAGTACTTGTAGATCTTCCTATCACTCATATCCTCTTTGCCTTTCTCTCTGCTGTTCCCGATGCCTGGGTACGGCACCTCCACCCCCACCTTCTTCTTGAAGAAACTCTTGAGGGTGTACGTCGAGTGGATCCAGCAGTACGTGTTCAGGACGTCCTCGGGAATGTCTTTGGTGTGTATACAATCTATGGGGTTCCCCACGTATTGTCTGGTCGTCACTATGAGGCTGAACGCGATGAGCAGGATGACGGTTATAGAGTAGTGCAGTCGAAACACCGGCGAGTCGATGTGTACATAGTTCACCTTAATGAGATTCTTTAGCCCTCGAAACACGTCTAACATTTTAACTCGAGTCTGATACTGTGTTCGTTGTTGTACACTAACATTATATAGTCTACTATATTATTGTGTTTAAGCACCACTTTGTTTAGTTTAACAGTTCGATGTTCGTAAGGCACATCGGTCGGCAGTGATTGTTCGGTTAACATTTAAGTGGGTGTAACTTTTTTGGTATTTTTATGAATTTTAGTACGGGCAACACTCGTGTCATATTTTCTTCGTTTCATCATTCGATTTGTTTATACTTTCATCTGTTTATGTGAGCCATCGCGGTGGACGTGGTCATGGGTGGTGACAGAGAGCGACGCTGCAACATTTGGTATTCTTAGTTTCGAAGTGGTGCTGCCGATCGGAAGCTGATCAATACTATCGTAATGCATCGATAGCGCGAATGTGGTAATTTGTTACTGTAAGGTCCGGAATTGAACTTTGTATTCAAGGGACTTTGAGACGGTATCGATGTGATGAATACTATGATAGCTTATCCGCTATTAAAGTCAACTAAAAAAGTTACTTTCGAATATGTAAGTGCTGAAACCTGAAACGTCCTTTAATTTTATTTTCCTCAATTAAGTATCGTTCTGTCTCTATCTTACGTTTTATGCAAGTCTAATAGCTCTATTTTTGAATCGCTCTTCTCGCTTCGAGCGATCGATTCTATAGATTTTCCTTCGACATCCGATCAGTAGAATCGACCGCTCGAAGCGAGGAGAGCGATTCAAAAAAAAAGCTCCTGGTCTTTCCAAATTTTTTTAGTAATTTATCAAATTTTAGCTCAATTTGTCCAGCAGTTTTAGAATGATCCGGTGGACAGACAGACGGACAAAAAAGCTTGCTAATGGTGTCATTCTTGAGGAAACTCTCGAAATTCTAGTTACAGAAAACTTAAAGTTAAGGAGCGTTTCAGAATTCGGTCGCGAGATATGTGAACTAGATCATTAGGTCGACGGTATTTAGACGTTGCCGATTCCGGAGCACCTATATTTAGCAAGATTAGCGGAAAAATGGCAGGAGCTGAGGTACCAGTGGCTATATGTACAGGGTTACTTGTAATTCGACGTATTCCTTCCAGGCCGTTAATGCAACAATTTAAACCCCCTTAAGTAAGGCCGAAAATCAATATTTTTCGAGTTAATAGGAATTTTAAGTTTTTTACGAAAAAAAACTAGTTTTTCGCATTTCTTTCTTATATAAATGAAAACTGATTAACCAATGGGAACGAATATAAATATTAAAGCTTTCGTACGAGATACGAGTATGTATTTAAAAAATTAATAAACTGTTTGTTACCATAAACTTAGAATAAAGAAGCACATAGACGAACAAGTAACTCTTTGGCGTTTGAAGATTTTTATTTGTCAAGGTCAAAGTGAGTCAAATGCATCTCTGAATTTTTGCGATACCTAAGATCAAAATCGTTAATTAATACAAGATATTGTAACCAATATTGAAAATGTGATCATCATCATCAGCCCGCACTAGTCCACTGCTGGACATAGGCCTCCCCCTATCGAAGGCTTTGTCAGTTCCAGTAGGATGTTTAAAATTGTGAAGACACAAAATTCATATCATTTGAATTCGCGTTATTTCAATCTGTCATAACAATTACCGAGTCACTAAGTAGTGAAAATAATTTAAAATAACATCAAATAATCGAGTCAAATTGGTCGGTTAACTCGCCCATAGCCTCGTTAGTCGAGACTAATGGAGTCATTATATCAGAAAAGAATCCAAGGTTAGTCTATTAGTTATTTGAAGAACAAATACTACGGTCACATGCCGCAGTATACAGACGGTACAGTATTAACAGCATTGAAACGTCAGCGTAAAGAAACACTACTACGCAAGGCAAGGGCTGGGACGTTGTCAATGTGCAAAGTTTGTTTAATAATAATACATACACAAAAAAAAAATTAAGTAATTAATTTGAAACCTCGTTGTTTTAATATGTTAATGTTGTGCTGCAATTTATTGTAAAAGTGTAAATGTAAAATATAAGGTCATTTAGGGCAAAATCGATGGAGTCGCGCTACGATATTCACCTTGAAAGAGTTTACGGCGCGACTGGAGCTGACATTGGAGCGAAGACTATGACATTAACCTCAATATCTTCACTGAGGGTGATTTCTGACTGAAATCACAGTAAGACTTGGTTTTGCAGCCGGCCTGACTAATTCAGTAGGTATTAGCAATGCGCTCGATAAATTATTGGTGGATTTTTAAGCAGATTAGCGAAGACTATAAAACTCTAGACTCTATAAAAAGTACCTATCTGCGTGATTGAAATAACTATCTTAAAATTTTTGTATGTAAGTACAGATAAAATTTTAATGTCCCTGTTTAATGCAGTACTCACACATGGAACATTCTCTCTGGTTTTTACAGTCTTTTTATTTTGCATCGTATTGGGGAACCTACTGTATACTACCTTCACTGTGAAGTACGTCATCAATTTTATTTTTAAAACATAATAGAAATACGCACAGCTTCTTTCAACTGTGTCCACAAGAAGATCTTTTCATCTCTAGTGATTCCAATAAAACGAAATGCCTCGTAATACCGTCGAAAATCCTCTGAAACATTTTTAAACGACTATGTTAATAAATTGGGGGTAGTAAACACTAGTAGTTGGAATAGTCGCGTATGATTTACGCTATTATGACATGAGGCAATTTATGACAAGTTGGGCAAATAAGGCCCCACGCACGCATGCAACACGCGGTATTGTCAATCGCTTTATTTTGATTGATCAATTCATGTGCAATGTTTAAAAAATATAAGTTTTATTATTATTAGGTTTTTAAAGTAGGGTTTGGCTTGGTTGCCAGACCTTTAAGCCATATCTTATTCAGAATATCTATACCTAAACTGGTGGTTACAGTGCGGCCTCCACAAAACAGGGCACGACTAGAGTTAGTCTGCGATTTTCACTAAGGTTCACATCCTCACTAAATAGTAACTTGTAATTGAGATTTCCAGCGGAAAATTGTTGTAAGTACTTAGGTATGAACTTAAAGAGTTGTTATACGCTTTTATTTTAATTTCCCGCACATTATATAAACCACAAGCACTTTCGATTTTTAAAATTGTTACAAAATGTTGCCAGCTTCTAACAAACTGGAATTATCATGGGTTCGAAGGCCATCATTGTTTCAAAAGCCCCCAGATGACATTACAAATTATGTTGATGATAATTGATAATACTCAGATTCTCCGCTGTTGGGGGAGTGTCCAAAATTGTAGCCGTATCACGAGGTATTTTTACCGCGACTATACCGCGCTTGTGTGCAGGAGGCCTAACGCGGCCGTGTTAAACGGCTTTTCAGTATGTTTCTGAAAGCTATTTAAAGTATTATTAGTTGAACAAGAGTCCAATCACCTGTTGTTGGGAGTGACACGGCTCCATTTTTATTTCAGTGAATAGGAAAGAATTTAATATATAATTGGGTGAATAATGTCGTCTTTATCACAAGGTGAATGGTCTGTTTAATTATGTTTTAAGATATCGTTCATTACGAGGTATGAATTAATGGCGGATAAGAACGAATATCTAAATTGTTACACATTGCATAAAATAAAATATGTTTTAGAAGGAGATTCAGAATGCCCCAGAATCTATCAGACTATGTAGAATCCCAATTTCCCACAAATTTTGATATAACCGCCAAGTTTTGGAGCATTTAGAACACAAAGTTGATCAGTGGCTTAAAAATGCTCTAAGATCAGGAAGTCTTTCAGGCACACAGCATCTTCTTTATCTGTAATCTGAATAGCCATAATAATCAGATCTTGATTGATTTAGGTATGTATGACTTATTAATTTGACATTTATTATTATTATTAATTTAGATTTCGTAAGTAAGTGCCATTATTATTTTTAATTTTATAAATTTAAGTTACTTTGACATTTTTTTAAAATTCTCATACAATTGTTTCATGAATAAATGATTGATTGATAATTGATTGATTCTTTCCTTATCTTAGAACAAAAGGCTTTAAAATTACCATGTTTCACATATCATCGTCACATAAACTATTTAATAACTAAGCTTTACAAAGCAAAATGACCGCAATAAATTTTTGTAGTCATCGTGTCGTGACACGGTCTCGATTAGTCAAAATTAACCGGTTTAAGGCCGGACCGGAAACGGGCGGGTAGTCGCAAACGACTCGTGTTATTTACGACAACATATATTTTTCTTTTGAAGACGGGAGATATACGAGTGGATCAGCTGACTTTTGTGACCGAATTGACAAGGGAAGGTCGCGATCCGAAATGAATGATTTTAGGTTTTGTAGAGCAGGTGATTCTTACCACAACCCTGCATATATATCAGCAAATGTTGATCAGCGATGAATAGAAATATCATTCCAAAATCGCCGAATTGCTGGCGGTTAGGTTGTACGGATGATTGAAATAGAGTCTTCATGTTGGTCATAGTTCGTCATTTTAGAATGTTGATCGAAACTCTGATTTCAACATGATCCTGTAATAATTTCAATATATAAACCGACATAAAAGAAATTGTTTTGTTTTATTGCTACGGGGTAACAAGCAGGCGGGCCTCCTGATGTTAAGAGGTCACCGCCGGCCACAGACACCTGCAACACCCGGGGGGTGCTGGTGCGGCGCCGGCCAAGGTTGAAGGGCTCATATGACTCTCTTCTTGAAGGACCCCATATCGTAGCGCTGTGGAAAAGCGTCAGAGAGAAAGGTCACTCCACATTTTGCACGTGTAAATGTATTTTAAAATTTTAATAAAAACCAAAAACACGCCAGCGGATGTGAGTCTGCGAGCGACTCCGAGGCATGCTCTTCCAACTGAGCTATATACGTTTAGCTTCTAAGTATTAATTTTTGTGAATGGGTTAGCGAACTGCGTGCGCCGGCGCAGGAAACTAAAATGTGAGCTGGCAAAACGATCAGAGCTGACGTGATGACGCAACCACCTTGGGGCCTTTCCTCGCGAGCGGGACAAATGCTTCCGATTTAAGATTAAATAAAACTCCATTCACATGTCCCCAGTCCCCACTGCTGGGGTCAGGCCTACCCTGTCAACGAGGGCTATAGTCCACCACGCTAGCCCAGTGCGGGTTGGTGGACTTCACATGCGCCTAAGAATTTCTTCTTCGGCGTATGCAGGTTTCCTCGCGATTTTTTCTTTTAGCGTTTGAGAGCAGTCAGTAAATGTACTTACTAAGTTTCGAGAAAAAACCCATTGGTACGGACGACCGCACGTCAGTGGACACACTTTGACTTTGAGTTAGTCTAGCTTTCGAGCTATGTACATACATTAAAATCGCATGTTTGTACCACCACCGGTGTGGTACAAACATGCGATTTTAATGTATGTACATAGCTCGAAAGTCTGAAATGTACGGTCGACCGCACGTATAGCACCAGCACCAGTATAGGTCACTCATAGTATTGAAACTCCATAATAGGCTAGGCTAACTCAAGGTCAAAGTGTGTCCACTGACGTACCACCACCGGTGTGGTACAAACTGGTGGTACCACGCGCACACTTTCCTTCCCGTACCACTCTATTCGTTGGTAACACGAAAATTATTATTTTTCATCGAAAAAAAATCTTGTATATTTTGAGGACTAGAATCTTGATTTGTTGGAAAAATGTAGTTTTAACACAGAGTAAGTAATTGGTTTTAACGACATATTTTCATTGAAAATGTATGAAAAATACACATTTTCGACAACATAAAACCAAGACTTTACAGCTTTGGAGCTTATGTCTATTTGGTGATGAACCAGTTCCAACAGAATACAGCATTAATTTTTTCGACCAGTTATTTCAGATTCAGATTTGGACCAAAATGAATGATGAATTTCATTTGCAAAAATTACACAGAATTAACACAGAAAAAAATACAATTTAACAAGAATAAATGCGTTCAATTTCATAAATTTTACAGCCGTCACCTTCGTACTGTAGCACTAAAAAATGTCTGTAGGGTGACCAAAAAAAAATATCTTTTAAGAAACTGCTTTTTTCAGAACATTTTTGTAAGTGTGCAAATTTGTCAGCATTAAAAATACCTTCACCCTTAACTAGAAACATTTTTAGTGCTGTCCAAATTTTATCTTTGTGTTGTTTTATTTTTATTTTTGTGTATATAAACCTAATATAAACATTAACTAAAAATACTAAACCTAATATAACTAACACCACCACTTATACGTATACCAAATTATTAAATTCGGTGTGCAATTCGTGTACAGTCTGATATGATGATGATGGTGGTGTGCAATTAAGTACCTATACCTAGTTATATTTGAGAAGTATTTTATATATAATAATATAATAAATATTTATATACACGTGGAACAAGGATTTTCTCCATAATGGGCGTTAACACATCACCCAGATCTGGACTACCTTGAAGAAATTACTTTGAAATATTTGCCTATATTTGACTGGCCTGTTGGCTCAGTTGATAGTGACCCTGCCTACTGCGCCAGAGGTCGTGGGTTGGATTCCCACCGCCGGCCAACATTTGTGTGATCAGCATATCTGTTGGTTTTCGGTTTTTGGGTGTTTGTATGTATTTAAGTATATATTTAAACAAGCTTCGGATTAATTTGTCCAAAAACATAATTTAAAAAAAATGTTGTCCTAATTTTTCCAACTAGACGTGGTATCACTACATTGAAGGAAGCGAGAGCTGGCAGCCGCGAGAGGCTGACACACGGTCCAATTATATTGTATTATTCATTCACAAATTCGAAGCCGACATCGCGTTTTTCATTTGCTCTAAGTGGCGGTAATTAGTCTATCATTACCGGGATTCATTTGTTAGATACATTCTCTCGTGTAGGTACAGTGAAGGTTCATAAGTCAGTAGCAGTTTCGCAACTCAATATATTGAAAGACCAGGATCACTTACGACTTTCTTTTATATCCGTTCCATCCACTAATATTCCTGGAAATTAAGACTTATGAACTAGGAGAACCAAGGTCGACGACATAGCTTGAATTGCGAAGCTTATGTGGCAGTGAGCAGGGCACATCGCTCGTAGAACTGACAGCCGTTGTGGCAGAAAGGTTCTCGAGTGGCGACCACGTATCGGAAGACGCAGTGTAGGCAGGCCTCCCACAAGGTGGACCGACGATCTGGTGAAGGTCCCGGGATCCGGCTGGATGAGGTTAGCGCGGGACCGGGCGTCGTGGAGATCGCTGGGGGAGGCCTTTGTCCAGCAGTGGGGGGTTATTCTTATTCTTAGACGGGGGTGGCAGGTTTAAAACACCTATAGACTTGGGTGGCCAGTTATATATAATTGGTTTTCGTGTTGTCGTGCGCACCCACCGTTGCACAGAAAAATGACTCTTAGCGTCCTACTGCACTTATGAACCTTACTGTACCTATAACGCATACTATAATTCAAATAAGTATTTTTATTTAATTTATAATATTTTTTTTATGTGTTTTTTTATAGTATTGAATAAAACTCTGACGCTCTGTAGGTAACCTGAAAACACTAGACTTTCATTTAAATTACATTCTTTAATTTAAACTGAAAGACAATTTATAAAATATCTTTGCTAAAAGAGGATCCCTAAAAAGGGGACTCTTCTAAAAAAAGTGATAACCGTTTAAACTGCAAAGAACACAGATGCCGAAAACAGCAATTTGTGGACGAAATTCGATGAGACTTTGCTCTTTTTTGATGGAACTTTTACTTCCGGTTTCGCGCGTGATGCTTGTAACACTGTCACTTTTGTTACTGACATGAAACCTCAGAATAAGACTTAAATCTTGCTTGTAATTGTTCTGAGCATGAAACACCAAGATTAAATCAATTCAATACTCTTTATTAATTATATACTGAGTCAGCTCCTGACCACGGCCAGTGTAACCTGCCCTGCTATTCTGTAAGCGTATTTGTGCAACTCGATCCTGAATTCGCAGTGAGATCGGTCTCTAACTCAATGATTCACAGTTCAATACTCACTTTACTTCGCAAGTGAAGTGTTTATTGTGCAGCTTGTATTTGTTTACACAATGCGACATCAAGGTCTTTCATGATCGGATGCGAAGTGAAGTAAGTGACTTGCGATGTGATGGTCGAGTTTTAATTCGTACTTTACAGAATCACACAGCTGGTCGAAACGTCGGGCAAAGGTAAATAAAACTTGTTCGTGTGTAAGACCCGTATATAATTATATAATTATGAATACAAAGCGCGAAAGTCTTCAATACTCTTTATTGCAGGACACAATAATAAAGTAGATTTAGAAGGTACATCTAGGCGGTCTTATCGCTAAAAGCTATTTCTTCCAGACAACCTTCCCTTTCAGAAAACCTGCATACGCCAAATAATATATTCTGAAACCGAGTTCAATACACTTCTTCGATTCATCATAAGGGATAAAAATATCCCGTTCAGATTTTCGGGCGTAGGTACAGAACGCGCGTGTTATGAGGGCCTTTGTTATGAGGAGAGTTCAGTGGCGAAAGGTATTTGGTACAGAACGGTGCAGGCGCGACCCCCTAGGAAACCTTGGTTCGCTGAGTCCAGCCTTCGTAGGGAAATGCTTGTTTTGGCGTTCAGATTAAGGTCCGGCCACATTCCATCAAATAAGTTTTACCATCTGATAAGGAAAGCTGAATCACCACTATGTAGCCACTGTGGAAAACTTGACGATGTGTATCATTTGTTGGTGGAGTGTGGTCGAACGGCGGCGAAGAGACAGCGTTTGTTTGGCGGCCACCATGGCCACAATGGCGACATAAATATAATATTAAATAACCCAAGTTCGGATGAGGCACGAGCTGTGTATAATTTCGCTAAGCGCTGTCTGTCTGCCTAGTCCTCCGAAGGACTTGTGTTTCCCTATGAGGCTGGCATGGACATATATAGTCCAAAGCCTCAATAAATAAATAAAAGATTAAAAAAAAAAACAGTGGGGGGTTATTCTTATTCTTAGACGGGGGTGGCAGTCCCTGCACCGACTCCGCGAAAACGGGAGTTTTGTGCAATTCCCCCCGGGCCGTCAGTCCAGCCATCCCGGCTCCTTGAAGTAGTGGAGTAGGGCTTCTGGCTGACGGCAGCGCTGTTGCAGGTAGCTCGTTGCCGAGAGGTCGGGATCTATTGCCAGCCCCGTTTAGGATCTGAATTCCTGTGTTGCTGGACAGTGTAGCACCGGATGCTCCACTGTCTCGCTCTCCTGCAGACAGCCCCTACACAGTGGAATGTCTGTGATGCCCAAATTGTGCATGTGTTTGTTCAGGTTACAGTGTCCTGTTATGATGCCGACCAGGAGTCTACAGAGGGGGGTATAAATGAGGTTAAGGATCCTCTTATCCCCCTTTTCAGTCATCGTTCTTACAAACAGCAAAACCAAGCAGTTTCTTATTTATATTTAAAAGACCACGAAGACATTTAACTTGAAAAGGTGAAGGGATAACGTACGACGCAGCAATACAATGGTAGTATTTTTAGACAGTCGTAAAAATGCCAGTGTTGCTATATCTTTACCCAAATAAATACCATCCGGTGTCGTCGACTTGCCGTAGCGTAGATACGTACAAGGGGAATTAATATGTTTCCGAAATGGTAATCCAAGCGGTGGTTCTCAAATTAAATGACACGCGGCCCCACCAGGGGCGTGGACTTAACAATGCAAATACTGGCATGATTTGTCCGAATGTCACTGAGCCATATTAAATCCTCTGTGACTGAGCTATTCATATTTTGACTTAGACATTACATTTTTAGTTATGTCGAAAAGAAAATCAGTAGAGAGCGTCAGTGGCCTCGGGGATAAGACGCGACCTATGATATCGAAAGGTCCGAGGTTCGATCCCCGGTTGGGCCATGTACCAATGGGTTTTTCTCGAAATTTAAGTACATGTACTGACTGCTCTCAAACGGTGAAGGAAAACATCGTGAGGAAACCTGCATACGCCGAAGAAGAAATTCTTAGGCGCATGTGAAGTCCACCAACCCGCAATGGGCTAGCGTGGTGGACTATAGCCCGCACGCCCTCGTTGAGAGGGTAGGCCTGAGCCCCAGCAGTGGGGAGATTAATAGGCTGTTGATGATGAAAAGAAAATCAGTACACAAAAACAGAAAGTATTGGCATCGTCATACAAAGAAGGTCATAAAATTAGAGGGGCAGTAAAGTTCGTATTTCCAGTATTGTTGTAGATAGGTATATTACGTCTCATAAACTGTCCAAATAGACTTGGAAAGTTTTCATCCAGCAATACATTCATTCATGAAAAGGGGAGCGAAACCCAAAAGTTTGAGAATCACTGCGATAAAACATGGATTCCAAATATAAATCCAATGTAATGAGCCCTCATTTCTCTCTCTGTGCATTCACTTGTACCTATCCTTTGAGAAGCACCCACCGCGTCTTTGCTCTCGTGGTTTATTTATGTATGAATGCACTGCAGTGAAGATAAAAGCGGTGAATTCGGTGTATGAAAGGTTAATTTATAAACATACTGTAGATTAGGAGATGCTAGTTTTTAGTATTTTATTTCACAATTTTACAAAGTACAACAACAAGAATCAGGGCATTCAAATCTAATGAAATACAGGATGGTCCTCGACAAAGTGAAGGTTGTGAAAAAAAATAGATTTATTTTTTTACAGATTTTGCAAGTATTTTTTTAACCATACTTAAGTAAATAAATGACATACAACTTATGAACTATTAGACTGACTTGTAATAACTATAGCAACTAATGCGGCTTCGTCCGCCGCATCAGTGTAGATATTCAAAGGCGTAACGCTGCGAGCATTTTAGGCACTATTGGAAATCCGGCGGAGTTGGAGATCTTCTTACCTTTAGGTATTTTTTTTACTGTGTGTTTAGGTTTAGTTTTTGTTAAAGTTATGTTTAGAGGTTAGGTTGTAGTAGATTAGTTTTTATTTTATTGTAATTTCAATAAATAACATATAGTACATACCTAAATAAATAATAAAAAAAACTACAGCAATAATGAAAACTAATTGAAAACTATAATTATCTCGGCAACTAAATGCTCCTTTTGATTTGGAACGCCACAAAAGTAAAGATGTTTTAAAATCCCTTCGGTATAATACGCTCGTGGCCTAATAATAATAACTTTATTTTAGCCAACAGAAGGGCCATATTACAAATACCTTACAGACTAACAACAGCCTAAGTTGACAACGTAAAACTCACTAGCGACTATACGTAAATTACTATCTCTTTTCGGCTAATTCCATACATGTCATGGGTTCCCGAATTTATAACAAGCTACCGGTCACTTTAAACGGCGAAAAAACTGAACGCACCTTTATAAGCAAATTAAAAACTATGCTCACCCAAAAGGCCTACTACTCCGTTAAGGAATTCATAGAACAAAAATGACATGCAATTATTGTTCAATTTTGACACTTTTCATTTTTACTAAGTATTTTAATTTCGCAATATTATTAATATCAGTATTTTTAAATTATAATTTTATTTGACATTGATGTAAAATTATCATTTTCTGACATCTCTATTTTCTATTATTTTGACTTTGTAAGAATGTATTTTAATTTAATTTTATTACGAATGTTTGTATATTAAGTATTGACGAGTATGTTTAGTACGAATAAATGAATATGAATATAATAACGAAAGACAGAGAGACATAGTTTTTTACAAACTCGCTAGCGAATCGCTAATGAGGGTTGACAATGTCAACTTATAGTAGGCTTACTGTACTATAAATTCGTAAACAAAGTATTACTAAAAATAACGTCCGGTAATTTACGTTCGAGTTTCCGGTATTCCGGCGCGGCCGTTAGCGAGCAGGTGATTCACGCGGTGTCTACGGGATGCCGCGGCTTCCGGCGCGTGGGCCGGCCGGCTCGGGTTCCGGCACGTTCCGGGAATACCGTTACGTTTTTATTTTCGTTTAGCTGCCCCGGCTGTATGGTTTTCGCGGGGATGGGGTTAAAAATAAAAAAAAGTTTTTATAACTATAAAGGATGCCTGGAACTTTAACTATAAAGTTCCAGGCATCCTTGTGTAGTCTTCAGAACCAAAGGTGCCAAATTTGAGCGTGATCGGATATCCGAAGGGGTCGAAAAATCGATGGCAAGATTCCTCCCGGACATACAAACGGGGAACAAAGTCAATTAAAAGCTTGTAATTACAATATTTTAAAAAGAAAAAAAATCGATAATTTTTAAAAAATTTTAGGACATTTTATATTAAGGTCCAGTAGTTTTAGTCAGATACGTATAAAATAGCTTTGCTATAAAGATATCAGTTTCGTTATAACTTCGAATGCTCCAAATGCCTCAGTAGGATCCGTGTACAATACATAATAGGTTAAAAACGGTTTAAAATATTAACTTTGGGAAAAAAATGTACAGATAGAATCTGACATTTTCAGGAAAGTGGATTTGTGTACCCTATAATAGTACTCAGGACACTAACAGATGAGCTTCCTAAAGTTTAGCGGCGACCGAACTATGCCGGTATAACCATCAATTAATTACCGGTGACGGGCGACACCGGGGCAAAGCAATGGGCAATACGTCTAACCAATCCAACGTGTGGACAATTCGAGTGCTCCTGCACTGTCAGATCCGAATCCTTCAAAAAAGGAAGATAGGTACATTTATAAATGTAAATTGAATGAATGAAATTATTTATTTGACGCACACAAAAGCAACACAACATAATTTATAATTTTTTTGACAATATAGGTAAACTGAGTGAGTAAAAACTACTTTTCAACCGACGAAACAAAAAGGAGAGTTTTATGTATGACCACGCATAACTTTTTACAGAGCAGTCCGATTTTGATAATTCTTTTTCTATTGGATAGGGTTCGAAGTTGGTCCCATTTAAATTTGAAGAAAAAAATTCAACCCTAAGGGTAGAAAATCAGGGGATGACTGATTATTTACCTACAAAATTTTCATATTTGGACCGTTTCTGTTGAAACTAGGCACAAATAAGTAGTTCTAATGACCCTACAACATGACGGAGACCTGAACTTGATCTGATGACGGAGACGGAAGACAGTTGAGGAAACTCTTCAACGGTGTACAGCAGCTAACTCGTGTTTGGGCTTATTCATTCATCTCAATGAGAACTTTAAACCTAACTTATGATTTATGCGATTACGACTACCATCGATGGGTGAAGATGGAGACGGAAGGCTCTCGAGGGAATGAATTAGTATATTTTAGTCACAAAAAAGTAAAAAATAAAAACTTTTTAACAAAAAAATTAAACCGTCGAAAAAAAGAAACTGAAAAGCGAAAAATAATAACAAGTTACCTTGTTAGTCTATAACTACGCTCCTACACTAATGTAAACCGAAGTAATTTTGAGTCGGCGCCTAACAAACAAGCAAATTAATTAGTTATTACGTAAAGTGAAATGATGGCAGCCAAGTTTACGTAAAGTGGAATGATACAAGCAATCAATGAGAAGATCATCAAATTAAAGTACGTAAAAACGTAATAGTAAGTCAGAACTAAAATTATAAGAAATAATTTGTATGTGTGTAGGAGCGTAGTTATAGACTAACAAGGTAACTTGTTATTATTTTTCGCTTTTCAGTTTCTTTTTTTCGACGGATTAATTTTTTTGTTAAAAAGTTTTTTAATCGTTTAATTTTTAATTTTAGTCGTTTTGTGACGGTAACAATATTTAACAATGTCATTGACCCTTTGATTTGACTAAACTGGCGACTAAAATAGTCGTGTCAGGCTAACTTGTTGAATTGTATTTTAGTCGCGTGGATCATTAGGTTGGTTTATTTTCTCATGTTTCACACGACTGGCGAGTTCTTACGATATGTTAATGTGTGTTTTGCAGCCGTTTTCTTGTAATTCCTTGAAGGAATCCCTAGTAGTGCCGCCGCCGTCAGCTACCTTCGTCCGATTATCGATTCAGTCTTTCAAATCTACTGAGACAGCGCGGGCGGTCACTTCTGCTTCTAGCAGGGATGAAAGGTCAATTCTATTTGTCATTAATTAATTAAATAAGTAGGTACTTCATAGGTACCTACATTCTGTATAAATTCGCCTACAACACAATCTCAATGCAAATAATTCCGATACCGAAACTGGGCTTCGAACTGCAACAAATACCTAGAGCAACTGAACAGTGATCCAACCGCGCTATTCTGAACGATATTACCAAATCTAAACCTTAACCGAAAACGTTAAGCTTCATCCACACGTTTGGCAAACCTTTACTAACGCAAGCCAACCCCTGCTCCACACGTTTGTGATGTGTGGATGCAGCATAACGTTTTTGGTTATGGTTTGGATTTGGTAATTTCGTTCAGATTAACGCGATGGGCCCCCAATTGTATTACGGAGCTCGATCGACCTGCATTTCTTCGAACTTGAGCATAATGTTTATATTGATTCACTACGAATCGATGACAGACGCTCCGAAGAGGTTATGAATCAACGGAATATTTATAATATGTCGAGTGAAGTTCATATCGTAAAGGTTAATCATCAAACGAAATTAGAAACTATCGGATTTCTTGCTTCCTTTGAAAGTCAAGTTTCATGTCCATGTTTCGTTTTTAAAAGTTAGTGATGTCATCTTACAGGCGACGTAGTTTCGATGTCGTGCTGATAAGTTTTTTGTTAATTTAATATTTACAGAATTATCGTCTGTAATAAATATGGATTCAAGACACGCTAGTATACATTTACGTTAAATAAATAAATAAATATAAATTTCCAACAATTTTTTTCCAATATTTTTAGTACGTATATTTCAATACAGGTAGTATTTCAAACCACATTTTACTAGATGGGTGAAATGCAGAATACCTATATGTACCGTAACGAAACTGAAAGTGTAACGAAACTGATAAATTGTTAAAACGTAGGGAAACTAAACGTATGTATCAGTTTCGTTACAATTTCAGTTCCGTTACGATACATCTTTCATTCTGCCTTTCACCCAGGTTTCACTCGTTTTTTCATTCGCCATTTAAATTAGACTAGTTTTATCGTTTTCTCGCGGAATGATTAATCGAAAAATTTTATACAAATAATCGATGATTGTTACACTATATTTAGAATACGTTTGCCAAATGGTTGTGTAGTATTTTGAAATACATTTTAAAGGTTCCCTCTATTAGGTCTCCATGGCGCGTCTCCCATTCGCTTTTTCCAGTTTTTCCATTTAACTAGGTTTATTGTCGTGATGAAACACGTGGCGTGCGGACGGAGCACTCGCTCGCGCGACTCTGTACGCGCTAGTGTCGCCAGGACGCCTCCGTTTCCCAGGAAAGTCCCGTATTCACAAGCTTTTTTTATTTGTGTTATGTTGTGTTTGTACATTCCGCTGCATTGTATAAATAACTAGTCCATTACTATTAGTGGAAACCTGTAGGTTTACCGTTTATAGTTTAAGTTTTCTTTTGTATTGTTTAACTGTGGGTTTTCCCAACAATTTAAAATAAAATAACCTAAATTTAAATTACCTTAAAGGCCGGATGCACAACCACAGAGGAAATAAGGCACAACTTCAGTTCATATGTACATGCATGACGTTTGACATGCATGACGTGGAAGCTCCATTGTGGATTGCATGAAACAGTGTGGGAGAAGTTGCACCGGCTGCGTTGGGTATGCGGCGCGTGGCAACGGATACCGGTGCGTCTCCTTCATTTGATACGTTTCATGCATTGCCACGCGACGCAATCGCACATGACCTTCATTATAGGTTGATTTATTGAGAATTTATAGGAAATCCTTAAAATATAGGGCGTTACAGGGGCAAAAAGGTCCCCCCCATAAATACTTAAATATTGACCACCGGTTTTTTGAGTTTTCCAAATATTACTCTATTAACATTATTATTTTTTATTTTTTCATGTTATTCTCTGACATTTATTGGAAATCAAAGACCACGAAATAAATAATTTAATTTAATATAATGACAATGTATCCCTTAATGTCGATGCAAAACCGTGGCATCCCTAGTTTACAGCCACCGTCTGGTGCGCGGCGAAAAACTCGGATATTAACCCAGTTGCGCGCTATTTCCGACACGTATGCGCGTACGCAGCGGGCAGCACGCGGGGCGACCCCGGCGCATGTAGCTAGCTACGTACATCTCTCACGTGTGCATTGATTTTTGATCGTCCGATACATCAAATCCCCCGCGCGCACCCGGCGTGCCCGCCCGCCGTCATATAGTTATACCATAACATAGGTCTGTGTATATTTATATACCATAACTTTTATTTGATGTAGGTACTCTATATTACCTCAATGGTTGTATGTAACTCGCGTAAGTGAGGATAATAAAAACCGGCCAAATGAGAGTCGGACCATAATAATAAAAAAATTACGTGTTTCAGCGTTTGCAAACATCATACCATAAAAATAAGAAATCCTTACGAGGGATTAGTCCCAGAATGTCCAAATTTGTGGGAAAATTGTCCAACTCCCAAAATGTCCAAGTCCCAAAATGTCTAACTATACATACATACGAATCAATCCCCCTATGTCAAAATTCCAGAATGTCTGATTAATTTCCAGATTGTCCAATACCTAACTACTATAATCTGCTTTGATTGATACTCCAACTACTACATTGCTGGAATGTCACACTGCACTACAAAACCTGTCACGCAACTATGAGGTAACACTACAGTGGACCAAAGCACATGACACAAGCGCGGGCAACGCGGTGGCCGATAGGCTGGCCAAACAAGCAGCCAAGTCGGCCGCGCCAAGCCAAGAGACACCACTGTGCCTGCCATCAGCAGACACAGTTAGGAGACTCCTTGTGAAAAACACAGACAAGGAACAAGAAAAATTGTGGGAAACCCGAGTGGACTGCGAGCAAGCGCGCTCCATGCTCCCTCACAGCGATGGGAAACTCACAAATTTTCTAATAAAACGCAACAGAAGCGACCTTCGACTCCTGGTCGGCATCATAACGGGTCACAGCAACCTGAACAAACACATGCACAATCTGGGCATCACAGACAGCCCCCTGTGTAGGGGCTGTCTGCAGGAGAGCGAGACGGTGGAGCACGCAGTGCTTCACTGTCCAGCAACACAGGAATTCAGATCCGAAACGGGCCTGGCAATAGATCCCGACCTCTCGGCAACGAGCAACCTGCAACAGTGCTGCCGTCAGCCAGAAGTCCTACTCCAGTACTTCAAGGAGCTGGGATGGCTGGACTGACGGCCCGGGGGGAATTGCACAAAACTCCCGTTTCGTGGAGTCGGTGCAGGGACTGCCACCCCCGTCTAAGAATAAGAAGAATAAGAACTCCAACTACTATACTTAATATTTTGGGAGTTGGTCATTTTGGGGATTGGTCAATCTGGGAATTGGACATTTTGGGAATTGGTCAATCTGGGAATTTGGACAATCTGGGACTGATCGCTTTCGAGTATGCATCGAAATTATAAATTTCGATAAAAATGATCCTTAATACCACAGTAGGATATAAATACGGTTGCAATATTAGAAACGATGCTTAACCTCAACTCTAAGGTTTAGAATCAAGAAGTGGTGTTGCTGTAATTACATAATTATTATGTTCAAAGCGTTCTCAGAAATAAAATTAGGTCAATTCTGTTCATTACATTGAAAATTATAAACAAACTCCGTTATGCGAATAGCGTATTTTAGCGGTCATTGCCCGTGCTAAATACTCCGATAGGTGGTGGTGGAAGTCAGGGGTCCGGTCAGAGCAAGGAACTAAAGGCCCATACCTACGTATGTTTCCCCTTTTTCGGCTAATATCATAAAACGTTCAAATTGCTACCATATTGACATCACTAAAATCATCTATGGGCTGTATGTGGGCTGTATATTCCGCTTTTCCTTAGCTGACTTATGAAAACAAACGCTATCTGCGTCTCGTCTACATGTGCGTGCAAGGTACCCTAGCAGCAAAAACAAGTTTGTATTACCATAAAAACTTTGCGGTCCACTTAGGAAAAACGCATTCTGTCGCCTTTGGCTCAGTAAAGTGATGTCCAGTATGGCCACTCCCTGCATTGGCCCGGGAACGGTATACGACCGAGCAGAAACATGGACTTAAAAAGCAAATTAGATCTAAGGCCAAAGATCCGTACCTTCGGATCAACGTGATACATCAAAACAGTCATTGGCGGTTACGTCTCGCCAAATTGGCGCCGGATCTGACGACTGTATCGATGCCAGATCCATCATGCGCGCGCGCACGTCATCTGTCTGCTTTGAGGTTTGTATTAAAAGTGCATTGAACTGCAACACAAGACACAGGTTGTTCCAAACGGTTTCGACATGTCCTTCTGTCTGTCCGTCTGTATTTCAGGCGTTAATCTCCGCGAATACATAGGTACATACATAGGTGGATGGATAATTAGAAACAGGGCAAGATTTTCAATGAATCGAAGTCACTTTGAAGCCATGGTTCTCCGTGTAGGATTGATCGGGGCGTGATCTGATGACGGTCATCGAGAGAGTAGATGGAGGACTTTTAGATGGCTATAGACATCCAACTGATCAGATCAGCCGTTTGGGAGCAGCGTCGTCATGATTCCTTATCTTTAAGATATTCATACATTTTTATGCCATTTTGCAGGGTTTTTTCTACATGACGATGGTGCTACCAAACTTCTGATCCTGAAACTTCCCTGACGGGGTAGGCTGGGAGAACGGAGCGCCAGTCTCGCGATCCTGACACACCTCTGTCGCTTCGCTCAGTCTCATCATCCCATCACACACGCTCGCCGCGAGACTGCTATAGCATGTTATAACACGCCGCAGCATTGACGGCAAAAGTGCGATTCTGTGCTGACAGCAGATATGATCCAACCCTTAAAGAGCGCATGTCAAATTTTAGCTTATAGTATAGGGAGGAGAGTGTGACACTGAGTGAGTGTGTTACATTAGCCGATCGGATGGACAAAAGTGCGACTCTTTGCTGACAGATCGGTCAAACCCTAAACGAAAGAAACGTGAACGAAGTCTCTACCTACGCTAGTAAATAAAATAATCCTGTACATTCATCTTCTGTTTGTGGCAACACCTCCCTAAGCTTGATTAAAATATCATCTAGCCACTTAAGAGAACATTAAACAGCAAATGGCTCGTGATGTTTATACGATAAATCTGCATCGAACGAAATGTGCTAGTCTGGGTTTAAACTGAACGCGCGAATAGGCCACTTCCGTTAACATTACAGGATTATGTGTTTAGAAGAAAGTTCCATGAGAGCTATACAACGGTATGGCCATAATCTTATAATGTGATTATTACAATATCACCATTACACTCGGTAATTAGGGTCAACTACACTTACAAGGAACGGAACCTAAGTGATTCATTATTATTAATAATTATTGTTGTAAAGTACTGTTGTATTCCCTTACAATGTATGTGAGACTTCAGACACGCGCGGTCTGCGTTTGCATATTGAAGCTGCGGCCTGCGGTAGGCCGCCACCGCAGGCCGCGTGTGTCTGGGATACGCTTAATACCTAGATATCAGAAGGAACCCAATCGGCAATTTTCGTTTTTTTCGTTGGCAACATTCACAAAATATTTTAATTTAGATCAATAGCTCTCATACATTTAGTTCAACATAAATTCGTCGGCATCTTCCCATACACGCGTCAACATATTTATGACTAAAAACATTGGCTAACAATTTATGTAGTGATATATCACTTTCTACAGCAGTAAGTTAATATGAGGTGCCACCATATGATATAGGTTACACATGTTTTTTTTTAATCTCCATTCAAAATGGAATATACATAATACCTATTTACTAGTGGTTCTGTGAGAACATTAGACCTCGCCAGCCCTTAAAAACCAAACCTAAAAGAAACGAACAGAAGTCAATTTTGCAATTGGAGACAGATTAAGTACTAAAGTGACAAAAATTTGCAAGCTTTTTTATAGCTTAATATTTCGCAAACGAATCCCTATATCGAGAAATGGTTTTCTCACACCCGCAATATTTTTAAAAGACCTATCCAACGAGACTCCACACCATGGGATTCACAAGAAAAAAACTCACTCCCACTTTGCGAGTATGGTACGTACTCTTAAAAAAATGTTTTTCAAGATTTTATTGTACCCACTTTTGTCGGCGTTATTAATTTACACCCATGCCAAACTTTCGTCAAAATCGGTTGAAAAATGCGACCTGTAGAGAATTACAGACAGAAATACAGAAGGACAGACGGACAAAAGCATTTCTAGACAATTACATACACTTATATTGCAAAGGCAATGTCACAGGGTGAAAAGCACAGAACACTGAAAAAAATCGCTACGCTCCCGCTTGCTATAAAAAGCCACTCATATAACAAACTAAAAATATTCAGTGGTCTCAAAAGATAAACAAGATAGAGTATTCGCGGTCCCACCTTAATTCCATCGTCTTTGCGCTAATGAGAGGAATTCATCCTAACGAATAATATATAAATCCCTACACTTCGAGGTTATTTTAAACATGCAGCAAGTAAAGAACAAAGTCACGAACAAAATCCTAACCACGTAATGCAATTACTTACATGACGAAAACAAGATAGAGTATTCGCGGTCCCACCTTAATTCCATCGTCTTTGCGCTAATGAGAGGAATTCATCCTAACGAATAATATATAAATCCCTACACTTCGAGGTTATTTTAAACATGCAGCAAGTAAAGAACAGAGGCACGAACAAAATCCAAACCACGTAATGCAATTACATAGACGAAAAAGGATACCGAGCTAGAATAACTATTACTGTTTGTGAATTTTGTAAGAATTTATCAAATTAATTGTTTGAAATCCAATAGTTGCACCGGCTACGAGGCGAGGCGGGCTGTTCGACTGATAGGGTCGTATGTACATAGTTTTATCTTTGTATTTTTGTGTATATAATTATTTGATAGTTATCCTCCTGAGTACCAGACATACTTTTTTTGGAGTTTCTTTTTGAAACTCTTATAGTGCACTACTTGATAATGACTTAGTATAGTTGCATAAACTAAAAGAATAAATAAAAGTCAAATTACAGTTTTAAAATATCTTCCCAGGTTCTCTACTACTAATGTTTACAAAACAGCATGAGTCCGATTTGAAGATCGAATAACCTCAAAAAAATCAATACCTAACAAAAATATATTAGCATGCTTTTTTATTGAATGTACTTACCATAAAATTGAATATACCTACCAAGTATAATACATATTATAAATATTGTCTTCAGAACCAAAGTGGGTATACAATATTTGAGAATATTTGTGCAAGAGCGTCAGTGGCACTGGGGATAAGACGCGGCCTATCATATCGAAAGGTCCGGAGTTCGATCCCCGGCTGGGCCATGTACCAATGGGTTTTTCTCGAAACTTAAGTACATTTACTGACTGCTCTCAAACGGTGAAGGAAAACATCGTGAGGAAACCTGCATACGCCGAAGAAGAAATTCTTAGGCGCATGTGAAGTCTACCAACCCGCACTGGGCTGGCGTGGTGGACTATAGCCCGAACACCCTCGTTGAGAGGGTAGGCCTGAGCCCCAGCAGTGGGGAGATTAATAGGCTGTTGATGATGATGATGAATATTTGAGCATGGGTGAATATCGGGAGGAGAAACGATCGCAAGATTCCTCGCGGACAGACATACATGAAATCAAGCAAGCTTGTAAAAAGTATTCTAATCTTAATTATAATAATTTTTTTGGTAATTATTCAATTACTATGTCAAAAAATAAAAATAAAATGTATAAATACTCAATAGTCAATGTCAAATACCTACTAATAATAGAGAATCATTTCAATGTCAGTCAATACGAATGAAACAATACAAAAAATCAGATTAAATAAAAAATTTCAAGATAATACATGTCATAAAAAACTAACTGGAATGATTAACGGACTACACAGCAGTGCAATTCTGTAAAGTAAAAGTTAAAACTCGATAATCACATCGCCAAGTCCCTACACTTCGCATCCGATCATGAAAGACCTTGATTTCGTATTCTGTAAACAAGTACAAGCCACTAGCGAAGTGAAGTGAGTATCAAATTGTGAAGAGAAGAATAGTGAGTGACACATTAGAGAATTTATGTTATCGATGAATCGATTTTATCTTTTCAGCATAATTTGGTAAAATAATGGAGTGAAACTTCAAAATATATGTTTCATTTTGATTAAAATTTCTTAGTCTAGATAAAATAGTGTTTAATCAACTTCAAATAATAAATAATGTGATAAATGAGCATGAATGTAATGCAATGCAGAGCTCTTGCCTCCCAATTTAAAAAAACAAAACAAAAATCACAGATATTGTCATTGATTTGTCCTCTATTGAGGACGGGCAAGGGAAGCTTCGTCCATACAGCCCTGTCTTATTTAAAGTATTATTTCTTATATTTATTTAAACCAGCGGCGGTTACAGCACGGCCTCCATAAAAACAGAGCACGACTAGAGTTAGTAGGCGATTTTCAATAAAACCGCAGCACGGCCTCCACGAGGGCACAACTAGTGCATGCCATTCGGTGATCCACACTGCAGGTTCATGTCCGCATTAAACCGATAGTAGGTTTAATGAAGTCTATCAAGTGACATTTTGAAACGATCCGGTAGAGTCGTTTACACGCTTTTATTTGACTATCCCGCACAATATACATTTTAATAGGCACTTGTTGCATATAAAACTATCACAGATATACACCAAAACCTACAATATACATTTTTTCGGAAAACTAAACAAAAATGACAACCGTCTCCGACAAAATCCCGCCTAAAAGCAAAAAAAACATAGATTTTCCTAGCGGCTTTTTGGCGGGATTTTGTCGGAGACGGTTGTCATTTTTGTTTAGTTTTCCAAAAAAATGTATATTGAAAGTGTATATTGTGCGGGTTAGTTAAATAAAAGCGTGTAACGACTCTACCGAATTGTTCCAAATAGTCCCTTGTTAAATCGACACAACACCTACTATCAGTTTAGTGCGGCGTTAGCTGCAGTGTGGATCACCAAATGGCCCTAGTTGCCGGAGGCCGTACTGCGGTGTAATGTATTCGTGGTTTAAAACTACGATGGCCTTTAGTGACTTGTTTCCAACTGGCCGTTAAACCATTTAAAAAAAACGAATGACAAGATGGCTGACTTCTGTCTGTCAGCTGTCATTGTCATTTTGTTTGTCAAGATGGCGGCGTAGGCACCCCGTACACGCTAGGTTATGCTGTCAGTTATATCAAGGTTAGGCGGTGAGTGACGGATGAATGATCGTCTAATGCAGTTATTGATGAAAATCTGCAATTCAGTGTTGCCATATATACAGATTTATCTATACAGATTTTCGACTACCGATACAGATACCAGATTTTGCCCTACTTTTATACAGATTTTTGTAATTTAACGTAATCTATGTTAAATATGGTTAAAATAGAAGTAAAGAATAGAATACATGGATTACACGGTGATTTACATTTGGAAATAAGGATTCGTTTTAGTTTTGGGGTGTTTTTTTTATTATTTGTTTGGGTAGGTACTAAATTGTTTTATTATGGCAATCCTAACCGGTGGCGTTTTTTTCTATGAAAAGCCTTCGTTCGAAAAAAGTTCGTTTCAAAAGACTACTACTAATTCATTGGATTTTTAAAAATCAATATACAGATTTTAGAAGATTTCAGTGGATTTTATACAGATTTTTAGACTATCCAATACAGAATTACGGGTTACAGATATGGCAACACTGCAAGTCACTGGTCACTACACTTCGCATCCGATCATGAAAGACCTTGATTCCGAATTCTGTAAACAAAACAAGCCAACTGCGAAGTGAAGTGGGTGTAGAATTGTGAATCGTTGCGGTAGGGACTGACACATTACAGAATTTATGTTATCGATGAATCGATTTTATCTTTTCCTGCTTAATTTCGAAAAATTAATGCATAGATCTTCAAAATAAATGTTTTATTTTGTTTAAAATTTATTAGTCTAGATAAATGATAGTGCAAATTAACTTTAAACAGTAAATAATGTGATCATTGTAATGTCAAGCATAGAGCTTGTGCCTCCTAAAAATAATAAAAAAAAACAATAACATACCTAGTCTAATTTGATTTCATTTGTTTTTTTGATCAGTTTTCCTTTTAATTCTTTGATTTTGGTGTAATTAATGCTCAGTTGTTTTTAATTAAATCTGTATTAGAAAAGGAGCGTGCTTTAGTTAATTACCAAATGCGTCCGACAAGCTGATGGAATGCAAAAATTATCATGTCAAGGATTAATTCACTATATAAAGATGATAAGTCCTCTATTGAAACCTATGAAACGTCGAAGCAAAGGAATTTCGACTCGAATAAAGGTAAAGTTCCTTGCAATAACCTAGGTATGTGACCACTGTTAAACAATACATATTTTGTGCACTACACCTAACTATAACTGTTCAATGTATTTTTCAGGTGACTCTTGGCATTTTACCTCGGTCTATGCACAGCGAGCGTGTTCCTCATGACGCCTATAATAACTAAATGTCCAAGAAAATACTGCAGACTGCACTCCAGAAGCATCTCCTTCTTCTCTTCAAGCATCTTCTTCCCAGCTCTATATAACACCTTGGAGGCGGTGGTAGATAAAAAATTGACGTTGTATAAATGTACCTAGTGTACTTACATGCAATAAAATACTTTTGAATTTTGAATTTTTGAATTTCTCATAATCAGAGACACTCGACCCGGTGGAAGGTACAATTGGTGTTTCAAAAGGTCGTTTTAGATGCATAGTACATAGAGTATTGGGATAAAGAAATATAAAAAGTGGTGATTGTGTACCTAACCTATTATGATGGCGTGTGTATAATAAACATTGAAATATTTTGTAAAAAATAATGTTTGTGTTAAAATTTTATAATAAAGTTTATTATAAGTTAATATTTTGCAATTGATCACATACTTATAATTTGTTTTTTTTATTTATTTGATTCACCAACAGTAAGGTAGGTACAGTAAGGTATTATGAATAAGTATAATAGAAAACCAGTATCGAGGAGTGTGCAGTGCAGTCCGTGGATGCCTCCACTGACTGGACTGCACTGCACCTCATTCAGTAGAATAAAAACAGAGTGTTTAGCCAATAGTCTGATACATTTATTTATTATAATTTATTGTAACTGAGTGTCGACTGAGCTGAGTAACAAACAATTTTGAGTTTTGCATTTATTACCTAGTAGAAATCTAATTAAAAAACCCGACGCGCGCGAGTAGGACTCGCGCCCTGAGGGTTCCCTACAAACTTAATTAAAGAAATAATTAGAAAATCGTTAATTTCATACCTACGCAAAGTTAAGTTTGTTGGTACAAGAAAAAAAGATTTTAGACAAATTTATGGTTTTTAGAATTTTTCCTTTACTTGTGCTATAAGACCTTGCTTATTGCTAAATTTCAAGAATCTAGGTCAACCGGAATACCCCATAGGTTTTGATGACCAAAATTCTAAAGAATACGGCAAAATCGGCCATATCTTCTGACATATGCGTTGACTTAGAAGTTTGATTTTTTCACAGCTTTAAGGGACTGCAGACCTGAGTATTTGATATTAATTTCAACTTGATACCTCCAAGCGTTCCTGAGAAAAATGGTCTTGACAGACGGACAACGAAGTGATCCTGTAAGGGTACCTTTTTTCTCTTTTGAGGTACGAAACCCTAAAAATCAATGCAACAACAAAAAAATCAGGAGTATTACTTTGAGTAATAGGTATATTAATCAGTTAAACAAAATAATCTGTCATATAAAAAACTAAGCTAAGTAGGTAGGTACATAAAACATGTCAAAAACTTAATCTGCTATATTGTAATTTTAATAGGCTATATTGTTATTTTAATTCTATTCTAGTTTAAATTTACAAATTTTATTTAATTTTAATTCACTCTCCTGGCTATATATAGGCGTCTTCCGTGATATTAGGTCATCAAGCTGCTCTGGTTCCTGAAATTATAAGTACATTTTAAAACAACCTACAAGAAGTTTAAAATACCATTACTTAAATTTATTGTCCTTTAAGATGCTAGTCATGAATCAAAAAATTTTGCCACTCCCACGCGCGCGACCAAAGAGATTTGAAACTTCTTGATAGTATAGCAAACCCACCCAAAGGAGTAAAAAGGTTGTTTGCACAGAGGATTTTATTAGGCTCTGGTACACTGTACCCTGTACCTAACCGTAGGTAAAATGGTAATAGAACAATTTTAAAAACACGTATAATACTTACTTTAGGTTTGCTAAAAGCTTACAAAGCCACAAAACTTGCATTTTAAAAAAATTTTCACGTCTCGACAATGATCTCGCTTACAAAACACTAACTTTTAATTTGACAGATACATTCGAGATAGAAGTGCGTAGTGATGGTCGAAGTTAGCGCAGAATTCCACTACAGAATGCCACTATAAACGTCATACCATACTAACAAACGTCAAAATCTCACCTGCTGTAGTTCAACTCGCCGCCACGCGCGCAACGGCGGCGCTGTTGTAGAAATCGAGGTCGAGGTCGAAATCGATGTACAAATACGCTTACAGAATAGCACTTTTGACAGATTAATTCGAATATGAAGTGCGTAGTGTTGGTCGAAGTGAACGCGGGATTCCCTTACAGAATTCCACTTTAAACGTCATACCATACTAACAAACGTCAAAATCTCACCTGGCTGTAGTTCAACTCGCCGCCACGCACGCAACTGTAGCGCTGACGTAGAACTCGATTATTGTTGAATTTTATAGAATGCCAATTTGTAATCTCACTGCGGATTCAGGATCGAGTTGTATAAATACGCTTACAGAATAGCACTGCAGGACCATAAACTGAGGATCGTAGAGATTCAAACATCTCAGCTTACACAAATAATCTGAAACTCTCAAACAATAACCATTGGAATATCTGTTTGGTCAGAAATAAGACATCGATCGAACAAAGAATATACTCCGACATAATCCAACTAAATTTATTTATACTTATAAACTACCTACACTGAAATAGATCGTCTGCCGGCCGTTTTTACTTACGGCAAGCAAACTTTGTTGCAGGGGTGGTCATCGGACAACCTTTCGGGCTGACAGATTAAAAGTTTTCTCAGAATTTAGTTGCGTTAACGAATTTTTTTGTGATTAATATTTGACGTGGGTCTAACGTCGGGCAAAGGTAAATAATAGTATTGGCGCGTAAAATCCGTGTGCAATAAAAATGAATACAAAGCGCGAAAGTCTAAAATGTAGATTTGTATTTGTCTCTGTTAATATTTTCCTCTACTCAAAAGTTGTAAGGAAGAAATCGCTATTCGCAACAAGACCGCCCCGATGCACTAATATAAGCTACTGCATTATTGTATGTACCTAGGTTTTTTATTGGCAATAAAGAGTAAGAAATTGAATTAAAATTAAATTAATTGTTGATTTCGAAATTATAAAACCCCAAAATATGTCAGCTGAAGTTTTTAGACTGTCTATCTGTTTTTGGTCTCGATATGTTGAAGAAGAAAATAAATATAGAATTAAAATAATAGAAAATAATTATGGAACTAAAATAATAATACGCTTTTGAGACATTGGAAAATCAACTTTTCGATCCCTTGCAAAGACTGAATCGACTGCGGCCCGCTAGTTGATCACCCGCGCCTCACTCCATTCAACCCAGCAATCGATGTTACTCGAATTGGAAAAATAAACTAAACATTTGTTGATGCGATTTACGATAATAAATAGTTGTAATGCTCCAGGTTAGTGTTAAGAATCAAGGTTGTTGCCAAGTTTCAAGGTTGGGCCTGCGTTCTTTTCGACCGTTGTGTAAAAATGTCAGACGGACTGTTTGTTTGGACGAGTCAGTTAGTTGGCAGACATGGGGAATTTGACAGTCTTTTAGCCTTTGTGATCGTACTATAGTATAATGGCCTAGGTGGGAGTTTACTCAGCTTTCCTGCAGCCAAGAATACCTTGTTTTCAGAATTTTTGTACATACTAGCTGTTTCCCGCGGCTTCGGCCGCATGTTTTCACCATAAACAAATCGGAATAAAAAGATCTGAAATGGCATCAGAATGTATGGAAAACCGCATGCGCAGGATTCTGATTAGTCTGTGGTGAAACGGCTTGCCTGATCAGTCACGTGCATACGGCACTCTGGACCTCCTACATCCGTCCTCCGGACAGCCCGCTATCAGATCTTGAATTTAGTTTATTTCTTAAAATAAGATATGGCTTAAAGGTCTCGTCACCAAGCCAAAACCTACTATAAAAAAATCAGATCTCACGCAATCGTTCCCTGACGGAGATCTAAGGGCTCAAAGTGACCTCGTACATGAAAAAGGCCGACCCGAATTCATTGCAACAGGGTGTAGTTACTACGTACCAAAACTAAGACAGTGAAAACCAAAACTCTCGTCAATAACAAGGCTAGCTAACTAACGAGCCAGTAATATTGACACGCAGTTAGCGTGGTCTCACTAACTCGCTTGAGACCATTATAGCTGTTACATTTCCCAGCGTTGAGCAACGCGGCCGCCGCCGGTGTGAATGCACACTAATGATTACACGGCGGGCGTCATCGTCAGCTGATGATGGGAGGAAGTTGAGCGGTTTCATGGCGCAAAACTGAAACCCGACAATGAATAATGCAAGAGCCGTAAAAGAGCTTGTGCCAAAAATCAACAGCATAGTAACGTAACGTCACGTAACTGCTGGGGCTCAGGCCTACCCTCTCAAAGAGGGTAGGCTGGTTCGGGCTATAGTCCACCACGCTAGCCCAGTGCGGGTTGGTGGACTTCACATGCGCCTAAGAATTTCTTCTTCGGCGTATGCAGGTTTTCCACAAAATATCCCATAGGGTCGAAGTGTCGCCAGGTATTCCTGGCGATAATAAAACAAAAAAAAAACAACTAAATATAAAAACAAAAACAAAAAAAAGACCTAAAATAGAAAGTATCTACCTATACTTATTTTAGACGAAAAAATAACGCGATGGTCATATCGAAATAGTGAAATAACAAAGACCGTAATGGTTTCTTCTGCATGTCACGGTCGGGGATCGAATGCGGACCTCTCGACGGGACTCGCCGCGTCTGCGCCTACTAAGCCATTTTTAATGTTCTAATTTTACTTAAATATTCCAAATTTCAACTCAATCCAGACGTTTTGACGGACATACAGACAGACAAAAAAGCTAAACGCCATAGAATACTTAACTCTCGCCACAAAGTATGTATATGGGCGCTCTTCATCCGAAAGCCCATCCTTGTCTACAATAGCCTTCGAGTATTTAAGGCGCCACTGTCAGGAGTGGAGGACTCTTATGGCGATTATGCAGGGGAAATTTTAGATAAAAAAATTAAGACTTGAAGTGCCAATCTCAGATTATATCGAAAGAGGAAGATAAGGTCCTTATATCTAGGTATAGTCTCAGTATTTCAATTGCTTTATCCGGTACCGAAGCACTGATTAACTAATAGTTTTTCACACATTAACTATAGTAATAATAGTTCTACCGAAGTACATAGTTTTGTTCAGCAGATGTTCATCAGTGTTTTATTATCTCAAAACAAAAATAATAAGTTACATTTTCAGTCGTAAATACATAAAAAGTACTAAAGTTAAATTAAAACTTCACATCAAAAATTTCCTTCCAAAATCATGAGAAAATGTCAAAATTTTTAAATTATTTTCCGACGCCGATTTCCGGAAAATTATCATAAAATACTAACGATTTACTTTGCTGATATTACTTAGCGGTAGTACGGGGTACCGAGGAAAAGGGGCAACGCCGCGTGACAGAAGCTGGCGTATAATAAAGCCAAAGTATAAAAACTATTAGCGGGCAATATTACCCGGAATAAAAACATCGTTACACAATCCCCTTCCAGAGACAAAATAAAACCCGCAAAGATCATTCGGATGCGAATTATGGACGCTCATTGGCGAAGATTCCCAATTTATGTCGCTTCTGCACTTAACAGATTTATCTACTATTGATGACTGTATTGATTACTGATTGGGCAAGGAGAGAAAGATAAAGATAATCCCTTAGATGAAACCAAAAGCAAGAAGACACGTTACTTACTGTTAGTGGGAATATCGCAACTTTAAAAACAGAAGAAATGAAGCCTTTTATTTACTGCCTTAATTTCCACGCACAATAAAACATAACAACAGCGGCAAATTCAGCCTGTAAGCTGTTGTAACATTGATTTTAGCCCCCCAGGTCCGTTTAGTATTATTCCCTGAATTATTCCCGTTCGTTATGTCTATTTCCTGGAATGTCCACTTCTTCGAATGACTTCTTCCCCGAATGTCAACTTCTCGAGTTATGTGTGCACGTAGTCGTGAACCGAGCGTATAGGTACTTAGTACCTATTCGTATTATACTTAATACATTGTAAAAAAGAGTACTGTATCTTATTTCTTTGGTTTCATCTGATTTAAGCTTTAAGCTATATTGTCAAAATGTATTTTCTCTAACAGCAGAGGGTTTCGAAAATATTTTTCTACAAAAAAGTCCACACTACGGTTCGTTGTTGCATAACATACAAGAAATCCAGTGATTTTTTTACAGCAGCGGTCTTATCGCATTTTAGCGATTGCTTCCAGGCATCATGTACACTTTTGTATTATTATATTTTGTGAGTGCACTATAAAAATTGTAATTTTTTGGCTACTTCGGTAGCGTAGTTTATGAAAAATCGTTAAAAAATACAGAACCTTTGACATGGCCAGTTTGGAGCTATTCTCTACGTCAGTGGTGTAATTTAATTCATAGGATTTAGGACTTGGATCACTGAATTGGAATATGGTTGGAATCATGTACTTAATGGGTTTTTTAAATTTGACTTTTATTAGGCTCTGGAAGGAAAAATAAGTGTAAAAACTTTACAACATAAAATCTTTGTGATACCTCACACCGTCGCCGCCGGGACCGAATCTAGACCTTCACGCTCCTTCACGTCCTGACATATTCCGTCTCTTGCGACCCCCATAAGACACTAACAAGACATAAGGCCGGGTACACACAATAAAAATAGCCGCAGGGCCGCGATTGGAAGCGCGTAAATCACGCGCCGTGCGGTGCGGCCGTAAACGTCTCGGCTGATTTTAATGTCCGGCCCATATGACGCGACCACGCAGGTGCCTCTGTGGATGCGCATATTATATCAAGATATCAGGGTAATACTGTGCGTATGAAGAACTATGTTTCGTTTAACCTGGCGTCATGGTCGATAGAATGGGCGGAAAAGAGAAGAAAACGAACTATCCTTTACAATCGTCTTAGGGCTCCCTAAACGATCATGCGGCATGACATGCAATACGTGCTGTCACTCATGCATGATCGTCTAGCTGTAGTGATTGACGTGCATGACATGCAAACTACGTGCTGGCCGTTGCTTCACTGTATTGATTGATAGGAAGCATGATGGTCCATCATGCAGCATGCCATTCACTTAAACGTTGCATGTCATGCAAGCATGATCGCTTAGGGACACTTTATGAATGACTATGTGTCGGTTTCACCTGGCGCCCCAGGATCGACAGAATGGGTGGAAAAGAGAAGGAAATGAACTGTCCTTTACGTAGACAGAGAAAGCAATGTATCTACGATCCTTTACAATCGTCTTTCTCTCTTACACCTATTGTCACTTTGACAGTTATTTTACACTTAAGACATAACGTTTTAATATGTATTTTTACTGAGCGTAATATTGTACCTACTGATGGTCAGTTAGAGAGGCTTTTTCAGTATCGCAAACTGAATAACTTTTGATATACCCACAGAATATTTTAATAGTGCTATGACTACGAAAAAGTTGACTTAGAATGGGGCACAAACGCGAACCAGTGCGTTTTGACATTGCACCGAAAATTAAACGTTTTTCGTTTTGTTTTAGAATTCAAATAGAAAAACAATGTGGGCAGAACGAAATACTATTTCTAACATGTGAACACCAATCGTTATAATTATTTATGGCTTATTATTTCTAGGTCTACGTCAAAAAGTTTACAGCAGGTCATAAAAGTTCTGGCATTGATTTTTTAAAAGTGGAAAGCTTTGTCTTTTCCATAAAAACTATAGAAAAATCATTGTTAATAATAATTATACTTTACAACGTGTATTTTAAGGACTCTTTCACACCTTCGCCGTACACGAATTATGACCGAACCGGACAATCAGGCTCCCATAACGGCCCTAACATTTACATTGAATATAAAAAACTTTATCATAAGCGCGTCATTAGAACATCCTCGGGGTTATTTAGTGAGACATTATGACATTATGGCGTCATTTGCCACTGTGGGCCGGCGCGGGGACAAAATGGCGGCGTTATCGTGTTTTCCCGCGCTTTCCGTCCGTCGTTACGCGCCAATTGATGACCGATCGAGTCGCTGCGCTCGATTGGCGGGATCGTTTGACAGCTATCACTGGCCAGATGACGTTTCGGAATTGTTTCACTGAAAAATATATTTTCTATTTTATTTTTAAACTGAGCAACAATAATCAAAATTTTATATGAATAAAAAAGATAATAATGTTTTTGGACAAATTCACAATAAAAAGAAACACAATAAACCTACTATTTTGTAATATTTTATGATTTTTGTACACCGATGACCTCGAGATCCCATAATTTATTTTAATTTACCACCCTGGTGAATTATTTTTTTCATGAAATGGAACCACCATGATTGAAATATAGTCTAGGTATTCAATAAAAAAAAGAATCATTTAAATCGGTTTACAGTCGGCGTATACATAGGAATAAGTCATAGATAATTCACAACATGATGAAAACTAGATCAAAAACATATAATAGTTTTCGAGATTAGCCCTGACACACAAACAGAGAAGCGTCCGAGGAACTTTCTCTTATTTTTCTCTGCTACTGATTTTTGTCAAACGATAATCCTTTGAGTCCATCTTAAATATTAAGTGACGGCTTAATCCGGCGTTATTTGTATCAAAATCGTATACTCGCGTCAGAAATGCTGTAACTCTTTTGATGTTTTTAATATTTGTATAACACTTAAATATTATTACGAGTCAGCGCCCACTGACATAATTCCGAGGTCGACATTATTGTTTATGATTCAATTTTCAAAAATTATGAGTGGCAGTTAGTTGGTTCGTAGACCTTGTCTTCGGAAGTATATTTCCCACATAAAAATAGCCGATATCCATAGATATAATCTAATCTACTAGTGGTTCTGTAAGAACAGTAGACCTCGCCAGCCCTTATAAACCAAACCTAAAAGAAACGAACAGAAGTCAACTTTGCATTTGGAGATTCAGTACTGAAGTGACAAAAATTAGCACTATAAAGCTTAATATTTCGCAAACGGATCGATAAATCGAAAAATGTTTTCCACCACCCGCGATATTTTTGAATGACCTATCCAACGATACCCAACACCATGGAATTCACGCGAAAAAAAATCATTCCCATTTTACGTACGCATATGCAGTTCTATTACGTATGCAGTTCTATGAACATAATTTAATTTTTCGACTTTCTTAAGTTAATCGACTATTACTCAAAAACTAATAGAACCTACTTAGCTCTTATAGTTTTCCTTTTAACTACGATGTATATGCTACTGCCGTGAATTTTTTTACATTTCCAGAACCAACCGTTTAGCTGGCCGGGGGGGGGGGGCGTTATACCCATGCCAAATTTTCGTCAAAATCGGTTGAAAAATGCGACCTGACCGAGAATTACAGACAGAAAGACAGAAGGACAGACGGACAATAGCATTTTTGGCCAATCTCGAAACATAGACGCTTCGCTCGCTCGGTCAAATAGGTACTAAATATGAAATTATTATACAATTTTAGGAGCGACATTTATTTTGTATTACAAAATAATTATTAATTTTTTCATATGCCCACTGAGCAAACCATAGAGTTATTTTTAAATTTTATATTTTGACATCTTTAGTTAACTACCTAGACTGCCTACTACCTCGTTGTGACGCTTTGGAAAAAATATTTTATTTGTAAAATTGACATTTATTTTATTTTGACATTGTAACATTACATTACAATAATATAACATAACTACCTAGATGTTTATGAATAAATGATTTGATTGATTAGAGAACACTGCGTTTACCCAAAAATGTTCATGATATCAGCCTTTCAACGTCCACTGCTATGCTATCCCATCGTCACAATCCAGAATCCAGTGATCGATAAACTAAAATCTCGCGATGTGTCATCGAACACGCTTCTTCCTACAGTGGATATAGTTGGAGAAACTACTCGCAGCGCTCAACGCTGACAGCTCGCCTACAGTCAGACCGTGACCACAGCCAGTGTAATCAGCTCCAAACATAGCAAAGGCAAAATGAAACGAAATAGTTTCTAATGTAAAGACTAAGAAAAATTATCCCATAGAACAGACGATAAAATAATAATAATAATAATCAGAGAGGGACACACATATTACAAAAGTGGTGGAGTAAGCTAGACAGGAATAATAATCTACTATCTCTTTCTACGTATGCGATTTTTTTGTTGGTACGTACCAACTGCATACCAACAAACAACAGCCCGACTAAAATAGATAGTGTTTGTTCAGTTTGACCCCGCCATTTATGAAGCGACTTCTCAAATTATTGGGGTAAAAGACTATTGCTATTTCATGCTATACGCTGAATGCAAATCTATGGTAAAAGACGATGTTAGAAGAAAAATCAACGGAGCAAACGTGTGACAGATAAGAACAGAAATTGCGACTAGTAATTATATTAATCAGGGCTGCGTCCTTGCGCCGGTCCCGATCCATCACAGCCAATAACGTTAATGGAAATAATTAAAATAACACATGGGGTTTCCGAAACGCCTTCGCTTTGTATGGGCTTGAGATATTACACTTTACAGGCAACCGTCTACGGGTTAGAGCTGATCGGTAATATACCTTGATTGGTAATGATGTGATGATTATTCTGAAGCCAGTCTTTGTAGCAACTATGCTGCTACGCGTAATGACGTACGACATAAAACGAGAATGCTGACAGTGGGATTAGTCCAAAAACTCAAAGTAGCATAGCGGAGTATGGAAAGAGCCGTGCGTTTCTGCTCAAGAAGCTAGCACGTTAAAGTGGCAGTGGGCTGGTTCAGATCGGTCGGAGAACCGATTTTACCACGGGGATAGACAAGTTCTCGAGTGGAGACCACGGCTCGCTAGCGTAGTGTGGGACGCCCCCCGGCTAGATGGAGCGACGATCTGCGTGCGACTGGCCTGGCAGTGACAGGATGCGGAGAACCGAGGATCGAGTTCAGTGGAAGCCGATGTCCATCCGGTGATCTCACGCAGGCTGATGATGAAACCTTTATAGAGAGTGTCGGTGGCTCAGTGGGGAGGACCGGCCTGATTTGGGCCAGATCTAATGTTTTTTTTCTCGAAGTCTGATTGTTTACTTAGGCTTAATTATTTATATTAGTCATGAAAATTATTAAATTAACGTCTATCTGGGTCTTTATTAAACTTCTAATTAGTTTGGATAACATGTTAATAACACTTTTCATGGCCTACGCCATAAACTGTATTCAAAAGTTTTTATAACGTGTTCCCTCGACAATGTTAACAATAGTAACAACTTCGGTTGCGACTTCAATAGAAATAAAATAAAGGCTGTTATAATCCAGTGCGTCCTGCCAGTCGCGACCTGCGGCGCAGAAACGTGGACACCGACAGTGGGCCTGATCCACAAGTTTAAGGTCGCTCAGCGAGCTATGGAGAGGGCTATGCTCGGAGTTTCTTTGAAGGACATGATCCGCAACGAGGAGATCCGACGGAGATTTAAGGTTACCGACATAGCCGAAAGGATTAGCAAGCTGAGTAGCAATGGGCAGGTCACACTGTCGCAGAACCGACGACTGTTGAGGCAGAAGAGTTCTGGAATGGAGACGGGCAGGTCACACTGTCACAGAACCCACGGCTGTTGAGGCAGAAGAGTTCTGGAATGAAGACGGGCAGCTAGGTCACATTGTCGCAGAACCCACGGCTGTTGAGGCAGAAGAGTTCTGGAATGGAGACGGGCAGGTCACACTGTCGCAGAACCCACGGCTGTTGAGGCAGAAGAGTTCTGGAATGGAGACGGGCAGGTCACACTGTCGCAGAACCCACGGCTGTTGAGACAGACGAGTTCTGGAATGGAGACGGGCAGGTCACACTGTCGCAGAACCCACGGCTGTTAAGGCAGACGAGTTCTGGAATGGAGACGTAATACATAAGGTGGCGGGAAGCGGCTGAATACGGCGGGCGGAGGACCGGGTGTGGTGGCGTTCACTGGGGAAGGCCTATGCCCATCAGTGGACGTTGAAGGATGGATATTACATGCGTGTATAACTGTATACATGATGCTCTGGTTTAGCGCGCCCTAACCCTACACGCGCCGACGGCACCGACTATAATTCGCGGCAGACGGTTTTCCTCGACGGTATTGGGTCAACATTGTCCAAACGCCTTCTGATTTACTAGAACATAGTAGGTATAGCAGTTTCGCAATCTCCCAAGCTAAAACTCAATGGAACGTTGGGAAATTTTCGTAATTAAAATTGCCTATGCTGGTAGTTTTTGTAAGCCGGGGAAAAATGTAGGCTACTTCTATTACCAACAAGGGGAAAATGATGTTAACGATATTTAATTAATAATATATATACATATATTAATATATATATTTATTATATATTTATTAATATATATTTATTTTATTAATATAAATTACTAGCTACTACAAAATAAGGTTCACCTTGGTTTTTATTATTTTTAAACAACCTAATCTATTAAATATGTTTTTTAAAGTTAACCAAATGTGCTAAAGATATAGTAATTTAAACAATGTTTAGTTTTATCTCTATTGATTGAAGCTTAAACTTAAACAATCTTGTTACCATTATTTGGTTTTGTTCGTAATATAATAAAGTACCTACACATAGATAGTTCTTGTTTATGTACAGCTAAATAAGTAGGTACACAATATAAAAATACCTACCTACTGCATTTAATTTGAAAGATGCGGAGAAACAAGTCCAACATTAATTTTCAGCTGAAAAGTAGGAGTCTTCCTGGAGATTATAGAATGTTTCTGTACTACCCGGATAATATTTAGCGTACAGTAATAGATTTATCTAAAAATATTAAACGTAAGCCGAAGCGTAGGTGGTTCAAAGTTTTTCGAAAATTAGAAGATAAACTAGCTAAAATAAGATAGATACCGAGCCATCGCAAAGTGTGCTTTTCATTGTGATAAATACATTATCATGGCAATAATGATGTGTCAGTGGCGTCGGGGATAAGACGCGGCCTATCGTATCGAAAGGTCCGAAGTTCGATCTCCGACTGTGCCATATAAAAATGGGTTTATTCTCGAAACTTAAGTACATTTACTGACTGCTCTCAAACGGTGAAGGAAAAAAACATCGTGAGGAAACCTGCATACGCCGAAGAAGAAATTCTTAGGCGCATGTGAAGTCCATACTGGGCTAGCGTGGTGGGCTATAGCCCGAGCGCACTCGTTGAGAGGGTAGGCCTGAGCCCCAGCAGTGGGGACATGTTAATAGGCTGTTGATTTGATAATAATATATCTCACGACAGTCTATACATCTAACTAATAAATCGGAGAGTATGTCTATGTGTATATCTTTTTATCCTGTCTGTATTACTGAACGACTCTGTTAAATCCAATATTTACAGCTATCGGCAGAGACCTATATTTGGCCTCGTATCATGTAATTTTGTTAAGTTATATTGTTTTTATACCTTTTGGTCTTACAAAAGAAAAAAAATTAATAATAAAAATATTATTATTTTATCCTCAGTCTTTATAGGGTTAATGTATTTACTTTAAAAGATAACTACATAAAATAAAAGATATTAAATAATATAAAATAAAGAGATAGTTATTATTAGATCAATAGATTAAACCGAATATGAAACACAGAAAAATTAAGAATGACTTTTCAAAAATACATTTCTAAGAAAGCTTAATTACTCGTAATATAAAATAGACGATTATTTGCCTCGTATAATATACCTACTGTAGTAGGTACCTACAGTAGGTATTCTCCCATAATTTTTCCGTCATTGCTAGGCAAGTTTTACTTACTTTTAGATATACGTTCCTAGTTCGAGTTCCTGACAGACAGACGGACAAAATATTTTGGCTATATAGGGGTATACCTACAAATGTAACATAGAATCAAATATCCTTCATTGATATGAGAGACCCATAGATTACACCGTGGTTTAAAACTTTAGTGAAATACTTTGTTTTATTTTTATTTTATTTTTTATGTTATTTTATTGTGTATCATTTTTCATTTTTAAATCGATAAAGTGTATATTGTCAATCGTCTCATTTCCGTAAATAGTGAAGGTAACAGCTAGTGAGGAGATCCGATATCGATGGAATTCCGGAAATTAAACCAATAGGTACAGCATCGGTGGTGAAAATTCGGAAATTCCACGATCGAATATTCAAAAATGAAATAATATAGAAATCAATGGCCGATATGCCCCACTGTTGGGAATAAGAATGATCGTAATTTATCGTATGCAGATGTTTGATCTTTCTTTTCATCTAAATGTCAAGTCAAGTCAAAACTATTTTATTGCATGTAAGTACACTGGGTACATTTATACAACGTCAATTTTTTATCTACCACCGCCTCCAAGGTGTTATATAGAGCTAGCGGAGCTGATATATAGATGTGGCTTCGGTATAGCATATTACAAGACATCTCAAAGGTTGCCCAGAAGTTATTGCATAAAGACCTAAGATCGCCGGGTACACATTACATCAAAATTGTATAACATTATGTCGCAAAACATCAGCTTCGAATGCCCTTCGGCCGCCTACGAAACCCGCTCTACGTAACCAGTTTCCTACAAATACTTTGTTTCCTTCACCGGTTTCGTAGAAATACATTTTTTTCTTTGTACGAAACTATTTTTTTTGTACGTAATCAGTTTCGTATAAAGAATTTAATATATTATTACGAAACTGTCAGTTACTTCATGGCCGAATTTTACTTTCTGATCAAAATTTTTATTTAAAAATTATACTAAAACTTTATATACCTAATTATCTATATTATTCTGTAACTTCGGAATACAAAGTATAAACTCAGAAGTCTTAATAAAACGCATCTTCTAAACCTGTTAAGTCTTACATACGAGTAGCATATGAAGGTTGGTTCACGTACTGACTGAAACATGTTACGTGACATACCTAGGAAATTTCAGAAGGTATACAGGGAGAGGTTAACTTTTGACAGAAGACAAAGAATATCAAACAGCAAAGAATATCGTCTCGCGAAAATATAATTTCAAACACTTCCAACATGTGTTAGGTACATCAAAGATGTAGCCTAATAAAGTCCATGAAGACGTGTTAAGTCTATGAAAATAAATAAATAAATAAAAAAGATCCGCGAGCGAGTAGGTACCCATGACTCACGTGCCAAGGAAAGGGAGGAATCCATGTCATCGGCAGACACATAATTAAATGCACGGTTTTTATTTTCTCATTAACCTTGCCGGTGCCCCGGTTTCAATCGGCAACGTTTTATTTTAGAAACACGGTGATTATCGCCGTTTAACACGTTCAGAAATCGAAGTTCGCTCACTCACTGCGCTCGTCACGTGTCACTCACTACACCGCTCGCGCGGCATCAATGAACACTGGCCGCGAACTCGCGAGAGGCGAAAGAAATAAATTTAAAAAGAAATAGTTCCGCGTGAAAGTTGGCGGCGAGTGGCGCGCGAGCGGGCGCGGGCGGCGCGCTGAACCGGTCGCGGCGACTGCGGCCTCACTGAAAAAGCTCCTTACAATACATACGCGTAGTGCATTCTATTTATAAAACATTAAGTTGGGCAGCGCCACGGCACGCGCGCGTCCACCGCCTCTATTAACATCATAATATTTGAAGTTATTAGGTCAGCTGATGAAACCCGTTGCGGAACACACCGTGTTTACGTTTGCAATGAAGATACCTAATTAAAAAAACGGCCGAGTCCGTGTTCCAAAACGCAGAGGGCTCCGTATGTCATAAAAAAATCTCTTCAACGATGCCACAAAAGAGCGACTACGCTCTGTAAATTTAGATTTAAAAAAAAAGATGCCACAAAAGAGGGTGCACTTAAAAAAATCATACTCCCCTTTACCACAGAATATATTACTTACACGGAAGTATATGGAGGTATGTCTAAAAAAGTCTTTTTTCATCACACTTGCTCGTTATGTGGATTATTATATGCATGCATACAGAAACACAATGGCCTATATACACCCGCGGGAGTAATGAAAATCAGTACAATATTACACCCCTAGGGACTATAATGTGTAGTTTTAAAAAATTGCGTTCACTCGAAGGCAAAGAACTTTATAGCAAACAGGTATGACATTCCACACTAAGGAGATTTTAAATCAAACATGGTTTTTATGTCTTCGAAACTTTTACAAATAGTAATTTAAACATTTACGCTTTAATTAAATGCATTATTTTTTGTGTTTTAAAAATGTTTTAGTTTACTTTGCAATTATTTCAGGGAATTTTATTTTGAAATTCGATAAAAACTGGCTGTATGGGCTTTCGCCTTTGGGAGTTTCTAAATGCATTTTTTATCATTATCTGTGGCAGTGGGGACCACCGAATGGCACTGATTGTGTCTTGGAGGCCGTGCTGCGGTTTTATGTGTTCGTGATTATAAACTACGCTCTACGATTTGGGCTTAAGAACTTGTTTCCAATTGGCCGTAAAACTACATATGAAAAAAACTTGAAGCTTCATTGACAAAGTTGACAATAAAACTATTTTATTAACTACCTGTAGTTGTGACCTATTAGTATAAATAAAGAGAGAAACAAACTTAAAATATGTCTGTCATGTGAAGAATCCGAGTCTGAAAGTGCAACAACAATATTAGCACCTCCGGATAGAGTGAATGCGGCTCAGTTGCTTAGTGAAAATTTGTTACCAGCAAAGTCTAAAGAAAATATATTTGTTCCCTTGTGTCGTAGGTATTAATTATATATTCCTCGCAAATGTGATGAAAAACATTGTGTGCATTACGGGAAGTAAGGGTATTACAAACTCGAGTCATTAAAATCCCTCCGCCTTCGGCGTCGGGCTTCTAACCGACTCTCGTTAGTAATATCCTACTTACTTCCCTTATTGCACAATGTACTATTATTTTTTGAGACTTATATTGTACAAAATTTCATGCATTTCGGTTTTGACAGGCTGCGACGGACGGACGCATGTACCTCAGGGAAAATCGAAAAACTTGTCACGACATCCCGGTTGGTAAGGGCAAGCCCCGGTCGCATGTTCAAATCCTGCTGATGAACGAATTTTTCTTTCATCATTGTTCAAAAGGTTCCCGTTGGACTACGGAACACAAATCATCGCTGTCAATACGTCGGCGGCCGCTTCTTGAATACATTGTAACTTTCACGACTGGTAGAAATATTTAATAAAATATTGTAATAGTGGCAGCATTGGAAGGGCTCCAACAATAATAGAGACGTAAGTACGTCGCCGTGAGTCGTGACGTGCTGTTCGCCCGTAAATCCTCACGAATGCCACTTTATTTACTCAAAAAACATATTGGTTACTGAACAAACTATAAAAGAAGATAAATATTATTGACTTCAACGTGAATTATGTTAAACTTGGTCATAAAACAAAATGGTTGTCTATTTGGATTTCTGTGAAATAATTTTGTAAAGCTGCACGTACACTGTACAGAGTTCGACGGTCTATTAGACATTTTCTACATAATTTCTCCGTTTTCGTTCAAACAAGAACTAAAGCACAATATATTGGCATTAAGTTCGCCTTTTGTAAAAATTGTGCAATAAAGTTTTAATTATACAATAAATAAATAATTATAATTACACCGATGCAGGAAGTTATCGGTCATCTCATCTGCATCTAAAACTCTTTAAACCACGAAACCTACGACAATATAGTTGAAAAAGTAAACTTTTAACTATAAAAATTAGAGATCTTAGATGCATATATATACATTTTTTAACTACTTATGTTATACTAGCGGACGCCCCGCGACTTCATCCGCCTTAAAAGTATTACTGTGCCGAGTATCATCAATATACTTTTAGCCGTTATATCATGGTTGAGTAAACTTCTGACGAGGCGTGGTAGCCTAGTTGGTTGTGCACTCGCCTCTCTTTCATGAGGTCGTCAGTTCGGTCCTTGTTCCGTACTGAAACAGATGTTTTAAAACACTTAGGTATAGGTACTTAATTAGTTGTAGATGTATTTGTCCCATTAGAATTATCGTTGAAAGTCAACATAATTTGAATGTGAGAGATTTGAAATTTTATTATTAAGTGTCTTGTGTGACCTGGGAATTTGTCTGATTCGCACCTGAAAGCTGTCAAGCAAGTCCTGTAGGGCAATCTACGCGAGGAGTGACATCAGCGCCATCTCTGTATGCTGCAAGTCAGTTCTCCCCCGCCATTCGGACCGACCACCACGAAAAGCGCGTGCTCCGCACCATTATTTTTGTTAATGTGAAATCAACGAATTTAAGAACAATCGAAACTCAGGACACACACCCCGAGGTGATCGTTTACCAGTGCACCAAGGAACCACAATACACGCGAGGATTGACTTTGGGAGCCCTCCACGTGCCGGCCGGAGACGACGCCAAGCCCTGGATCAGGAGGCGCGAGGCAGTTGAAGGTGTGGTCAGGTTAGTTCCCAGTTGTCCGTCGCAACAGTCCTGGTCCACACTAATGAATTTTTCGGGTTCATTATGATATACCATAGGCTTTTCGATAAAGGAAAACACTGTGAGCAAACCTGCAGACGCCAAATATTATTTCACATAACGTAATTATTCCATAAGACGCAATGTGAAAATTGTTCTTCTAAAAATACTAACAAAACATAATTAGGTACTTAATTCGGTGAGTATAAAAATTAACATTTCAAGTGCTTCAGAAAAGAGTTAGTTTGGCGAAACGTCAAGTGGAATTCAAGAATGGCTGTGTACACGGCACTTTATACCAATCGTAACGTCGCTCAGCGTCATCTCCCGCTTCTTAAAGTGTCAAATTGACGTCAGCCGCTGACAGAAATGACGCAAGTGTGACGAAAAATGTAATTTTTCTGAACAGATGCGTTGCGACACGCGCGCTGACTGCGGTTGACATCCGACATCGAAGGATTTTCACGCGGGTTCCAGCTGATTATTCACAATACAAGTCGTTCGTGAGTTAGAAACACCTTTGTTATTTAAATGTAACTAGCTGTTTGTTGTGAGTAGCTTAACTGTGCAAAACCAAAAAATAATTAACTACCTACTAAAAAGGTACAATAATAATGTTTGTACAAATTAACACACGGCTGTTTAGTCCCAAACTAAGCCGAAGCTTGTAAATGGGTAAATACTTAACAACTGATAAACATACTTAAATACTTTTTAAAATAAATACCTACATACAAACACCCAGAATCCGAAAACCAACAGATTGCTCATGCCATAAATGTTAGCCCCGGGTGGGAATCGAATCCACGGCCTCTGGTGCAGTAGGCAGGGTCACTCCCAACTACGCCAACAGGCCGTTGAGCTGTGTTACAATTCAACCGCCTAAAATCTAAACTTTAACCGGATTAATTTTGTTTTACTCATTGAATTGCAAAGTCGTTCAACGACATAATTGAAAAAGTTTGTCTCAAACTTATTAACAGAAGAAATAATTAAGAATTTAGTTTGTAACCTTAATCACAGTACCTACTTACTTACTTACAAAATTTCGCGATAAACTAATATTTAAAGAATATATCAGAATAACAAATAAGCTATAAATCATAAAGATATTAGGAATGTAAATTGGCCAATCCAAATTTGACGCGGGTGAAACGTCGATCGCCGTCGAGTGTGTCTTGACCTTTAGAGTTATAACAAAAATCTTTTGTCATTTACCGATTATGATTGACACAAAATAAAATTTATTTTTATCTGAAGCCTGCAGCTTGTTGAAAAATTCGCTCTGTTTCAAAACGCGCCTCGGCAATTTGCGACGTGAGTGACAGATGCACGGCGCGGCCGGGTGACAGGTTGTGACAGCGCGCGCGCAGGAAAACATATTCCGTTACACTCGAAACTGGAGGCGGGCGGGGTGCGTTTTTAATTTTTAGAAACAATGTACGGTCGACCGCACATCAGTGGTAACAAAACCAGTATAAACTGGTCTCGCGTAGTATTGAAACTCCCTGATAGGCTAGGCCAGCTCAAGGTCAAAGTGTTTCCACTGATGTGCGGTAGACTGTACCATGTGGGAATGAGACTGAACTTGGTTCGGTACATTGATAAACGAAAGAAAGGAATTATTCATCAATGTACCGAACATTGATGAATAATTCCTTTCTTTCGTGGAATGAAATGAACCGGATGGAAATGATATAAAATTAAATAGAATGGAATGAAATTGAAATGAATGAATTGGAGTAGAGACCTGTATTGTATTTGTTGGTGATGATGCCCTATATTCTTACATTAGTTAAGTTTGTACGGAACCCTCAGGGCGCGAGCAGTACTCGCACTTGTCCGTATTTTTAAACACTGAAGCAGGATGATCAGCGTGACGCGACTGGAATTATGAGATTAATTTACTCGTAAAACTTATACAATGTCTGTTCATCATGTACATAACTATCTGTTGCCCGCGACTTTGCTCGTGTGGAATAAGTTTTTCCCGCGGAAACAGCTTACCGCGGTAAAAAGTATCCCATATATTATTCCAGGATTTAATCTATCACTGTACCAATTTTCATCGAAATCCGTTCAGCCGTTATAGCGTGAAAGAGTAACAAACACCCATCCTCACAAACATCGTTACAAACTTTCGCCTTTATAATATTAGTAGGAAAGATAGTATAGTCATACTACCGCCATCATATTCAGCCTCCACCAGTCCACTGCTGGACACAGGCCTTCCCAAGGCGTGCCACTGAACCCGATCTTCGGCTCTCCGCATCCAGTCACTGCCAGCCGCCTCGCGCAGATCGTCGCTCCATCTAGCCGGGGGGCGTCCCACACTACGCTTGCCCACGCGTGGTCTCCACTCGAGAACTTGTCTACCTCAGATGTGACGATCCCTTTGTCAGTTCAACGTAAGTACTAACTTTTTGAGCTATGTCGAAGGCTTTGTTGTCCGGCTGATACCCGCCGCCATGTTGCAGTTAATATAAATAAATAAATATAAATAAAACATTTTTATTTCAGACCATAGATCCATAGAGTTAGTAGCACACATACATAACCTATGTTAGTACTTAAATCATATTTTATTATATTTTAAGCACTATTTACACCACACTTCTTGGGCGTACGGACGCTCAAGGTCATGTTAGAGCTAGATGCAAAACTGTCGTGAAAAGGCTTGCTATACAGCAATAATTATTATTATTTGCTTGCACGACGTGCAGGATGTGTGCTGGACCTAGCAAGGCATAGACAAGCTCTAACGTTTTTAAAAGTGGGTTTTGGCTTGGTTGGACTAGACTTTTAACCCTTAGAGTGTTAATCGACCCATTTGGGTGTCCTGTCAAATGTCCACTGAGTGTTAAAGAACCCAAATGGGCGTCGGCGACACGCAGGCACATTAGTACGGAAATAAGCGACGATATTAAACTTTACTCGCTTTGATTTGCTGCAAATGGGTCAGAATAAAATACTTTCGTTGCCAAAACAGTAAAAATGCGGTTGTTAGTGAAAAAAAGGTGAGAAAACTATCTTTGATACGACACCCGTTTCGGCGCGGCTGTCTCTCCCTAAATTGTCACCAAATCGTGGTTCAAACAGTTTATTTTAGACTTATCACAAGGAATCCTGCTGAAATATAAGTAACAATCAATTTAATTATATAAGATTGTAATTACGTTTGCATTTTGAGTAAAAAACAGTGGTTGAAGTGATGGCATGGCATGATCGTGGCATTTTCCTACGACATTTTTCTTAGATTTTCTGGCATAAAGTTTGATCTATCCACATGTATTTATGATGCTACTCATAGTAAATTTAGTCACATTTCTATTAATACTATGCTTTACTCATATTTTTACCTGTAATGTACGATATTTCAACAAACTAACGGTAACGGGTCATGACACACTTGCGGACTGACAGTTGGCAATCGTACACAAGTAATAATGTGGATACGCCTTCTACCTGTGCCTTCTACAGTAGGGAATTATTTTTTTCAAACCATACAGGTCGAATTGCTAACCTCCTTCTTTTTATATTACAACTAGCTTTTGCCCGCGGCTTCGCCCGCGTAAAAAAGGTTTTCCCGCAAGTTTTCCCGCGGTAAAAATACATTTCGTAGTAGACATCACAGAGGAACCTTTCTGCAAAATTTCAAGTCTCTAGGCTCAGCGGTTTAGGCTGTGCGCGTTTCTTCCCCTATTTTACATACTTAGGGGTGGAATTTTCAAAATTCGCGAAACACATCATTATTGTTTTTAAACTAAAAGATTAAATATAAAATTTCACGTTCCTAGGCTCAGCGGTTTGGGCTGTGCGCGTTTCATCACTAAAGCGTAACACACACTGCGCGGCGGCGTTGCGAAAGCGTTGCGGTTTTTTTCTGTAATGTTCGAAATAGTATGAAGCCCTTTACATCAAAGCGGCGGCGGCGCGGCGCGTTATTCATACAAACCTTCGCCGCCGCAACGCTTTCGCAGCGCCGCCGCCCAGTGTGTGTTACGCTTTATTTTACACACATAGGAGTAGAATTTTCAAAATTGCCGAAACACGTCATTATTGTTTTTTAACTGAAAGCCTAAATATTAAATCCGGTCGCCCACGGAGGTTTCCGTTCCGTCAGCCACACTAATATGCTATCACTGTACCAAGTTTCATCAAAATTAAATGTTTTTCCCGCGGGAAAAGTTTACCGCGGTAAAAAGTTGCATAAATATTATCCCAGGATATAAACTATCACTGTTAGGTTAGGTTTGGTTAGGTTAGGTTAGCCAAGTTTCATCAAAATTTAATAATTTTTCCCGCGGGAAAAGTGTACTGCGGTGAAAAGTAGCCTATATGTTATCCCAAGATATAAGCTATCACTGTGCCAAGTTTCATCAAAATTAAATATTTTTCCCGCGGGAAACTATCACTGATGGTTAGGTTAGGTTTGGTAAGGTTAGGTTAGGTTAGCCAAGTTTCATCAAAATTAAATATTTTTCCCGCGGGAATAGTTTACCGCGGTGAAAAGTCACCTATATGTTATCCCGGGATATAAGCTATCACTGTGTCAAGTTTCATCAAAATTAAATATTTTTCCCGCGGGAAAAGTTTACCGCGGTAAAAAGTTGCCCATATGTCATCCCAAGATATAAGCTGTCACTGTACCAAGTTTCATCCGAATCCGTTCAGCCGTTATCGAATTTCCCGCGGGAACAATTTACCGCGGTAAAAAGTAGCCTACATGTTATTCCAGGATATAAGCTATAAATGTACCGAGTTTCATCAAAATCCGTCGATCCGTTCTTGAGTTATAAATTATATATGAGAATCTTTGCACCCCTATTTCACCCACTTAGGGGATGATTTGAAAAATCCTTTCTTAGTGGAAGTCAGTGCTATATGAGGTACCTCTGTGCCAAATTTCAAGTCTCTAGGTTCAGCGGTTTGGGCTGTGCGTTGATCAGTCAGTGAGTGAGTGAGTCAGTTTCGCCTTTTATATATGAGATTAAGCTTTTTTTTAACTTGCCCTGTTAGTATGTATGTGTGGGTCAAATCTTGCAAGTGAATTTTGACCCACTTCCTGATGTTTAATTGAGCTGAAATATTACATACGTATGTAAGTCGGATGACAATGCAATATAATGGTGTCACTGAGCTGATATGATGATGGAAGCGGAAGGTGGCCACGGGAACTCTGTAATAAAATCATGCAAACCCATCGAGTTTGGGCTCGTTTGATTTGTCTTGACAGGTACTCTGATCGTAGATGGTTACCAGGGTCTGATGATGGAGCCGGAAGGTGGCATTTTAATTGGTATGGCCCAGCCGGATATCGAACTTCGGACCTTTCGATATGATGGGCCGCGTCTTATCCCCGACGCCACTGACGCTCTACAAAACTAAAAAGTTGAAAAAGGAACTCTGTTGTAAAACATTGTACATAATAACTTTTTTTTTACTTTCTCGACCGTAGTACCAGAGGTACGTACTACGGGCAGAGGAAGTATTGTAATCGCGAAGAAAAAGATTTTCCAATTTACGCATAAATGTGTTCTGTATCGATAACATTTAACTAGGTATCGGAAAACCAAGTAGCTCAATCCCGTCCGTCCGCGTACGTCAGTCGTCAGGCTTGGCTTTGTTGGCTAACCTTTGGTCCGATTGGGACCAAATTTGGAGAGTGTTTAAATTTATATTATCAAAGGATTATCAACAGTTATCTCCAGTCAATTACAGAGCGATGTAAAATTTAATTAACATAAAGTTAAGTAATAATTGTAAAAAGCATATTTTTACACTAACTTTTGCCCGCGGCTTCGCCCGCGTAAAAAAGGTTTTCCCGCAAGTTTTCCCGCGGTAAAAATACATTTCGTAGTAGACATCACAGAGGAACCTTTCTGCAAAATTTCAAGTCTCTAGGCTCAGCGGTTTAGGCTGTGCGCGTTTCTTCCCCTATTTTACATACTTAGGGGTGGAATTTTCAAAATTCGCGAAACACATCATTATTGTTTTTAAAATAAAAGAGTAAATTTATAATTTCACGTTCCTAGGCTCAGCGGTTTGGGCTGTGCGTTTCATCCCCTATTTTTCATACTTAGGGGTGGAATTTTCAAAATTCGCGAAACACATCATTATTGTTTTTAAACTAAAAGCCTAAATATAAATTTTCACGATTCTAGCTTCAGCGGTTTAGGCTGTGCGCGTTTCATCCCTTATTTTCGGCGATGGAGAATACTCTTATTTTACATACTCAGGGGTGGAATTTTCAAATTCGCTGAAACACGTGTTCATTGGTTTTTAACGAATAGCCTAAATACAATGTTTCAGGTTTCCAACTTTAAAAATGAAGGACTTTCATACAATCTTTGCACCCCTATTACACCCACTTAGGGGATGATTTTTGAAAAATCCTTTCTTAGTGGACGTCAGTGCTATATGAGGTACCTCTGTGCCAAATTTCAAGTCTCTAGGTTCAGCGGTTTGGGCTGTGCGTTGATCAGTCAGTCAGTCAGTGAGTGAGTCAGTTTCGCCTTTTATATATGAGATGACTTTATTGACCGAGCGAGCGAAGCGAGCGAAGCGTCTACGTTTCGAGACTGGCCAAAAATGCTCTTGTCCGGCTGTCTGTCTGTCTGTCTGTCTGTAATTCTCTACAGGTCGCATTTTTCAACCGATTTTGACTAAAATTTGGCATATGTATAAATTAATTAAACCTACAAAATGAGTAGAATAAAATTTTGAAAAACATTTTTTTTAGAGTACCTACCATACTCGCAAAGTGGGAGTGAACTTTTTTTTTCTTGTGAATCCCATAGTGTGAGATATCGTTGGATAGGTCTTTCAAAAATATTGCTGGTGTGTGAATACCATTTTTTCGATTTAGGGATCCGTTGGCGAAATATTAAGCTTTAAAGCGGTAATTTTTGTTAGAGTCACGTGTCCCCCCCTGCCAGCTAAACGGTTGCTTCTGGAAATGTGAAAAAATTCATGGCAGTAGCATATATAACGTAGTTACAAGGAAAACTATTACGGCTAAGTAGGTTCTATTAGTTTTTGAGTAATAGTGGATCGACTTAAGAAAGTTGAAAAAATAAATTATGTTCATAGAACTGCATACGTAAAATGGAAAATTATTTTTTTCCGCGTGATATCCATGGTGTGGGGTATCGTTGGATGGGTCTTTCAAAAATATCGCGGGTGTGTGATAAACATTTTTCGATTCAGGGATCCGTTTGCGAAATATTAAGCTTTAAAGTGCTAATTTTTGTCACTTTAGTAGGTACTTTTTCTGTTTCCAAAGTTGACTTTTGTTGGTTTCTTTTAGGTTTGGTTTATAAGGGCTGGCGAGGTCTACTGTTCTCACGGAACTACTAGTTATAATTTACTTTTAACTATTTCTTTAAATTAACATAGATTTGGGCAAAATACCATTTCTTCAATGATGGAAATGAAAAATAATGGCTAAATGAAGCGCCAAAACAATCTTCATTTGTTTTTCCGACTTGTAGAGTTTTGTTTATACTTCCGTATTGCAGAGATTTGTATTAACACAAATGTTTTCTTTAGCTAATTCATGTTTTTATTTTTACTTTCCTATTATTCATAATGAAAAGCACAGTGTAAGAACTTATAACGTTATAATTATCGTAATTTACAAAGGCCTGCGGTGTACTTGCCAATGTTCAGTTAGACAGATTATATCCAATTTGTATTTTTCCAAATATAATTATAACTCTAATACTTTGCTGTCAGAAAAGCCCCGAATGTTTTGATGTAATAATTGAATAAAATTGTGCTTTCCTTTTGTCATAACTGAGCTAGATAATCCCTTCCTCTGGTTTAACACTGATAAACCATCATTAGCGGATTTTTTTATTGTCATGGTATCTAACCTAAAAAATGTATAAGCTTATTTGTATTACTACTAACATTCGTCATAAAATGTTGTAAATTATATGCTACTAAAGTAGCTAATTGTCTTTTAAATATCATTAGGTGCGTCCAGACCGGGCGAGCCGTCGCGGCCGCGGCCCGCCTCGCGCGGCAGCGCGGTCGGTGTGGACGTGACAGGCGCATGCCTCGCCCGCATGCTCGGCCGCGGCATGCGCCTGTCACGTCCACACCGACCGCGCTGGGATTATCGAAGCGAAGGGATTATCTAGCTCAGTTATGACAAAAGGATCTGCATCCAGTCACTATCATCATAATCAACAGCCTATTAAATGTCCCCACTGCTGGGGCTCAGGCCTACCCTCTCGACGAGGGTGTTCGGGCTATAGTCCACCACGCTAGCCCAGTGCGGGTTGGTGGACTTCACATGCGCCTAAGAATTCCTTCTTCGGCGTATGCAGGTACCGTAATACTAGGGCCATGTTGATTAAAAGTTAGTATCAATCAATCATACACTTTCCCTAAATACTTAATTGTCAGAAAAATTGCTAGGCCAAAAAAATGTCATAATTTTATGTCAGTTCGCACAGAATAAACCATCTCGTTTCTCTGTCGTGGTTAATTTGCTATTTACACACCGCACGCACACCAGTGTATGCGTTGATTAAGTCATTATTAAAATTATCCAAAAAAATGACGAACCAATCAGTGCATTTTTTCATTCGTCAAAATATATTTTTTCGAGAACCGCTTGTGAAAAAATGACTAATGACCAGCGTTTTTTAAGAATTGGTCTGAATTTGCACAGTGAATATGTAATTAGCACAGATTGTTCTCTCTTATTTGAGTTTGTTTTGGTAACGAGGTAATTACTTGACAGTGCCCCCGGCTAGGGTAATTTTAACTGAATTTAATAAAGGTAAATAAAGGAAAGAAAAGAAAAAATAAAGGAATTTAATAAAGGTACTTATTTCATACAAAAGACATCAACGCGTCACTTTTCTTTTTCGCGGCGGCTCGGGCGGTGGGGACACGCCTAACTACTACGGGAGTCCTCAGCTGTGAGGTCAATAGTCACAGTATTATTTTTATTTACATTATTATTTAATTATTGTTTACTACCTACCTAATTCATCTTGTGTACATACCAGTAGTACTTTGTCATCAATAACTTAAATTGTGTAATTTTTTATTACATGTACATTTTGTATTTTTGTCAAAATACACTAATTCATCTTGTGTACCAGTAGTAGGTATTGTGGCATCAATCGCTTAAATTGTGTCCAAACAAAAACATGACATAAGTCATATCCATATTATTCTTCGTTTTTTTTTGGTTGAAACCACTAAATTGTTTACTATTCTAAGACCATTGTTCTCGAAATATTTCTATGAAACGAAACTTTGTTTTGTACTTAAACTATAGCCTTGTTACCACACTTTTTGAATTATAAATTGTGTTCAAAATAAATAACAAGTTTTATTGTTATTTACATTTTAGTAAAATCAGATATTTGTATGAACGTAATTAGACCACTTTTTGTTTACCTGCAAATTATAAACTATTACATCTACACTTGTGATGCTTTTATTGTACTTAGATAATGTCCTCAAGTTATTGTTTATACAAGATTGAACCCGCTTCGTTGTTTTATCAATTAGTATAGGCATGAAATACGACACCCACTTGAGGTCGAATCCGAGCGCATGACTCATTCCGCTCAAAATTTGAAACATGTGTTACTAAAAAAAAATTTACTGGGGTATGGTGTTTTATTGTTTCCTCATATTTCTAATAGGATGTAGTGTAGAATAAAACACTAAGGTAGTCTGAAATTTCTTTAAATTTTAATAAAATTGCGTTTAACTTGATATTTATTAGTACTGTAAAAGTTTTGTCATAATTTCCAACTACTAGCAGACAAATAGTACAGGGAAAAAATGAAACTACGTACATTATTAATCTGGCTATGTCTATTACCTAAAGTATACCTTTGCATTTCAGTAAAATCTGAGAAAAAAATATTTTAGTGGGAAAGCGCAAAAAAAAACCCCTGTGTGTGGTAGGCACCCATTTGGGTTCCACATTCTACAAAGTTTTGGCATTTTGACAGCCACACTCTAAAGGTTATGGCATATCTCAATTAAAATATCAAGTAATATGGCTTAAAAGTCTTGTAACCAAGCCAAAACCTACTTTTTAAAGCTTGTCTATGCCTTGCTGGATGCCTTGCTAGGTGCCGCGCTAGATGGTGTAAATGCTACGTCTAAGATGACCTTCTAACATGACCTTGAGGGGGCGTACGCCCAAGATGTGTGGTGAAAATGGCGCTTTAAATGCACATTGACCCAGTGGCCAATGAATCGGCTGTCAAGCCTATCGCCTATCACGGCCAGGATGCTGTTGGTGCTTTTGGTAAGACTACCGAATACCCGCGAATACCGCGGTAGTCGCGGCGAGACACCGGGCGACCCACATCCGCAGGTGGGCGTCGTAAAGGCCAGCGCACACGCCGCGGTTGTAAAACCGCACGATCTCGCAGTGCAAGCGACAAGCGGCGCGGAAACGTGGACACTGACGGTGGGCCTAATCCACAAGTTTAAGGTCGCTCGGCGAGCTGCGGAGAGGGCTGTGCTCGGAGGTTCTTTACGAGGACATCCGACGAAGAACTGATACCTCATCCAGTCTCACGGTGAGAAGTCTCGGCGAGAAATCTCGAGTGAGTGAGTGAGTACGAGGCGACAGCGAGAACGAGTCGCCGAGAAACGTTTAGGCTTAGCCTAAACCAGACTCACGGCGAGAAGCCCCGAGAACGCCTGAGAAATGTGAATAACCATAGTTTCTCGGCGTCTCGTTCTCGCCTCGAACCACCTCTAATACTCACTCACTCACTCGAGATTTCTCGCCGAGACTTCTCGCCGTGAGTCTGGATGAGGTTACCGACATAGCCGAAAGGTTTTTTTTTACAAATCAAGAAGCTTGTGGATCAACAGCTAATAAATTTATTAATACTTTATAATTTTTAAATAAATACATAATACAAACACCCAGAATGCAAAAATCAACAGATATGCTCACCACGCAAAGTTGGTCCCGTTTGGCAAACGAGCCACGACCTATGGCGCAATAAGCAGCTGTGTGATTCTGTAAAGTACGAATTAAAACTCGACCATCACATCGCAACTCACTCACTTCACTTCGCATCCGATCATGAAAGACCTTGATGTCGCATTGTGTAAACAAATACAAGTTACACAATAAACACTTTACTTGCGAAGTAAAGTGAGTATTGAACTGTAAATCATTGAGTTAGAGACCGATCTCACTGCGGATTCAGGATCGAGTTGCACAAATACGCTTACAGAATAGCAGGGCAGAAATTGGTAGACAGAAGTGGCAATGGGCAAGTCACATCTCGATGATGATTTTTACGCCAAATCGCCGATCCCCCGTCCCTGGCAGCGCGTGCTTTGTCACCGCCACATGCGCGTCAGATAATAAATCACCCACCGCCGCCTCGCATTAACATAGTTACAGTTTTATTATGGGTGACTGCACCTACAGTTGGTGAACACATGGTCGGTAAATACACGCAGAAGACTCATCACTCACTGCATCATTCGTCTTGTTTTGTAACAACTTGTAATTATTATACCAATTTCGGAGAAATGTATTCCATAATAACCTGTCACCTAGTTGGTTACGCAGTCGCCTCACATTCAATTCAAATTATTGCACATTTTAAAGATTACTACTGACTGCTCTCAAACGGTGAAGGAAAACATCGTGAGGAAACCTGCATACGCCGAAGGAAATTCTTAGGCGCATGTGAAGTCCACCAACCCGCACTGGGCTAGCGTGGCCTGGTGGACTATAGCCCGAACGCCCTCGTTACGTTGAGAGGGTGGGCCTGAGCCCCAGCAGTGGGGAATAATAGACTGTTGATAATGATAATGTTAAAAGATTACAACAAAAAAACAGATACAATAATACACTAGCATGGTATCTATAAGCATATATATATATATAGCATATATACGCGGACTTATCTCTAAGAGCGATTTCTTCCAGACAACCTTTCGTTCCTGAGATTGTTGGCCCGTATCCATGAGTTTTTCGGAACTTATGTATACTTACGTTTTCTGAGGACGTTTTTTGTGGTGGACACCAGATACGCCTCAGAATATCAAATCAATTAACAGCCTATTAACATGTCCCCACTGCTGGAGCTCAGGCCCCCTCGGTTCGGGCTATAGTCCACCACGTTAGCCCAGTGCGGGTTGGTAGACTTCACATGCGCCTAAGAATTCCTTCTACGGCGTATGCAGGCTTCCTCGCGATGTTTTCCTTCGCCGAAAAGCCTGTTTTATAATAAATTGTTTTGTTTTGACATCTCTGGATTTATTTATTTTGACATGTTGACGTGATGATTATGTTATTTAATTTAATTTATGACTTGACTTATGATTTAATTTATTTATGTAACTATGAAACTTGTTTTTCGAAACAAATAAATAAATATTTAATAATATACCGTACTGAGGTTCCAACTCACGGACGTATGGGTTAGTCCACTTTGTTCGCCACAAACAACCTACATAATATATGAGATCACTTTAGCAAAACGGATACAACTTTAAAAACTAGACAGCACTTTCTGCCAAAAAAAACTGCTGTGTGGGAAGGCCTATGTCATGTGGTGGATGTTGAGAGACTGATATGATGATGATGTAATCTTTGTATTATAATTTTTACATCAGTCAAGAGTTTATTAAAGCCTTTGATATGTGTGCGGTGCGTGTGAAGCCAGGTGGCGAGCTAGTGCGGCGCCAATCACCGAGAAGCCTCTGCAGTCCCTCACACAATCCTTCATCGCTTTATCGTTTATTTATTGAATGTGGCAGGTACAGTGAAGCCGGAGTGAATTGCCTTCTACAAATAAAATCATCAAAAACAAAATCCTTACTAGTATTATAAACGCGAAAGTAACTGTCTGTTTGTTGCGTTTACACGCCTAAATCACTGAACGGATTTTAACGAAACTTTGTATAGCAAAAGTGTATATCACTGGCCTACGTATAGTCTATAAAATAGCTCACAAAACGACCGAGAAATAGCGACCAGCGATAAAAATCCTTCCAGTTTAGTAGACTGGTTGGTATTGAAAAAAACAATCTACCTGTTTATGTTTTATTATAAAAAAAAACCTGATTGACTGAGTGAGGTACAAGACTGTAACAAAATACCTGATATCCTTGATATTGTAAGTGCTACGCCGTAGCACATCGTAGCAATTATATTTACACCACATTAAATAATTATTATAATAACTTAATAAAAAATTACGTATTTAGGTATTTTTTAGAAAAAATATTTTAGATCGAACCTTTGAGTATTAATACTCAAAGGATCGAACAGGTATCCCTGTTGTTGTTTTGACTTAATTTAAATTGTGGTTCTATAGTTCAGTAGATTAAGGTCAAAATGAAACATTTGAGTTACAACAAAATGAACATACATGAATTACTTGACTGTAGTCAATAACTGGATATTTATTTTCATAACTAATCACATTTAAAAAATTATCCCCATAAAAAATACAATGTAAGTATAACATTATTCAACAATTTGTATGGTAGGTACCTCAAACAAAAAGGTGCCTAAAATATGTATTTATAAATAAACGGTATTGTAAGTTGGCCAGTTTCACGAGACAGCACTACACTCGCGTAGCGTGATAGATAATACAGAGGCCAATCAAGTATGAACACATTCTGCCAATTCACCATGACTGCACTATATTTACAGGGTGACAACGAAAATTGAGTCCAGCCGACAATTTCGTTAATTTAAGGGACTCTTACACCTCTTGCTGATAAAGTCCCAGATACCCTATCTACAGGTTATCTGACAGATAGCCTATTTTTTTGGTTTCACAGGTATCTGATTGCCTACATCTTATATATTTTATATAGTCTATCACACAGATTAATCTGATAGATTAGTTTATCACTAAGATTACTATCTGTAACAATATCAGGAAGTGGTGAAAGAAGCCCTAAAAACATTACAAAACTTTATCCTAATAAATATAAACTGTCGTCTATTGTATAAAATTATTTAAAAGACTTATAAAAAAATATCTCTATGTGTTCAAAAATTGTACTTTTGCGACTCCCATGCATTCTATTATAGCACGCTTTTTTTAAAAAATATTTTGTTTTATGTAAGTTTTTGATTTCTTTGTAAAATTTATATTTATTATACTTAATTTAATAAAGCCTCAAAAATACAAATCTTAAATACATTGAAGTTATATTTTCTATAAAACTTTTTTTATGTCATTTTCGTCACCGTATCTAACATTACATTTACATTTTTATTTAATAATTAATCTTACACAGCTTATCGGGAAAAATCCATGTTTTAACATGTTTTGTAATCTCTTTTAAGTTATCGAAATAATGGCCTTGTCCAGGCCTTATCGTTTTCATCCTGTATATTGTATTATTATTGTAGGAATGTATTTGCTAAGTGATTCGCTAACTCGTTTACTTACCTGTATTGGCAATATATCACAATTAATGTTGTATTAGGATCCATTCAATTATGAAAAAATCACTAGATCATTTCGTCTCTATTTCAGGTAGGTAGGTATAGGCTACACAATCATTTAACTATTACATAGATAAAACTATACAGTTAGTATACCTCTGTAACACTTCATACAACTTGAAGTGAAAATTCGTATCGAACTTATTCATCATCATCATATCAGCCTGTAGACGTCCACTGCTGGACAAAGGCGTCCCCCAGGGAACTCCACGACGACCGGTCCTGCGCTAACCTCATCCAGCGGGTCCCGCGACCTTCACCAGTCGGTCCACCTTGTGGGAGGCCTGCCTACGCTGCGTCTTCCGATACGTGGTTCTTCCTACGTGGTTCGAACATATTAATCTGATTATAATAGTCAGTGGCCTCGGGGATAAGAGCGTCAGTGGCCTCGGGGATAAGACGCGACCTATCATATCGAAAGGTCAGAGGTTCGATCCCCGGCTGGGCCATGTACCAATGGGTTTTTTCTAGGAACTTAAGTACATGTACTGACTGCTCTCAAACGGTGAAGGAAAACATCGCGAGGAAACCTGCATACGCCGAAGAAGAAATTCTTAGGCGCATGTGAAGTCCACCAACCCGCACTGGGCTAGCGTGGTGGACTATAGCCCGCACGCCCTCGTTGAGAGGGTAGGCCTGAGCCCCAGCAGTCGGGATATTAATAGGCTGTTGATGAATGATGAAATAATAGTCTATGGCCTGTACTATTATTTATTCTGTGTCTATGGTGAAAACGGCTTGCCTGATCAGTTAGAGTGAATAGTTATATAGGTAGGCTCTCTAGACCTCCTTCTCAGTACTCCGGGCGCCACCTTCAGGAACTCTATTCTTGAATCGCTCGGCTCGCTTCCACTAATTTTTGTATCGGGTGTCGAAGGAAAATCAGTGAATCGAACACTCGAAGCGAGGAGAGAGATTAAAAAATAGGACTCCTGATCTCACGCCAACCATTCCCAGATGCAGATCAAAGTGTCCAAACTGTCCTCGTTGTACAGTCGACCGCACGTCTGTGGAAGCACTTTGACCTTGAGCTGGCCTGGCCTATTAGGGAGTTTCAGTACTATGAGAGATCAGTTTATACTGGTTTTTCATAACTCATACTCTGAAAGAAGGTCTGAAGTTGCCTGAGTAGCGGGTTGAAAGTAATACATCTCAGCCCTAGGGAGAATCGCTTTCAACTGACAGCTGTCAAATTATATTAAAAAAACTAGTACTATTTTGACATTTCTATTGGACCATGTTCCAACTGTCTATACAGCCACTCAATTACAGCGCGATGTAAAATTGAAATAACATAAAGTTATGTAATAATTAAAGAATATATATTTTTAAATGACTATCATAATTATTACTGTCAACTATTTTTTTTTCAAATAACATAGATTTGGGCAAAATATTTATCATTTTTTCAATTATGGAAATGAAAAACAAATGGCAGAATAGCTGGCCGGCCACAGAAAAAAAACAAAATAGACGGGATAGCGGCAATCTGATCTTCTTTTGTTTTTTCGAGTGGTAGAGTTTTGTTTCTACTTCCGTATAGCAGAGATTTGTATTAACACTCATTTTATGTATTTGTTTTTACTTTCAGTGTATTCTTAATGCAAAGCACAGTGTTTCCCTCGGGTTCAAGACTTATTTAGAGGTCCCTCGAACTCAACCCCGAACGAACGAAACCCCGTCTCGGGACTTAAATAAGTTACTTTCACCCCTGGGGTAACAATGTACTATTGTTTCCACTGACATGCGGTCGACCTTATGAAAAAGTCGCTTGTTTTGTTTCGGTCGAAAGGTATATTTTTAAAATCTGCAAATTCTTTATCAGACGTATTATTATACATTTTGTAAAATCCTGTCTGTAGACCTATAAGCAGGCAGATGGCAGGGTGCCACGAAATAATGTGATTTACGTAAACATATTAATTATTGAAGCTGCAACTGGGCCCCCAAACCTAATGTAAGCTACGGAATACGTGATAGTTCGAGTGAGAAAAACACGCTCGAAAATGTATAGCATTAAGCTTTGCGGAGTCGTAAAGCAGTGTCCACTGCCTAATATGGTATTTCCAAATGGTATTGCCTACACTTTATACACGTCAATTGATTGTAAAGACTGCGAGACGGAAGTTTAATACCATATCTGTTATTTATATAATCATCTATTTTATAACTAGTGGTTCTGAGAACAGTAGACCTCGCCAATCCTTATAAAGCAAACCTAAAAGAAACGAACAGAAGTCAACTTTGCAGGTGGAGACAGATTATGTACTAAAGTGACATAAATGCAAACTTTAAAGCTTAATATTTCGCAAACGGATCCCTAAAACGAAAAATGGTTTTACACACCCGCAATATTTTTGGAAGACATATCCAACGATACACCACACCTTAGGTTTCGAGAAAAAAATTCACTCCCACTTTGCGAGTATGCTGGTATGTACGTAATCTAAAAAAATGTTTTTCAAGATTTTATTTTACTCATTTTGTCGGCGTGATTAATAATTACCAGAGTTGCAGACAGAAGGACAGACGGACAAAAGCATTTTTGGCCAAGCTCGAAACTGAGACGCTTCGCTCGCTGCGTTCGCTCGGTCATTACAAGCTATAAGGACATTATATCCAGCTATGTGTGTGTCGGTCAACCCCGGCTGTGCCATGAGGTACGGTCGACCGCACGTCGGTGGAAACAAAACCAGTCTAAACTGGTCTCCCATAGTATTGAAACTCCGTAAGGTCAAGATCAAAGTGTGTCCACTGACGTGCGGTCGACTGTAAAAATGTTATTCTCTAAACATAAGTAGATACATTTACTGACTGCTCTCAAACGGTGAAAGGAAACATCGTGAGGAAACCTGCATACGCCGAAGAAGGGATTCTTAGGCGCATGTGAAGTCCACCAACCCGCACTGGGCTAGGGTGGTGGACTATAGGTCCTCGTTGAGAAGGCAGCCTGCGTCTTATTAATTGGCTGATTTGATATCCTGCAGTGGACATGATAGGCTGGTGTTTGGGTTAGTTTCTTGGGTCCTGTCGTGCATTGGCAAGCTATTGGCTTAAGTTATGCATGCCGCGAACTTGCAATGCATTTTACATCGGCCTGGCATCTCCGATCGCGTGCTTGCATTTCATTTACATAATCTGATTCGACATAATCTATATGGAACGTCACGAAATAAGTTCCGATTTGTTTCCCCAAAGAATATCATCGTACGGTCGACCGCACGTCCGTGGTAACAAAACCAGTATAAACTGGTCTCTCATAGTATTGAAACTTCTTTAATAATCTAGGCCGGCTCAAGGTCAAAGTGTTTATACGATCGTGCGATCGACTGTACCACCCGAATATTTTTAGTATTAGTAGTAGTTTACTTTAGCATGTAACTTATTGTTTTAACATTCATCATCAACAGCCTATTAATGTCCCCACTGCTGGGGCTCAGGCCTACCCTCTCCATGAGGGCGTTCGGGCTATAGTCCACCACGCTAGCCCAGTGCGGGTTGGTGGACTTCACATACGCCTAAGAATTTCTTCTTCGGCGTATGCAGGTTTCCTCACGATGTTTTCCTTCACCGTTTGAGAGCAGTCAGTAAATGTACTTAAGTTTCGAGAAAAAACTCATTGGTACATGGCCCAGCTGGGGATCGAACTCCGGACCTTTCGATATGATAGGCCGCGTCTTATCCCCTACGCCACTGACGCTCTTTTTTGGTGGTGTTTTAACATTATCATCAACAAATGAACAGCATGTCAATTTGTTCCCACTGTTGGGACACAGGCCACCCTCTCTAAGAGGGCGTGCGGTCTATAGTCCACCACGCTAGCCCTACTGAGCTGGCTAAGCCTAAACAAGACACCCGAGAAATGTGTATGTCAATAGTTTCTCGGCATTACTTCAAGGAGTTGGGATGGCTGGACTGACGGTCGGGGGAATCGCACTACTCCCGTTTCGTGGAGTAGTGCAAGGTACCCCCCCCCCCCCCCCAGGCAAGAAGATTCTTACCTCTTTGGTCGCGCGCGCGCTCCCTGTGGAGATCGCATCTTGCAAATTTAGTATGGGACACGAAGAAAAATTCGGTGTCAAAATCCGGGGGGGGGGGGGTGCGGACAAAGGAAGCGGATTAGCGGGAGGAGATTGCTAATACAAATTTATATGGAGTTTAAAAATGAGAATGTGTGAGTGAGTATAAAAATTATCATACATTTGACACTATTTTGGCACCCCCTAAAATGCTTTTGTTACTCATCCATATGGGAGTAGCTTTTTTTTAAATTCATGCCCCCAGGTCACCCCCGTTTAAGAATAAGAATAGTTTCTCGGCGTCTCGTTCTCACTCTCACTTCAAACTCACTCACTCGAGATTTCTCGCCGAGACTTCTCGCCGCGAGTGGATGAGGTATCAGAGAAACTCCGAGCGTAGCTCCGAGCACCTACAGGTATGTTAAAGTCTGAAAGGATAGTTTTAAGTATACATAAGACTGACCTGAAAGAAGAGCGTGAAGGCGACCCACTGGTAGTACTTCCCGTAGCGGCGCGGCGCTGCGCCCGCGCCGCGCACGCCGGGGTACGCGCCGCCCGCGCCCGCGCCCGCGCCCGCCTCCCCCGCCACCGTGAACGTCGAGTGGATCCAGCAGTACGTGTTCAGCACGTCCTCGGGGATGTCCCTGGACGCACACAGAAAGGTCGTAGGATAATCGGAAAATTCGGTCTTTGCGAAAGTCCTAGGATTTTTGCAAAAGCCGGATAGTTGGAATGTTTAAGAATGAATTTCATTATCATCCGAGCCATTTTCAGGATCTTTGCAAAAAACCGAGTTTGTTCAGGACGATTGGAAACTTGAACGCTGATTGGCTAATCTATGAGTCGTTAACATAATGGAACTAATTAATTATGTAGGTACTACATTGGACAAGGAACCCATAGAACAGCTGCTTAAATAACAATAATAATCAGAGAGGGACACACTTATTACAAAAGTGGTAAGAGTAAGCAAGACAGGTATAAAATCTTCTATCTCTATCTACGTATGTGAATTTTTTGTTGGTTTGTCCCCCAACAAACCACAACCCGACTAAAATAGATAGTGTTTGTTCAGTTTGACCCCGCCATGTAAGAAGCGACTTCTCAAATTATTGGGGTAAAAGACTATTGCTATTTCATGCTATACGCTGATTACGGTTCTATGGTTCATTCTTTTTCTATGAGGTACTACGTGTACGTAGTACATATTAGTTCCATGGTCGATATACATACATAAACGTTTTTAAGCAGCCAATCAGCGCTCATGACTTACGAAACGTGACCCGTTTTTCGCTGTTAACCTAAAATACGCCGGATTTTCGCAGATCCTGAAAATTTCTCGGATGATAACGGAATTCATTCTTACATGATGTTTAAGCGGCTTTTTGCAAAAATCTTAACACATACCTTGTCCTATTAATTATGCTGTGCCTAGACTAGCTGTTGGCCGCGAACTTTGTAAGCGTTAAAGACATACTACCGGGTTGTATTTAAATAAACATCTGACCTAACCTAACCCACAATCTGATAATTGGTCTACAATTATCTTAGAAAAATGTCAAATTTCTTTGACAATTAAGTAATAATTAATGTGATAAAATCTGAAACTAACCGCGCCTATTTGCGGGAGAGCGCCACCTACGGCCGGGTGTGGTACTAGCGGGCCGCGGCGCGCACCTGGCGCGTATTTAGTCTATGGACTTCCCCGCCAGATGGCGATAGAGATGCTGTAACTTGTTTATTACAGACAAAGATATCGTATAACTTGTATATTCCAACAATAGGTACGTAAGTCGACCACACGTCAGTGGAAACACTTTGACCTAGAGCTCGCATATAGAGTGTCAATACCGAGTTTGCGAGACCAGTTTATGCTGGTTTTGTTGCCACTGACGTGCGATCCACCGTACCTACATAAAATAACTAATACTTAGTAACTGTTACTTCATAACTAAACTTTACTGTTATCCTAGGTTCAAACCTACCCGCTGACTTACTTTTCGCAAATTATTTATTTATTTACTTTTACATGAAATAAATGCGCGTTGCCACAATATGCGCGCTAAACAACATACATATATTATGTATATTTTTGTTCTAAATAGATAAATTCATATTAATTATCATAAAGCTTATAATATAACTATAATATAGCTTATAATAGTTTATGTAGGTATATCTATGTATTTAATATATTTATGTACATATTATGTAACAAAAGTATTTATTTTTTTTAAATAATTTGTACCAATTTATCTATTTGTAATGTATGTAGTTACCTATCATTTAATTACTGTTTATATTATCATATTGTTTTAAATAAATATTGTTTTAAATTTTTGCGCCTACCACTAATTTATCTGCATGGCCCAAAGGTCAGCTGGTAGAGAATGCCATTGGCATTAAGTTCGCCTTTTGTACAAACTAGTGCAATAAAGTTTTAAATAAATAAATAAATAAAGCCTCCAGCCTCATAAACTGCGTGAGCACATGTAAATTAATTCTTTATTGTTAGGAAAGGCGTTAGATTTTTGTATGAAGCCTGGGGATACCTAAACTTTAGGAACTTTTTTTGTTAGGTAGATCAATTTGGAGACTTGTCGACAAAGGACATCATTATAAACAAATACTTTCCCTTGGCAAAATCTCTTAGCGTGCTGTTTACGCGAGATATTTGACTTCAAAGTTGAAAAGTCAACCCTTAACCTCCTGAGTCCTGGGAGAAGTGAACGAATTTTTTTTTTTTTATGTTTTACGTTTGGTTTTATTTCAAATTTTTAGTCCTAGAAAGAAGTGAACGTCAAAAAATACACTTATTTTATGATTATTATTTTTTAAATGTTTTAGTTACGTTGTATTTTTAAATTTTATGTCCTCAAGCGAGGTCCTGGGGTCCCAGGAGGTGAGGACCAACCTGGTGTGTATGCAGTCAATGGGGTTCCCCACGAGGTGTCGCGTGGTGAGCGCGGCGCTGGCCGCGAGCAGCGCCGCCGTCGTGGCGCCGCAGTGCAGACGGAACGCCACGGAGTCGATTTTGGGGTTCACGCCTTGCTGTTGGGGGGAAAGGCGGTAATAAGGCTATTAGCAGAGATGTACAAAAAGCATTTAAATACAAAATGCAAAATACTTTTCAGATTTACTATTTCAAATGCAAAATACCAAATAGTTTTGCGTTTTGTATTTCAAATGCTAAATGCAAAATAGGTATTTTCAAAATACTTTTTCAATATAAAATACCTTTTGGGCAAATCTCAGATATTTTTATTTATTTTAGGTATTTATCATGATAAATAGAGACACAATGCCAAGCCGAACAAAAACGTCTAATATGGCACCTTATGACCTTATGCATGACATTTTGGTCATCAATACAAGCGTCATTCGTTCATTTCATTTTGTTTGACTGGTAATATTGCCAATGTTGGCTAAACTTAATCACAAAGTATTTTGCATTTTGAAATGAATATTAAAAATGCAAAATACATCTCGAAAGGTATTTCAAATAAAATACAAAATGTTTTTTACTAACAGGCATTTAAATGCAAAATACATAATAGGTATTTTGCATTTTGTATTTGCATTTTAAATAGAAGTATTTCAAATAAATCGCATCTCTGGCTATTAGGTAGGTAGGTACATATTTGTTTACGTAAAGTAGTTGTTTAAATAAATTGTAGCGAGTTGCAAGGTAAAGCTACGCCGCAAACCGGCGCGGCGCGGCATTCGATGGCACTGCGGATATTCAGTGCCTATCATGAATGACGCATTTATTTGAAGTTTGATTTTAATTGAAGTTTTTATCATCACCCACCCCCCACCTACATACACATGAATATGAGCAGTTTTATAGCTATAAAACATCCAAAATAATATAATTCACCGTAAAGAATTCTCGAAACGCCTTAGTTAATGCATTTTTTTCAAAATCCGTCTATCTGTCATCTTCATGCCTCGAAAGAAAACTCGACCGATTGAGCAGATAATGAGAACTATTTTTTTAAATCGATTGTATAGGTATCAGAAATAATACATAAAGAAAGAAGTTTCCCGCATATTGTGTAGGAGCATACGCTTTACACACTCAGCAGGCTTGTTTCGTATCAGTACACGTACTCACCCCGCCGGAGAGCAGCGCGTAGATGCTGGTAAGGATCTCCATGGGCCTGCGCGGCTCGCCGCGCTCGCGCCGCCGCCACGCGCCGCGCGCCGCCGCGGCCGCGCCCGCCGCACCCGCCGCGCGCGCCGCACAGCTGCGCGACCGCCGCCCCCACGCGACTCCTGACTCTCTGCCGCGCGACAAAACACTCTGAGGTTAGCTTAAAGATATTCCAGGGTCACAAAATCAGTCTTTGAAGCTACTCAATTTCTTTTTTCGAATTTTCTGAACGTCATTTTCTGAACTAGACTATTAATTACACAGGAATGAAATTCAATGAAACTCAGAGAAGATTCCTGACAGTATAACCGAAATAACAATTCTAAAGGACGGATTAAAAAAATAAATTAGAAAATCGTAAAACCACATGAAAACAAGCCAATGCAATGCAACCCGAAGCCAGATGCTATCAACCAACATAAAACAGCGAAAAAAACACGAAAAGAACATAAAATAAATCTTCCGAATCCTACAAATAAAACACATTAGCAGGCCCTTCAACTTACCAATCCCGAATTGATAGACACCGATGGAGTCTAAAAATAGAACTACAATTAACTGGAAGTGAAAATAAATAGATCAACGGATCTCACGGTCGGCGCGCGTCGACTTACCACGTGTTGTGAACTAAACCCAATTTTTAGGGAAAACGAACGAATTTGTATACGCTTTGTAAAGATTTGATCAGACTGGACGAAACGTCTGACAGAACTCAAGAAAAAATAGATAAACTAGCGAATAAAAGTTTGACGAACACAAATCTTGGGAATCCAAAACTGTTTAATGTTAATTTAATACAGTTATTTAAGCCGAAATTTTCAGTGAAAAAATATAAGAAATGAATAAATCAAATTGTTAATGATGTCTCCAGTCTGCAATCCGGCCTTACTAATTTACGTGATTTAATTCCAACAAAACATTGGAAACTTTCCAAATCGTTGGCTAACGCTGATAAATGTACTATTGACTGCCCTTACATCTAATACAAGTGTGTTTTATGCGTAATTAAATAAATCGCCCCGTATCATTAAAAAACAATATCAATTTGTTTAAAATTTCAACACATTAACAGAACGGGCAATTTGTGAATACCATGTATTTAAGACATAAAGATATAACTGTGGGGCTCAAGGTGTAACCTTGAGAGACTCCTCTATTTCGCATAACACAAAAGCATTCTATTGAACTCAGATGAAAGACAAAACGTTAAAGAATAAAGTCAATAAACGCGTACATAAAATTTCGCCGCGCTACGTCCAGTTTAAAGGAGCATGTCAAATAAATACAGATGGTTTGCACTGTCAAACGCTTCCCACGTGTCAAAGAACGCAAAGATTGACGACCGAACAACTGCGGCCGTTTGTTTGAAAAACTCTTTGTCTGCATGATAACTCGTGAATCAGAAATTAAAAATGGAACTCGGTCAAGTCGGCCCGAATGGTAACATCCTCGATACTTATTTTTCTTTAATTAACGATTGTGTTTTTGAACATGATTGGACCGGCATTAATACCGGTCTATACTAGAGCATATATTTTTTTAGAAAATTGGTACCTTATTTGGAATATTTTGTAAAGCTTTGTTTATAAAATTTAATAAATGTTATAAAGCAGTTGCTCTACTTTATAATATGGTATACTTAAATCATTTTAAATAAAATATGCATTAAATGATAATTTTTGCATTCAAAAGCATAACCTGCTGTTGCAGAATATGATGTTGGGAATGGGACCTATTTATTACAACTAATTTTGATAATCTAATTTATACATTACCGTATGTGCTCTTCTGAATTACTAAAATAAATAAAACAAAATAAATAAATGATCTATTTACTTGAAGTGCTTGTGAATCATACTTTTATTTATTTACTAATGCCACATCCACTCCTCTAGAAATTCTTAGGCTATTATCCATTGTGGTTTCTAATTTAAAAATAGAGTGATCCAGTTCATCTCTGTGAATTAGTTCTGAACGTAAGCTATCGTCTATTAGTAAACCTTGATCTACAAACAATCTGTTTATTTCTCCAGCAAATAACGTAGTATTAAAAATAATAATGTGCAAGATCTCTTCATATAAGTTTAATATTAGGTTTAAAGAGTTGAATTTTATATCTTGGACAATGACCAAAAACCTACGAAGAGGTGCAATGTTTAAACGTGCAGACAGCCACTTGGTTACAGTCTGTATAAATAATTTAACAGTTCCTTGCTTAGCTTTCTCTTGCTAGGTATTAAAATAATTATATTATATACCCACTTAATAGAATTTATGCGCATGCGCAATATTAATGAGATGTCATTGAAATCAATTCTTACAGAAGAAAATTCTTAAATATTTGAATTTAATTAATAGGTAAGCTCAGTAGGTACTTAGGCTATGGCGTCATTATTTGTGTGTTTCTATCAAGTTTTTATGCTTTGAGTTTTTATGCCATTATTGTTAACCTCAACTAGCTAAGGTATCTGGATTAAAATATGAAAGGTTGTCTGGATGAAATTGCTCTTACTGATACGACCGCCAAGATGTACTATGCTACTGTATCGTATCTGTTTTTTTGTTTGTAATTTTTTAAATGTGCATTAGAGAGTATTGAATTGAATTGAAAGTGGTAAATTGCAATGCAGAAGCGAAAGTAGCCGAATACACTGTTGGTAGCGATTTACCTGCGATTACTAATCCTCTGTGAGCGGACTCCTCCGTCGGCGCGTCCTCCGGACGTCTTTCCCATCTGACGGTCGGCGCGCGACTGGCCGCGGAGCGCCTAGCCGCGCCCGCTCGCCGGCAGCGCCATCTCGTGCTGACCTATGACAACTGGAGACAAAGTTTTGTTAAAACGGGGGTAGAATAACATAAAACTTGTACCTATTAATATTAAGCTGAATAAATAATGCATCTTAAACTAGGTACGTTCTTTTATTTAGGTCAAGAAATTACTAAAAAAAGCCAATGAGATTTTCAAAAACTAAATTATGAAGTTATATATCTTATCATATCTTGAAAAAGGAGCCAGGAATACCTGGTGATACTTCGACCATTTTGGAATCTTTTGTGTCAAACCCTTGTCCGCCGAGCGGTGCCCCAATCCGTTTTTTGGTGGACTATACTGCCGGCTTAGACTAAAACCTCTAATCTTTGGGGTATGCAGGTTTCCTCACGATGCTTCCGTCACCGAAAATTCCCAGACTAGGGCGGTGCGCGGCGATTAGTGTTGATACGCTGTTTGTTAATTTTAAGAAAATTTTTAAAAAAACAGTTTAGATTTAAATACCAAGTAAGTAACAAATGAGCATTATTAAACTGTTTTAGTCATGAATCAAAAAAATTAGCTACTCGCGCGCCACCAAAGAGATTTGAACTTTCCTGGTTTCAGAGGTCTTAGCACTTAAAATTCATTGCATTGTTTAATTATTGCATGTCTCCAGCGACTTTCAACGACTTCCAACATTCGTAGCATTTGGCTAAATCTACCGCCTGTATGTAGAGTCGCATCCTATTATCTTTTTCAGGCCGTTGGTTCATCTGGCAGGGGATAACCCATGTTATGATAACCAACATACATACTTATCTACATTTACATATTAATTTCCACGCTGTATTTTTATAGTGCTTGAATCACATTAACTTTACTTCTTATTACACGTTTCAAATATCCTACAGAGCTTACGACGAATGCTAGACATTTTCGCTTTGCTATTTTTAGACTCAGACTGCCTTTAAAGTGCAAAAGCGACCGTCTTCTTTCTTTCTACCGAACACATTGTCAGATATGGTTTGCCTTCCACGTTCAATATTTGTGGACAGTAAATGCATACAACTTGAAGTCTCTCTTCTCTTCTTTCAGGAAATATTATAAGAACATTATTTACAACAACACAAATCAGAAAGCAAATTTACGGCAATGCATGGGTACATTTACTGACTGCTCTCAAACGGTGAAGGAAAACATCGTGAGGAAACCTGCATACGCTGAAGAAGAAATGCTTAGGCGCATGTGAAGTCCACCAACCCGCACTGGGCTAGCGTGGTGGACTATAGCCCGAACACCCTCGTTGAGAGGGTAGGCCTGAGCCCCAGCAGTGGGGACAGGTTAATTAGGCTGTTGATGATGGGATTTCTTATTCTGTTTCATAGACTAGACTTCTAAACAATTTTAAAGGCAGTAGCCGATTAAGGGAAGACAGTGTGCCCTAGAAAGATGTTGAGCTGGTATCACGATTCACGAACCGACACACGTCCTTAAGTTGCCAATGAGGCAGTTAGCGGTATCGACTTCATTTTATTACCTACCCATATATATCTCTATTCTTACACAATTAATTCATCATCATCATCATCATATCAGCCTGTAGACGTCCACTGCTGGACAAAGGCCTCCCCCAAGGATCTCCACGACGACCGGTCCTGCGCTAACCTATTAATTAATTGAATTACACAATTAATTGATTGAGCTGAATTTTGAGAATGAGCACAATCTAAGTAAATAACCGGTGGACTTAAAATATGAAACATCCCTGGTCTCGTCGCGGCCAGCACCGATCCGGGGCCGACCGTCCCCGAGCGAACCGATTCAATTTCCGCAACACTTCTCCCCGAAACTTTTAGGCCGCGCCGCGGACACAAACATGTATGTATATAGAGGTATGTCGCAGACAAACTATAGTAATTTATTCGGCCGCTAGGCACGACATATATGGATTTTTATAGAACATTGCCGGCCGCCTGCTCGCATTTATTTGACTAGTACAGCATTTTCGATTTATCTCGAAGAAGGTTGTCAAAATAATGTTCACATTTCCAAGCATGTTTGAGAAAAACATAATATATACCTCTATCTAGTTATGTAGGAGACAAACTATTGGTACAGTAATAAATTAAATAAAAATGATTTTTGCAGCTTTTTTCCCAACAGGATGATCTCTCCAAAACCGTGATAGGTGACGTATGCACGCTGCACTGCAGCTGTAGTACAATGTCAACTTTACACAGTTCTGTTTGAGGTTGACGCTTGATAGGGAGATAAATGCATACAGAGATGATGAAGGCTTAAGATTGATGCATGAGATGACAGCAGCCTAGTCCTTCGTGGCATCCTGGCTGTACGCCACCAGGACTACCACCAATATCGCATTATACAGTATGCTTCAAAAGGAAAGCAAACAGGTTTCAAGAAGTCCAGTATAATATTCGAGTTTCCAATACCAATTGAAATTATTGTTCGAAATAAAAATAGAGGGAACATTGCTGTTTGTTTGCCCTGCTCACAGTAAAGCGATAAGCTGAGTGAAACAAAAGGATTAAAACTGAATTCGCACGACGTGCATGTAAAACAGAATGGTTTGTTTTGTTACATTTCGTATACCAAAATGCAGTGGCAATTATCTGTGCATTTGTTAAGTCGTCTAAGCTCAGAATGTCACATTTGCAAAATGTCCCGTTTGCAAAATGTCTCGTTTTAACAATTTAAGCATACATTAAGGCAAAGTGAGTTTTCCTCTAGTTAAGTACCTACGACGTGCCTGAATCTTCATTTGTTGTTGAAAGAATCAGCCAATTAATAAGACGCAGGCTGCCTTCTCAACGAGGACCTATAGTCCACCACCCTAGCCCAGTGCGGGTTGGTGGACTTCACATGCGCCTAAGAATTTCTTCTCCGGCGTATGCAGGTTTCCTCACGATGTTTTCCTTCACCGTTTGAGAGCAGTCGGTAAATGTACTTAAGTTTCTAGGAAAAACCCATTGGTCCATGGCCCAGCCGGGGATCGAACTCCGGACCTTTCGATATGATAGGCCGCGTCTTATCCCCAACGCCACTGGAGAACATACCTACTTGTTTAATAGAAATAGAGTGAAACCGTTATCTATTATAAAGTATAAAATTTTTGAGAGGCGAAACTATTCTTCGTCTAGGGGTGTTCTTGTCATATTTCTCCAATCCGATGTTGGGCTACCTCCATCGTCAGTAAAGTGGTTCTAATTAAGTCTTCTAGGGCGGGTCTGGGTGGACATTGAGGGCACTGTATCAAAGCTTGGAGGTATGCAGGAGCAATTTTGTGATCAGAAATCCACAACTACAAAGGACTCTCGCATGCAGTCTGACGAACAGCGCAAGGTAAGGGATAAGTTCGTTGAAGTGGCAGTGGCCTGGTCACATGTCGGAGAACCGGTAACAGCTGAGGTAGATGAGTTCTCAAGTGGACACCACGATTGGGCAAGCGTAGCATGGGACGCCCCCCGGCTGGATGGAGCGGTAGACGACTGACTTGCGGAGACCCGAAGATAGGGTTCAGAGACGCGCCTTGGGGAAGACCTTTGTCCAGCTGTGGACTGATGCGGGCTGATGATGAGGTGGGAATCCCTTTAGCATTAGGCTGACCCTAGTACTTCCCATTCCCATCTAGGAGATTATGGGGAAGGAGCCAAACGGATCGTGCTATGCAGAAAAGATTAATCCAATCCAATTAACGATTTCTACGCGAAAGTTGTCGTAGAATTATACCACCGATAAGTATAACCCGGCAGCGCTTGCACCGAACCGTTCGATATATAAATATCGCTCGACATATATCGAGTGTGTCGCAATCTACCTCTTTTACGGCGCACGCTAACCGATGGAGTTATTGCCAATTGACAACAGTGAAATTCTACATAGTTATGCAAATTTAACTCGTTCGCGTCGCGGTGTTTCGACAAATTGGGTGCCGTTTTTGCATTGCGGTGTAATGTTTTCGGTGCCGTAGTTATCTTCTATCGAGCACCAGATCGTATACACGGGTCGTGATCCTCGCATTTATTTTGTGGGTAATAAAAGTTTTAATAAAACATTTCGTACTGCCCTGCTATTCTGTAAGCGTATTTGTGCAACTCGATCCTGAATCCGCAGTGAGATCGGTCTCTAACTCAATGATTCACAGTTCAATACTCACTTTACTTCGCAAGTGAAGTGTTTATTGTGTAGCTTGTATTTGTTTACACAATGCGAAATCAAGGTCTTTCATGATCGGACGCGAAGTGAAGTAAGTGACTTGCGATGTGATGCTCGAGTTTTAATTCCTACTTTACAGAATCACACAGCAGTTGCAGCCGTTCGGCAGACAGTATGCAAATGTTAAAGGGCTTTAGACAATGCATAGTGCATTCATCATCAGCCTGCACTAGTCCACTGCTGGACATAGGCCTCCCCCAAGGCGCGCCACTGAGTCCGATCTTCGGCTATCCGCATCCAGTCACTGCCAGCTGTCCTACGCAGGTCGTCGCTCTATCTAGCCGGGGGGCGTCCCACACTACGCTTGCCCAGTCGTGGTCTCCACTCGAGAACTCGTCTACCCCAGCGGTTGTCGGTTCTCCGACAGATGTGACCAGCCCACTGCCACTTCAACGTGCTAACCCTTTGAGCTATGTCAAAGGCGTTGGTTGGCATAGTGCATATATTATTAAAACAAATTTAAACATACAATATACTAAAGAAAAACAATCAATTTAGTCTCGACTTGCATTTTATTGAATTTACATAAGAACTGAAGCCTTTGACACAGCTCTAAAAGTTAGTACGTTGAAGTGGCAGTGGGCTGATCAGGTCTGTCGGAACTGATAACCGCTGGGGTAGACGAGTTCTCGAGTGGAGACCACGGCTGAACAAGCGTACTGTGGGACGCCCCCGGCTAGATGCGTAAGGCGGCAGTCATGACTGGAAGATCGGGTTCAGTGGCGCGCCTTGGGGTAAGCCTATGTCCAGCAGTGGACTATTGCAAGCTAATGATTTATAATTGCCGCGGGCTAGGTCCAGTGGCTGATGTCCACTATTTTTTTTATTACCTATCGTTCAGTAAAAGACACTGAGTTCGTCCACTGCTGGGCATATAAGCCTTTCTGGTTGCTTGCTCCATGCGGATATATGTAATTATGGTTTACTGTAATAATGTCCAATCTGAAAAATGTCCAACGACCATGCTCGAACTGAAAAATGTCCAATCTGAAAAACGTCCAATCTGAAACATGACCATTCTGAAAAATGTCAAATGTGAAAAACGTCCAATCTGAAAAATGGCCATTCTGAAAAATGTCAAATGTGAAAAACGTCCAATCTGAAAAATGGCCATTCTGAAAAATGTCAAATGTGAAAAACGTCCAATCTGAAAAATGTCCAATCTGCAAAACGTCTGTTGTAAAAATGTTGGACATTTTTCAGACTGTAAACCGTAATTGTAATTATGTATATTAATAGGTATCCTTCTGGTACTTGGACTCGACGCTAAAGCTGCCCACACAGCTAGTAAGGTTGGCATTTTGAACAACTTGTATTGTTGTGCCCCCTTACACTAATCACAAATAACACAACTATTGAGTGTAATTAATTTTGGCCTAACCTAATGTGAAGTCATTTGTCTATGCCGGTTACCGCTACATTTTCTTTGTCTATGATTAATGGTTTCTCGATTTCGAAAATAGAACTTTGCACATTCTGTTGTAATTTAATTAACATGCTCTAACATGGTGGCATAGATTGTGAATAGACTCCATTTATAAAATCAAATTCTACAATCTCATGAATTGAAAAATTTTGAATGAAGTTTTTAATTAGATTTTCTGAACTTACCTTCTACAGTATTTTCTATCAGTTTACGATAATTTTCAAAATATAACTATTTATTATTTAATTTAAAGCATACATTAGTATAACAAAAAACTAAACGTAAATATATAACTAATTTAACCTAAAACCTATATAAAACTAAAATTACCTAAATACTATTCGATAAATTAATGTAAGTATAAAATACCTGAAATTTGATATTGATATCTATACAATAAATAAATCATTCATTAATTTCATTAGTATTAGGATGGTTCGAATCTCTTTGGTGGCGCGCGGGCCGCGAGCACGCACCAAAGAGATCTTAACTCTATGATTATTATCATAAAATTATTGTCAGAAAATCTCTTCAATAAATCGTGAATAGGTTACGTCATAAGTTTTGCCTTCCCTCTTCTTTTATGGGAATATTCCCACCGGGTTTCCCATACGAATTTTTAGTACCTACCTCAAAATATTCATCAATCATCAACAGCATATTAATGTCCCCACTGCTGGGGCTCAGGCCTACCCTCTTAACGAGGGCGTTCGGGCTATAGTCCACCACGCTAGCCCAGTGCGGGTTGGTGGACTTCACATGCGCCTAAGAATTTCTTTTTCGGCGTATGCAGGTTTCCTCACGATGTTTTCCTTCACCGTTTGAGAGCAGTCAGTAAATGAACTTAAGTTTCGAGAAAAAACCCATTGGTACATGGCCCAGCCGGGGATCGAACTCCGGACCTTTCGATATGGTAGGCCGCGTCTTATCCCCGACGCGACTGACGCTTTTAATTCAAAATATTGGGTACACCAATATACAATCTATCGGGACGCTCCTTGGATACTTTGTCTGACTGAATGAAGCAGACTCTTTGACTATTAACCTGCTGCATGTGTCAGGATGACAGCTAGCTGGTTATTCCGCCGCGTTTTTGTTGTTTTTAATGGTTTAACGGCCAGTTGGAAACAAGTCCTTATAGGCCAAATCGTAGTTTTAAATCACGAATACATCACACCGCAGTACGGCCTCCGGCAACTAGCGCCATTTGGTGATCCACACCGCAGCTAACACCGCACTAATCTGATAGTAGGTTTAGTGTCGATTTAACAAGGGAAAATTTGGAACAATTCGGTAGAGTCGTTACACACTTTTATTTAACTATCCCGCACAATATACACTCTAGTAGGCACTTGTTGCATATAATACTATCACAGATATACACCAAAACCTACAATATACATTTTTTAGGAAAACTAAATAAAAAAAGACAACCGTCTCCGACAAATTCCCGCCAAAAAGCCCTTATTCCGCCGGGTAATGTATGTCAGTTCGCAGTCACTCAGACACCTGTCATTGTCATACTTAGGGCTTCTTTCACCACTTCCTGATATTGTTACAGATAGTAATCTTAGTGATAAACTAATCTATCAGATAAATCTGTGTGATAGACTATATAAAATATATAAGATATAGGCAATCAGATACCTGTGAAACCAACAAAACAGGCTATCTGTCAGATAAGCTGCAGATAGGGTATCTGGGACTTTATCAGCAAGCGGTGTAAGAGGCCCTTAATCTTGACCAATTAAATCGGGGTTAAGTTTCAAAATTGAGTGACAATGTCAAGGTGTCTGACTGATGAAATATATCCGAGTTTCAAAGGTATTGCGCTCGGAATCCAGCCGACGGGGTTAAAACTACATCAAATCAAGTCAACAGCCTATTAACATGTCCCCACTGCTGAGGCTCAGGCCTAACCTCTCAACGAAGGTTATAGTCCACCACGATAGCCCAGTGCGGGTTGGTGGCCCTCACATGCGCCTAAGAATTTCTTCTTCGGCGTATGCAGGTTTCCTCGCGATGTTTTCCTTCACCGTTTGAGAGCAGTCGGTAAACGTACTTAAATTCCGAAAAAATCCATTGGAACTTCGGACCTATCGGTGTGACAGGCCGCGTCTTATTCCCGACGCCACTGACGCTCTAAAACATAACAATACATAACATCGTGATTCGATATCGTGAACAACGTTACTCACCCCATAATATTTTGACAACCCAAATCGGATTGTCAAAATATAACTGAAGAAGTAAACCGTCGACGAAACGACGGCTATAAAATGCAATCGTATTATTTCAGAATACTCCGCCATTTTGTTGTTATGCCGTTATAATGTGAGCATTGGTAACGCATAACGTTTCGTCCGACAAGTGCACCGGAAGTATAAAGTGACGTTTCGGCCAAAATACATTTTTAACAGCGACGTCCGCTGCGGCCGGAATTTCCACTTTTGAATTCTAGAGAGGTGCATTTGGAATTCCCTGTGTTGTACCCGTACGTTCTAGTGTTAAAATAAAATGAGTATAGGCAGTTAAATGTGAATATTGTAGTCGGAATGGGAGTGTCGGAGATATTCTTTTTGGTGTGCGCTCTTGCAACGGCGGCGGCGAGCGTAGAGGAGGTATTGATAATTGTTTTGTCCCGCTGTTGTAACAAAGGACTAACTGGACATTTACGATATAGAGCTCGGCTCTGTGCACAGCCTTCGCCCATTTACGTCGTTGCCGGAACATAAACAAAGTCCTGAAACTGTAGCCTCGAAAAAAATTTCACATTTCAAAAAAGACTACACTCTTGCCAGTTTTCAAAGGAAAATCTACTGAATAAATTAATTTTACATGTTTTAAAGTTTATCTTGAACTTTTCGGTCACTTTAGTAGACAAGGATCTAGTAGCTAACGAGCCGTGGTGGCCTAGTTGACTGTGCACTCACCTCCACATCCAGGAGGTCGTAAGTTTGATCCTTGGCTCAGCTAAACTTAAATACGATCTGTTACTTTGTATGTATATATATTCTCATGGTCAACGGGAGTTTAATTCGAATAGATACTACCAGTTCCATGGTCCCTTTCAAATTCAGATTTTCTATCCCAGTTCAAATTTTTCTATGCACGACTCTATTCTCAGTAGGTATCCCGTGCACCTGACTGAAGTTACAAATTCAAGATTTTGCTTAAACTTTTAAAAAATCTCAGGTCGCCTTAACGTCTGGCAAGAGTCCAACTGGGTTTTCTCTCCCTGTCACACGTTAGCACAAATTGCTCTCGTCTCAAAGAGGTGGCCAGACAAATGTGGCTTGCCGTCTCCGTGCCTTGCAGGCCTCGGTGAGATATTGTTGTCTTTGGAGACCTATGGCCGCTCGTGCGTGCTACGAACACAGAATATTAATAACTAGGGATGTAACTTTTTGAGACAGATGCTAGTGATTACTAAGTCGCTATATAAATTTCGCTTGTCGGCTTATAAGTCAAAGTATTTCCACTGTCTATTAACATGTCCCCACTGCTGGGGCTCAGGCCTACCCTCTCAACGAGGCGTTCGTGTTCGGGCTATAGTCCACCACGCTAGCCCAGTGCGGGTTGGTGGACTTCACATGCGCCTAAGAATTTCTTATTCGGCGTATGCAGGCTTCCTCACGATGTTTTCCTGCACCGTTTGAGAGCAGTCAGTAAATGTACTTAAGTTTCGAGAAAAAACCCATTGGTTCATGGCCCAGCCAGGGATCGAACTCCGGACCTTTCGATATGATAGGCCGTGTCTTATCCCCGACGCCACTGACGCTCTCTACGTTGACGTGCGGTCAACTGTCCCAACAAACTCGACTGACCGACTTGAACTGAGAAATAGAGGTTCGTATACGCATTCAAAAACTTTTTTATGGGTAATACAGAAATTCTTCCAAGACAATAAGCAGCTGCTGAAAGTGATAGTGGAGAGTCTCCAGGACGCCAGGTTTGAAGACGAGGTGCTGTTCGACCTGAAGAAGGAGAACCAGGTGTACGTAAACAGGACCATGTCTCTACTCATCAAGTATATTGTTAAAAGGTAGATATAGTTAACCTAATTATGCTAATTAAAAAAGAGGTAAAAACTGGTGGATAATTTGCACGCTTATTTTATCTATGTTGCGAAGAACCAAATGATAGCGGGGTGTAAAATACACCTAACGCCATCTATTGACAAACTTTAAAACTAAGAAACTGGATGATTAGAACGGGTTAAAAATTTTTAAATTACATAAATAGTATACTTTATAACGCGGATAAAATCGCGGGGCATCGGCTAGTGAATAATACTTACAAATTATAGCTTTACCGTTATTTATCCCGTCTATCCTTTCTCTTTCTTTCAGTTAATTTTGAAGAGGTAACGGTATGTTACGACTTATGACAATGAGCAGCAGATAGAGAATTCAGGTGGAGCACGAGGAAAGAACTACCGACGAAGCGCACAGCCGGCCGTATACTAGGCTTTTATCATAAATCTATGAAAACACGAAAATCTCGAATAGTTCTAAAACCACAAGGTTTTGTAACCTATGTTTAGCGTCTACCTAAAACACCTGTTTGTACAGAGAAGCCATAGAGATAGGATCTCTTTGGTGGGTGCTCGCGCCCCCATTTTTTTAGACACTAAAATCTCCGTTCGTTCTCAGGAGATTAGCCAGATCCGTGAAGTGTTTTATACTAAGCTATATTTCGCTTAATACAGTCTAAAATGAGCACCTTTGCAGGGCTTCAAAACACCTTGTGGTACATTTTGTGCAGAGAAGTAGACAACTACCGGTCACGGCGCACCGACGCGATCAGCCGCCGCATCTACTCGGCGCTCGTGATGAAGCTGGTGGACATCGCGAAGGACCTGCCGCGGAACGCGAGCGCCGCCAGCCGGGTGGACACGGCGCACCGGTACTACATGGCGGTCGAGAGCCGCGACATGCACGACCACATGGCCGACGTGCAGGTGTTCCACGCGTGCGCGAAGCTCCACGACGTTATGTTCACTGTAAGTGGTACTTAGAACGTCACCCCACTCCACTACTTCAGGCCCTACTCAACTGCTTCAGGCCCTACTTAACTACTTCAGACCCTACTCAACTACTTCAGACCCTACTCAACTGATTCAGGCCCTACTCAACTACTTCAGACCCTACTCCACTGCTTCAGGCCCTACTCAACTACTTCAGACCCTACTCCACTGCTTCAGGCCCTACTCAACTACTTCAGACCCTACTCAACTACTTCAGGCCCTACTCAACTGCTTCAGGCCCTACTCAACTACTTCAGACCCCACTCAACTACTTCAGACCCTACTCAACTGATTCAGGCCCTACTCAACTACTTCAGACCCTACTCCACTGCTTCAGGCCCTACTCAACTACTTCAGACCCTACTCCACTGCTTCAGGCCCTACTCAACTACTTCAGACCCTACTCAACTGCTTCAGGCCCTACTCAACTACTTCAGACCCTACTCCACTGCTTCAGGACCTACTCAACTACTTCAGACCCTACTCAACTGCTTCAGGACCTACTCAACTACTTCAGGCCCTACTCAACTGCTTCAGGCCCTACTCAACTACTTCAGACCCTACTCAACTGCTTCAGCCCCTACTCAACTACTTCAGACCCTACTCCACTGCTTCAGGCCCTACTCAACTACTTCAGACCCTACTCAACTGCTTCAGCCCCTACTCAACTACTTCAGACCCTACTCCACTGCTTCAGGCCCTACTCAACTACTTCAGACCCTACTCCACTACTTCAGACCCTACTCCACTGCTTCAGGCCCTACTCAACTACTTCAGACCCTACTCAACTACTTCAGGCCCTACTCAACTACTTCAGACCCTACTCAACTGCTTCAGGCCCTACTCAACTACTTCAGACCCTACTCAACTACTTCAGGCCCTACTCAACTGCTTCAGGCCCTAATCAACTACTTCAGGCCCTACTCAACTACTTCAGGCCCTACTCAACTGCTTCAGGCCCTACTCCACTGCTTCAGGCCCAACTCTACTACTTCAGGCCCTACTCAACTACTTCAGGCCCTACTCCACTGCTTCAGGCCCTACTCAACTACTTCAGGATCTACTCCACTACTTCAGGCCCTACTCAACTACTTCAGGCCCTACTCCACTGATTCAGGCCCTACTTAACTATTTCAGACCCTACTCAACTACTTCAGGCCCTACTCAACTACTTCAGGCCCTACTCAACTACTTCAGACCCTACTCAACTACTTCAGGCCCTACTCAACTACTTCAGGCACTACTCAACTACTTCAGGCCCTACTCAACTACTTCAGACCCTACTCAACTACTTCAGGCCCTACTCATTTACTTCAGACCCTACTCAACTACTTCAGGCCCTACTCAACTACTTCAGACCCTACTCAACTACTTCAGGCCCTACTCAACTGCTTCAGGCCCTACTCAACTACTTCAGGCCCTACTCAACTACTTCAGGCCCTACTCAACTACTTCAGACCCTACTCAACTACTTCAGGCCCTACTCAACTACTTCAGGCTTTACGCCACTACTTAAGGCCCTACTCCACGCATCAGGGAGTTGGGATGACTGGACTGACGCGTCATGACGGCCCGGGGGAATTCCACAAAACTCCCGCAATCGTGGAGCAACCCCCGTCAAAGATATAAGAATAGGACGATCATCATCACCAGTCCTTCCACGTCCACTGCTGGACATAGGCCTTCCCAAAACGCTACCACACCCGGTCCTCCGCCTTCCGCATTTGTCCGCAAGAAAAGTTGACGTAAGACATAATTCGTTGACTCCCCTCTTCCATGGTCAGATTTTGCAAGACCCCATTTTGAGCTCGCTTAACGACCGCCCCATTATATACTCCAGGCCCCAAGAATAATATCCCAGCTGGGTAAGTTCGACGAGCTGACGCCGAGGACCCTGGTCCGCAAGCTGAGAGACATGGAGATCAAGCCAGTGCACCTGGCGATCGCACTGCTCGTTCAGGTAATTCTTCGGATATCTTCATTAGATTAGGAAAAATGAGCTGTGCTTTTGCTCCACCTGGAGATCCAAAAACCTCCTGGAATATTTCCAAATTGCAGTACCATCTCCGCAACACAGTGAACTTCGCAATCAGATCGAAGGCGTTGGACGTCCTCGCGACCAAGCCGCAGAAGGTGGGCCCTCAAGTCATCGACATGCTGAAGGCCCTGGCGGCCCGCCTGCTGCCGGTCGCTGAACTCCTCGACCTCCACCTGTCCTACTCCAGCCCCGCGTTTAAGGACAACTGCCCCTCCACGTGGTTGGGCATCGTTAATAATAAATAGCCGTGATGTTAACCACTTTTCTTTTAAAAGTACAGAACTGTTGACATATCCTTCGGATAATCTATCAAACGAAAGCAGTCTCACTGTATTCGGGCTATAGTCCACCACGCTAGCCCAGTGCGGGTTGGTGAACTTCACATGCGCCTAAGAATTTCTTAATCGGCGTATGCAGGTTTCCTCAAGATGTTTTCCTTCACCGTTTGAGAGCAGACAGTCCACAAAAATCCATTGGTACATGGCACGAGCTGGGCTAGACACGGACCTCTAAACGCGACGACAGACGTGTCTTCCCCACTATGCCATTGACGCTCTCACATCCGAATGGATAATACTGGTTCCTACTAGGTATATTATTATTCGAGTGGCGACCACGTATCGGAAGACGCAGCGTAGGCAGGCCTCCCACAAGGTGGACCGACGATCTGGTGAAGGTCGCGGGACCCAGCTGGATGAGGTTAGCGCAGGACCGGTCTTCGTGGAGATCCCTGGAGGAGGCATTTGTCCAGCAGTGGACGTCTACAAGCTGATATGATGATGAGGATATTATTAAGAGCGAACCGCGGTAAACTGGTCCCGCGGGAAAAACTTATACACACGGGTAAAGCTAGTATATGCCATAAAAGTCACTTGTATGTACTTGCTACTTGAGTTTCACTACACCTAACTACCATTTGTTATTTGGTTTAAGTAACTACCTACCTCTCTGTCTGACATTTGGTATAAACGCCCGCTATCCATCTACACGTGAGTAGCTATCCCGCCACAAGTTTTTATTAGACAACGCGGATTTATCGACCATAAAGCATACAGAGCTGTACCGTTTGATGTAACCATCGGCTGAGGGCCATAGAGACGGCGGGCGATGCAGCTACCGGGGTGCAGTGTAATGCATTTTATAGAAATCTGAAAGAAACTGGTATAAGCTTCGCACGAATTAATTTAACTTATTTAAGAGATTTGTAGCCCAAAGTATTAAAAATATTTAGTTAAAACTATTATTTAAACTGATATGTATATCTTCATTGTCAACAACCACAATCTTTGTAATATGTTCAATTAACCTAGGGAAACCTATTAATAGCTTAAGTCTAATTAAGTTATATATAGTAATTTGTGATGTATTTACAAGCTGTTTGTTACCTGAATAAAATAATATAATAATTTTAAAAAAATAAGAATCTCGACTATTGGTTGAAGGGGTTTTTCGAAAATATTTGAATGCAGAAAACTGCACTAAGTAAAAACTTACTTTCAAAAAGATTTCCTGGTGAGTAAATTTTGCTATTCAATATTTAGGGTATACTCGTCCTATACGGAGGACCCGTTTGTTCTTTCCACCCTGTAGGTATATGTAGGTATAATTGTCACTATGAAACTTAGTCTAAAGCCACAATAGTACATTGTTAACCTAGGGGTGAAAGTAACTTATTTAAGTCCCGAGACGGGGTTTGGCGCCGGACGCGTAGCGAGGGCGCCAATAGTTCGAGGACCTCTAAATAAGTCTTGAACCCGAGGGAAACACTGTGCTTTTCATTACGAATACACTGAAAGTAAAAACAAAAATTCATAAAATGAGTGTTAATACAAATCTCTGCTATACGGAAGTATAAAAAAAACTCTACGGATCATCGAAATCAAAATGTGTTAAGTCACAAGTTGACTATTAAAAAAACGCATCATTTTCAGGCATTTCAGTTTAAAGGGTCCAGTAATCCGGGAGGACTGTGACGTCCAGTAGTTATTGGGGTCTGTGGGTATTAGGTAGGCAGAGTGAGGCACGTCCGCTCGGTTCGGCTGACAGCTAGCGACTGTCACCCCCACGCCTCCACATCGCGTCCGGTGCGCCCGCGCCGATACGTTTATTCTATTAAGTCACAGGGACCAAACCAAAAGCCCCAGAAGCTCTATTTTTGAATCACTCTCCTCGCTTCGAGCGCTCGATTCTACTGATTTTTGCATCGAATGTCGAATCGACCGATCGAAGCGAGGAGAGCGTTTCGAAAATTGGGCTCTAGGTTTTTATAGACCCGTGACACGACCACAAGCGAGCGGCCTCTCCGGTCTAATGGCCCGTCTCAAATAAGACGTATAACACAACGTATGCGCGCGCGCAGCGCATTGTGAGCGATTTACGACTTCGCGTTATGGCCTATGGTTATTTTTATCAAAACATCGTTTGTTCTCACATAAAACATCACATTTGATCCGCTGTCAAACTGGGGCTCGCGTAGCCGATAGTAATTATAAACATTATTCAAATCAGAGCGTAACCTGGTCAAGATAAACTACCTGATGATTGAAAGACTACGAAGACAGACAATTGGATAAAAGAAAACTTTGAATTCAATGAGGGTCAGTGGCGCAGTGGGGAAGACGCGGCCTGTCATGTCGAGAGGTCCGAGTTTGATCCCCGCGGTCGTGCCATTAGCAATGGGTTTCTTTCTCGAACCTTAAGTCGTTTACTGACTGTTCTCAAACGTTCGTCCATTCCCGTTGTAAAGCCTAATAGGTACCTGCTGGTTTCTGGGCTGAGCCCTTTGACGTCACGAAGGTGTTTAAATGGATGGTGTTTGCGAATAATTATGGTGTGAAAATATGAAAATCATCTCATTATATAGGGCCATTCCATCAGGGCCGGAGGGTCTGCCCTGCCCGGCCTTTCCGCCCATTCGACTGATGTGTGTACCTTCCACGCATCCACTACATCGCCTGGAAGAGACTATCTACGTGAAATATTCATATTATAGTCGTGTTTTATACATTTTTCTTTAAAACATTCCAAACAACAATATCATTCATCGAGAACATTTTTCTATTGTCAATTTTAATCCAGACGTTTTTCATGTATGTTTTACAAGCTATAGGTATTATTGAAATTGCATCCCTGCCGATTTGGTGGTCTGGACTTATTTTATGAAGCACGAAAGACAATGCAATAAATAGATATTTTCAACATAGTTGCTCGTAAAGTGGTCCTTATTCCACCGCTTTTAGGATCATAATGCTGCGTTACTAATGTCTTTACTTACGCACTAGTGAGTTTTACTTACAGTTTATTTTTTATATCAGCAAAGAATTTTATTTATACATATACATTTAAATAGGAAAGATTTTTGTGAATAAATAAATTGTGATAATTAAAATATTTGGAGGTTTCAACAAAATTATTTATTTTCTTCAACATTTGGAGATTTTCATTTACAATCTAGGTGGCCTTGTCGTTTTCAGCCATTTCTTCCAGACAACCTAAAGACCTACAACAAAAGAAAGTAATCCCAAAGTGTAAAAGTTGATTTTCTTTAGAACGAAGCATTCAATTCAAGTCGGAATGGAGCAAATTTGAAGAAAAACTTTATAATTGGAGATCGTAGCACCTGCGTTAAACGGATTAACGTCTACAATGAGGCAAGCGGCAAAAATGCCGCCAAATACAATGTTGGCAACACAGATCCAGTCGTTTAAGAATTCCATAAAAAACGAATAACCTAATTGCAAATTGCTGTTTCCTGTTAATGTAACGTTTGCCGTTAAAACTGCATTGTAATTGTTTGCTGGAATTTAAAAAAGTATGACATCAAAAAGTACATACTTACCCAAAAATTATTAAAAAACTTTTTTTTTCTTTGAAAAAAGAAAAAAAGAGAATTTTATCCCTTTTTTTTCATTTTCCACCTTTAGAGGTGAAATATTTTTTTCCAGTTGAAATGGGACCAGCATCAAAATTAAAAAAAAGAAAAAGAATCGTAATTGGCGAGGTATCGCATACAAACACGCAAAAAAATACAATAAAATTGAGAACCTAATCCTTTTTAAAATCGGTTGAAAATAGAAGACGAACTGTCACTTCGGTTCCCGCCAAAATACTTGTCAAAAAATTATAGAAAAATACATTTGCAACACCCACGTTCTGTAAGCCATTTTCGCAGGGTTTCCAATTTCCTGCCCCAAATTTTTACTACGAATATAACCTAGTTTAAGTCAGACTCCATTTCCATGGAGGCTACATCCGCGGGCCGCACGGTGCGGCCCCAACCGCCATCCACCTTATCTGCACCCATTTATGGCTAAGTGTCCCGCAAATTGCTATTAAATAATATTCCCGCGCTAAGCTCGGCTGTAATGAAGACGCCGGGAAAATCGATGGTCGACGAAGGGTTACTAAGAAAAAAGATGCGGTGAAAGGGTTTTTTGTCAATTAGTTCAAGTTTTTTTTTCATAAATTTAATATTAAATTTATTATAAATTTATTTTCTCATAATTTTTTCATAAAATAAATTTTCGGGACATTTCTCGTGCAATTCATGGATATTAATTTCTATTTCAGTAAAAATACCTATGTGATTTTTTTATTGTCTCAAGAAGGATATTTTTTTGTGTTTTTGTGTTTAAAACGCAATTTTAGGGATCTGTCGAGGAATAACTAAGAAGGTAACAAATAACTCAAGAACTGCTGAACCGATTAAGATGAAACATTTAATAATGAAATTGGCCAGTAATGATTGGAAAATCACAACATTTTCTGTGAACAAACAGTTATAGGAGTTAATAAAGTAAAACTTAAACGGTTTTCCCCATATAGGGTTTTATTACATTTTTAGGTAAGTTTATTATAGACATCAGGTTTTTTTTAGCTTCCAAGATTTTCAGAAAAATAAAATAATACTAATTTGACGGACAAACGATGTACCTACATAAGTATGGTATTTTTTGTCATGTGAAGTAATATAATGATCCAACAGGTGCGAGCCGAGCTAGGGGTATTTATTTTCATTTTATTTTTAATTTTAAAATTTTGCCCGCAAATCAATTAACAACAGGCGAAGTTACTGCATAAGCATTCTCTGTCAATCAAACTTTTGGCTCGTGTTGATAGATGATTTTTTTCTTATTAAAATCGACACTCAAGCATGCTGGCCCCTCTCCTTGCGCGCCACATCCCCCTATACATCTCAATTCGCCACCCAAATCCTCTATTTTCCCCAACAAATAAGCTCTAACGATTTATGCCGGCTGACTATGTCCGCGACCATGGCCCCAGGGCGACGATTAAGCGGGCCCACGAAAATGGGCCAAGATAAAAATCCGGACACCCTATATCACGGTATTACCCGCTCACTGACAGTGCCGGGGTGTTATTATGAGATTTCGCGCGTTAAAAAATACCGCGTTTTAAAGAGGTGCGAAAAAGGGAAAATGTAGGTATACCGTTCGGGTCGTCTGTTTCATTCAATTTTCAACATACTCCAAAAAAAACTTCTCAATTCGACTGTATGTTTTTTTTATGTGTACATTACGTGATATCTTAGCTAATTGTAAACCGATTTGAATGATTTTTTTTTCAATGGACTGTATTCCAAGGGTGGTCCCGTGGGGTGGTCCCACAGGAGTTTTAGCGTAACGAGCTATTTCTGTGTGAATGATTATTTTATTTATTGAATGGACTATAATCCAAGGGTAGTCCCACAGAAATTTTAGCACAGCGAGCTTTTTATTTGTTCATTACAATTTGAAAACAATACTTCACCTATATGGGCGAAGAAACTTAAGTCTCTGATCATTTCGCGGTCCCTGGCAACACTAACAAAAGAGATCTTCCCTTTCAGTCCCTTGCCTCTACAAACGGCCACCGTCGCTTCACACCCCTACCATTACTAATATACTACACAACATTTCGTTTTTCCTATATTAATAACATAAGTCACTGAATCCCGCATTTCAGTTTTTGCCTACAAGACGTACTTGGCGTACGTGTCTGGGAGAACCATGGGCGTATAAAGGGAGGGATGTAGACATCATGACCTCCCAAGGAAGCACTGAATGATGATCCGTTTTTAGGCCAGCATCCGTAAAAATCACATAGACTGTCTAAGGACTTGATAAAGTGCTGCTTAGACACCAAGAACCATAAAGCGTTTACTCTTATCGAATAACTTTGAGCAGATCAGTTTAACAATTCAGTTTCGCCAACAGTTATAGGAGTCATAACCTAATAGAAGGGATTGATTCTTTTAGAGCCTTTTGATTCATAAAACAGGTTGTTTTTTCCACATTTGTCTGGTTAGATTCCCGGCTCAGACGGTGGTTTCTTAAAAATCTTTGAATGCAGTTGCAACTTTTTGGAATATTCTGTCAGAGAATACATGAACATAAAGTTCTAATTTCCAATTGTAACATTGACATGACATTTATTCCTAATTTTATATATACATCATCATCATCATCATATCAGCCTGTAGACGTCCACTGCTGGACAAAGGCCTCCCCCAAGGATCTCAACGACGACCGGTCCTGCGCTAACCTCATCCAGCCGGGTCCCGCGACCTTCACCAGATCGTCGGTCCACCTTGTGGGAGGCCTGCTTGCGCTGCGTCTTCCGATACGTGGTCGCCACTCGAGAACCTTTCTGCCCCAACGGCCGTCAGTTCTACGAGCGATGTGCCCAGCCCACTGCCACTTCAGCTTCGCAATTCACGTCTCGGTACCATATGTCATCACTGGCAACACACACTTTTATTTTGATTTGATTTATTTATCACAATTATATACATCATTTTATTATTACTGATCATACACAAGTTGTATAAAATTGACATTTTATATTTGGCTTTGACATTTTGTATTCTGTTTTTATTTTGTTTCTTTGACGATCACATTAACTTTGACCTTTTACGTAAGTTACTATGTACTAGTATTTGTAATGTGTGATAAATAAATCTAATCTAATCTATTAATATTTTCTTTCAGTAAAATTTGCTATTGTCAATATTTAGCTTAGTTACTTCTTTTTTTTAACCCTGTATGGAGTAAGTATTGGTTACCTATAAGTACCATTTATGTTTATATTAACTGTATTTATTTTATTTGTTCAATAATGTATTGTACAATATTCTGTTACAATGAGGCGTGACCCCTTCCTGAACCGACTCCTTTCCCGCCTCTGGGGAAAATCTTATGATGTATTTTTTCCGTCCAATCTCTTATGTCCATTGTGTCGGACAGTGCGGCCCGCAACTTCGCAGTGTTGCCACAATAAACAACTTTAACAATGTGAGTTGCCATTTTAGAAACTGTCCGCCGCTTCCGCAGTCCCCTGGAGATAAGATGGAGTGCATGTGCCGAGTCTTTCAGATAAAATAGCGTTGTCAGTGACAACATACATAGTCATACATAGTTGCAATGACGTATGCTGCTGCCTTAGATGAACCCAAAACGTTGAATATTTGACAAGCATACCGAAAATCGTCGTTGGTTTGATACTTGATGTACTCATTAAATGCATCGCATTTTGAGATTCTGATTTTATACTGGGTAGATACTTTTAAAAAAATCACCTAAATTTTTACACTTCTGGAAAAATGACAAGTTTTTTAAAAAATAAAATTTGTCAAAAATGTAGTTATTTAAGTATTAAAAAAAAATTTAAAAATCGGACTGCTCTGTACAAAGTTATGCGTGGTCATACATAAAAAAATATAATGATAAAAATAAAAAAATATATGGATCGAATTGAGAGAACCTTCTCCTCTTTTATTTTTCGTCGGTTGATAAATAGGTTAGGATTTGTCAAAAAAAATTACAAGGCGGGCCATTTTATTATGTTTTCAGTAGTATATTTTCTCAAATAAGTAAATTACAAAAATCTTCTTTATCCCACATTTGTTTTATAACAAAGCTAATGCGACGTGCTTAAATCTGAAGGCGACAATTAAATAAGCTTTAGGGATGACGGCGGGTTCACTACCGATTAATCGTAGCTTTTAAAAAGAATCATTTTGAAAAAAACATCTAATTACGGTGAACTTTTACGAAAAATAACAATATTCTTCAAATCTGAGCGGTCGATGGCAGCCATATTGCAAAGTTCCCACCGTTTCCCGCCTAAAATCATTCTGACAGCTGATCGGGTGCGCTGAGTCAAGGATCAAATTACAGCTGACCATTTACCTTCACCTGCCCATTTCAGATTTCATGTTATTTTATTGTTAAACGACTTCAAATCGTAATTTCCACAAAGGTACATTACATAGATATGTATTTTAAGATTAAGAATGAGATATCAACGATGTTCTTTAGTATATCTTATATAATCTGCAGCTCATTTGCACTCAGTCGGAAGACGACTGTCAATCTCATAAAATAGCTCACAAATTAAACAATTAATTTTTAGTGTGAGTGAGTTTATATTTAAACATGCACAACTTTGGAACTCGTTGTCGAGTTTAAAAATAGTAAGTCAATGTTATACATATAATAACTGAATTTTTTTGGTTGAAGTATAAAAAGGTAACTTCCAGACAGCCAAGTCTCCGTTCTATGTGTTGCAGATTTTTACCGACTTCCAAAAAAGGGGGAGGTTCTATGTTCGGCTGTATGTATTTGCTTTTTTTTTAATGTAACAAATTGGTTGGAAAATAAAAATTTGTACAAAAACCAGTGCTACAATATTTTATTTTTTGTAATACCTATTTAATCTTTATCAACTATAGTTTATTTAAGATTTTTCGCTTTACAAAATTCGGAGATAAGCATGATAGATATACATAGATTCTAAATTTCCCCATTAATTTATCCCAGTCGTTTGAGACAGACTCTACTGTGTGGTTTTAGATTTTAACCCGTACAAACGGACGACCACATGTCGTTTCATATACAGGGAGTAGCATGTTTTTATGTAATACAATCTCCCCCTCGAAGAGGTGCTTATAAAGGATGTTGCGTGGAAACAGGCAGTTTGTCAGCCCCGGCTGATCCTGCGCCGTTAGCGGTATCTAGATGACCCCAAGTGACTTTATTGAATGCTGCGGAGATGATAATTTATGCGGGAAGGGTTGAAAGATCACAGCAGACTCTGGGGCATCTTTGGCATGTTTTTTTTTTGGAAAACTAAATAAAGATAAATAATCGGCATTTATTCTAGGTGAGGCCTACATATATAAAATTAGTTTTTAAGGTAAATTCGTCAACTTCTTTTCATAGGAAATCGCAACAGTTAGATAGAACATACCATGAAGCAAAACATAGGCGACCAATTTACATGTAGTTTGAAGAATAAGACCAGACTAGATCGGTACACACTCCATAGACTGATTATAACCCCAGACAAAAAATTAAAAGTTAAAACTATATTTCTAGATAATTAACCAATAACAGAATTTGAAATGTAATAAGGATTTCCATGTACCAATAAGCCTGTAGGTAGGTACCTACTTATATATTTAGGAGCACAGTTTTGCTCACAACCTACAGTTTGGCCAAAGAGTTTAGAAATGTCAGCGACCGCCACGCGCGCCCGCTTCTTGTGCTCTGTGAGTTTGGCGATTGTAGGTATGTTTTGAAAATTGAAAAATTTTTTGGATATAAATAAAAAATATGAAAAATAAAAACAAACTTAAAAATCGACCGAATTTACGTGTAATTGGGTAGTAAACGCACACTATAATTTTCACCTAAAATAAAACACAAATAAATATCTTCGAATAACAACGCGGCTTTCACAGAACTAAAATTTCACTTTTACCCCACGGGGTCATATAACGAATTAATCTCATTTCGCGCAAAACCAATAAAATTATTATTACCCGTAATTTCTAAATATGCCCCTCTTGAGTTGCGCTTGATAGAGCTAATTAAAGAACTTCAAACACCAATAAAAACACCCCGACCTCTGATAAACGTACCTACCCTTTAATGACTCCCCCCGACACCCCCCCGCGGGGTAGAGTCACCACAATATCCGGGTTTATCGGGAGTTTTAACCGTCTCTCGACGCGCCCGCGGTTTTCAGATTGCGAGTGATTTTAACAATGAAATGAGAAGCAAAATATGTTGGCAAATAATTTTCTGTACGGTTTTTACGGTTTTAAGACTCGGCGGCCCGTCAGTCCGTTCGTTCGCCGCTCGTTCATTTCCGTCCTTACATTCGTTCCTTCGCTGTCTGTGCCAGCAAACTGAACTGTTCATATTCATGAGAGTGTGGCTGTCAGATGTTGGTTTTTGAAAAAAGGAATTCTATCTAGATAAGTTTACTTTACATAAGTCTAGTATTTGAACTACATTTTGAGAGGCTTTATAACACTCGACGGGAATATAATGTATAGATTGACAGTTTAACGATTGACGGACAGACCTATTTAATATTTCAAAGCAGTAAATACATACTCGTAATTTTAGGTACGTCAAATAAAAATAAGGCCTTTCATAATAATAAATGTTACCACAGAGAAAATAATAGTTTGATGATACCATAGTAAACCCATTTAGAAATATCGGCCCCCGTTTCGGCCCGTTGTGCAAAGAAAATTAATTATTTCAAGTCAATAGCATTAAGCGTATCCCAGACACACGCGGCCTGCGGTGGCGGCCTACCGCAGGCCGCAGCCTCAATATGCAAACGCAGGCCGCGCGTGTCTGAAGTATCACATACATTGCTTATGGAAGACAACAGGCCGCCACCGCCACCGCGTGTGTCTGTGATACGCTTTACTTTCTGAGATAATCAGCTGTGGCGGACGAAATCGTACCATTATTTTTTACCATTTTGGTCGGAACTGTAAAAACAGTGTGAACAGTGTTTATGTGAGTAATAAAATCGGTAAAAAGTTACATCGCAGTATACATAAATACCATCTGCCTTTGCACAATCTAAAATTACCGGGTTTTAAACACGTTTAACACGTATGTCCATGTTAGATTGTGCAGATATGGTGTTTTTCTTAACCAAGACGGCGCCTACAGACTAAATATGCGGGAATTTTTTTCCGCAAAATCAATGTTCATTTGTGGTAGCCCTGGCCATGGCCGACATCGTTAGCACTCCACTGGCCGCGGCAAGAACTCACCAAGAGTTGTAAAAACTCCGCCGCGAGCCAACGAGTTCACTTCACAATTACATAGTCCACCACAGAGTACAAAGAATTCGTGTAATTTGACAGGTACTCGTATATACGATTAAGGCTTAACCTTTACAAGCATAGATTTAGTATATTACCATAGATTTGCAATCAGCGTATAGCATGAAATAGTAATAGTCTTTTACCCCGATAATTTGAGAAGACGCTTCGTACATGGCGGGGTCAAACTGAACAAGCACTATCTATTTTAGTCGGGCTGTTGTGCGTTGACAGTTATGGTTTGTGAACTGCCCCCCAACAAAAAATTCACATACGTAGACAGAGATAGAAGATATTATATCTGTCTTGCTTACTCTTACCACTATTGTAATAAGTGTGTCCCTCTCTGATTATTATTGTTACTTATTTTAGCAGCTGTTCTATGGGATCCTTGTTCTTAGTTTACAATGTAAACTCGTTCTGATTGAGTCTTGCTCGTGGTTTTGTTAAAAAAACTGACACCGTCAGTCATCTTCCATCAATATACAGGTACCTAATTTAAAATTAATAATTATGTATCTACGAACTGTGCTATTTGAACTTGGTGCTTTATACATAATGCCTAGCTGTTAGATACTAACCCATCGTTATAATGCAGGAAGGTTCGAATTCGCGGGCGACCACCAAAGAGATTTTAGCTCCATAGTTAAAATTATAACAGGTACGTTCTAGATCGTCGAGAATAAAGTGCAATTTGATCCTCTAATGATTTTGGTTTGACCCTAAATGTATTCGAATTTTGAAATAACGAATTCGAATGTTAAAATCCGATACAATAAATTACATCGTTGTCGGTATTATTCTCAATATTATTCACAAGTACAATCTACAGAATCAAGCCGGTAAAATAAATAACATTCATTCATAGGATATGTATATGTATACATTAACAGATATAGGTACAGTTACAGTGATTTAAACATATTTGTGAATTCTTCGATCTCGTTACATCCCTATCTGGATCTGGGCAAGTTATAATCTCAGATTAAGACCTCATCGCCTCCGCAATGGACTTTTAAACTTAAATTAATCTTAATTCCGTACAATGACAGTTGAAAGACTCAGCTACGTAGTTTGAGAATTAACTTATTTAATCTATGGATTTAAGTAAATATATTCAATAAGAAAATTGCATGAATAGAATTGAAGCACTTCAAAAGAGAAACCAAACGGCCTATAAGTATTTAAAGATCCGTGTATAACTTGTGTTTGAAACTTACATAATTCGATCCTCCACAAGTCGCAACATTTCGCTCGGAACTGGTACAAATCGCTATAAAAAGCTCCATCGCCAACAACCATTTATCGGAACGTCAATTTATCATAACACCACCGGCCGCGGAGACACATTTCAAAACGTCAAAACTAAAATAGAAACACTTGTTTTGGTCCAAACTCGAGCCACGTGCGTCTCTTTGCGCAAACTAATCATTTGTGACGGGAACTCCGTGTTTTTACCTTTTTTACAACAGAAAATCCTGGCCGCTTTCCGTCGAACATGTTTTAGAAAGCCATTTGGTGAAAAATATAAAAGTTTACCTTCGAAATTGGAATTGGCAAGTCTTGAGGTTAGCTGTTGAACCGAAGAATGCAATATTTTACTTAAAAGTTTTTAAAACTAGGCCAGCACGGTATGTTTCGTGAAATGACACAATTTCGTAAACAAAATCAATGTTTGATAGGGTGCTGTGAAACATTTGTAAATTCAATCCTAATAATAATCGATAATCTAACCAAAAAATCAACTTGTCTTTCGTAAAAAAAGTAACAATAAACAATGAGATCATTCGTCTGATGTCATTTATGTTATCACTAGAGTGTTACTTGAACGCACCTGAAGGAAAAGCGCGGGAAGCTCATCTGTCAAACGTTGCGACGACGCTCCAGTTTGCCGCCAAAACGCTCCACCATTCAACCAAAACCATTCACACACGTTCATTGTTCTTCGACACAGATCACCGAGGTCTTTGTGGTAGTCACTTTGAGAAGTTATTGTTATTTTTTTTAAACTTAAGCCTAGGTATATACGTGATATAGGCTTTTATATTTTAATTTAAAGGTAGTTTCCGAGGTAGATTCGCCAGGGCGGCGCGTAGGTGTCGACCAACGCGCGAAAAGTTGTAGGGCGGACTGGAAACAACCGCGATATGTCGCCGCGTATATTTTTCTATTCTACCAGTTTTTCTTTAGTGATTCGTATCATATGCTTTGTGGACAGTAGGTCGAGCTATTTATAAACGTCCCTATATTGGTGTGACATCAGAAATCGTCCTAATATTTCGGATTTCTTTTTTCTGGACGTGTCATTGTTTAGTTTATTTTTAGTAGACAGTTCCCAGGTAGAACGCGTGAGTGTTTATTTTTAAACGCCAGTGATTTTATAAATAAAATATTTTTCAATGTCTTCTTCTCGGATATTCGAATTAAGTTGGACGCAGCTTTTCTCGAGGGAGTTGAGGCAAAGGTAGCAATAAATAATAAAATCGACTGAATCCAGTATGCCTTCCAGGTCTAGGTAACTTAAAATCGTAGTAAGTATATAAATAATTAATAGTTAACAACAAATATTTATAAAAACATTTTTCTTCAAAGTTATACGTGATATGAAATATAATATGATGTCATAATTTATGACATTCATAGCAGCAACGTGAAATATTTATTACCTCACTAGTTGGGCGGGAATGGAACCTCCGGACGATTTGCGCAGCAGGACTTTACCAACCAGGCTAAGTGGGTCGTCTACAATATTTTATTAATTTTTTATAAGATTTGGCATTTCTCTTCGCCGCGCACCATTAAACTGTCAAATCTCATATAAAATTTCCCATCGTTCATCGCTGTTGATGTTTATATGGTTTTGTAGCTTGCACAATGCATTGCACGTAAGCTCAAGTGGCAGTGGACTGGTGGCATAATAATTGAGTGGCATCATTCATTTACTCATTCATTTCGTTCTTTCTTCCATTCATTCATTCATTACTTTTCCTGAAATATCTTTGGAAATATGTATTTGGTTCATCGTTAGAATAGAATAGAATAGAATAGAATAGAATAGAATAGAATAGAATAGAATAGAATAGAATAGAATAGAATAGAATAGAATAGAATAGAATAGAATAGAATAGAATAGAATAGAATAGAATAGAATAGAATAGAATAGAATAGAATAGAATAGAATAGAATAGAATAGAATAGAATAGAATAGAATAGAATAGAATAGAATAGAATAGAATAGAATAGAATAGAATAGAATAGAATAGAATAGAATAGAATAGAATAGAATAGAATAGAATAGAATAGAATAGAATAGAATAGAATAGAATAGAATAGAATAGAATAGAATAGAATAGAATAGAATAGAATAGAATAGAATAGAATAGAATAGAATAGAATAGAATAGAATAGAATAGAATAGAATAGAATAGAATAGAATAGAATAGAATAGAATAGAATAGAATAGAATAGAATAGAATAGAATAGAATAGAATAGAATAGAATAGAATAGAATAGAATAGAATAGAATAGAATAGAATAGAATAGAATAGAATAGAATAGAATAGAATAGAATAGAATAGAATAGAATAGAATAGAATAGAATAGAATAGAATAGAATAGAATAGAATAGAATAGAATAGAATAGAATAGAATAGAATAGAATAGAATAGAATAGAATAGAATAGAATAGAATAGAATAGAATAGAATAGAATAGAATAGAATAGAATAGAATAGAATAGAATAGAATAGAATAGAATAGAATAGAATAGAATAGAATAGAATAGAATAGAATAGAATAGAATAGAATAGAATAGAATAGAATAGAATAGAATAGAATAGAATAGAATAGAATAGAATAGAATAGAATAGAATAGAATAGAATAGAATAGAATAGAATAGAATAGAATAGAATAGAATAGAATAGAATAGAATAGAATAGAATAGAATAGAATAGAATAGAATAGAATAGAATAGAATAGAATAGAATAGAATAGAATAGAATAGAATAGAATAGAATAGAATAGAATAGAATAGAATAGAATAGAATAGAATAGAATAGAATAGAATAGAATAGAATAGAATAGAATAGAATAGAATAGAATAGAATAGAATAGAATAGAATAGAATAGAATAGAATAGAATAGAATAGAATAGAATAGAATAGAATAGAATAGAATAGAATAGAATAGAATAGAATAGAATAGAATAGAATAGAATAGAATAGAATAGAATAGAATAGAATAGAATAGAATAGAATAGAATAGAATAGAATAGAATAGAATAGAATAGAATAGAATAGAATAGAATAGAATAGAATAGAATAGAATAGAATAGAATAGAATAGAATAGAATAGAATAGAATAGAATAGAATAGAATAGAATAGAATAGAATAGAATAGAATAGAATAGAATAGAATAGAATAGAATAGAATAGAATAGAATAGAATAGAATAGAATAGAATAGAATAGAATAGAATAGAATAGAATAGAATAGAATAGAATAGAATAGAATAGAATAGAATAGAATAGAATAGAATAGAATAGAATAGAATAGAATAGAATAGAATAGAATAGAATAGAATAGAATAGAATAGAATAGAATAGAATAGAATAGAATAGAATAGAATAGAATAGAATAGAATAGAATAGAATAGAATAGAATAGAATAGAATAGAATAGAATAGAATAGAATAGAATAGAATTTATTTAACGTACACAAAGACAACACACAGCGAGAGAATTTAAAAAATTAAAATAAAACAAACAAGAAATACAAAGAAACATAACAACAAGAAATAATAATAATAAGTAATACTAGATGATGATTGCCAGGCTATTTTACATTAGTTCCAGTTTCAGCACAAACGGCTAAAATATTATAGCTATATTTAATTTAATTATTATGATTAATATCTTAGATAGGCATTACTAACAATTTGTAGTCATGTCACTCGAAATAAATAAATTAAAAATATATAATACCCGTATAAAACATACATGTACCCGTTGTAAAACAGAGTGTAATATAGCCTCGGTACTGTTAAGGTCTGCACACCCTTGCCTTATAGGCACGTCATCTTCATTCATACAACAGCAGGTGATGACGTCACAATCATGGCCTCTTACGTAACGTAAGATATATTTTTAGACGCCATAACTATTGGCAGACGCAGGAACAGTTGGAGTCGAATGCGTAGTGTATCCTATCGGTTTACGGTTATAGTGGAATGCCACAATGTACTTGTACTGTACTCACAGTACACCCGCATGCGGAGTTGGAACTACGTAAAAGAAGGAAGGGAAGTGACATGAGGCGGGGAAATGACTGCACCTTTGAAACAAAGGAAAATTTTTAAATTATTTCACCAGAATTGTACATTTTTTAATACCTGCACATCTCATTCTGTGAGTAAAGAAATAGGTTACTTTTTACCACGGGAAAATAGTATTTATTCATTACATTTTTCAAAGTTACCGCGTATCTTTATTCCTTGCGTAGATTCCTAATTAGCAAGCCTTGGCGAAGATTAACTAAAACCTACTAACAGGTCAAGGTTTACCCAATTAAGGCGCACCTGCACTTGGATAATAAAAAATTTAATAAGTTAACCAAACAGAGGCAGGGTACTGAGATATTAGGCTGTCAGGGAACTGAGGCGATATCCAGTGGGATTAGAATACAAGCTGGGAGAGCTGATAGCCGAGAGGCTTTAGGTATGGTGCATTAGGTATGCCGTAAAGGTGTGGCTGGCATACATTGATTTAGATGCAGTAATGCCTGTTGGCTTAGTTCCTCGTTGTCGTGACTTCGATTTCTTAACTGGACAACTGTCAGATTCAATTTTGAACTCAGAAGCTGTAATTTAGCGAGACCGTATGATGAAGATAATGATGAAGTATTCTTTTAAGTCAATTTCATTATGAAACAAAGTTTTATGACTTCAAATTACTTTCCTTGACAAATCAACAGACCTATTAATATATCCCCAATGTTGGGGTATCTACCTTCTCAACGAGGGCATATGGAATATAGTGTGGTTGGTGGACTTCTTAGAATTCCTTCATTGGCATATGCAGATTTCCTCGCGATGTTTTCCTTTGAGAGCAGTCAGTAAATGTCTTTGGCAAATAATTGCATATTATGCAATAGGTAGGAAGGCAAGGTAAAGATTTTTTATGTGATAACTGTTATTTTCGGAAATATTCTAAGGTTTTTTTTCATAAATAGCCATTTATGAAAAAAGTACCAGCAATAGTCCATTTTGGACTTTCTGCCAGTGTCGCGTCTATTTCTTGTTTTGATGTGAAAAGTTGATGGTAGGTATTATAAAGAGATGGTAGGTATTGTAAGATAAAAATTATTTAAATGAAGATGAGGCTATATATATAAGAATATGAATATGTATAATTGTAATTTATTAATTAGTGTGTCTATTTATTTATATTAAACTACATTATGTTTTTGCTTACAGTTTCGAATTGGACACGTCTGTAATGATACTGTAACTGTTTTCATAATAAATAAATAAATAATAAATAAAAATACAAAAATCTGCTATGCATTTAAATACCTACTCTATGATCGTTTTCTAAGAAGTTTTGAAAATAACTATTGACGGAATGCGTAATTTCTCTGGCCATTTTATTTTTTAATAACAAAACATGGCTTCAGAAGAATATAATAACCCCATACAAAACAAAATCCCCTGGGCGCGTTCCGTTTCATTTTGATGCGGACATTAACGAAAAACAACGGTAAAAGTTTAATACCTCATGCGGAAAAAGAGTTGAATATGTCCTGAGGGCCCACAGACAAACAAACGACCGGTAACAATGAACAGGGGAGAAAAACAATACTGTCGAAACCTTCATACATTGAACGAGTATCTTTAAAACGGACTAGCTGTTGCCTGCGACTTTCCTTCATTTCATCCTAAATGGTACGGGGAAAATAAAGCTTTAAAAATTAACAATAGGTAAATACAGAATAAAAATGGTCTTGACAGACGGACCGACAGACAGACAGACGGACAACGGAGTGATCCTATAAGGGTTCCTTTTTTCCTCTTGTGAAGTACAGAACCCTAAAAATTACATACATAGGTACATATATTCACGCTATGTCCCTGGCGGGGTAGGCAGAAAGAACGGAGCGCCAAGTATTGCGATCCTGACACACCTCTCTCGCTTCGCTCAGTCTCATCATTCTCTCCACACACGCTCGCCGCGGGACGCGAGTGCTCTTTACGTGTCCGTCTGTGAGCACCCTAAAAATTAATCAAATAAATAATGGACGCAGAGGGCGGAGAACCATAATTATGGGACGGCTCTATGTCCAGCAGTGGACATTAAAGGGCTGATATGATGATAATGACGAAATAACATGCAATTAAACTTGTGAATACATAAATTACAGGTATACTACGTCGAGATAATATTTCTAAAGATAGCTGTCCCACACCCCGGCGGTTTTGCTAACGGTAATTTCGTTTCGTCGTAAACATTTACAAACAAAAGGTGTACAAAAGGTAAAGCTTATCTTTTACTCTTACTTACTACGGCGAAGGATACAGGCCTCTACTTACGACACGATCCAGGCCCCGATCGGTAGGGTCCCTACCAATCGGCATGTCAGTAGGCAAGTTGGCTGGTAGGGTCGATCAGCTGGCGGTTGGGTCGCCGCGACTCCCAACTTCATAAAGTGTCCCTAAACGATCATGCTTGCATGACATGCAACGTTTACGTGAATGTCATGCTGCATGATGGACCTTCATGCTTGCTATCAATCAATACAGTGAAGCAACGGCCAGCACGTCGTTTGCATGGCATGCACGTAGTTTGCATGTCATGCACGTCAATCACAACTACAGCTAGACGGTCATGCATGAGTGACAGCACGTATTGCATGTCATGCCGCATGATCGTTTAGGGAGCCCAATTTGGCGCGTGAAACCGGCCTGATCGGCAGGGCCGCGCTCGTTCACGCGCCAATCTCTAGGGCCGGTGTATGAAGTTGGGAGTCGCGGCGACCCAACCGCCAACTGATCGACCCTACCAGCCAACTTGCCTACTGACATGCCGATTGGTAGGGACCCTACCGATCGGGGCCTGGATCGTAAGTAGAGACCTTTCATCAACAGCCTATTAATGTCCCCACTGCTGGGGCTCAGGCCTACCCTCTCAACGAGGGCGTGCGGGCTATAGTCCACCACGCTAGCCCAGTGCGGGTTGGCGGACTTCACATGCGCCTAAGAATTTCTTCTTCGGCGTATGCAGGTTTCCTCACGATGTTTTCCTTCACCGTTTGAGAGCAGTCAGTAAATGTACTTAAGTTTCGAGAAAAAACCCATTGGTACATGGCCCAACCGGGGATCGAACCTCGGACCTTTCGATATGATAGGTCGCGTCTTATCCCCGAGGCCACTGACGCTCTAAAGTAGAGACCTTTAGACGCTTTTTATTTATTTATTGGAAGAGCGGGACCTTTTGCGGGTGTTGGGAACACCTAATAGAAGACTTCATATCAAACTTAAATGTTAGACTCCATTCGCACGGACGTAATTCCATCGCGCGTTGAAAGCATTTTTTTATTATAATAGGGGATTTTTTTGTACAGTCCACCGCACGTCAGTGGAAACGCTTTGACCTTGAGCTGGCCTAGTCTATTATGGAGATTCAATACTATGAGACACCAGTTTATACTGGTTATATTTCCACTGACGTGCGGTCGACAGTACGTAGACATAAAAAAAATCGCTTTACCGCGCGATGAAATTACGCCCGTGCGATTGGGCTTAATGTATCGGATTGTCGCAACTCGAATTCATTACTTTTAAATTCGAGTACATTAGGGTCTCTGATGTTTATTTGCGGTCATTACATTACATACATAGTAGTATAGTGTAGCATAGCCGGGCCAATATCGCGTGCGGCTGTACATTTATTTTAGTGTTCCACGAATTACAATTACGATTAATAGTTGTACTGTACTACCACATTAAATACTACACAAGATTCGTCTGCGTTATGTAATACTTAAACCAATAAGATGTGGTTCAATCTATCACATTATTTATTATTATTATTTTATTATTAGCCTTCCTGTAGTAGGTAAGTACAGTCAGATTAAATAAATTATAAAAAACATTGCATGCAAGTTCTTATCATTCTACTGAAATCGTCACGGTAATAGAGTTTATATTGCACACTGTCATTCTTATGAATTCGTCACTATTGTTTTTGTTAGATTTAACTTTGTCACTTTATTGTTTCAGGTAAGTCCATCGTCACTACAGGTGATCCCATTGCTGGGCAAAGGCCTCCCCCATCATCCTCCAGGTAAGTTTTTCAGAAGTCAGCCGTGTCCACAGTGCTCCGATGCCGGCGAAGTGCTCGAGCTCGTCGCGCCAGCGCGTGCGCGGTCTATCACATACTAGCTTTTAAACGCGACTCCGCTTGCGTACAACAAAGTTAAAATTAAATAACAAGCTTGTATGCATTCGTATACATTCTCGAACACACACGCGCTCACTCTGTCACCCGCACAAATACATACACATACCTACATATAACATATCTTCACGCTATTACCCTAGACAAAGAGAACGGAGCGCAAAGTATCGCGATCCTTTCGCTTCACTCAGTCTCACTCACTCACTCATCATCATCAGTCGTCATTCGTTCATCACTCATTCGCTGAACATGTCCGAACCAACGTAAGAACCAGGTATCCTTGTTCGAACCAACAGAGCATTTTTCATCATGATGACATTTTTATTCAGTCTAGCCATACTGCGTATCTCTTCGTTGCGTATCCGGTCGGCCAAGGTAACGAACGCCACACAGCTTACTTAGAAATGCGCCTCTATGTAGCATTATCTTACTTTCAGTCGTTCTCTGACCAATCCAGGATTCATACCTAAAAAAGTTGATACCAACACTAGTTAGCAAACATTATATGCTTTTTATTCATGCCTATACAGGGTGTTACAAAACAAGTAGTAAAGCCGAAAGGAGGTTAAATGGGGCCTTATAACAAGTCTATTCACATACCCCCAAAAAAAAGAAAAAATATTTTCACTGATGTGCAAACTCTATTTATAAAAACTATTTGGTTCCTTTCTATTTGGTTTTCCTTGGACATGACAGCTTACTAGGGTTGGCTTTGTTATTTAATTATATTTTGTACCACGTTGTATTAGAAACACGGCCGGTATTCGAACCCAAATACTTCATCACCGGGCTACGGGCACTACAAACTTCACCGGGCGCTTGAGACAGTGGTGACGTCACGTGTGAAAGGGCAAAGGCTACCAGGCGATCAGAAACCGCCAGGAGTCTGTGCATCCGACCACTAAAGCTTAATTTACATCTTGTGTCCCAAGGACAAGGTCTAACTTTGAATGGGGAGCTCACATTCAAATCAGAACTGAAGCCGAGTCAAATGAATAGCAACTTAAATGCAATGCAACACTGACTGTTTTTGATTGCAATCTCTCCCGATTGAATATCTTCTTGTATGTCTTGTCCGTGCTATCTTATTTTTAATAATTCTGATTTTCTATCTTATTTTCATCAGCTTTAGTTCCACTTTACTTTAATAGCTGCTTGGCGTTTAAGCTGTTACAGAAATGAGGGACCTCTGGTTGCAGCCATAGGAAAGCTCTCGCAAAATAAGGATAGACTATAGAGATTGCATATGTGGGGGAGGGACAAAAAATGTCGCTACCTCTCTGAATATGATTAACGATCATCTCGAACTGAGCGTGGCAAGTAATTAGCGGAAGTCAGTGAAAAAAATTTTTCTCTTCGCGTTAATTATTGAGACAGAAGAATGCACGTTCGGTCCAATTTTTGTTTGTATTCGGCCCAAATATAGTAAAAAAAAAACTTTTCGAATAAATTTATTTTGGGCATACCTACTTTATCTAACTTAAACGTGGTTTTGAGTTTAAGCACAGAATAGATAATAACTCAAAACTTAATATTGCGATAACCAAATCATCGATGTTTATAACTAGTCACGCGTCGTCCCGGGACGCTTACGTCACGCGCATTGTTCTTTATTTATTTATTGTCTAAGGGTGTTTTTTCAACAACCAACCCCTGACAGCGACACTTTAGGATTTCATGGTTTTTTTGACACTGTCGTTAGATTGGTTAAGTACTATTATTTAATCGATTTTCGATTTTTTTAGAAACTAAGTTTGTACGGTACCCTCACGCTGCGAATCCTACTCGCACTTGTTCGGTTTTTTTTCTTTTATGTGAAGGGCTGTGAACGTTCCGTTCACCGGTCAAGGGTGAATTCTATGATAGAAAAAGTGATATACATGGTGTATGTAGGAAAGTAGATAAAAAATGAAAATTAGGTAGATAAAAAATTGACGTTGTTTATATGTACCCAGTGTACTTACATGCAATATAATAGTTTTGACTTTGACGTCAGGATTCTAGAGCAAGAATTGATGTGCTCCTCAAACGGACCAACTTTTGTTTATTTATCACATTATCTGATCTACCAATAGCGCGCTCGATTCGGTCTGATCTACCAATAGCGGCGCTCGATTCGGTCTGATCTACCAATAGCGCTCGATTCCATCAGATCTACCAATAGCGGGCTCGATTCGGTCTGAACTACCAATAGCGCTCGATTCCATCAGATCTACCAATAGCGGGCTCGATTCGGTCTGATCTACCAATAGCGCTCGATTTCATCAGATCTACCAATAGCGGGCTCGATTCCATCAGATCTACCAATAGCGGGCTCGATTCGGTCTGAACTACCAATAGCGCGCTCGATTCGGTCTGATCTACCAATTGCGGCGCTCGATTCGGTCTGATCTACCAATAGCGCTCGATTCCATCAGATCTACCAATAGCGGGCTCGATTCGGTCTGAACTACCAATAGCGCGCTCGATTCGGTCTGATCTACCAATTGCGGCGCTCGATTCGGTCTGATCTACCAATAGCGCTCGATTCCATCAGATCTACCAATAGCGGGCTCGATTCGGTCTGAACTACCAATAGCGCGCTCGATTCGGTCTGATCTACCAATTGCGGCGCTCGATTCGGTCTGATCTACCAATAGCGCTCGATTCCATCAGATCTACCAATAGCGGGCTCGATTCGGTCTGAACTACCAATAGCGCGCTCGATTCGGTCTGATCTACCAATAGCGCTCGATTTCATCAGATCTACCAATAGCGTGCTCGATTCCATCAGCTCTACCAATAGCGGGCTCGATTCGGTCTGAACTACCAATAGCGCGCTCGATTCGGTCTGATCTACCAATTGCGGCGCTCGATTCGGTCTGATCTACCAATAGCGCTCGATTCCATCAGATCTACCAATAGCGGGCTCGATTCGGTCTGAACTACCAATAGCGAGCTCGATTCGGTCTGATCTACCAATAGCGGGCTCGATTCGGTCTGAACTACCAATAGCGCGCTCGATTCGGTCTGATCTACCAATAGCGGCGCTCGATTCGGTCTGATCTACCAATAGCGCTCGATTCCATCAGATCTACCAATAGCGGGCTCGATTCGGTCTGAACTACCAATAGCGAGCTCGATTCGGTCTGATCTACCAATTGCGGCGCTCGATTCGGTCTGATCTACCAATAGCGTTCGATTCCATCAGATCTACCAATAGCGGGCTCGATTCGGTCTGAACTACCAATAGCGCGCTCGATTCGGTCTGATCTACCAATTGCGGCGCTCGATTCGGTCTGATCTACCAATAGCGCTCGATTCCATCAGATCTACCAATAGCGCTCGATTCGGTCTGATCTACCAATAGCGCTCGATTCCATCAGATCTACCAATAGCGGGCTCGATTCGGTCTGAACTACCAATAGCGCGCTCGATTCGGTCTGATCTACCAATTGCGGCGCTCGATTCGGTCTGATCTACCAATAGCGCTCGATTCCATCAGATCTACCAATAGCGGGCTCGATTCGGTCTGAACTACCAATAGCGCGCTCGATTCGGTCTGATCTACCAATTGCGGCGCTCGATTCGGTCTGATCTACCAATAGCGCTCGATTCCATCAGATCTACCAATAGCGGGCTCGATTCGGTCTGAACTACCAATAGCGCGCTCGATTCGGTCTGATCTACCAATTGCGGCGCTCGATTCGGTCTGATCTACCAATAGCGCTCGATTCCATCAGATCTACCAATAGCGGGCTCGATTCGGTCTGAACTACCAATAGCGCGCTCGATTCGGTCTGATCTACCAATAGCGCTCGATTTCATCAGATCTACCAATAGCGTGCTCGATTCCATCAGCTCTACCAATAGCGGGCTCGATTCGGTCTGAACTACCAATAGCGCGCTCGATTCGGTCTGATCTACCAATTGCGGCGCTCGATTCGGTCTGATCTACCAATAGCGCTCGATTCCATCAGATCTACCAATAGCGGGCTCGATTCGGTCTGAACTACCAATAGCGAGCTCGATTCGGTCTGATCTACCAATTGCGGCGCTCGATTCGGTCTGATCTACCAATAGCGCTCGATTCCATCAGATCTACCAATAGCGGGCTCGATTCGGTCTGAACTACCAATAGCGCGCTCGATTCGGTCTGATCTACCAATTGCGGCGCTCGATTCGGTCTGATCTACCAATAGCGCTCGATTCCATCAGATCTACCAATAGCGCTCGATTCCATCAGATCTACCAATAGCGCTCGATTCCATCAGATCTACCAATAGCGCTCGATTCCATCAGATCTACCAATAGCGCTCGATTCCATCAGATCTACCAATAGCGCTCGATTCCATCAGATCTACCAATAGCGCTCGATTCCATCAGATCTACCAATAGCGCTCGATTCCATCAGATCTACCAATAGCGCTCGATTCCATCAGATCTACCAATAGCGCTCGATTCCATCAGATCTACCAATAGCGCTCGATTCCATCAGATCTACCAATAGCGCTCGATTCCATCAGATCTACCAATAGCGCTCGATTCCATCAGATCTACCAATAGCGCTCGATTCCATCAGATCTACCAATAGCGCGCCCGATTCGGTCGCGCCCCGCACCTCGCAGCCACAGAGACTTATAGGGGACTGCGCAAACCCAGCGGAAAAATGCATGCAATGCACTTTTTGACGTCATTATCAAATGAACCATATGACTATAGCCTAAAGAACAAAATCGTATGAATGACGTCGAGCGCGACGTACAGAAGTTATTCATACGATTTTGTTCTTTAGTCTATAGTCATATGGTTCATTTGACAATGACGTCAAAAAGTGCGCGGGCATTTTTCCGCTTGGTCTGCGCAGTCCCTAATTCAGTTCTGCGCAGTGAAGGTCATTATTCATATTCATATTCATTTATTTGTACTAATCATACTCGTCAATATTGTGATACAAAACATTCTTAATCAAAATAAAATATATTTGTACAATTTCAAAATAATAATAATAATATATAAATGTCAGAAAAAGATATTTTACAATATATTATATTATATTATATTATATTATATTATATTATATTATATTATATTATATTATATTATATTATATTATATTATATTATATTATATTATATTATATTATATTATATTATATTATATTATATTGTATTATATTATATTCACGAACTTTGCCGGCTACTATATGGGCTCCCTAAACGATCATGCGGCATGACATGCAAAACGTGCTGTCACTCGTGCATGATCGTCTAGCTGTAGTGTAACAAACTATGTGCTGGCCGTTGCTTCACTGTATTGATTAATAGCAAGCATGATGGTCCATCATGCAGCATAACATTCACGTAAATCTTGCAAGCATGATCGTTTAGGGACACTTTATAGGTACGGTCAACCGCACGTCAGTGGAATCTAAACCAGTATAAACTAGTCTCTCACAGTAGTAAAACTCCTTAGTAAACTAGGCCAGCTCAAGGTCAAAGTGTTGCAAAGTGACGTGCGGTCGACTTTACTACTGTATAATCCCGCGTCGTGACGTTCGTTAGAGCCGTGCGCCCATTGATTTTCCCTTTCGAGCCGCACAGAGCGTTCCGTCCACGCGATGGGTCATTAATGTCATATACAGGGTGTCTCTACTGGCATACGCCTTAGTCGGGACAAAGGGGATCATAATCAACATCTTGACCAATCAAAACTCTACTTATTCACAAAAAAAGAGTATGTAGTAGAGATAATCAATATAATAGTAAATACATGTATAAAGAATTACAAATTACAACATTAAGGGCTTCTTTCACCGCTTGCTGATAAAGTCCCAGATACCCTATCTGTCGGTTATCTGACAGATAGCCTATTTTTTTGGTTCCACAGGTAGTAATCTTAGTGGTAAACTAATCTATCGGATAAATCTGTGTGATAGACTATATAAAATATATAAGATATAGGCAATCAGATACCTGAGAAACCAAAAAAATAGGCTATCTGTCAGATAACCTGCAGATAGGGTATCTGGGGTTTTATCAGCAAGCGGTGTAAGAGGCCCTAAACAGGCAATTTACAAAGAAGAGTTCCATACTGGGACCAAATTTGTATAAAAAATTGTGTGTCTCCAGTGGGAATCGAACCCATCAAATCCGTTAACCAAGCCACTAAGCCAACGAGGCGATCAAATGAGTTTCTACCGCCTCCAAAAAAGGTGGAGGTTCACTGAAATTCCTTGCAGGTTCGAAGCAGGAGCTCTATTTCTGATTCATCATCATCAACAGCCTATTAATGTCCCCACTGCTGGGGCTCAGGCCTACCCCTCAACGAGGGCGTTCGGGCTATAGTCCACCACGCTAGCCCAGTGCGGGTTGGTGGACTTCACATACGCCTAAGAATTTCTTCTTCGGCGTATGCAGGTTTCCTCGCGATGTTTTCCTTCACCGTTTGAGAGCAGTCAGTAAATGTACTCGAGAAAAAAAAATTTTTTTGATTCGCTCGTATGGATTTGTATCGTCGCATGTTTAAGTCATACTCGACTTCCGAGTCGCACGAAAACAAATCGTTTGTCGACCGCCCTGTAGTGCCCTCGCGTGCTTCAACCGGGACGTGCCAGCCTCCTCACGTGTCCGCGGGACGGCGGCTACCAGGACACCAGCGACTGCAGCAGGTGGCCGCTGACCTGCGTGCTAGACATACAACACTGTCGCAAGTTGAAGTTGGAATAACCACAACACGCACGTGACATCAGTGATGTCACATCACTTATGCTCATAGTACCGTAGCCAGCGGAACAAGCCAAGTCAAAGTCGAAATATTTTATTCTATAAAATAAAATTAGAGATATATGAATTCTTTGACGATTTTGTATTAAACACGTTACCTACTTCATACAAAATTAATCTTAAATGTGACATTGTATAATAATTTAACTAACAAATATAAAATGACTCTCTCAATTTGTACACGTCGATGAGGTAGGTTGCTGATCCTAAAACTTTGTAACATCCATGTAACGCAATCAACAATAAAGATTATGATTGTGATGTACATTGCGTACATTTCGCACTTCCAGTACTACGAGTAAAGAACGTCAGAATAGGCAATGACAGTAACTTCAAAACAGTAAAATTATCCTATTTAAAGAGTAATGAAACCTGAGTCATTGATTCCAAACTGTTTTTTACGAGCGAGATCGATAAATAATTTAATAAAATTAAATTACAAAATATGACAATCCGCCGTGATAATGTTGAACACCAATCACAGGACATTACGTCACGTTTGAATAAATAAAACGTCAAACGAATATGACAATTTGTTTGTTTGTCAAACGTGGCGTCACAAGCGACGCCTTGACACCGGAAGTGTTATGGTGTGAATTTTATATTTGAATTTTTTTTCCTACTAAACCTTTATTTTTGCAAAAATGTTATATGCTTTGTAAATATTATTAACTTCCGAACATTATAGGTACAACAGTTTTAAAAAATCTGTCATCATGCATGCCAGAATGTAGTCTTAACAGTACTAAAACCTTTAAAACGCTCTACTCCTGTAAAATTTACAAATTGACAGTTCTGACATTGTAGTACCGGAGGTACGATATATACACAACGTCATTTGTTTATTTTCCGGCGCTTTTTAAAAATCAAGTTTGTACAAAAATTTATTCGTAAAGATAATTAGTAACAAGCTTTCATATGTTCTTTAAAATGGTTTTATTTAGTGCCTACATTTCTTAAAATTTGATGGATTGAGTTCAGTGGAGTCGCTGTATAGTTTTTTTTTACTCTGAAATATATCAGAAATAAAATATAGTTACAGATATTAAAATCTTGTCAAATGAATTGCGGCAAAATGAATGCCATAAGATGACATAGTGTGACCGTGTGACCAAACACGATTTAAAAACTACTTGTTTCGTTGACTACTTGCTTGTTCCGTTGGCTGCAGTACTATTATACATAATAGTACCGCAACCAGGGGAGTCTGTCATTGCCTTCTTTGTCTGTATACCCGTAGCTTATGTCACAATAAGCTCAACACACAAAGAGGGCAATGAGAAAGCCGTGTAGGTATCACACCGAAATGAAATCTGAGTATCGGATACAAAACTAAGTTGTATTGTCAACTTTTGGAAATCCGACTAGGTATTTGATGACTCCCCATTCCCATAGCAAATGACATGCCGCGGGCGCACCACAGATATAATACCATGAGTCAGCTGGTAGAGAATGAAATGAACTCTTCCCGCAACTATACCAAGCCTTAGTTTTTTTGACGGGATTTTGTCTTTATTCAGTTTTCCTAATAGAATAGTGTTGGTTTTGGTGTATGTCCTTACTAATATTATAGCAACAAACTTAAATTAAACGTAGCATGGTAACTATTCGTTCAGTTCGATCCAAATTGTCCTTGTTAAATCTTCACTAAAGATGCCCATCATGGCATATAATGTCCTATTTTTGTGGAAGCTGGTCACAGGACCACGGGTTTATGTTCTCTGAATATTTAAAACTGCGACTGGCCTAGAAGGACTTTCTCTCCAACCGTAAACCCATATAAAAAGCCGTTATATTTGAAGTTTGAAACAGAGCTAGTACGGACCTTGGACGATGACGAAGAGGGGCTGGCCAACCAGTAGGTGGATACGTATTGATTTTGTTTCGATGTTGACCGGCTGTGGATGAGTTGCGTGAGCTCTGTGCTTAACGGAACATTCCGTGACAGCCTCTTTCGTGCCGACACGTTGCATCACGTGTCCGAAGACGCGAGGTACCAGGGCACCAGGGCTTGGAGAGGGTGTCGATGGCATCGGAAAATACTCGCCTTTATTCCCATAACCTTACTTACCTTATATTAAAACCATACTAGGTTCGATTCTGAAGGCAAAAAAGTTAAATTTTGACAGCACTAAAATTAGTGTCATCTCTATCTTCATCATACTGCGTGACAGGGATAGAAACGAATTTAGAGCTGTCAAATTTTAACTTTATGCCTATGGCATATTCTATTGGAGTCGTTAAATAATTACATCTATGGTAGAACCGATGGTTAGGGGCTGCCAGCAGACTCTTTTGGAGTGAACCGATGTGTCACTCTAGTTGTGCCGTATTCGTTAGACTGCCGTTTTACTTTACCGCCTTTTAAAGTCCCCTGCTGGACTTCCCTTCCCCATTGAGCGCCACCACACCCGGTCCTCCGGTCTCCGCAGCTTCCGGCCACCTTCTTTAAATCGTCGGTCCATCTCCCAGGGCGTCCCACGCTGCGCGTACCGGTCCACGGTCTCCACTCCAGAACTCTACGGTTCTGCGACAGATGTGACCTGCCCATTGCCACTTCAGCTTGCTAATCCTATCTGCTATGTCGGTAACCCTAGTTCTCCGTCGCATCTCCTCATTACGGATCATATCCTTCAAAGAAACTCCGAGCATAGCTCTCTCCATAGATCGATGACCGCCGCTTTCATCATCAACAGCCTATTAATGTCCCCACTGCTGGGGCTCAGGCCTACCCTCTTAACGAGGGCGTGCGGGCTATAGTCCACCACGCTAGCCCAGTGCGGGTTGGTGGACTTCACATGCGCCTAAGAATTTCTTCTTCGGCGTATGCAGGTTTCCTCACGATGTTTTCCTTCAACGTTTGATAGCAGTCAGTAAATGTACTTAAGTTTCGAGAAAAAACCCATTGGTACATGGCCCAGCTGGGGATCGAACTCCGGACCTTTCGATATGATAGGCCGCGTCTTATCCCCTACGCCACTGACCGCCGCTTTATTAACCAAGAAATGTGACTTTATAATGTATTTTAAATAAGATATGGCTTGAAGGTCAACCAAGCCAAAACACTTTTTTTTTTTAATGAAAAAAGGCAAACGGAAGCGGATGGACGGTTCGGACGGCCCGAGTGTGGTGGCGCCAATTGGGGAAGGTCAAGGTCCAGTTAGAGCTGACGTCAACGGAGTGGTGATGATGAAAGGAATTGAGGTCCTTCGCGTGCGTTTTGTGCTTAAACGGAACATTCCGTGACAGCCTCCTTCGTGCCGACACGTTGCATCACGTGTCCGAAGACGCCGAGGTACCAGGGCACCAGGACTTAGAGAGGGTATCGATGACATCGGCAAATAGTGGTCTATCTTGACCACTGAACTGCATTTCCCATACAAATGACAGCTAATTTTGTGTGCCAATTTGAAGCGCCACCCGCAAGTGTCCAACGAACTAATTTTGACGTTTAATATAGAAACCAGCGGGCGCCATACATAAGCTTTTCCCCCGAGAAGAGCTTTTTCCGAGGTACCTATCTATAGCTGTGTTATTTTGATGATATTAGTAGTTTCATCAAAATCTGTTCAGTAGTTATTGCGTGAAAGAGTAACAAACATTCTCACAAACTTTCACGTATAAAATATTAGTAAGTAGGATTAATTTTCGTTCAGCTAGGTACGTTTTCAGGTCAGGGTGACTGTACCCTTCAGACGCATAGTACCACAGAATACATAATAGTATAGTACCAGAAACGCAAATTACCCTAAACGCGGTTGACCAGATGCGCATTTCGCAAATTACCAGATACGCAGGTGACCAGATACGCGTATGACCAGATTTTGTTTCGCAAATTGCCAGATAAGCATATGACCAGATTTTGTTTCGCAAATTGCCAGATGCTTGCATATGACCAGATTTTGTTTCGCCAATTGCCAGATACGCATATGACCAGATTTTGTTTCGCAATTTGCCAGATACGCATATGACCAGATTTTGTTTCGCAAATTGCCAGATAAGCATATGACCAGATTTTGTTTCGCAAATTGCCAGATGCTTGCATATGACCAGATTTTGTTTCGCCAATTGCCAGATACGCATATGACCAGATTTTGTTTCGCAATTTGCCAGATACGCAATGAAAAGATTTTGTTTCGCAATTTGCCAGATACGCATATGACCAGATTTTACCTTGTCCTTTCCAGTACTCGTGTATAACGGTGTTGTTTAATTTTCCCAAGCAAAGGGGTGCTGTGCGTGCGGCTTGTACTTAGAAATTAGAACGGAACATGTCGTGAGAGGCTCCTTCGTGCCGACACGTGGCATCACATGTCTCTAGGACGCTAAGTACCAGGCCACCAGGGCCGTTAGAGGGTGTCGATGACATCGGCAAATAGACACTGCCCATGGCTGTACTCCAACTTGTACTTATGTGGGTGTTACGGCGCGTTTTCATTAGGCAAGTAGCTTGCTAAGTGTGACGTCACACCTTCGCAATTGTTACTAGAGGCACTTACTTACCGCATTTCTTAAAAGTACTCGCCGAATTGCGATCTTAATTTATAGGGTGTTTTGAAGGTCGATGCAGATCTTTGCGGAGGTGGTTGGACAAGGGAGATCGTTTAGACTTCATAAACTTAAAAAAAAAACTTTTTAAAATAACATGACATCTCAAAAAAAAAATGTTTATTTCGCTAATAAGAATTCCATTATAAGTATTAGAAAATATCAAATATCTATATACTGTAGGGTTTTGTAATGACTTTGTGTTGATGTTTAGCAGAATGCATTCTAAATGATTTCCCCTGTCACCACCACAAGGCTTTGCAACGACTTTCCAATCATCATGTTTAATTATTATGATTATTAGGAATGTTCATAATCATCCTCATCAGCCTACACTAATCTACATACAGCTGGATGCTACGCTACACTACGCTTGCCTGAAATTTTCTAATAGAAGTTCGAAATATACTTTCAACTGGCATACAAGCGCAAGTGACTGGCATACATGTAAACAAGCTACTTGTATAGTGGAAACAGGGCTTTGTTCCCATAGACATGCCAAGACTACGCGTGCATGGTGTACTATAGACCGGAACATGTCGTGACCAGCCTCCTTCGTGCTGTCCCGTGGCGCCACGTGGCATTCCACGTGCAGCACCAGGGCACAAGAGTTCAAAGGGGGTGTCGACGGAGAATATTTGATGGCCAAACGATCATGCTACGTTTACGTGAATTATCATGCCGCATGATGGACCATCATGCTTGCTATCAATCAGTACAGTGAAGCAACGGCCAGCACGTAGTTTGCATGTAATGCACGTTAATCACTCCAACTGGACGGTCACGTAATGCATGTCATGCCGCATGATCATTTAGGGAGCCCATATGAAACTGAACGGAACTCGAAAAATAAACTGTACGGCGGCCCGCACTAAATTTCTCGTCATTTAAAAAGAAAGAGGTAAACTGATGCAGCTTCCTGATTGTCGTAACAATTTTTTTTCATACAATTTTGTGAGTAAATCGCAATTTCAATTTCATTTGTAGGGGAACCATACAATTTTTTTTTTCAGACCAATAGGTATTACTATGACGTAGACAAACTTATGCAACTACGACATTCAAAGTTTTATCAAAATCGTTAGCGTCGTTTTTGAGAAAAAAAAATCTTTAATTTCATTTTGTAAACTTTATATTTATTTGTATACCTTTTTGTATTTTGTATGTATGTGTCGAAGCCACAAATAAATGATTTATCTATCTATCTATCTTTTTGTTGTATGACAGCTACTCTTCGGTTTGAAGTACTAAACTGTAGATAATCATCGACAAAATAAATTTAATCTCTTATGTTCCAAATTCGATCCTAATCGGACCAAAGGTTTAGCCTCCAGAGCCAAGCGTGATTGACCGACGGACGGAATCGAGCTACTTGGTTTTTCGGTATGTGTTATCGATATAATACACATTAATTTTCGCGAAAATTGGAAAAACTTTTTTTCGCGATTTCAACACTTTCTCTACCCTTTAGTATTTAAGTACTAGGCTGCGAGAAAGTAACCAGCGAGAGGTGTCAGGATCGCGATACTTGGCGGTCCGTTCTTTCTGTCTACCCCGTCAGGGACAAGCGTGAAGATGCATGATGTAATAATAAAAATAATGCATGACAAATTCACACACGGCTGTTTAGTCCCAAACTAAGCCGAAGCTTGTAAATGGGTATTCAACAACTGATAAACATACATAAATACTTTTAAGGTAAATAAATACATAAGTGGCCTCGGGGATAAGACGCGACCTGTCATATCGAAAGGTCCGAGGTTCCATCCCCGGTTGGGCCATGTACCAATGGGTTTTTTTTTTCAAAACTTAAGTACATGTACTGACTGCTCTCAAACGGTGAAGGAAAACATCGTGAGGAAACCTGCATACGCCGAAGAAGAAATTCTTAGGCGCATGTGAAGTCCACCGACCCGCACTGGGCTAGCGTGGTGGACTATAGCCCGCACGCCCTCGTTGAGGGGTAGGCCTGAGCCCCAGCAGTGGGGACATTAATAGGCTGTCGATGTTGTTGAAATACTTAAATACATACAAACACCCAGAATCCGAAAACCAACAGTTATGCTCATCACACAAACGTTGGTACCGGATGGGAATCGAACCCACGACCTTTGGCGCAGAAGGCAGGGTCGCTACCACTACGCCAACAAGCCAGTCTGTGTGTTTTTGTTATTGATCTGATAACTCCAAGTTACGAATTCTTGACCTACAAACAAACCTTCATCGCCACTAAAATGTGATCGCGCAGGCAAAGCGTAAGGCTTCTAATCCTTTGTTACACGACGACAGCGGCATATTAGTGTCGCGGTGGACTTACAAGGTTTGCGGACTATAGACACGTGTCGGAATCCTTTCAGGGATTACTTTAACTTGAAACGCGGACGCCCCGCGGCTTCGTCCACGTTACAATGTAGGTAGTATATTCTATTCTAGGATTCAAGCTAACACTGTACTGAGTTCCATCAAAATCCGGTCAGCCTTTACCATTTAAAGCGTGATTGAGAAACAAATGTCAAAACATAGAAATATTCGCATTTACATCGTGACACACACTGGGCGGCGGCGTTGCGAAAGCGTTGCGGCGGCGGAGGTTTGTATGAAGAACGCGCCGCGGCGCCGCCGCTTTGATGTAAAGGGCTACATACTATTGCGAACATTACAGAGAAAAACCGCAACGCGTTCGCAACGCCGCCGCTCAGTGTGTGTCACGCTTTAACGAAATGGTTGAAAATGCATAATATTATCATGACTGAAAAAAACTACGGGCGCCCACCAAAGAGATCCTAACTCTATGGATATTGTGATCACATCATGGAGTTCGTCCGGAAAAGGCTGAAAGGATACAGTTTTTGGGTTCAATTAACTTTTGACACGAAGTAGGGTCATGTAAAAGTGTACCTACTGGCTTTTCCCACCATATATTTGCACAAATTAACTACAGACAGGTAATATTAATTACTACCTTATGCCCCGCGACTTCGTTCGCATCAAAAAGCATCGTTTGTTACATAAACTATTTGTTGCCCGCGGCATTGTAAATTTTTGTTCCCGTACAAACCTTAACATCCCTTTTCGCCCCTTTAGGGTTGGAATTAAAAAAATCAAGCACACCAGTTTTTAAGTCAGACCACATGCTTTCAAACAAAAAAAACCCGGTTCAAATCGGGCCAGTAGTTTTAGCGTGATGACAGACAACAAATTTTTTGAAAAGTGTTGTGGGGTCAGATAAGCCTAAATAACGTATTCCATAAAGCGCCATTTTCACCACACATATTGGGCGTACGCCCGCCAAGGTCATGTTAGAAGGTCATGTTAGACGTAGCATTCACACCATCTAGCGCGGCACCTAGCAAGGCATCCAGCAAGGCATAGACAAGCTTTAAGAAGTAGGTTTTGGTTTGGTTACAAGACTTTTAAGCCATATTACTTGATATTTTAATTGAGATATGGCTTAAAAGTCTAGTCCGACCAAGCCAAAACCTACTTTTTAAAAACGTTAGAGCTTGTTAGGTCCAGCACACATCCTGCACGTCGTGCAAGCAAATAATAATAATTATTGCTGTATAGCAAGCCTTTTCGCGACAGTTTTGCATGACCTTCTAACATGACCTTGGCGGGCGTACGCCTAAGACGTGTGGTGAAAATGGCGCTTGTTTTTTTTTTTAATTCCTTCAATGTACAGAAATCAGAAATACTAGTTACAATTTTATAATAGTAGGCGAAAGTCTAAAATATAGAACAGCGCCATCTTTCCTCATTTGTAACAACTCAAAACTAAACCAGCTGTCTTCAAACTTTTCGTTTGAAGCCCGCCATCTGTCGCGCTTCCAACCTACCACGCACAGTATAGACCGCGGTAGGTGAGCTACTTAACTGCTGCAGTTGGTAATAAGACAGTTTTCCGATCAGCTAACGCCAGAGGGCTGGAATTGTGGATGAATTTCGAACCGACGAACAATAAAGCGGGCTAGCTGGAAGAGACTTCTTAGAAATAAGCTTGAACCTTTGTATAATTATCTGTTGCTTTATGTTGTTTTTTTTTTCTGTGTTTACAATAAATTATTAAATAAATAACTAAAGCGCAGGTGGAAACAGAGTAGTTTTAGTTTTAGACAAAATTGACGCCAAAAAGAGAATATTGTATTACAATTTTGAACGAATTTTGAATTTGATTTTGACAGAGCGGGGCGGTACCGCGCGGTTTTGATGTGACGGGCTTCATACTATTTCGAACATTGCAAAACCCATTTTTCCTGTGATGTACATTTTTCCATCAAAACTTTCTAGGTAGTATCATTTTAAAACGCTTTTCACTGTCTTTATTTTGTTCAAACTTACAGTGATTACGATATCTCTTTAATTTTGATACTTTGAATACCTAATGTAGAATTTTTAATTTAATTTCGACGATTAACTTATCGTTTATCTCAATAAACTATATATCTACATGTAACTTCCACCTTTTTCTTCTACATGTGTAATTAAGTTTTAAAGGCCTTGTATGTTTATTGTTAGCCAAGGATCATCCGGCGCTGCTCTGTCGCCAGCGGATGCTGAGCTAACATTAAACCAAACTCCTCCACTCCAGCGTCAGCTCGCATTCCACATCGTAGTTCCTGAGCAGGTCCTGCTCGGGCACTATCACGTCGACCGCTTCCGGACAAATATCACGACCAAAGTCCACCACATCGTCGTAATACTCCACCGAACTGAACATGTATTCGCTAGCCCTTCGAATAGATTCCGCTTTATCACCATCTACTTTAGATTTTGTAGTAGTAGCCGTGTCTTTTACCTCAGGATCCTCTTTTAACTTCCGTTTCTTTTTACCTTTCACTTTTACTTTACCTTCTGTTGTTTCTTCATCAACTTTAGTCGTAGTTTCTTTATCGGAATCTAATGTTTGAGGCACTTCTGCGTCAGGAGCTGGTGTCGCCTTAATTACGCTGTCAGGCGATTTTGCTCCAGTCTTAACTTTTTCGTCGGGAATTCTACAATCATCGTTGATGAGATCCTGCTCATTGTATGGAAGAGCGTCCGCTGATAGAAATTCAACTAAGCTGCCGTCTTTTTTTAAGTTTTTCCTGTACCTCCGTATTTTGTCTTCTAAGGTATCTGCTTTGCATCCAGTTTTTCTCGTATCTTCTGCGTCAAAATCTGTTTCCTTTAGATGCGCAATGTGCCATGTCTCATCGTCCAAGTTATCCAGAAACCTCCTCGGCGATTCGTCAACGTCGATATGATCGCTTCTATCATTATATTCATCGTCTATCGCATGTACGGCCGCTATTATGATACATATTATAATATTATGTTTAAAATTATTCATTGTATATCACGAGAAACTCACATTGGTGTAGCTCTGGCAATTGGAAAAGAAAATTTAATTAATTTTGTATTGTTTTTCAGCCGTGTTTGGTCATGGTAATCGGTGCTTGACTTGAGTTGTTGCAACATTATTTCTAATCGAAATTGTCTCACTATTTGTATGGCATTGGAATTGAATTGCTTATAAGTGATTTCAGGTCCAATATTAAGTTTTATACAGGTCAACAATTTTGGACCACTGTAAATAGGCCATTTATAGTGGTCCAAAATGGTTTTTGGCATCTAGGCCATCATGACAATTTCATTAAAAATTCTCTACTACATCAGCTAATAAATCACTTTCTTTTCTATGCATTTCAATTTTCACTATGAAACTTCTGTAACCTTGATTACTAGTTAAGTTAGGGGTTGTTCGTATAACCATCACTTCGACATTGCGCATCCCTTCATAAACTATACAATTCATTATAAACAAGTTCCAAATTATGGTGGAAAGATAAGCAATAATTGATAATAAGCCAAGCCAATGGATCCCGGTAAACATCGACAAGTGAAACAAATTTAGGTAATTTTGTGAGACTTACCCGCGGCGGGCGGGGGCAAGTGAAACCGTCTATTAGGGTTCAATCACAGAACAGAGTTCGTAGTCATACTCAGAGACTTCCAAAGTACGGCGGTGCGGCCCGCATTTTCAAGAGATACTTAAAAAAAAAAAAACAATATATACAATCGAATTGAGAACTTAGTTGTTGTTTAGTAATTTTGTTGCTTTTAAATTGATATTTCAATCAATAGGTATAGGTACCCATTTTCAAGCATTCAAATTCCCGTTTATTTATTTATTTCATCATCATCAACAGCCTATTAATGTCCCCACTGCTGGGGCTCAGGCCTACCCTCTTAACGAGGGCGTTCGGGCTATAGTCCACCACGCTAGCCCAGTGCGGGTTGGTGGACTTCACATGCGCCTAAGAATTTCTTCTTCGGCGTATGCAGGTTTCCTCACGATGTTTTCCTTCACCGTTTGAGAGCAGTCAGTACATGTACTTAAGTTTCGAGAAAAAACCCATTGGTACATGGCCCAGCCGGGGATCGAACTCCGGACCTTTCGATATGATAGGCCGCGTCTTATCCCCTACGCCACTGACGCTCTATTATTTATTTATTTATTTTGTATTTAATCGCCTAATAGGTACCATAATAGCCAGTAATGTGTATTATAAATGCTTAATAGATATACAGTTTTTTTTTCTTATGGGGTTCTGTCAAATATTATCCATAATAACGAAGATATATCTTGTCCGTCTGTTTAATGGCTGAATATCTCGAAAAGAAATAACATTTTAAATATTTTCAATTTCCATCTCAATAGATCCGACATACGCAACAGTGGGAAATTATGGGAATTCCCCAGGTAAACATTTCCTGGTGCATTAAAAACCATAGAGTTAGGATCTCTTTGGTTGGCGGCCGGGGCCCCTTAAAGGGGCGTAAAAGAAGCGTTCTTTGGGTGTCAAAATCGTGTCAAATGGATTACAATATTGTAACTCACTCACACATTCTCATTTTCAAACTCCATAAAAATTTATAATTATATAATTATTTACGGGTCTTACACACGAAATAGTTTTATTTAGTAAATAGCTACACAATAAACACCTCACTTGCGAAGTAAAGTGAGTATTGAACTGTGAATCATTGAGTTGGAGACCGATCTCACGGCGGATTCAGGATCGAGTTGCACAAATACGCTTACAGAATAGCAGGGCAGAATGCGGTCCCATTTTGTGTAAGTTGGTGCGGCCTGCCCGCCCTGTCATTATGATCTGTATCTCGGCATGATGGCGACGACTCTAACTAATCCATTCACGGACCGCCCCGCCCTCACAAACTCTGGGAGCACTTCGCAGCTAAGCTCGGCTTACATGCGGATAGACTTACTGGCGGAAATGACGGTGGGAAAAGTGCAACCACATTTGTATCCGCGCGTCAGTGACGCCGGAGCGTCAATGACGCGGCGGCAGTGCGACAGAAGAAATGCTTGAAGGAAAAATAAGGCTGGGGGCGCGCGCGCCGACTAAAGAGATCCTAGCTTTATGTATGAATTGACGCGCGCGTCAGTCTCCGTAGGTATTATCTTCTCTCTGGCGTCAGCGTCGCGCTGCTCCAACGCCGGTGCATACATTTTCATAGCGTCAATGACGCAGCGGCTGGCTCCGGCGTCACTGACGCGCGGATCCAAAGCCAACCTTTACAAGACAAAAATAACGATGTAGCACCGGGCGAAAAAAAGAAAAAAGCGCGGAATAAATTTCACAAATGTTTAAGAGGGCTGATTCTTGAAAAAGCGAAAAAGTACGAAAGCTGTCTTTTTCAGAAGCAATATCGTGACAATTTGAGCAGGTTAACAAAAAGAAAATCACGGTTTTCTATAGATAGATAAAGTCTCGATTGACTGCAGCCTAGAGAAAAAGTATAATTTTTATTAACAGTTTTATAACTGTAATAAACTTAAGAGTATAATTTTTATTAACAGTTTTTTTAAACTGTTGATAAAAATTATACTTCAAGACCAACAATCCATGGCGTTCTTTATATGAAAATAATAATAAAACTGTAAAATAAAACAATAGTGTAGTAATGCAATGAAAAAAGCACGTAATTTATAAGCTGCTTTATGACCCTAAAAGCGATGCAATAAGAGCCACTTTACGAGCAAATGTGTTGAAATAGTACATTACTGCAGCCGGCCCGCTTTTCTTTTCTTTTTTTTTCACTAAACAGCTTTCTATTTGCAAGGCAGTTCGAAATTTAAACAAAACTATTGTTAAATTAGCTCCGTGGTGACAACAAATTCGGAGTAAAAAAAATCGTTCCATTTTAAAATTACATTCGGCCGCTATCCACAACAGATCTTTTTTTAATATATAAAACAAAGTCGTGTTAGTTAGACCACTTATAAACTCCATAATAATATAATATATAATATAATAATAATAATATATATATATATAATATCCACTCAAGAACGGCTGAATGGATTTTGATGAAACTTGGTACAGGGATAGCTTATAGCCTGGAATAACATATAGGCTACTTTTTACCAGGGTAAACGGTTACACGCGGGCGAAGCCACGGGGCAACAACTAGTATTGCATAGGTTTTTTTTACTTCATAGTTCCACTGCAATCACTAGCTAACTAGAACGCTTCGTGTAAACCCACCTTAACCACCCGTTGCGAGATCAAAACAGCCCAATTACGCTAGGGACCCCTTCAATAAGCGCTCGTTACACCAATCTGAAATAAAGACGCGGATAAATAATCACGGTTCAAGCCGACCGGCCCGGATTAGCATGTCGTTTGAATAAATTGACGGACGGCATCGAGACCTCGACAATGTCGCTTCAAATGGCCGAGCCGTCGACAGCTGCAACTGTTTCTGCCGCTTCCAGACAGCGCTGTGTAAACAAACACTTATTTAAGCGCAATACAGACAGGGCGGAGCCCTTCAGACAGGAATACCGCTTGCGGCGGCGGTGTGTATGAAGAACGCTCCGCACCGCGCCGCTCTGTGTGGGTTTCTCTTAAACTACAAAGGAATACAACGCGCCACCCGCCGCCGCTCCGCACCGCCTTCGCACCGCGCGTTTGCCGCGCCGCTTGTGAAGGACTTCATACTATTTAGAACATCAAAAAAAAAATGCAACGCTATCGCGCCGCCGCCGCCCTGTCTGTGTTACGCTTCAGCGATGGTACCTCACTTGTTTTTACGGTTCAGTAGGAAAAGGAAAAAATACGGAACCCTTTTAGGCGTATCCCAGACACACGCGGCCTGCGGTGGCGGCCTACCGCAGGCCGCAGCTTCAATATGAAAACGCATTTTGGTGAAGGATAAAGTCGTGAGGAAACCTGCATACGCCAGAGGATAAATTAAAATCTAAGGCGATAAAAAAGGATGGGGCACCGTTGGCGGGCAGGGGATTGTCACGAGGCACAACAGATCCCCAAAGGGTCGTCAGGTTTTCCTGACCCCTAACAAAGTTAAGTCATTTTGCATAAAAATGAGTCCAGCGTGTTATGGTTTCCGTAATGACCTTCCCAAAATGACCACTTCCCAAACTGACCACTTCCCAAAAGACCGCTTCCCAAACTGACCACTTCCCAAAAGACCGCTTCCCAAACTGACCCAAAAGACCGCTTCCCAAACTGACCACTTCCCAAAAGACCGCTTCCCAAACTGACCACTTCCCAAAAGACCGCTTCCCAAACTGACCACTTCCCAAAAGACCGCTTCCCAAACTGACCACTTCCCAAAAGACCGCTTCCCAAACTGACCACTTCCCAAAAGACCGCTTCCCAAACTGACCACTTCCTAAAAGACCGCTTCCAAAACTGACCACTTCCCAAAAGACCGCTTCCCAAACTGACCACTTCCCAAAATGACCGCTTCCCAAACCGACCACTTTCCAATGCGGTTTTCTTTTTATCAATCAGTTACAAAACGTAGGTATGAAGCGCTACAAATGCTTTTGGTTCATTCCGTTGGTTGCTAACAACTCGCTAACGGATGCAAATTGGCAGCGGTTGGCAGCCATGATTCGAAATGGCGTCAGATATTTGCATAATTTGTTTCGAATAGCAATGCCACTGTTTACAAACCCAAAATGGAGCGTGATTGAAAAGCCCTGTGTAATTTAGATGTGTTTTATTCACGGGTTCGTACTCTACAGGGATTGCAGTAATATCTAATTTATTTCTAATTTCTATTTGAATGACTAGAAAGGATCACATTGACGTTCTAATTGTAAATACATTTAGTAATCATGTGATAGGGATATGTAGATCATTTTCGGATAAATGAATTACATTACATACCTCCGGGGTCCCAGAATTTCATGAAAAATATCGAGAACCTTACCACCTATAGGTACTTGAGGAAAACATTTTCTAAAAAAAGCATGTCCATACTACGACATGTTTCAAATCTCTACCTATCCCGATCACTGTATAACTTTACATAAAATGCTACCATAATTATAAAAATAAATAAAAATAATTACTAAATATAATAATTTTTTTTTTTTTTACCATAATTATGGTAAATTTATCCTATTTCAATAACCACGTTGCGTCGCTTATAAAAGAGGGTAGAGTTCTCTAAAGCTGGTTCTCTTTAGGGTCTAATTAATATAAGTATATACACGCTACATTAAGCTAATTACAACATCCTAACGGCTTTGCAATGACGCATTTTATGTCAGTAAGTCATGGAACTAATATGTACTACGTACTAGTTTTTTAAGTTGGTTTAATTTTAGGTTCATCAACAGCCTATTAATCTCCCCACTGCTGGGGCTCAGGCCTACCCTCTCAACAAGGGCGTGCGGGCTATAGTCCACCACGCTAGTCCAGTGCGGGTTGGTGGACTTCACATGCGCCTAAGAATTTCTTTTTCGGCGTATGCAGGTTTCCTCACGATGTTTTCCTTCACCGTTTCAGAGCAGGCAGTTTCATGTACTTAAGTTTCGAGAAAAAACCCATTGGTACACGGCCCAACCGGGGATCGAACCTCGGAACTTTCGATATGATACGCCGCGTCTTATCCCCGAGGCCACTGACGCTATAATTTTAGGTTATTTTAGTTTTATAGATAGTTTTAGAATGTCCTTCTTATGTTGGTACTCTTTGCTAAATAATAAATAAAGGCCGTACTATTACATATTAGTTACATGCAGTAAGTACAGCAAAACGATAACAATTCATTGTTTTACCGTTTTTCTGCGCTGTGATTGGCTAATTATGAAATTAGCTGTCCAATCAGTGACTACTATTTGATTCGGGCTTGGCAAAAACTTTTCCATACAGCCTCGATCACTCCCTATATAATAACACCTTCATTCACTATTAGGCTGAATAGCTATCAGATCTTTTGTATGATTAGTACCTTATTACTCCCAATTAATATTGCACAATTTAATTTAGTATTCACTTTAAAATAAGTACATATAGACTTATCTAACGCTTCCACCATGTAGGTAGATATAAATAACATCGATGATTTATGATGATATTTTATGTATACGGACTTTACAGTTAGTTCCATCTTAGTCTGTCTGACATTTTTTTTTTTTTTTGGTTTTGTTCTGACACTGTTTGTTTGTTTTTAATATTGTTTGAATAATTTTTGTAATAGTAAGTTATCGTTAGCAATAAATTTTCATGTCACTTCTGTGTACCGGCTTCACTTAGTGCGGATGTGAACCTACGCCGAGTAACTCTACCATGATTGGCCTAAGAGGACTTGCTTCCAGTGCCGTAAAACCTATTAAAAACCGTTCCATTTCACAGATGGCAATGCATGTATGCGGGATAGGGGGGGAGGAGCGCGCACGCTAGCGGCAGCGCGCGCGCGCTCAGCTCGCGCTCGCTGCTGGCCGCCTGCGCGCGCAGCTGCTCCAGTCGCAGCTGGTTCTGCCGCTTCCACTTCGTACTGTGAGCAGGAAACAACATTACTTCATTAGCCGACTTTCACAAGAGGCAGGACGAGTGTTCCAATACCCAATTGCACAGATTTTTCTACGGCCAGCAAATAAAATTGGCGCCCAACGTGGGACCAAAAACTTTTATTCTACGATTAATTAAGTTGTTGAGAAATAAACATAATTTTGATATTATTTTATACTCCGTCCGCACAATCTTTTGAATATTGTTATACAAAGTCAAGTTGTTGTCAAAAGATGAGTTGTGGAAGTTTGTTGCTCCCCCTATTCGTCTCAGCGCAAAGAAGTGGTAGATTTAATAGTACATTGTGCAATAAGGGCAGTAAGTAGGATATTACTAACGAGAGTCTATTAGAAGCCCGACGCCGAAGGCGGAGGGATTTTAATGACTCGAGTTTGTAATACCCTTACTTCCCGTAATGCACACAATGTTTTTCATCACATTTGCGAGGAAATAAATACCTACGACACAAGGGAACAAATTCTTTTTCTTTGACTTTGCTGATATTATTTAAATTTATTAAATTAATTTAGTTAAATTGAGTTAAGTTTAGTTAAATTTAATTACCTTAATATAACTCAAGTTAACTCAGTTTGACTCAAGTCGAGTCAAATCGAGTACAGTCGAGTACAGGCAAGTACAGGCGAGTACAGTCGAGTACAGCCGAGTACAGTCGAGTACAGGCAAGTACAGGCGAGTACAGTCGAGTGCAGTCGAGTACAGCCGAGTACAGTCGAGTACAGTCGAGTACAGGCGAGTACAGGCGAGTACAGTCGAGTACAGGCGAGTACAGTCGAGTTTAGTCGAGATAAGTCAAGTTAACTACTCAATTTAACTTAATTTTTAACTTTATTAATTTAATAAAACAGTTCAGTACAGCCAGCTACACATTACAGCCCTAGATGTATAATATTGTACTGATGTTCATTATTCTCCCGCGGGTATATATTCATTAGAATGTGGCTGTCACATTTTGGTTTTTGAAAAACGATTTCTATCTAGACTTCACAAGTCTAGTATTTGAACTTGTTTTTTGGGTCGCAAAACCCGCTTTAACACTCTGAGGGATATAGGCCATTGTGTTTCTTTAGGTACGCATATAATCGGACCCTGAACGAGCAAGTGTGATGAAAAAACAATACAAACATAATGCATACAGTACTGTGGTGGCAAGTGTACGGCACCGCAATAAAAGGTGTCTTACCGTCGGTTCTGGTACCACGTCTTGACCTGCGTCTCGCTCAGGCTGAGCGCGTCGGCCACGTCCCCGCGGTCCGCGACGCTCAGGTACTTCTGGCAGCGGAACTTGCGCTCCAGGTACGCCAGCTGCGCGTGCGTGAACGCCGTGCGCCGCCGCCGCGGCTTGCGGCCCGCGCCGCCGCCCGCGCACGCCCGCCCCGACGACTGGCGCTCTGTCACACCACACGACAACGATCACGGTCATATCATCATCATATCAGCCTGTAGACGTCCACTGATGGACAAAGGCCTCCACGACGCCCGGCCGGGTCCCGCGACCTTCACCAGATCGTCGGTCCACCTTGTGGGAGGCCTACACTGCGTCTTCCGATACGTGGTCGCCACTCGAGAATCTTTCTACGAGCGATGTGCCCTGCCCACTGCCAGTCCAGACCATGGTTCTCCTGCGGATCTCCTCATTTCTGATTCGATCTCGCTGGGAAACTCCGAGCATAGCTCTCTCCATTGCCACGGACATATATGTAATACAAATTATCAACTACAACGTCCACAGACCTTCCCCAATCAACGCCATGACACCTTGTCTAGCCGCAAACACAAAAACGGCTTTATTTAAGTAAAATCAAAGGCTAGTGACTCTGATCGTTCTTCCCCTCAGATCTAAGAAAAAGTATACCATAGAACAGACGCTTAAATAATAATAATAATCAGAGAGGGACACACTTATTACAAAAGTGGTAAGAGTAAGCTAGACAGGTATAATATCTTCTCTCTTTCTACGTATGCGAATTTACAAAACCCCCAAAAAAACCCAGTACTCGATGCTGTCAACAAACAACAGCGCGACTAAAATAGATAGTGTTTGTTAAGTTTGACCCCAGCCATGTAAGAAGCGTCTTCTCAAATTATTGGGGTAAAAGACTATTGCTATTTCATGCTATACGCTGATTACGGTTCTATGGGATCCTTGTAAGCCTCAGACTTTTCCCATGGACTCTTCAATTCAAAATAAAAGTGACTGTCAAATCAGCTCTGATAAGTGACTCCTAATTTATTTATTTTAAGGGCCTCTTACACCGCTTGCTGATAAAGTCCCAGATACCCTATCTGTAGGTTATCTGACAGATAGCCTGTTTTTTTGGTTTCACAGGTATCTGATTGCCTATATCTTATATATTTTATATAGTCTATCACACAGATTTATCTGATAGATTAGTTTATCACTAAGATTACTATCTGTAACAATATCAGGAAGTGGTGAAAGAAGCCCTAAATCTCCGTTACCCGTAAATTAAAGGAAATTACCGACAGAATCCTGAGAATCCCTCTGCGAGCTGCCGGCCATGACGGAAGCCGCGAAGCCAGCCAGCAGCTGCGACTGGAAGGAACCCTTCGTCAGGTCCATCGACCGCCCGTAGATGGTGTCCGACAGCGAGCCCGCGATGTGCGCGAACGCCGAACCGCCCTCACTAGCGCCCTCCTTGTTACTCTCCCTCTCCGTCCGGTACAAGTGAAAGAGACCGCCATCGTATAACTTCATTCGTTCTTCGCTTCGATTCTCAAAATCGTTGTCGTCCTCTTTGAACGGCGAGTTGTAACTCCCGTTCGATATTCGATTGTTCAAGTTGTATTCGGACGGCGACGTTCGTTCGTTGTCGGATTCCTTCTTTGGTTTGTCTTCTTCGTCGAATGTGAACGGTTTGTTCGGCGTGGAGGCCTCGCTGCGGTTGTCGCCGACGGATATGTCGTCGTCCGCGTCGGAGGGGTCCAGGTTGTGGCTGGGCGCGGGGGAGGAGCTTCGGATGGCGTCCTGGTCTTCTTCATTCTGTACTACAACTGCGGACAAAAAGAAAGACTTTGGGCCTCTTACACCGCTTGCTGATAAAGTCCCAGATACACTATCTGCAGGTTATCTGACAGATAGCCTGTTTTTTTAGTTTCACAGGTATCTGATTGCCAATATCTTATATATAGTCTATCACACATATTTATCTGATAGATTAGTTTATCTCTAACTGTAACAATATCAGGAAGTGGTGAAAGAAGCCCTTAGGGCTCTTTCACCGCTTGCAGATAAAGTACCAGATACCCTATCTGCAGATTATCTGACAGATACCCAATTTTTTTCGTTTTACAGGTATCCGAATGCCTTATCTGTCAGATAAACTAACAGCAAGATCAAGCGGCTGTTATTTTTTATATGTCAGATATTTTAATAGAGACTAGAGGTGTGCAACACGAAAATATTATCAGGCAGATTTATCTGATAGATAAGTCAGATCATAGTTCTCTCAGCTTACTATCTGTAACAATATCAGCAAGTGGTGAAAGAGGCCCTAAATTTAATTTTATGCCTCATTCAGACTCACGGCGAGAAATTTCGAGTGAGTGAGTGAGTATGAGAGTTTGTATGAGACGAGAGCGAGAACGAGAAACTATTCACATCCACGTTTCTCTTGTGTTCTCGGGTTTTCTCGCCGTGAGTCTGCGCCCGCGTCCTGGTCTGGCGCGCATGCGTGCCGCCCGCATCCTACCTTTCATACAAACTTTTCCTGTCATGCGTGCTAACCGCCGCGTATATACATAGGTGGACGGATAATTAGAAACAGGGCAAGATTTTCATACAATCGAGGTCACTTTGAAGCCATGGGTCGCCGTGAAGGATTGATCAGGGCATGATCTGATGACGGTCATCGAGAGAGTAGATGGAGGACTTTTAGATCTCTATAAATATCCAACTGATCAGATTGAGCCGTTTGGAAGCAGCATCGTCATGATTCCTTAACTTAAAGAATTTCATACATTTTATGACATTTTGAGGGTTTTCTCTTCATGATTATGATGTTACCAAACGGCTCAACTGATCAGTTGGATATCTATAGCGATCTAAAAGTCCTCCATCTACTCTCTCGATGACCGTCATCAGATCATGCCCCGATCAATCCTTCACGGAGAGCCATGGCTTCTGATTATCCGTCCACCTATGTATGACAGGAAAATGGCCCTAACGATTTGACGTTATTGATGTAAGTTATCTAAGGTCTATCCTAGGGTTACCTTATAGTCCTCCTGTAGTTACACCTACAGGATGAAACAGACAATGACTGAACATCGCTCGGCATTAAGACTTGACACTTTACAAAGCTCCTGCCTCGCATAAAGCCTTCAGTTTGTAAAAGGGACGGCTGAACACGAGTTTCTGCTCTAATTAATGCCTCGGGGCGTTCCGTTTCACTCTCGAGCAATTGAATATGACGACGCTGAATCGTGGTTTAGCGCGCGCGGGAAAATCTTGGCTTTTATAGACGCCCACACACTGACGCGGTGGCGGAACCGGCCCGCGTACAAAATTTGTAATAACCGCCATCGTTACTGCAAGAGCCGCGGTAGCGATTGATGTGCATTCGTCTCACGTTCGTGAGGTCGTGGTATTCGAACATAAGTACGATTTATTATGATACCATACATATGTATGGTATCATACTTAAGTATGATGCATATGTATGGTATCATTCCTCAAAAAATCGTACCTAATAAATATTTATTAGATACGGTTTTTTGAGGAATACGCCAAAGATTAGAATTATTATTATTCTAAGGCGGATGTGAAGTATACAAAAATCGGATTGGGGAAAGAAAGGTTTTGCACAAAACATCCCAAATATTTTGAGGTGTTGCCAGGTATTTCTTGGCCCCCTGTACCCGTTAAGATAACCGTCTGTGTTTGGTGTATTTATTCAATACCTACTCGTATCTATATAAGTATTTACATAATAGAAGGCTCCCATGTCGTATAGAATTAAGTTTAATTCAAATTCAAATTCAAAAGTATTTTATTGCATGTAAGTACACTAGGTACATTTATACAACGTCAATTTTTTATCTACCACCGCCTCCAAGGTGTTATATAGAGCTGGGAAGAAGAAGCGGCGCAACAAACTTCCGCAACACATCTTTTAAAATCAAGTTTGTACATAACATTATTTTGTAAAGATTGTGCGAGGCTGAAGTAACATTAACACCAGGCATCTTTGTCATTTAGATAATCGACTGTCCTATAATAAGCTTTCTTACAAAGTTGTTGTTTAATGTGGTTCTTAAATTTTCTGTCATTCATATTTAAGATTTCTTCTGGTAGTTTATTGTAGAAGCGTATACATTGCCCCGTGAATGATTTACTGACCTTACTAAGCCTTAACTGTGGTGGTACAAGTTTGTTTTTGTTTCTTGTAACATAAGCTGTGTTCATATCACAGTGCCTCAAAAAGAGAGATATATTGTTGCGGACATACAAAATATTCTCAAAAATGTATTGACTGGCAACGGTTAATATATTAATTTCTTTAAACTTTTCTCTTAATGATTCTCTACAACGTAGATTATAGATCGCCCTAACAGCTCTCTTTTGCAAAATAAAGATGGTTTCTATATCTGCCGCTTGACCCCACAGTAGGATGCCGTATGACATGATGCTGTGGAAGTAGCTGAAATAGACTAATCTCGCAGTAGCAATATCTGTTAATTGTCTAATTTTCCTAACGGCGTAGGCGGCCGAGCTTAGTCTGCCTGCTAATGAGAGAGTTTTCATTTTATTTTCAATACCATGTGTATATCTGTACCAGGAGCTCTATTTTTGATTCGCTCTCCTCGCCTTGAGCGTTCGAATCTACTGATTTTCCCTCGACTCCGCATTTTTGAACCGCTCGGGCGGCATCGAGTGGTATCGACCAATCGCCGAGCGGTAGAATAAACGTCAAATGCCATATGACAAAAGAAAAGAGACAACTATCACTGACACTTCACTTCAGTTCACTTTTTTCTTACAAAAGGCAAAGATAATTTCATATACAGTCTCTATGGTTTCGACCATTACTGAGCATTTTACGTTCTGCTTTACGTTTTGGTAATTACCGGTTTTTAAACGGATAAAATTCTACATTTCTAATATTATTGGCAACACCGAACGCGAACGAATCAAAAATGCAGAAAATCAGCGTCGTGCGGCTTGGAAGTCCAGTATGACATAAGTCGCATGCGACGATACAATTCCCTACGAGTGAATCAAAAATAGAGCTCCAGATCTGTTCCTATGTCGTTCGACCGCCTCCGCTCCAGTGTGTGGGTGGCTGAATTTGCGTAAAAATTGTAAGGGTATAAGGCATTCAGTGTAGCGGGTTTTCATACGAGCTTTCCTGTAAACTTTTGTACACAACCTTTCTCCGTAGAACCGCCATTAATTATGTACGGTCGACCGCACGTCAGCGGAAACATAACCAGCATAAAAGGTGTCTCATAGTATTGAGCTCCTTTAGGCTAGGCCAGCTCGAGGTCACTCTGTTTGCAGTAAACACAGTGACCACGTCCGCGAAAACCAGCATAAACTGGTGTCTCATAGTATTGAGCTCCTCTAACCTAGGCCAGCTCGATAGGTCACTCTGTTTGCAGTAAACAGAGTGACCGCGTATGCGAAAACCAGCATAAACTGGTGTCTCATAGTATTGAGCTCCTCTAAGCTAGGCCAGCTCGATAGGTCACTCTGTTTGCAGTAAACAGAGTGACCGCGTATGCGAAAACCAGCATAAACTGGTGTCTCATAGTATTGAGCTCCTCTAAGCTAGGCCAGCTCGATAGGTCACTCTGTTTGCAGTAAACAGAGTGACCGCGTATGCGAAAACCAGCATAAACTGGTGTCTCATAGTATTGAGATTAAAAAAAACCGTTTGAGCTGTTTTGTCACAATAAATGAGATGAGATGAGAATAATAGGCTAGGCCAACTCGAGGTCACTCTGTTTGCAGTGAACAGAATGACCTCGATCTGGCTAGCCTATTAGGGTACTCAATACTGTGAGACACCAGTTTATGCTGGTTATGTTTCCGCTGACGTGCGGTCGACTGTACTTGTTATTTTGCGTGGCGGAGGCTCGAGAGGCCGGGGAGTGTTTCTCGTTATAATTTCGCATAAACAAGGTTTAGCTCGCATTTTCTCGTGGAGAGGCTTTGAGGGCGTTCTTAATTCTTCCGCGCGAATATCTCCATCCAAAACATTGTTAACAAACGACTGTATACTGTACGAGAGTTGAGGTCCTAGCATCAGGAACCGCTATACTCCTATTTAATGGAACATCTTTTCAACAGACGAAAAAACAAAACAAAACAAACCGGTATATTTGTTTTTTTATTTTTTTTATGTATGAGCACGCTTAACTTGTTACAGAGCAGTCCGATTTTGATAATTCTTTTTTTATTGGTTAAGGAAGTTGGTCCCATTTAAATCTGAAGAAAAAAAATCAACGCTAATGTTCTATCTTGTAAATGTCTTTTGAGAACAATGTAGTTTCATGACTTTTAAGGCGACCACGTATCGGAAGACGCAGCGTAGGCCTCCCACAAGGTGGACCGACGATCAGGTGAAGGTCGCGGGACCCGGCTGGATGAGGTTAGCGCGGGACCGGTCGTCCTGGAGATCCTTGGGGGAGGCCTTTGTCCAGCAGTGGACGTCTACAGACTAATGTGATTTTTTAAAGGTTTCAAACATAGGTAACTTACTAAATGCGAGATATTCTTAGTGAACATTATTACAGTAATTCGTATTTTTAATGTAAGTACCTACGCCATCTTGTCGTCTAAACAGTAAAATTGTCGATAGTTATTTGAGCATTAATCATAGAGTTAGAATCTCTTTGGTAAGCGCCCGCGCCCCTTAAGTTTTTTTTTTCTTCTTGGCAATAATTAACTATTTTGTGGCATTCTGAAGCCGCCCTGCCCCTGGATATCACGCAGTATTATTTTCCACATTTTTACACATTTTCTATTTTGTATAAACTCAGAAAAGACACGAAACTCAAAATGAGCCGTCGACATTTGCAATTTAAATCGCCGAAGGGCGTCCGAGTGTTAGAATTTTATTTTTGCAAAATCCTTCTACACTTTGAAGATGACAAAAACTTTTTCGGGGTTAAGTACGCTTTTTACAATAAAAACAAATGGCCACTAATTTGAGAAAATTAAAAAGTTTGCTTTTAAGGTTTTACTTTTAAATTTGAATGCCAGCCTCCAACATCCTCGATGGCCAGTGTGTTTTAAATATTTCTGAAAGTGTATTGGGTAGTTTATAATGAACTGGCCACTAATTTAAAAAAATTAAAAAGTTTGCTTTTAAGGTTTTACTTTTAAATTTGCAAGCCAGCCTCCAACATCCTAGATGGCCAGTATGTTTTAAATATATCTGAAAGTGTATTGGGTAGTTTATAATGAACTGGCCACTAATTTAAAAAAATTATAAAGTTTGCTTTTAAGGTTTTACTTTTAAATTTGCATGCCAGCCTCCAATATCGTAGATGGCCAGTATGTTTTAAATATATCTGAAAGTGTATTGGGTAGTTTATAATGAACTGGCCACTAATTTTAAAAAAATTATAAAGTTTGGTTTTTAGAAACGCCACTTAATAAAGTTGGTTTATAGACCAGGCTGTATGCCTTAAAAGTCGTTGCCTCATCTAAATAAAAAGTTATCTACCCTTATTTTTTCTTCTCTAAAAATTCGCCATCACGGCAAGCATACCGCTTCGAGATATTTTTCACTTTATTTATTCTTAATGGCTTAAATACACGTAAAACCACATACATTTACTCACCTGTCACCCATACACTTCATATAAAAATTAAATCAGCCAAAGTGATCTGTGTCACGATTCCCGCCGGATTCAGGTAAGTACCTACTCACCGCCTTTTTTACAACTTACATCAATTCAAAAATTTAAGATATTCTTCCGCAATCAATTGGCTAAACGGCCATGGAGTGAGGTCCATGTCCGGCCCGTTTAGTTTTACTTTTAAATTTGAATGCCAGCCTCCAACATCCTAGATGGCCAGTGTGTTTTAAATATTTCTCAAAGTGTATTGGGACTTTATGAAGTGATCCATAAGCAAAGAAATTGATGCTTTAGTTCAATTTCTTTGTCACTAAGCCCCCATTCGCACGAGCGTAATTCTAACGCGCGATGAAACGATTTTTTATGACTTTTAATAGAACTTATGGGCTTCACCCACAAAGTAAGATAACTTCTTAGCTTCACCTAACCCGTTCACACGGAAGCGCTTCGTTTTCGTACCTAGGCGTAAAAAAATCGCTTCAACGCGCGATGAAATTACGCCCGTGCGAATGGGGCCTAACTTGAGAAAATTATCGGGTCATGTTTTTTTTAGTTTCTGGCTTGGTTACAAGGGACAAACAGCCGCGCGACAAATTAGTGTTGTATCCCGCGGCGAGACTTGTCGCCGCCCGCCCGCCCCCGCACCCGCCCGCCGGCGCCCGCGGCGGTATCACGACTAAACAGTGTTGATCGTTAATTACTACAAGATATTACACGATTCATAACAGTTGATCTAATGGGGAGTGCTATGCTCGGAGTTTCTTTGAAGATTACTATTCGTCATATCCGTAAGGATTAGCAAGCTGAAGTGGCAGTGCGCAGAACCGACGGCAGACTAGCTGTGGAGTGGAGACCATGGCCCCTCCGCCAAGTGGACCGACGACCTAAAGAAGGACCGGAAGCGGCTGTTAATGCAGCGGGCGAAGGACCGTTGTATAATTTTGACATATTATGTGAATTCATTATTATTCGTATCTTGACATTCATTGCTTAATACATTTAATTTCGCGGCATATAAATTATAATTGTAATCTATTGTATTTTGTATATTTTTGAATTGTACTTTGAAAAACATTCGAATACAATGTAATATTGTTTGCGAATAAATAACTTGAACTTGACCGGGTGTGGTGGCGTTCATTACGGAAGGTCTATGTGCAAAAGTGGACGTTGAGCTGATCTGATAGCCTATACGCATTTGGTCTGACGTACAGATAGTTATACAGGGTGTGTGTACGACATAATTATCCGTAACGTAGTTTTAAGATAGTTTGGTGAATCAAAATTTTTATTTTCTTATTTTAACTCAAATTTGTTTATTCAAAACATTTCAAAACGGAATATAATATTTTTCTCTTTTTGACGTCAATTTAAACTATAATTTGATTCCACCTGTACATAGCCGAGGGCAAAAAACAACAACAAACCCAGCAGCACAGGGCTCCACCTTTGTTTCATACATGACTGTCTTGTTCATACAATCATTTATATTATACTAGCTTTTTCCCGCGGCTTCGCCCGCGTAGAAAAGGTTTTCCCGTGTACATTGTCAAACAGCGCCCTCTATGTAGGCGTTTTGTTACTTAGGGGGTATTAGCGGACGCCCCGCGACTTTGTCCGCGTTAAAAAGTAGCCTATATGTTATAAGCCATCACTGTACCAAGTTTCATCAAAATCTGTTCGGTAGTTTTTGCGTGAAAGAGTAACAAACATCCTTACATCTTCACATCCTTACAAACTATCGCCTTTATAATATTAGTATGAAGGATTTTATTCTATGTTGAGCCATCAGATTCTCAATGGAATTTTATCATTCAAGTAAACCATATAAATATCACTATAGTTTAATTTTACGGAAGGTTTAAATTTGTTCACAGTTATGATGATAATTCTTTCGGAATCTTTATTTATTTATTTAATACTTTATTGCACACACACAGACAAACATTCATCATCATCATATCAGTCTGTAGACGTCCACTGCTGGACAAAGGCCTCCCCCAAGGATCTCCACGACGACCGGTCCTGCGCTAACCTCATCCAGCCGGGTCCGGCGACCTTCACCAGATCGTCGGTCCACGCATACAAACATTACAAAATAATATATATAAACTTAAGTACAAAGGGCGAACTTATCTCTCTGAGAGATTTATTCCAGCAGACCCGCGAGAGAGATAATGTTATTGTCGTAACGCACACAGAGCATTGCTATAGCCTTTCAATAGAGTCTATTTGAAATATTTTTTATATTGTTAAGATAATGTATGTTAGTCTGTAAGGTATTTGTAATATGGCCCTCGTAGGCTGAAATAAAGTTTATTATTATTATATTATTATTCACTTATTTATTTATATTCTTAAGTATACATTTTTTATAATATTTTTATAAAAAACTAATTACAAAAATATTATAAAAAACCTAACCTAGAGTGCCGCCGGCAGCGGGGCAGGGCCCAAGCTACCGGTGGTTAGGGCCGCAGAGTGAGGAACCTCCGGACAATACGCGCCGTGTCCAGGAGTACTGCCTTCTGGATCTGGCCCTTGATCCAGCCGTCTAGCGAGAGCCTCTCGAGGTGTTGGTCGAGGCTCTTCGCTATAAGGCCGTTCGCCGAAACGACTATCGGGACAATGCTCGTTGAATCAACACTCCACATGGCGGTGACCTCGTGAGCCAAGTCAAGGTACTTGCTGAGTTTGTCCTTCTCAGCCTTCACGAGATTATCGTCATGCGGAATGGTGATGTCAACGAGCACTGCCCGGCGCTGGGACCGGTCTATCAGCACGATATCAGGCTTATTGGCTACAATAGTCCTGTCCGTGATGATAGACCGGTCCCAGTAGAGCAAAGCACGACCATTTTCGAGAACCGGCCCCGGTATATTATTATTATAATATCAAGTAGTATAGCTCCGACTATAGTGGCTAGATGTTATTGCAGGGGTCGTCGGCCGTCGGCAGTCCCTTAACAAGCACTTACAGACAATCAGCATCTATTGCCCTGCGATTTCGACTCGCATTACATTTGAATAAAGCATTTCGTGTTGTTTTTGTGTTAGTTTAACTTCGCATTCGAAGTTTTTAAAAAGGTATTGTTCGTACTTACAAATGCAAATTATTTTTGTGTTTTTGTTTTTGTGTTAGTTTCATTTTGCATTCGAAGTTTTTAAAAAGACATTGTTCGTACTTACAAATGCATATTATTTTTGTGTTTTTGTGTTAGTTTAATTTCGCATTCGAAGTTTTTAAAAAGGCATTGTTCGTACTTACAAATGCAAATTATTTTTCTTGCAAATTTTATTAAATAATTAGTAATGTTTTGGGATGTTTAGACATCGAGGAGTATTACGTAGGGTTCAGATGTGCGTCGGGTACTTGTTGAGGAAGCGTTATTTTTTACTTTCTCGCACCCCCAGTCCCAGTACCGTAGGTAGGTTATGGCTAAGAGCAGTCTTAAAGTGTCCCAGTAGTGACATGCAACGTATACGTATATGCCATGCTGCATGATGGACCATCATGCTTGCTATCAATCAATACAGGCCAGCACGTAGTTTGCATGTCATGCACGTCAGTCACTACAACTAGACGGTCATGCATGAGTAACAGCACGTAATGCATGTCATGCCGCATGATCGTTTAGGGAGCCCATATTACTCCGTGGGTAAGAGGAAGTATTATAATCGCGAAAAAAAAAGTTTTTCCAATTTTGCGAAAAAGTTTTCTATATCGATAACACATACCGAAAAACCAAGTAGATCGAATTATTTTTACTTATGGCACCGTCAATAAAACCTATATTTTACACTAAACATGTTTTTTTTTTTGGGGCGGGATTTTGTCAGAGATGTGCTCTGTTTTTGTGGAGGCCGTGCTGTAACCGCCGGTTTAAATAAATATAAGAAATAATAATTTAAATAAGACAGGGCTGTATGGACAAAGGTCCCTTGCCCGTCCTCAATAGAGGACAAATCAACAACAACAACATGGCCGCTGTCAAAATATTATTGTTCCTTGTTCAGTAGTTACCGCCATTTTGGCGCTGAATTCTATTTCGACTCATAGTAAAAGAATGAACTGTAGAACAGTAATCAGCGTATATCATGAAATAGCAATAGTCTTTTACCCCAATAATTTGAGAAGACGCTTCTTACATGGCGGGGTCAAACGGAACAAACACTATCTATTTTAGTCGGGTTGTGGTTTGATGGGGGGGCAGTTGGTACATACCAACTGCCTCCTTACAAAAAATTCACATTTACGTAGATAGAGATAGAAGATTTTATACCTGTCTTGCTTACTCTTACCACTATTGTAATAAGTGTGTCCCTCTCTGATTATTATTGTTATTCTAGCAGCTGTTCTATGGGATCCTTGTTCAATGTTTCGACTAGAAACGAGTGCCCCTGGGTAGTACTTTAACTAACTAAAACTAAGCTTCAAATCGCCACTTTCAATTAGCTAACAATTGTTGAGACAGTTTATTAACATTAGAGGTCAGTGATTATAACCTTTGCCTCGGTTGTCTATGGCGAATAAAAAAACAAAATCAAAAGTAAATCGTGAGTGAATGGGCGCGCGCGTGGCGGCCGCGTGCGCGCTCGAGAGGCGCCCGCTGCGCTGGAGAGCATATGCACCTACACACAAACTATTATTCGCTGATGAGACCATTGATTTCTTTAAAGATCGTTATTTAAACTTAATGGTTCTTTAGGGCCCGTTGTAATATTGATTTGTAGACTTGTCTGACCGCCCAGGCGCAAAGGACGCCGCGCCGAGCCTAGTTTTTAAATCACAATGTACACACGTCAATAGCTGTTATTTTAGCACTGAGGTGTGGCGCCACAGAAGTAAGAGTTACTAACATCCCTATTCAGTTTGTGGAGTCACCAATTTGGGGGAGGATGCGTCGTTCCCCCTTTTTTACGTTTATCATCATCATATCAGCCTGTAGACGTCCACTGCTGGACAAAGGCCTCCCCCAAGGATCTCCACGACGACCGGTCCTGCGCTAACCTCATCCAGCCGGGTCCCGCGACCTTCACCAGATCGTCGGTCCACCTTGTGGGAGGCCTGCGCTGCGTCTTCCGATACGTGGTCGCCACTCGAGAACCTTTCTGCCCCAACGGCCGTCAGTTCTACGAGCGATGTGCCCAGCCCACTGCCACTTTAGCTTAGCACTTCTTTGAGCTATGTCGGTGACCTTGGTTCTCCTGCGGATCTCCTCATTTCTGATTCGATCTCGCAGGGAAACGTTTTTTACGTTTAAGTGGAATAAAACTCCGAACGTCGATGGATAACGTTTACTGGGATACTGGGGTACACAGTGACGACAATAGACAATACAGAGAAAGCCTTAAAACTATTTTATGGCTAGAAATTAGTTAGCATGTGAAGCATGACTCTGTGAGCAGATGAACGAATGTTTAGAACGAAAGTCTGAATGAGTCTCTGAATCAAAGAATGAAGATGCAAAGAATCAAGTTCGTTTATCAATATGTCTGCAAAGGTTGTGCGAGGCCACTGAAGTGACATTAATACCAGGTAGTCTGGGAATAAGACCAAACGGGCCTAATGGGCTTTGTCATCAATCGTCTATTTTATTAAGTTTTTTGCAAAGCAATGTAATCTTCAGAGCGTCAGTGGCGTCGGGGATAATTTAAGACGCGGCCTATCATATCGAAAGGCCCAGAGTTCGATCCCCGGCTGGGCCATATGGTTTTTTTTTCTTGAAACCTAAGTACATTTACTGACTGCTGCTCTCAAACGGTGAAGGAAAACATCGTTTGGAAACTTGCATACGCCGAAGAAGAAATTCTTAGGCGCATGTGAAGTCCACCAACCCGCACTGGGCTAGCGTGGTGGACTATAGCCCGAACGCCCTCGTTGAGAGGGCAGGCCCAGCAGTGGGGACATGTTAATAGGCTGTTGGTGATGAATGTATCTTCCTGTTTTGGTCAAATAGTTCGAAACTTTCAAGAAAATATATTTTCTCATGTTTTGTTTATGTTTCTCGCAAATAGTAGGTATGTCATTCATTCATTTAGTGAAAAGCTTTTTATCTGTGTATACGGTAGGTATTTAAGTAGGTACCTGCTAGAGTTATGAATTCGGTTGTGAACGTGTCTGCGGACCAACTAAATAAGATACACTTGTCGCCCTCACAAGATGTCTGCGGCTCGAAGGTGACAAAACTTTTCTATTCGAGTAACGACCACTCATCGGGAGCTTGACCTCAGAGCAAGGAACAAAGTAATAGAGGGAGCACTACGTATGTTTCCTCTTTTAGGCTGTAGTAACATCAATTGTCGAACGTTATGCTACCATTTATCATAAATAAGTCTATCTATGAATTGTAAAACCTTATAAGCCCAGTACCGGGCCTATTTCTGTGTAGTCAGCGAAATTTATTATATTATATAGAAACTACTAAACCAAAATAAAAATCCGGCAAGGGCCAAGGGCAAATATAAGCTATCACTGTACCAAGTTTCATCAAAATTAAATATTTTTCCCGCGGGAAAAGTTTACCGCGCTAAAAAGTTGCCCATATGTTAACGCAAGATATAAGCTCTCACTGTACCAAGTTTCCGTTCAGCCGTTATCGAGTTTCCCGCGGGAGCAATTTACCGCGGTAAAAAGTAGCCTACATGTTATTCCAGGATTTAAACTATAACTGTACCAAGTTTCATCAAAATCCGTTGAGCCGTTCTTGAGTTATAAATGGTGGTTAGATTTGACATTTCTTCAAGTTTTTGGCTGTAGGTATCTTTTTTTGTTTTGACTTTTTGACATTTTTAGTATTTGTTGATAAGAACGGTATGTGGGCGCGTATTGTGTGAAAATTTCAAACATATAATACGTGCTACCGTTAGGTAGATACAGCCCGAAATGTCGTCTTTTTGGTTTTTTGCCCCCACCCCGCTTAGATTTTGACTTTTTTCAATTTTGAGTAGGTATTTGTCGTTGGATGCGCCGCAGGTACGCGTCTTTTGTGAAAATTTCAGCTCGCTACGTGTCACCGTTGCGGAGATACAGCCCTTTGAACATCGGACGGTCAGACGGACAGACGGCGCAGCGAAAGAATGAAAAAAAAATGATGACACCAAAAGAGTCGCCGCCAAATTAGTCGCTATCCGTTTCTGATAAATACCTAAATGTTTGACAGAGAACAAATTTTTGACGAGAGCGTCAGTGGCCTCGGGGATAAGACGCGACCTATGATATCGAAAGGTCCGAGGTTCGATCCCCGGCTGGGCCATGTACCAATGGGTTTTTTCTCGAAACTTAAGTACATGTACTGACTGCTCTCAAACGGTGAAGGAAAACATCGTGAGGAAACCTGCATACGCCGAAGAAGAAATTCTTAGGCGCATGTGAAGTCCACCAACCCGCACTGGGCTAGCGTGGTGGACTATAGCCCGCACGCCCTCGTTGAGAGGGTAGGCCTGAGCCCCAGCAGTGGGGAGATTAATAGGCTGTTGATGATGATTGATGAAATTTTTGACATAATCGCCGAGCGCGCTTGGCGAGCGAATTCGACCAACGGTTACCTACGTGGCCCTTTAGACTACAGCCTTTCAGAACGATTAGTCGTGACGTCATATAATATGACGTTATACATATGTTATAGGAGTTTAAATACAAGGTATTTTATTACTATTGTTTGTGGTGGGAATCATTCAAGTCAAGACATATCAAGCCTTGTATCACTCACTGCGGTCATTGCTAATCTATTGTGATCGCCGCCCTCAACCTACAGTTCAGTGCTAAGCTTTGCATCAATTATGATCTTCAGCTCGCATCTGGCACTGATTTGTTTTACTTCATCAGTGAGGAGTTCAATCATAGAAATATAAGTCCGAGCTCAGCGAAGCGAGCTTTTTCCGGTGTTCTGTGAGTTCAATATCCAAGTTCTCTCTTAGTTAGTTCTCTCTGGTTCCTTGCTCTGTGCGCTTGACCAGTCGCTCCTTGGTGCAGATTTTTACGTGGCGGATGTAGCAGGCGCGGTACTCGAGCACGCGGGCGGCACGGGGCGGCACGGGGCGGCACGGGGCGGCACGGGGGCGGCAAGTATCCAATTTAAAAAAACTTTACAAAAATAAGGTTTAGGTATCCCAAATAATATCTTCTAACCTCTTTGAGCATGATCGGATATCGTATCGTTGATCGATCGTATAGGTTCCTTCTCTTCAATTTCATCAGCTTAAAAGGGATCCCAGACACGCGCGGCCTGCGGTGGCGGCCTATATTTCTCTCCTTCTGTTCCCTCCAACCTTGGCGTACGAAGGCCAAGTCACGTGAAAGTGCACCAGTACTCGCCAGAGGCTCTTTCCCGATGCACATGCACATGCAGCGGTGGCGGCCTGTTGTATTCCAAACGCAATGTATGTGAGACTTCAGACACGCGCGGCCTGAGTTTGCATATTGAAGCTGCGGCCTGTGGTAGGCCGCCACCGGAGGCCGCGAGTGTCTGGGATACGCTTTAGCCGTATCACAGACACACAGCCTGCGGTGGCGGTGGCGGTGGCGGCCTGTTGTATTGCATACGCAATGTATGTGAGACTTCAGCTGCGATCATTAATACTACGATCGCCGGACTTCAGACACGCGCGGCCTGCGTTTTCATATTGAAGCTGCGGCTTGCGACAGGCCGCGTATGTCTGGGATACACCTTAATAGTTTTGTTCATATGTTTTCCTATAGGCCTACCGCAATGAATAATGTAGTAGGTAGGTAGTTGTAAGATGTAATATAATGCGCAAATGCGCACTACACCGGAGGACTACGTGTTTAAGGGCCCATACCACGCGCCGGGCGACTAGAACAAGCTGCTAATTTGCGTGTGTGCGCCCCTTAACATGCAGCCGCATAACATTAGGACCTAATTTTCAAACTTGACTGCGAAATTAGCTGGCTTTCATGAATTTTTCATGGCTCTCTTAGTTTTTAACGATATTCTAGTCTTTACACGTATACACACTTTAAGACAATCTGGCAGCCTGGTCTACTCATACGAGTAGAAAAAATGTCTTCAAAAAGTGTCCCTAAGCGATCATGCTTGCATGACATGCGTTTACGTGAATGTCATGCTGCATGATTGACCATAATGCTGGCTATCAATCAATGCAGTGAAGCTACGGCCAGCACGTAGTTTGCATGCCATGCACGTCAATCACTACATCTAGACGGTCATGCATTAGTGACAGCACGTAATGCATGTCATGCCGCATGATCGTTTAGGGAACCCAAAAGATTGAGACTCTCAGGGCTTCCTTCACCGCTTGCTGATTAAGTCCCAGATACCCTATCTGCAGATTATCCTGACAGATAGCCAATTTTTTTTGTTTCACATGTATCCGATTGCCTTGTCTGTCAGATAAACTAACAACAAGATCAAGTGGCTGTTATTGGATACATAGACTTGAGGTGTAACACACGAACAAATTATCAGACAAATTTATCTGATAAATAAGTTTATATGTCAGCTTACTATCTGTAACAATAACAGCAATTGGTGAAAGAGGCCCTCAATCTTTGGTGGCATTTTTTCTCTCTACGACGTGGTTTTGAAAATCTTAGATAACTTTTTCCTAACTCCAAAATCGACCAAGTGGGTCCTCAGAACAAACTCTAGGCATCACACTTATAGGCTTTTTGTCGGGATTTTGTCAGAGATGGTTGTCGTTTTTGTTTCTTCAACAGCCTATTAATATGTCGCCACTGCTGGGGCTCAGGCCTACCCTCGCAACGAGGGTGTTCTGGCTATAGTCCACCACGCTAGCCCAGTGCGGGTTGTGGACTTCACATGCGCCTAAGAATTTCTTCATCGGCGTATGCAGGTTTCCTCACGATGTTATCCTTCATCATTTGAGAGCGGTCAGTAAATGTACTTAAGTTTCGAGAAAAAACCCATTGGTGCACGGCCCAGCCGGGGATCTAACTCCGGACCTTTCGATATAATAGGCCGCGTCTTATCCCCGACGCCACTGACGCTCTAGTCTACCATAGTAATACTTATCTAGTAGTAACTATGAAAGCGCGTAGCACGTTGCGTAGCTGTTGGTAGAGAGCTTTTATATGAGGTCCTAATCTATGAAGTCGCCGTCTTTTCCTTACATTTTGCATGTAATTTTCATAAAACAATAACTTTGTATTTAAATAAATAAATAGAAATAATAGACTATGTTGACGGGGACCCCTTCGATAGCTCTTTTTCACTGTATATCCTCAATAGACAGATAATAAAGCACCAAAACACACTATATAGAAACCAAGGATGACACTGGATAGGAAGGACTCGCCGATCTAGCTGGAACTCCTCGCTCCAACGTTTCATATCACGTTCTAAGTAAGTAGGTATCAGTGTGGCCAACTACCTTGGATGTTTGAGCACTAAACGAATCTAAAAAATCACCAGATTTACAGGGTTTTCAAGAAATGAGCACTAGATGTTTAAAACTAAAAAAACGCAACAATATAAATGAGTGAATGAATTTAGAAACTAAATATCAATTTAGTTACCTTACAAAATAAAATCAAAGGCGGCGAGCACAGTCAGTAAATATAATTTTCATCGCGCGACAGATAACAAAACAGTACTGCCTGCCTCGATCGATTTGAAATTGGCGCGACGATTTCATAGAAAATGTGAATGAAGAATGAAATTTTCTACAGAAGCAGAGATTCCTCCAGATTTCATACATAATTTCATACATAAATGCGGATTTCGGATACGCGCTTGGTACTTTTTTTACAATATTTACTACTGATCCATTTTCACAATGATTTAATGTGGTGACTGAAAATGCACTAAAAAGGGCACTAGGCACTAAAATTTAATTTTGAGCGCTGACATCTGTAAAAATGCACCAGATCTAGTGCCGAAAGCGGATTTGGCCAGCAATGAGAGCCGCGTGGTCTTCTTACCGGGCCACGGCGCGGGGGTGCGGGGGTCACTTAGTACCCTCACACAACATGTAATACTTGCGTCTTCACGAACAGCCGAGGCCAAATGGCAAATGGAGGGATCGGTTAATAACCAATCAGCTGTTAGTTAGGCGCAATTTCAAATATAGCGCATTTATTTTATTTTATTTTATTTATTTGATTCACCAACAGTTGTTACACTAATACATACCATATTTAAAATCTTAGAGCTAAAGAATCAAATGCACAACCAATTACAGGTGAAAAACAACATGCTTATATAAACAGAAACAAGAAATCAAATCGAACAAATATGCCCTCAGGCTATACCAAAACAGTTAAATATTATACTAATAATATTTTACTTGAAAAACAGATTTTTCCTAAAATTTTCCATTTTGGCGCGTACAGTCTATTTAGGTACAAAGTGTCATATGCTTTCCTAGTTATTTTATTTTATTTCATTTTATGTTCCTTTGTACTTAAATACTTAGTTATTTTACTGTTTCTTTTTACCGACTTCCAAAAAGGAGGAGGTACTATGTTCGGCTGTATGTATGTGTTTTTTTTCCTTTTAAGTATTTTTTGTTTAGAATTAAAATAAATAAAATAAAATAAATAAATAAATAAAGAATTTACTGTATTACAATTAAGTTTAAAAAAAATTTACTATGGTATATTGTCTCATTTAGGTATTTGTGTTTCATTTTCATCAAATAAAGGTTGAAAATAGATCATTTAGGGCTTCTTTCACCACTTGCTGATAAAGTCCCAGATACCCTATCTGCAGGTTATCTGACAGATAGCCTATTTTTTGGTTTCACAGGTATCTGATTGCCTATATTTTATATAGTCTATCACACAGATTTATCTGATAGATTAGTTTATTACTAAGATTACTATCTGTAACAATATCAGGAAGTGGTGAAAGAAGCCCTTAGAGTCTCACCGGATTGATTGCGTCTTATTTATCTTTTCTGTTTCTGAGAAATTAAAACATGCGATACTCGCTAAGCAGGTTCGCATCGCAAAATTCGGATTCGTTAATAAAATATGTTTGTTCAAAATATCATCATCATCAACAACAGCCTATTAACATGTCCCATCTGCTGGGGCTCAGGCCTACCCTCTCAACAAGGGCGTGCGGGCTATAGTCCACCACGCTAGCCCAGTGCGGGTTGGTGGACTTCTCATGCGCCTAAGAATTTCTTCTTCGGCGTATGCAGGTTTCCTCGCGAGGTTTTCCTTCTCCGTTTGAGAGCAGTCAGTAAATGTACTTAAGTTTCGAGAAAAAACCAATGGGTTTCAAAATATATTGTATGGAAAATGCAACCTTCTTAATTTTCTTCATACAAAACGGCAACTTCATAGGTAAAGACCCAATACTTAGACAACAATGTGTGTTGTTGGAAAAATTCCGCCGGAAGAACGCCGACGCGATGCCTTTATTATCTTTCTTTACTCAAACTACCACTCGTGCCGAAAAACCTTTATTTACGAAACAGTTGCATAAATAACTGTTTATTCAAGACCGATCGTATACCTATCGCAGTTTATTTATTTTATTTTATTTTAGAAAGAAAGAAAGAAAGAAAAATAATTTATTCGACCTTCGATTTTAATGGAAAGGCAGCTTACAGCTGATGCTTCCATATCAGCAGTCGACTTGCTTTCATTATTTATATTAATTTATTGCGTCTTTTTAGATTTGAGAAAGTTGTCTAGTCTGTTCTTGAACATGTTTACGGAAGTACACAACAGATTCTGGCAGATTATTCCATTTGGATGCAACCCTGTTGCCTAGAAAGTTTCGTTAACTTTCAGTTACAGCTGTGTGATTCTGTAAAGTACGAATTAAAACTCGAGCATCACATCGCAAGTCACTTACTTCACTTCGCATCCGATCATGAAAGACCTCGACGTCGCATTGTGTAAACAAATACAAGCTACACAATAAACACTTCACTTGCGAAGTAAAGTGAGTATTGAACTGTAAATCATTGAGTTAGAGACCGATCTCACTGCGGATTCAGGATCGAGTTGCACAAATACGCTTACAGAATAGCAGGGCTGATTGTAGATGCTCAAAAAATAAATAAACTTTTTCCGGACATCCCGATAACCGGCGGACAAACATCAGACTGACAAAAAGCTTAGCTATAAATAAATACATTATCATATCAGCGCTTCAGCGTCCACTGCTGGACATGGGCCTTCCCCAACGAACGCCACCACACCTGGGCCTCCGCTCTCCGCATCCAGCCGCTTCCGGCCACCTTCTTCAGGTCGTCGGTCAACCTGTCTCCACTCCGGAACTCGCGACAGATGTGACCTGCCCGTTGCCACTTCAGCTTGCTAATCATCGGCTATGTCGGTAGCTAGTTCTCCGTCGCATCTCTCGTTGCGGATCACAACGGATAAGAGCGTCAGTGACCTCGGGGATAAGACGCGACCTATCAAATCGAAAGGGCCGAGGTTCGATCCCCGGTTGGGTCATGTACCAATGGGTTTTTTCTCGAAACTTAAGTACATGTACTGACTGCTCTCAAACGGTGAAGGAAAACATCGTGAGGAAACCTGCATACGCCGGAGAAGAAATTCTTAGGCGCATGTGAAGTCCACCAACCCGCACTGGGCTAGCGTGGTGGACTATAGCCCTAACACCCTCGTTGAGAGGGTAGCCCTGAGCCCCAGCAGTGGGAAGATTAATAGGCTGTTGATGATGATCACATCGACCAAGGAAATCCCTCTCCTTAGCTCGCTGAGCGACCTTAAGGGGTATCACAGACACACGCGGCCTGCGGTGGCGGTGGCGGCCTGTTGTATTCCCTGTTAATGTATGTGAGACTTCAGACACGCGCGGCCTGCGTTTGCATATTGAGGCTGCGGCCTGCGGTAGGCCGCCACCGCAGGCCGCGTGTATCTGGGATACGCATAAAACTTACGGATCATATAGTATACTAAATGAATAATGCTGAAGAGTTTGTTTTTAGTTTGAACGCGCATAACTCTGGAACTACAGGTCGCTTTTGGAAAACTCTTTTCCCATTTGAGAGCCCAATTCCCGAAGAATGGTATAGGCTATTTATCATCACGCTACGACCACTTGGGCTTCTTTCACCACTTCCTGATATTGTTACAGATAGTAATCTTAGTGATAAACTAATCTATCAGATAAATCTGTGTGATAGACTATATAAAATATTTAAGATTTACACAAACAGATATCTGTGAAACCAAAAAAATTGACTATCTGTCAGATAACCGGTAGATAGGATATCTGGGACTTTATCGGCAAGCTGTGTAAGAGGCCCTTAGGCGCCGAACAAGAATTAGAAGTCAGAAATCTAAATATTTAAAACAAAGTCGTGTTTAGTTACGCCATTGATAACTCAAAAACGGCTGAATGGATCCTGATAAAACTTGGTACAGTGATAGCTTATACCCTGGAATAACATGCAGGCTACTTTTTACCGGGGTAAAAGGTTCCCGCGGGAAAAACTTATTCTACGTGGGCGAAGCCGGGGGAAAAGCTAGTGAAATATAGCCAAGTAAGGGCCTCTACACCGCTTGCTGATAAAGTCCCAGATACCCTATCGGCAGGTTATCTGACAGCCTATTTTTTTGGTTTCACAGGTATCTGATTGCTTTTATCTTTTAAATTTTATATAGTCTATCACACAGATTTATCTGATAGATTAGTTTATCACTAAGATTACTGTCTGTAACAATATCAGGAAGTGGTGAAAGAGGCCCTAAGTATTGTATTTTTTTACTAACAAAAAATGGATCTTTGATCGGAACAAATAAATTTGAAAAAAAAAAAATAGGAGGTAGGTACGTACCTGCCCCCCCGGGCCGCAGCACGTCGCCGAGCAGGTCTTTGATGAGGAAGGACTTGTGGTTGTCCGCCATTCGAGAATCCATTTTAAACAGTCACTTAATTTAAACGTTCATAACTAACAACTCTTTAAACATAACCTATTTAATTTAACTTGAAATACTGTTCAGGCTACTTCCATACCGATTTTTATACAACGTCAAATTCTTTTAATATTTCGTCTAATATTTAGTTTCGTTTCTTTTAATATTTAGTCAACGTCTTTTAATATTTACAAATAATCAGCAAAAATTCTATAAAACGAAATAAAATAACAATAAATAATAAGGACTTATTAAGGACTAAATATTAAAAGAAACGAAACTAAATATTAGACGAAATATTAAAAGAATTTGACGTTGTATAAATGTACCCAGTGTACTTACATGCAATAAAATAGTTTTGAATTGAATTGAATTGAGACAATTAAAGATTTCGCATTTCGATTCGACGATAAAAAAAACCAAATAAATTTGTAATTATATTTGTTTGTTTATAAATGTTTATTTTTATTTTTTTTCTTTATTTGGGACAGCAACAGCTTAACTTAATAAAATTTGCAAATTTAATTTATAGTTAATTTGATTTTTTTATAGTAATTATTCAAGAATATCATTTAGACGTAAATAACCATTAGTTATTATGATGTTAATGACAATTAACACTAGGTTGCCATTAATAAAGCATTTCGATATTATACCTACATATTATTCTACGATAAAAAAAAAACAAATAAATTTGTAATTATACTGTATGTTTATAAATGTTTATTGAGTTTTTACCTGTACCTACTTTTAATAAATAAAAATATAATTTATTATTATTATGTAATTTTTTATAGTAATTATTCAAGAATATCATTTAGATTATCCCTATTAAACAAATTAAAAAAAAAAAAAATTAGACGTAAATAACCATTAGTTATTATGATGTTAATGACAATTAACACTAGGTTGCCATTAATAAAGCATTTCGATATTATACCTACATATTATTCTACGATAAAAAAAAAACAAATAAATTTGTAATTATACTGTATGTTTATAAATGTTTATTGAGTTTTTACCTGTACCTACTTTTAATAAATAAAAATATAATTTATTATTATTATGTAATTTTTTATAGTAATTATTCAAGAATATCATTTAGATTATCCCTATTAAACAAATTAAAAAAAAAAAAAATTAGACGTAAATAACCATTAGTTATTATGATGTTAATGACAATTAACACTAGGTTGCCATTAATAAAGCATTTCGATATTATACCTACATATTATTCTACGATAAAAAAAAAACAAATAAATTTGTAATTATATTGTATGTTTATAAATGTTTATTGAGTTTTTACCTGTACCTACTTTAAATTAAAAAAAATATAATTTATTATTATTATGTAATTTTTTTATAGTAATTATTCAAGAATATCATTTAGACGTAAATAACCATTAGTTATTTTTATGTTAATGACAGTTAACACTAGGTTGCCATTAATAAAGCCGTAAACCATTCGGCAGCTGCACTTTCCCGCGCATCCGGCGCGACTGCGCTCCGCCATGTTCCAAATCGTCGTTCAGCCGCGAAAATGTGCTCCCATTTAGTTACGCCCAGCCCTGTTATGTAATAGTCCGGGAAAATTATTATTCACTTATTTATTTATATTCTTAAGTATACATTTTTTATAATATTTTTATAAAAAACTAATTACAAAAACATTATAAAAAACCTAACCTAGAGTGCCGCCGGCTACCACAAGCTACTGGTGGTTAGGGCCGCAGGGTGAGGAACCTCCTGACAATGCGTGCCGTGTCCAGGAGTACTGCCTTCTGGATCTGGCCCTTGATCCAGCCGTCTAGCGAGAGCCTCTCGAGGTGTTGGTCGAGGCTCTTCGCTATAAGGCCGTTCGCCGAAACGACTATCGGGACAATGCTCGTTGAATCAACATTCCACATGGCGGTGACCTCGTGAGCCAAGTCAAGGTACTTGCTGAGTTTGTCCTTCTCAGCCTTCACGAGATTATCGTCATGCGGAATGGTTATTATCATTATTTATTAGAAAATCTCACAGCACAAAAATTACAATTTACAACAGTGATTAACATTCTGAAAGCCAGTAAAGTGATTTTACATATTACATCAATTGTAGCTGTCAGCTATTAAATACAAACTAAAAACTATGAACTACTAACAATGATAATATTGATACAAAATACAAACTTAGAGAGGTATCATGCATATGCATTATAAAAATCGTATGTGTGTGTGTGTGTGTGTGCGTGTGTGTATGAATCTTGTAGCTAATAGCTAATGTAAGTTTATTTTTTCTCAGTTTCATCGGATTTGGAATCTACTGCACCTTGGTTTGAAGACTTAATTGCGTTAAGTAATCGCTTTCTAAAAGGATTATGTTTTAAATGGAACACGTCGAGGGCAAGAAAATGTGTATTATAGTCGCGTGTACACCTGAGCAACACGGAGCTCTGTGCATAGTTGGTGTGCACCGCGGGCGTGTGGAGCACGCGCGGGCGGCGCGTGCGCACGTTGGGCACCACCAGCGCCCCACCCGCTCCACTAGCTGCGGACAGTCCACCGCATTGTTCACGACGTTGTGCAGTAGCATCATATCGGCCACCATTCTCCGATTCTACAATGACAGCATACCGTGTCGCTCAAGAGTTCCGAAGTAGTTCCATGATGTCGCGGTATACGGAGATGTTCCAGGAAACCGCGTTGAATCCAACGCCTTTTTTGTGTCTGTTGTTGCAGATGAATTTCATATAGAGAATTGACATGGGTACTATTTTGACATTTATATTATTGTTATGAGTTATGACATTTTAAGTTTATAATAATGTTTTAGAATGTGGTGCAAAAATTGTCATCTTTCGAATTCAATTCTGTGATAAACATGTGACAATAAATAGAACATTTACAGTGATTTTCTGTTTTTCGTTTCAACAAAAACCTTAGTTCTATTTAATACAATCAATTAATCAACGGACGGAATTTTTTTTTTGTAAGAATTAAGAATTAAGTTAATTTAATTTAGAATTAAGTTATTGTTTTATACATTGTCGCCTTGGGACTCTACCTGTAGACATGTATTTTGTAAATTTAAAATAAATGAATTGAATTGAATGTTTTCGTATATTTTTACAATGGTGTACTTACCTACACCTGTGACCGTGAGCAACAAAAACTTATTCTGCGACGGCAGTTCTTCTAGCGAGCGATTAACCATAGGAAGCGATGGTAATAAAAATATATTATAGCGTCTTTAAAATGTACCAAGACAGTGTACCTACTGATAAATCGTTTGTCCCGACTATGAAGCTAGGATTTCTTTGGTGGGCGCGCGCGGTCTTGAATGATTGACTGGTTCAATCAACGCACAGCCAAAACTACCTAAGTGTAGAAAACTGAAATTTGAAACATAGGTTTGTTTTATACCGTAAGCATCCGCTAAGAATGGATTTTTTGGCAATTTCTACTTTCAGAGAAGGCGGAAATCGGGGGCAAGGGGGGGGGGGACTTATACCTATATCATATTGTAATTTTATGTAGTATTTTTTTATTGTTACTATTGTTTGTAATGCCATGGATACAAATATTAATTGTTTTTGAATAAATTGAAGATAAAATGAAGTACTTTCAAGCGTGGACAAAGTCACGGGGCGTCCGCATCCGCTAGTAGTTTGTTATAAACATTCAAGACTTTGAGTTTGAAACAGAAAAACAAACCGTTGCATTGAAGCTGTTAAATTTAACTTTTCCGGGCCTAGCATTTTCTTGCGGTTTTCGTCCAAAATACCGGTTAAACGCGTTTTAAATCGCGTTTAGCATGCGCGAGGCGAGCGGGGGGCGGGGCCTAGTGGCTCCGCCCCCCGCGCGTCCACCAATGGCGGGGCTTCCGCAAAGTTTCCCGGTGGCATGATTCGCGAAGTGCGAGGCTCACCCGTAGTTATTGAGTTGTTTTAAAAGGTCGTTTTGAATCTAAATCGAAAAGTTAACCGATGTGGCCAACTTAGTGCTTTCGGCACTAGATCTGGTGCATTTTTAGAGATTTTAGCGCTCAAAATTTAATTTTAGTGCCTAGTGCCCTTTTTAGTGCATTTTCACTCACCACGTTAAATCATAATATGTATATTGTAGTAGTATCGTAAATATCGTAAAAAGTACCAAGAGACGAGCGAGCGGCGATCCGAAATCCGAATTCATTTAAGAAATCTGGACTAATCACTGTTTCTGTAGAAAATTTCATTCATCATTCACATTTTCTATGAAATCGTCGCGCCAATTTCAAATCGATCGAGGCAGGCAGTTTTCTTTTCTGGTCGCGCGATGAAAATTATATTTAATAACTGTGCTCGGCGACTTTGATTTTATTTTGTAATGTAACTAAATTGATGTTTAGTTTCTAAATTCCTTTACTCATATAAATTGTTGTTTTTTTTTTTTTAATCTAGTGCTCATTTCTTGAAAATCCTGTAAATCTGGTGCTTTTTTAGATTCGTTTAGTGCTCAAACATCCAAGGGAGTTGGCCACACTGAAGTTAACCGCGTAAGAGGCGGCCGCGGATCTCCAAATTAATTGGCAGCGCCGTCGAGAGGGTTGCGTTTCAATGGGGAACGGATACTAATGGTGTCGCTAGACTATACTTGCGGATATACTTACCTTTGCTGAGGGCAGTAATGAAACCTAACGACCAATTTTATACTACCTATTTAATATAAGTGTCAATGATTGTTTTGATAAAAGCTTTTCTCTCATGTGTGCATATTTGATACCTCTGATTTTTGACTGGCCTGTTGGCGTAGTTGGTAGTGAACCTGCCTATTGCGCCAGGGGTCGTGGGTTCGATTCCCACCCAAGACCAACATTTGTGTGATGAGCATATCTGTTGGTTTTCGGATTCTGGGTGTTTGTATGTATTTAAGTATTTATTTAAAAGTATATAAGTATGTTTATCAGTTGTTGAGTACCCATGTACAAGCTTCGGCTTAGTTTGAGACTAAACAGCCGTGTGTAAAATTTGTCCAAAACATAAAAAAAAAAAAAAAAAACTTTTACGCAACGAACCGAATTCACAGCTTTTACTTTTTATTTTCAGGTCACTGAGAAATTTATCGAATTTGTTTTCATTCTGATAAGTTTCGAAGAAAACGTGTCGCTCAAAATTGACGTTTCGTTTTGGGTCGAAACGCGCTGTAATTTTTCCAATTAAATCGTTATAAATGACCACGCCTTCACTGAAGTCGAACTCCTCAAAGATCTCGCGCCCATATTTGCCGATCACATGTAGAAAAACTGCACATTTTTCTTTCGACGTCGCGTTTTCTGCCGCCATGTTTCCTTGTTCCTGCAAGGCGGCTGGTTGTTGAATAGCCGAGTACGCGTATGCATTTTGCACTTTTAGAATATCTTTATTATATCCAGTAATTTTTCACCATTTATAGTTATGAAAACACTTGGATTAGACACTGTTTGCCCGAATTATCCTCGATTAAACCACACCTGACACCATGAAATGATTATTATTATTTTGCTGGTTGTGGCTTCAATCGTCTTTACGATGACGACTGGTTCTGCCAATGTCAAGTGTTTAGAGAGACACGGTGGAGATGGCTTGATGATCGGTGGTTTTTGATATATTTCCTTCCTTGAGTTTTTACCATGCACCATCTAAACCAAGAACGTCACATTTGAGACATCACAAAACAAAGGCCAAAAACTTTACTTAATAAAAAAAAAATATATAAAGCGAGGAGGTATGGTTATAATTTTATATTATTTGTTAAAATATAATTGCATAAATATTTTATATAAGGCGAAGAAGTTAGAGTTAATAAATAGTTTATATTAAGGGGGCGGGGGATTTTAGAGGGCAGTACATCATAGAGAGAAACTGGGTATTTTGGGCAGTTGAAAAAGATATGGTCGGTGGTACCCTCGTCCAAGCCACACTCGCATAACGAACTGTCTTTAATACGTAGCTTGTTTAGAAAAACTGGTGTACAGGAGTGACCGAGACGTAGGCGAGAAATCACCGATATAGCAAGTTTGTCACAGGCTTTGTGTTTAAAAAACCATGGCTTAGTGGGAATCAGATCCTGGATGCTCCTGTAGTGGCAATGATACTCGTTGTGTGTGCGAGCTAAGACTGGTTTATTTATGAACTACCCTTTCACTTTTACATATTTCTAGCTGCGCATATACAACAGTTAGGCAAACGCTTCGATAGCTTTAGGTTTTAAGGGAGAATCAAGGAAAAGCAAGGATAGATAGATATTATAAAACGATTTAAGTATATGACAAAAATACGTAAATAAAATCGTATAAAAACAAACAATACAACCTCAGCAAGATACCTAGTTTGAGATCCGACAATGTTAGTTTTATTCAAAATTTTGTGATTCAAGTTTTCGTCTAAATTATTGCCAGGCGTTTATGCGTATACCAGACACACGCGGCCTGCGGTGGCGGCCTACCGCAGGCCGCAGCCTCAATATGCAAACGCAGGCCGCGCGTGTCTGAAGTCTCACATACATTGCAAAAGGGTACAACAGGAATTTTCACAAAATACCTACGCACCCACATACCGTTCATAACAACAAATATGTACTAAAAAATGTCAAAAAGTCAAAACCCAAAAAGATACAGCCAAAAACTTGATGAAATTTCCAATCCATAATTATATCATTTATAACTCAAGAACGGCTCCACGGATTTTGATGAAACTTGCGGTACAGTGATAGCTTATAATATCCTGGAATAACATATACCTAGGCTACTTTTTACCGCGGGAAAAATATTTAATTTTGATGAAACTTGCTACAGTGATAGGTAGCTTATAACCTGAAATAACATACCTAGGATAGGTACTTTTTACCGCGGTAAACTTTTCCCACGGGAAAAATATTTAATTTTGATGAAACTTGCTACAGTGATAGCTTATATCCTGGAATAATGTTTAGGATACTTTTCCCGCGGGAAAATATTTAATTTTGATGAAACTTGGTACAGTGATGCATATTAGTGTGGCTGATGGAACGGAAACCTCCGTGGGCGAGTCCCACTCGCACTTGCCGGCTTTTTTAATTAGGTATTTTTTTGAATCCACGAGTCGCGTTGCCGTCGGGTGCGAGCGTTGTCGCTGACACGGCGATCTACACAAAACGACCACTATAAATGACTCTGAGATGTTGAGTGGAAGAGGCTTTTTGGCGGGAATTTGTAGGAGACGGTTGTCTTTTTATTATGTTTTCCTAAAAAATGTTTTTTTTTTTGTTGATTTCGTCCAATGATGGACAGGCGAAAGTCGTCAGACCATACAGCCAACTAAAAAATGTATATTTTAAGTTTTGGTGTATTTCTGTGTTAGTACAATATACAACAAGTGCGTATTAAAGTGTATATTGTGCGGGATAGTTAAATAAAAGCGTGTAACGACTCTACAGGATTGTTCCAAATTGTCCCTTGTTAAATTGACATTAAACCTACTATTAGTTTAGTGCGGTGTTAGCTGCAGTGTGGATCACAGAATAGCACTATTTGTGCCCTGGAAGCCGTGCTGCCTTTATGTATTCGTGATTTTAAACTACGATTTGGCCTGTAAGGACTTGTTTCCAATTGGCCGTAAAACTAAGTATGTAAAAAAATTAAGCGTCCACGAGTTCTTGGCTATTGAGTGCTCGAGTATTATTATATTACTCAATTATAATACTTACTTAATATACTCACTAGGTACATAAAATAATACTCAAGCACTCTACTAGGGGAGTGCAATTTAATAAAATAAAGCCTTGTGTCTGTACCATCGAGTAATACCTGGTCTCATTTCGACCTATCTGCTGGCTAAGCCCGATCCCCGCATGGGCTCACATGCGCCTAAAAATCCTTCAGCATAATAATATGCAGGTTTCTTCACGAGGTCTTCCTTTACCGTTTGAGAGCAGTCAGTAAATGTACGTCAGTATCATGAATTTTAAAAAAAAGCTACTCCCATATGGATGAGTAACAAAATCATTTTAGGGGGTGCCAAAATCGTGCCAAATGTATATCGAAATTGATACTCACTCACACATTCTCATTTTCAAACTCCATATAAATTTGTATGAGCAACTTCCTCCCGCTAATCCGCTTCATTTGTCCGCACCCCCCCTGATTTTGACACAGAATTCTTCATCGTTTCCCATACTAAATTTGAAAGATGCGATCTCCACAGGGAGCGCGCGCGCGACAAAAGAGGTTCGAATCTCCTTGGTCAGTATAAACCGGTCTCTCGTTGTCTCGAAACTCCCGTCGGTTAAGACCAAGCGGAAATTTGCCCGATTTTGTTCTTTAGGCTATAGTGATACGGTTCATTTGACAATGACGTCAAAAAGTGCGCGGGCAAATTTCCGCTTGGTCTGAACTGACCCTAATAGGCTCGGCCAGCTCTGAGAGCCGCGGTAGCCTAGTTGTTGTGCACTCGCCTCACGTTCAGGGCCTTCCGCCACATTGGTACAATTTCCGTATTTGTACAATTCCTCATTCGTATATACAATTCCACATTGGTACAATTCCATATTGGTACAATTTCACAGTAGAAAATTATAACATTAATACAAATTGAAATATTATTATACCCCTTTTACTTCCTTCGGGATAGGTTACCTACCTGAGTCGATGCCCTAGCATAAATAATTGCGGCAATGTTGCCAGTTATGATATTTACTCGATGCAATTCGAGGAGCGGGCGAGTCACTCCGACTATTTATTGTCAATATGCCACTGTACCTAACATAAGACCGGTAAAACCGAATTTGAGGCAAAGAACGAGGCTGAAACGTAACGTAAGAGGTCAACTGGGGTAAATACGTACCTATATGTGGGGTAATGCATGAATGTCGCCGATTGTACAAAACAGCAAAAGGGTTGGACTTCTGGCTTCTAGGCTACACGTAATAAAATACTAATCCTAAAACAGGTTTTTTATGCAATAGACAGCGCATGTGTTTCAATAGGCACCTAATTAGTGCAGTCGTATAAGACTTTAATAGGTACCATACAAAAAGACAAATATAGGGTGGCCGGGGGGCTCATAAATGATACGATATTTAGTTATGGGTTTGTGCATGTGACTCGACCGCTCAGCGCGGTGTCGGTCGTAGCACTATTGCAGTGCTGCCATGCCAATGCCCCAGCATAAATAGTACATTGCGGCAATGTTGCCAGTTATGATATTTACTCGATGCAATGCGAGGAGCGGGCGAGTCACTCCGACTATTTATTATTTGTCAATATACCACATACAATTTATAATTTGTACAAATGAGGAAACTCATTTATTAAAAATTTTACGAATCTGGACTTCCAATGCATTTGTACAAATACGGAAATTGTACCAATGTGGCGGAAGGCCGTTCATGAGGTCGTGGGTTCGATCCAGGCCCATACCAATGAGTTTTTAGAAATTTAAGTACAGTAGATTATAATACCACAGATTTTTCGGTGTCAGGAAACTTGCATACGCCAAAAGACTGGTATTTACTATTCTAAGGCGTATGTGAAGTCCACCAAAAAACCGGATTGGGGCACCGTTTGGCGGACAGGGGTTTGGCACAACAGATCCCATAGGGTCGAAGGGTCGCCAGGTATTCCTGGCCCTCTAAGAAGATAAGATCGTGAAGATGTCCAACACCTGCTGATGGAGTGTGACAGGTTCAGGAATAAGCGGGAGTTAATGATGAGGCGACTCAAGCTGAATCCACTAGATGTGGGTTTGGCTCTGTCAATTTTGTCCAAGCCTGCATCTGTGGCGGCACGATCTTTGTATGACATTTTTGAGTCGCCTCGTCAGTAAATCTTGGTCAGGGTACGATGGGACTGACATGTGGACACAAAAGTCCCTAAATAAAATAAAGATTAAAAAAAAAAAAGAAGATAAGATAGGTTAGCTCAAGGTCAGTGTTTCCACTGACGTGCGGCCGACTGTATTTAACTGTCGAGAAATTTGGGCATTAATAAAGTGTATTTTACAAAAAATATGTATATATATTTGATTTATTCTTGCTTATATACATAAATGTATATATTTATTATATTATAACTAATGCTTATATCACTATAGCACATATCCTGTTAACAGGTAACCACTTTGCGCGTTCATCGTGACCTCCGGGTGGGTCCGCTCCGGTAGGATCTGAAAATTACATTTGTTAGAATAATTACATTCATCAATGGTCTTTAATTTATAGTAAAATACTAGATATATTTGTAAAGACATTTTAATTACATTTAGGAGGCCTATCTACACACAAAATAAAAATTTGGTGTTTATGATGTAACAAATAAATGGTTTTATTATTATTTTATATATTTATTGAATTTAAAAATTATAAGTTTTATTTTATTTTATATTTTGTAACCCGTCTCAGTAAATAGAGGCTTTGAAATTGAAATTTATTAAATTTAGCTCTGTGACATTTTTTTTTGTCTTCAGCAAATCATGAATCTGAAATATCTTGTTTCATAAAATTTCTGCAAAATTGACAAAAACTCTTGTAATAATGATCTTTGAGTGATAACGGACAGATGTTATTGAAACCCAAACAAACCTGGTAATTCCTCAACCAATTGCATGTGAGCTTTAAAGCTGCCACGTTCGGTAGCAACTTCAGGACCGTATACAAGTCTTGCAACGGTTCTGCGACAGTGTAGTAAACAACAAAAGGTCGCCCGGACTTCACGAATGGTAGGAGTTCCAAAATTATATTCTGCGGGTCTTCTTTACACGCTATCACTAAGGAATCCATTTTGTTTGATAATAACTCGGAAGCAGCAATGTTTTCAAAGTGCCATTTTGGTTTTTTAGGCTCGGATTGCTTGTTACTATCTTTCTCTGTGACAATAGAATCATCTTTTGAAATTTCCTGCAAATCTTCATGCTTGAGAACCTTACTTTTATGTTCAAGATTATCAGTTACATCATCAGCCTTTCTTTTCAAACTATTCCCTTCAGTACCATTACTCTCGGAACCTTTATCTGTATGGTAAGCGTTTCCTTGATAGATTAGTCTTAAGACTGAATATATATTGACTGAAATGCAACGGTTCAAATGTTCTTCACTGAAATTCATTGCTAACAACGCCTGTTTCTGCGACATGTTTCCGGGGTGCATGTGTACTAGTTTGCCCTCAGTGTTTTGACCGATTGCACTCAGTAATGCAGCGGCGAGCAGACCGTTGGACCCAGAGTCGTACAACAAGTGATTCCCTTCGCAGTGTACATTGCTTAAAGTAATAATTTGAGATAACGTATCGATGCGCAAATTATGGATTTTACCTGGATCTAACATAAACATGATCTCGGCGATGATTCTTAAATTCGGCCTTAAAATTTGTAGATATTCTGAATATTTCTTCTCTTTTTTTTGCAAATATTTCTCTTGTGAGAACTCGGTTTTGTTGTGGAACGTGTTCGAGTTGGAAATCAATGTTTCTACGATGTCTGATGCCTTGTTGCTATCGCTGGTTAGCTCTTCGATCTCGTCTTTACTCAGCTTCTGGGAGCGGCCGTCGTCAGTAATATTCCGGTTGTCGGCGCCTGATATCTTGATGTCGATCTCGTCTTTCAGCTGAACAGCCTCGTCAGACAGCTCGAGACGGTACTCCCTACCTTTCCTGCCGCCCGTAATCATTTTGAACACTGAGTAATATGGACACCCTTCAATACCTCCAAGATTGACGCTGTCCCGCCCAAAATTGGTGCTAGAGTTGGGTTTATTCAACTTGTGAAGCTTCTTGTAGTTCTGTTTCTGTATTATTATGTATTCACCGATTTTAATAAGGTCGTCGTTCTTCATTGTACTATTTTGTTTAAACTTTGAATTTTATTTGAGGTTATAAACAAATACAGGCATGACGTTTGACATGTGTTTGTGTGGCTTCGGTCGGTCGGTCCGATTTGAGTCATCTAGAACACACATGCCGTCAAACGTAAAATGTCTTTGCATGCCACATTCGCATATTATTTGTGTTTTGATCTGTTTTGATTGTACAGTGTGTTTCGTTTTAATTTTTTCACAGTTCTGTAGAACTGCTTATTTATCTAGGGCTGCAACTCGGGGCTGTTTTACTTACCATTGCTTTTATAGTTTTATACATTTTGGCGGTAATTTAAACAGTGCTGCCACCACAGATCATTACGTAGCGAGCTTTTTCCGTGTTCTGTGGCTGCCACCTTTTGGATTAAATCATAGACTACAGAGGGATACGGGTTAAATCTTGCACGTTTTACTGTGGTTTAGCCCTAAAATAAGTTTAGTCCTGTAAGGGTTTAACTCGTTTTTTGCTTTTTTGCCCGAATCTAACCTTTTTGATAATACTTACTTGCACTGACCCGCAGCCAGGCCGCGTTCCACGTCTAAGGGTATGGGCAGACCAAGCAGAAATTTGCCCTGATGACGTCAAATGTGCGGGCAAATTTCCGCTTGGTTTGCGCAATCCCTAACAGGACTTATTGATTTGATTGTATTAAAACAAACGGATATACCAAAATGACTTTATTAACATTACAGATGCAACTCATCGTTTGAATTAATTAATAATAAACTAAACAAGTGCCGAGTACTAGAGCGGCGAGAACTGGATCATGGTCTTGATGTCTCTGAGCAGCACGTCGACGAACCCGCGCTGCGCGGCCGGCTGGTGCTGCAACATTACAAAGCTTCATTATCAACAGCCTAATCTCCCCACTGTTGGGGCTCAGGCCTATCCTATCAACGAGGGCGTTCGGGCTATGTTCACGCTAGCCCAGTGCGGGTTGGTGGACTTCACATGCGCCTAAGAATTTCTTATTCGGCGTATGCAGGCTTCCTCACGATGTTTTCCTTCACCGTTTGAGAGCAGTCAGTAAATGTACTTAAGTTTCGAGAAAAAACCCATTGGTACATGGCCCAGCCGAGGATCGAACTTCGGACCTTTCGATATGATAGGCCGCGTCTTATCCCTGAGGCCACTGACGCTCTTACAATTACAACTCCTTACTGATCTACGCTTTACTCATCTCTATTGGGAATTTTTTATCCAAAAAATACAGTTCATATGTGGTTTCTACAGTAACAACACTGAAGGAAAGGTTTTCTTTTTAATCTGTGGCATTCTGAAATAGTTAGATGAGGACTTTGTTTCCAGGGCCGTAAAACCTATTTAAAAAATAGTCACATGTAATAGTACGCGCGACTAACTGCATCTCCATATTCATTTATCTCCACCGCGGATTAGCTGGAATAGATTTCTTAGAAATAAGCTTGACCCTTTGTATAATGTTTTGTTGCTTTATGTTGTTTTTATTTTTGTTTCTGCGTGTACAATAAATTATTAAATAAATAAATAGATTAAGATAATCGTAACTGTAAGTGGTTACCTGCGCGGTGTCGAGCAACTCCTCAGCGAACCGCTCGTTGAACACGGCCACCAGCCCCTTGCGCAGTTCGGGCAGCTCGTCGCCGCCCGCCACCCGCCACGCCTTCGCCACACTCACGCCTGGCGCAACACACGATCTCCCTTATTGGTCATCGAGGATTTTACTCAGGGCGTATACAGATCCACGCCAAAGTTAGACGAAAAATATTAAACTGATGGGTTCAGCACTGCCGTGCAATTTATAAACGCAGTAAGGACAATTTGTCAGTTTTGAGTAAAACGCGTTTGAAAGTTTGATTGTACGTTGTGTTGTATGGTGGTTTGGCGTTTATAGTTTTTGTTTCTCTCACTTCTATTACACGTAGCGAAAAACGGGTCTTTGTTTCTGAAAGATCTCATCACAACGATGTCAAATATGTAATAAAATTATAAACGCAGTAAAGTGTCTTACATCTTACAAGCGTTTATAAATTGCTGGGCAGAGCAGCACCATGTCGTCTACGTAGCCAATATTTATTAGACACATATTATGTTCGAGTTGTCAGTGACAATTTGTCACTCAAAAAAACTTGATTTCTCAAACTGGTTCAGCTACTAAAATTAATGTCATCTCTATCTTCATCTTCGTGGAAATCCTGGGAAGAGGCCTATGCCCAAGGGCAAGCTGAAGGAAAATAAAATAATTAAAAATAATGTTTTGTAATATTTTATACAGCATTAAAGGCTTATCTTATCTTATCTATCTTATCATACTGCGTTACAGGGATAGAGGCAAATTTAGTGCTGTCAAATTTTAACTTTATGCCTTCAGAATCGGGCCTAACGAGGATAAGCGGGAGTTCAAAAGGACGTAATCTTTTTCTCAAATTGATTCAGCTAGTTTTTTTGAGTGACAAAATGTCACTGACAACTGCTGAGTTGCAAAGCTTGTTGCGTTCTGGTCCTGGGGTTTCTAAAGGTAAACTGACCGGCGCCGTCGTCGCCCATGGGTATGGCGGCGCGCAGGTAGACGCGCAGGTGCGCCCACACGAGGTAGAGCGCGGCCTCCACGCCGTGCGCGCAGCACTGCAGCTCAAGCCGGCGCGTGCGCACGCGCGCGCGCAGCGCGCACACCGCCTGCGCGCGCGCCTCCGCCGGGGACACGTGCGACGAGTCCGAGGGGAGGAGCTTCTTCATGTCTGGGAAAGGCAGTACACTCATTTAAACGATCATAAATCTTACCCTTTTCAACTGACTTCAAAAAAGGATGAGGTTCTCATATTCAAATCAAATCAAAAGCCTAATAATATGTACCCACTGTTGCGGCTCAGGCCTACCCTCTCAACGAGGGCGCTAGCCCAGTACGTGGACTTCACATGCGCCTAAAAATACCTTCTTCGGCATATGCAGGTTCCTCCACCGTTTGATAGCAGTCAGTGTCAAATATAAGTAACAATAATAGTAAAGAATTGTCATTAATGGTAAGTGTCAAGATTGGTATTGAATGAGATGTTACTGATAGTTGGTTAGCTAGCTAGCTAGTGTATGTAGTGTCGACGGACCGTCTGACGTCATGGCCGGTATGTTGTGCAGGTGGTGGAGCGCGGTGGCCAGCAGCTTGGCGTGGAGGTGCGCGCGCGCCGACAGCGCCTGCAGCAGCGCGAGCACGGCGCCGCACGCCGGGGCCCCCTCCGGCGCTCCCTCGGCCGTGTCGGGCGCTCCGCCCCCGCCCGGCGCCAGGCTCGGCCGGAACAGCACGCGCGACCCCTCGCGCTCCAAGATGTTGCGCGCGTACGTCAGCAGGTTACACACGATCTGACAATTATTAAATCGTTTAACAAGCCACGCCTCAGAAGAAAATTGATCTTGTTTCTTAATTTAAATATTTTCATACATTTTGATGCCATTTTGCTGGTTTTTCCTTCATGGCCATACTGCTTCCAAACGGCTTATCTGATCAGTTGGATATCTATAGCGATATAAAACTCCTCCATCTACTCTGTGGTTAAACCGTCATCAGATCTTGCCCCGATCAATCCTTCACGGAGAACCATGGCTTTAAAGTGACCTTGTTTGTATGAAATGCATTGCCCTGTTTCTAATTTACCATTGTACCGACCGTGTAACGATCAAATAAATGAATTTGTATTGTATGTTTGGTATATGACCTTGTAGTAGAGGCGCGAGTCTGGCACGTCGTAGGGCTGCGCGGCGGGCGAGGCGGGCGGGTGCTGGAAGCGCGGCAGCAGCGCCAGCATGAGCGCGCGCACGCGGCGCTCGCCGGCCGCGCCGCGCACCAGCGCCGCGTCGCCGCGCACCAGCTCCAGAACCTCGCGGTTGGCCGCGCGCGCCACCACCGACGTGATCGCCTCCAGCTCAATCAGCAGGCCTTGCGGCGAGCTCGGGTGCGCCGCTCTGGATACATTACAATTATTACAACATTGAGAACAAGGCAGAACAGACTGAACGGAAAGGGTAAGGTAGGCTAAACAGGTAGGTAACCGGGCGGAACAGACAGGGCCGGGGGAAGCAGAAAAAACAGGTTATTACAATATTGTAGAGAGAAGGGAGGCAAGGCTGGCGAAACAGAAACGGTAAGGCCGATAGAACTGAACCAATTATGTCTAGTTAGACAGGGTAAACGGTTGTTTACCCTGTCTAACTAGACATAATTGGGTTAGGCAGAAACGACTAAGCAAGGCAGGCAGAAGAGACAGAGAAATGCAGGCAGAATAGATCCTGGCAACACGGGAAAAGCAGGGCAGTCATAGATACATAATATAATAATCTTTATTGATCCACAATTACATTTGTAAATATAACAATGCGGCCCTGGCTCCTAAAATAGGAAATCCCGCGTGTCAGGAGCCAGTTCCTTCCCAGTCAGTGTAACAATTTTATTACCTAAAGTAGGTATCTACATAATTACAGCAATAAAGTGTAGGTGTTATTTTTTATATATATAGACATATATATAGTTTTGGTGAAGAGTATAGAATTGAAGGTGTAAGAGAGAGCTGATGGTGTGCGCGCACCTGAGCACGCAGTCGATGCACTCGACGTGGCTGAGCAGCAGGTGCGTGACGTGCACGACGCAGCTGTGGTTGTGCGCGCCCAGCGTGCTCAGCAGCGCGTCGCACAGCGCCAGCGCCGGCACCACCATCTGGCGGAACCTGCCACCGAACAACATCATTTTCTTATTGTTCAATACATAATTAACTGCTACATGTAGCAGGATAACAGATAACTTAGTCAAAGAGTTGTGGGTTTATTTTTATACCTGAAAAAAAATTTTTTTTTCACTGTACCTGTTAGCGATCGACGGCACGAACTCTGTGTCCTGGTGGCCACCGTACCCGGTGTGTATGTCCGGGTGGCAGTTGAGCACGGTCATGTTGGCGAGGCACGCGAGCGCGCCCTGCACGAGCACCGTCTCGGCGCCGAGCCGCGTGCCCGCGATCTTCATCAGCAGCGCCATCTTGGACTCGTACACGTATAGCACGCGCAGGGACTTCGGGTTTGCCTCCAGTGTCTGGAAGATGGTCATTGTCGTTTAAAAAAAAGTTACAAGGCTGGCAAATAGAGAGACTCAGAGGGCAAAACATGAGAATACAAAGAGCCAATGCACAGCTGAACCCCTACAGAAATTTTCTAGGCAACAGGGTTGCATCCAAATGGAACAATCTGCCAGAATCTGTAGTGTCTGCCACTTCTGTAAACATGTTCAAGAACAGACTAGACAACTACCTCAAATCTAAAAAGACGCAATAAATTAATATAAATTATGAAAGCCAGTCGACTGCTGATCAGCTATAAGCTGCCTTTACATTTAAAATAAAATAAATAAATTTACGAGGCTGGCATAACTGGCATTGACTTCTTTAAGTTAAAAGCCTCAATAAAAAAATAGATAAAAAAAAAGTAAAGTGTGCGTGTTAATATGTGGAAAAAGTTTTTTTTTTCGGGAAAAAGCATTTAGTGGTAGTAATAGTGAACACGAGTTACACACGGTTTCAAGTTTCTTACGTTTTAGGTCCAAATCTCAAATTGAACTTGTCTTAGCATGTTTTCTCTTCTTTTTGCATTTTTAATTAAAATTTTAAAACAATGAAGGAACATAGAACAGACGTTGAAAATCGAAAATGTATTAAAAAAAGACAATAGACCTTACAGCTTCGGTGTCACAGTATAATATTTAGACGGACAAGTTCTAACCAAAAACCAAGGAGATTCGAACCTCTTGTCGCGCGCGCGCTCCCTGTGGAGATCGCATCTTGCAAATTTAGTATGGGAAACGATGAAAAATTCTGTGTCAAAATCAGGGGGGGTGCGGACAAATGAAGCGGATTAGCGGGAGGAAGTTGCTCATACAAATTTATATGGAGTTTGAAATGAGAATGTGAGAATAAAATGAAGTTTGGCGGAGTGCACTTGTCATATTTGTTGCCCGAAAACAGTCGAAATAAAAGTTGGGAAAAAAAGTTATTGGTTTTTTGCGTGAATTTTTTAAAAAAAGCTACTCCCATATGGATGAGTAACAAAATCATTTTAGGGGGTGCCAAAATCGTGCCAAATGTATATCAAAATTGATACTTATCAATTTCGCATTTATTCAGATCTATTTATTCAGATACTGTAACTGCCACAGACCGACGTCCAACAGTGATCGTTGACAACCAAACAAAACTAGTAGTCAGTAAAATATGCAAAAGCCCTCACCTCTTTCAGCCCCTCGTCATCTTGCAGCAGGCTGTCGATAAGACTCCTCAGGTAGCCCTGGTTGGTGAGCGTGTTCATCCAATCGGTGCTGGGGTTGATCTCTATGAGCGTGTCGAGGCACGAGAGCGCCACCATGCGGCACACGTCCTGCCCGGCGCCGATGCAGTCGCTGCACACAATCGAGCACAGGTCGTCTCCGAAACCACTGATCACTTCAACAACCATAGACTTCAACGAGGATTCCTCTCTACTAGGCCTAGCTCTGGAACTGTCCAGCCGACTCACATACGTCGTATCACTCTCTTCTTCCGGCTCAGCCACACTCGACTTCAAGTTCACAATATTCAAATAGTTCAACAGCGCTCCGTATAAATTCACGCGCACCTTTTGCGAACACCCGACGGACACTAAAATCCAGCTAAGAATTTTGTGCAAAATGAATTTCAGCGTCAAAGAGTTCGTCTGCATGATCTGGTTCGAAGGACCGAAGAATGTGGTTTCGAAATCTGCGGATTTGAGGTTGGATTCCCGCTTCTGGAGTATGTAGCAGTGGCGGAGGTTTACCAGCAGCAGCAGAATCGTGCCAGACGCCAGGTTTCCTACTTGTGGTAACACTTCAGCCGGTGGGATTTTGTTGAGGAGATCCTGCAGGATGTTCAGGAGGAGGTTCTTCCTGGACTCGAGGTTCAGGAGGTCCTGTGGCGCGACGCAGAAGATGATCTCGGTGAGCTGTCGCCAGGAGTCGTAGTAGTGCGTGATGGTGGCCGCGAGGTTGCGCTGTTTGTTCACTTCCGTCACGTAGTCCAACACCTGGAATGGGTTGATTAGGTTTTTTTTTACAATTTATTTCACTCACAGAACATTAACAGGAGACAAAGACAAAACAGAAAGAACATGTACAAATGTGTACAATGTGTGATGTGAGTGACAAGAAATGCGTGTACTAATATAAACTAAATGAACTATAAAACAATATACATAAAGTATAATTGTATCATCAAGAGCGTCAGTGGCGTAGGGGATAAGACGCGGCCTATCATATCGAAAGGTCCGAAGTTCGATCCCCGGCTGGGCCATGTACCAATGGGTTTTTTCTCGAAACTTAAGTACATTTACTGACTGCTCTCAAACGGTGAAGGAAAACATCGTGAGGAAACCTGCATACGCCGAAGAAGAAATTCTTAGGCGCATGTGAAGTCCACCAACCCGCACTGGGCTAGCGTGGTGGACTATAGCCCGCACGCCCTCGTTAAGAGGGTAGGCCTGAGCCCCAGCAGTGGGGACATTAATAGGCTGTTGATGATAATTGTATCATAGATATTTCCAAGTGGCCAGGCATGAAATCATCCAATGTACAGATACCTACACAACTGCTAGGACTTCTGCGATGTAGACATTTTGTGACTTAGGTATTTTGAGATTTAGACATTGTGAGATTTGGATTAAGAGCGACATGGTCAATTTGTGATCCAGTCATTCTGATACATACTACATACATACATACATACATACATATCTTCACGCTATGTCCCTGGCGGGGTAGGCAGAAAGAACGGATACATACTAATATTCTTAAAATACTACATAATGTATACTTAAACATATATACGTATATGAGAGGACAAGGACTATAGTCCACCACGCTGGCCCACTGTTGGATACTATTGTGCATTTCCAGTCGCTCTGCAAATCACAGTGACGGCATAACGCAAGTCTAAAACCTACCTTCCGAGCCTTACCTTAATAAACACAACAATGTTTGTCATCAACTTTGATTCCATATCCAGGTTCCGGAAACATATTTCCAGAATAGACTTCATTTGACACTATTCACATAACTAATTAATATGGCCTACTATGTTCACTCTAGTTAATCATTGCATGTTGTGTTTACCTTTATGTAGTTGTACATCTCATTGTAATACCACACTGTAGAATATAATTTCGTAACATGATGTAACTGTTGGTTTCGCGTAGTGTCAGTTGTACCATCAGTGGAACAAGTGACATAACTTTGTATCCTTAGTACCATGAAAGAATTAATTTTTTAATATAAGAAATTTTAATATATTTTTAATATAAAAACTAAAGATATTTAATAAAGATATTCCTCTCATCGATGGTAATAGTGACACAACTTTGTATCTTTAATACCATTAAAGAATAAGTGGACATTCCTCGCAATTGTTGATGAGATCGGTTATGATATTAAACAAATAAAATAAAAATCACCTTTTGTATCTCTATGGCGACGAGCGCGCGCTGCGGCGCCGTGGCCGAGAGCGTGTTGAGCGCGGCGAGCTCGCGCGCCAGCACCGCGTGCACGCGCGACACGCTCACGCGCTTGCCGCCCAGACCTGACACATCACGAACTTACTATCATGCAACCGTCGTTCAGTTCCCGCAACACAGGAATTCAGATCCGAAATTGGGCTGGCAATAGATCCCGACCTCTCGGCAACGAGCAACCTGCGACAGTGCTGCCGTCGGCCAGAAGCCCTACTCCACTACTTCAAGGAGCTGGGATGGCTGGACTGACGGTCCGATGGGGACCGCAGGGACCGTCACCGGAATTTCGGAATTTCTTTGAAGGACACGATCCGTAATGAAGTCCGACGGAGAACTAAGGTCGCCGACATAGCCGAAAGGATTAGCAAGCTGACGTGGGCGGGTCACATCTGTCGCAGAACCGACGGCCGTTGAGGCAGACGAGGTTTAGAGTGGAGACAGTAGACCGACGACCTGAAGAAGGTAGCCGAGAGCGGCTGGATGCGGAGGGCGGAGCACCGGGTGTGGTGGCGTTCATTTGGGGAAGGCCTATGCCCGGCAGCGCCTCACGCACCACTCCCACTGCTGGCCACAGCTACATTGCCCCTGAATGGGGAGAGTTGCGTATGCAAAGCACCCAGGGACAGAATAAATAACTTGTAGGGGGATCAAGCAGGGTGTCCGGGACAGAGCCCCGAGCAAGTACCGGGCACCTCCCCCGCGTTTCGGCCTATACGACCTAGACGTCGAGAGGCCAAGGGAGGTGGTGGGAATCGTTGCTGGCCACAGCTAGTGTAGTGCTAAGGTAGTGGTGGGGTGACCTGTGGGCAGGTCGCAGAGCGCGATGGCCTGGCGCAGCTGGTGCGCGTTGAACAGCTCCCAGACGGGCTCCGCGGCCGCCGCCACGCTCACCGGCAGCGCCTCCAGCGCGCGCCGCAGCACGCACCACTCCCACTCCTGACAGACACATTAAAAAATAAAAGTTTTCTTTTAGTCTCCCCTAGTACTACAATATTGAGATATGGCACCACAGCATTGTCCCAAAAACATCAGTTAGTGAACACAAGGCTGTACGCCCGCCGCGCGCTCGGCCTTCGCTCGGCGGCTACGTGCCCCGCCGTATTTCACCCCTATACTGATACTTTTTCGGAAAAAATATTTCTTTGTGAAAATTTTATCTACCTTTTTTTTTCAAAAATAAAATCTTTGAATGTAGATTTTAGCCTAGATTTTTTTTTGATAGTGATTAAAAAATCATTCTGTATATCATGCGAAGAACCAAATGATAGCGCGGTGTAAAACACACCTAGCGCCATCTATTGACTTTTCACATCTTATGGGGAGAGAACGGAGCGGGGGTGAAAGTTTGTCAAAGTCAAAACTATTTTATTGCATGTAAGTACACTGGGTACATTTATACAACGTCAATTTATTATCTACCACCGCCTCCAAGGTGTTATATAGAGCTGGGAAGAAGAAGCGGCGCAACAAACTTCCGCAACACGTCTTTTAAAATCGAGTTTATACATAACATTATTGTTTGTAAAGGTTGTGCGAGGCTGAAGTAACATTAACACCAGGCATCTTTGTCATTTAGATAATCGACTGTTCTATAATAAGCTTTCTTACTAAGTTGTTGTTTAATGTGGGTCTTAAATTTTCTGTCATTCATATTTAAGAATCCTATCCATGTAAGAAAATCTCCCTCACTGGCATCCTTTAAAAATAAATTAAAAACTAACTCTGGGTTCAACATCGATGCTTTGAGCTAACAAATATAGTTTATATTATCAACTATTTAGTTTATATATATATTAGGTTAGGTAAATATATAATTTATAATATATGTATTATTATATATATTTATATGTATGCATAAGTATATGTATTATATATGTACTTACTGTATATGTAAATAAATAATCTTTGTAATAGTATGATCCATGTAATTGTAATGTATTATTTTGGTTTATGTATTTTTAGGGTAAGTTTACAGACAAGTAGTTCTTTCTCCTACTTTACTACGAAATTGTGGTACTTAACGCAAAAGCTAATCCTCTCAGTAACTCTAAGGTTGACTGGAAGAGATCCCTTAGTGGGATAAGTCCGCCTTTGTACTTAGTTTCACTGGTTTTACTATCTGTTATTGTAATGTTTTTAGTACAATAAAGTGTTTACATACATACATACATACATAAGATTTCTTCTGGTATTTTGTTGTAGAAGCGTATAAGCGTTTGTATGGGAGTATCGGTTTTTTAACTATCGGAAAATACTAAATATACGATACTTTATAACGGGGCATCGGCTGAATCCTGAACGGTATCACCAAATCCAAACCATAACCAAAAACGTTATGCTGCATGTACACGTTTGGCAAACCTTTACAAATGCAAACGTGTGGATGCACGAGGAGAGGTTTGGATGCAGCATAACGTTTTTGGTTATGGTTTGGTAGTATCGCTCAGAATTAGGCGACCCCAGGTCATGTAGTAGTGTTAGCATTATGTGGTAGTGTGGCGAGGTTTCCGGCAAGATAATCTGGTGCGTCACCTGCGTGGGGTGGTGCGCGGTGTGCGTGAGCGCGGCGAGCAGCGCGGCGAGCGCGGCGTGCTGCCGGCCCGCGCCCGCCGCGCCCGCCTCGCACGCGCACGCGCGCAGCACCCACGAGCGCGCCGACAGCGTCGCCACTGACGCCGTCTGCACACACGCAAATCAACAATCACATCAACAGCCTATTAACATGTCCCCACTGCTGGGGCTCAGGCCTACCCTCTTAACGAGGGCGTTCGGGCTATAGTCAATCACGCTAGCCCAGTGCGGGTTGGTGGACTTCACATGCGCCTAAGAATTTCTTCTTCGGCGTATGCAGGTTTCCTCACGATGTTTTCCTTCACCGTTTGAGAGCAGTCAGTAAATGTACTTATGTATCAAAAAAACCATTGGTACATGGCCCAGCCAGGGATCGAACTTCGGACCTTTCGATATGGTGGGCCGCGTCTTATCCCCGATACAAACAAACATTAGAACTTGCATAAATCGTAGGATAATCGGGAAATTCGGATCTTTGCGAAAGTCATAGGACGTTCGCAGAAACCCGGATCATTGGAATGTGTAGAATGAATTTCCTTATCATCCGATTTATTTTCAGGATCTTTGCAAAAATCTACTAGTTACGCGTCAGTATATATAATGACGTTAAAAAGTGCGCGAGCATTTTTCCGTTCTGTCTGCCCCGTCCTAAGAACAAGGATCCCATAGAACCGCACTCAGCGTATAGCATGAAATAGCAATAGTCTTTTACCCCAATAATTTGAGAAGACGCTTCTTACATGGCGGGGTCAAACTGAACAAACACTATCTATTTTAGTCGGGCTGTTGTTTGTTGGCAGCATCGAGTACTTTCTTGTCTGTCATGGTTTGTTGTTGGGATGCAGTCAATTTCGCATACGTAGATATTATATCTGTCTAGCTTGCTCTTTCCGCTTTTGTAATAAGTGTGTCCCTCTCTGATTATTATTATTTTAGCGTCTGTTCTATGCAAGAAGTTTCAAATCTCTTTGGTCGCGCGCGCGCTCCCTGTGAAGATCGCATCTCGCATATTTAGTATCGGAACCTACGGTGCCATTTACCGGGGGGGTGCGGACAAAGGAAGCGGAGTAGCGGGAGGAGGTTGCTAATACAAATTTATATGGAGTTTGAAAATGAGAATGTGTGAGTGAATCATAATTTTGTGATGACTTTGACACAATTTTGACACCCTTAGGATGCTTTTATTACTCATCCATATGGGAGTGGCTAACTTTTTTGATTCATGGTTCTATGGGATGCTTTTTCTTAGGCCCCGTCCCAACGCAGTTTTGACAAAATAATTAGACACTATAAGACGAAACGTCATAACATTCTGCCGAAGACAATTATAGTGATATTTGCGCGTTCTTAAACAACGCTAGGATGTGTGTCACCTCCAGGTTGACCGTGTGCTTGGCGTGCCTGGCGAGCAGGTAGTCGCGCGCGCGCAGCAGCCGCAGCGCGGGCGCCGAGGTGGCGGGCCGCGCGCACGCGCTGTACACCAGCCGCCAGCACGCCTCCACCAGCCCGCTCGCCTGTCTGCAACCAACCACCAACCAAACAACTTAAACTCAGCTACCACTACACCAACGTTAACACCCACAACGTTACGGGACCCAGCTGGATGAGGTTAATGCGTGACACACACTGGGCGGCGGCGAAGGTTTGTATGAAGAACGCGCCGCGCCGCCGCCCCGCTTTGATGTAAAGGGCTTCATACTATTTCGAACATTGCAGAAAAAAACCGCAACGCTTTCGCAACGCCGCCGCATAGTGTGTGTTACGCTTAAAAATAATAAAAAATAAAGAGAAATTTATTTATCAGCAGAGTTACAAACTTTAAAATTAGTATAACAAGACATTTTCTATATTTAAATGTATCCATTCCTTTGTATACATAGGTGGACAGATAATTAGAAACAGGGCAAGATTTTCATACAATCGAGGTCACTTTGAAGCCATGGGTCTCCGCGAAGGATTGATCAGGGCATGATCTGATGATGGCCATCGAGAGAATAGATGGAGAACTATAAGATCGCTATAGATATCCAACTGATCAGATGAGCCGTTTGGTAGCAGCAGCGTCCACCTATGTATATCGCACTCTGATGATAAAAAGGACTACTCCTCAGCGACAACGCTGTTTTTCAGTAATCGCCTGTTAACTCGTGAAATTAGCGCAGGACCGGTCGTCGTGGAGATCCTTGGGGGAGGCCTTTGTCCAACAGTGGACGTCTACAGGCTGATATGATGATGATGATGACACCAACGTTACAACTATAACTAGTTTCCGAAAAAATCCTGCAATAATTTAGTACATTGTGCATCAAGGGCAGTAAGTAGGGTATGACCAATGAGTAAAGTAAAGGGTAGTTTGTAATAAATACCCTTACTGCCCTTGATGCACACAATGTTTTTCATCACACTTGCGAGGAAATAATAGTTTTAATATGGTCACCATTTTTTAATTAAACTAAACATTACTGCCCTAGAGAAAACTACATTGTCATTATCTCCCGCGGGAATAATTTAGGTCATTGTGCTTCATTATGCCTGCATATAATAAGACCCTTTACGAGCTAAGATTTTAATTGCTTTGTGTGGGGTTTGGCGTGGGTGAATGTGAGTGTATAAAGTGTGTGTGTGTGTGTGTATACAATGAATGTAATATTACTTGTCTGCGTTGTTCTGTCCCGCTATGTGCTGCTCTAAGATGTCCAAGATGGAGTGGAAGCAGGTGCGCGGGCAGCCCGCCGCGCCCGGCTCGTTCAGCGCGCTGCGGCTCACCTGTGCGTCACATATTTTAAAATTTAATTTTTAAAACAAAAAATATGCGTGTATGAAGAGAATGATGAGACTGAGCAGAGCGACAGAGGTGTGTCAGGATTGCGATACTTGGCGCTCCGTTCTCTGTGCCTACCGCGCCAGGGGCATAGCGTGAAGATATGTGTGAATGTCACAAAAAATATGCAGTACTTTTAGGCTTACAGTCAAGTCAGCTGTCGAATTCGTCACTTAATTTCATGGGGCTAGGATAACTTTGGTGGGCACCTTCCTGTTTAATTTACGACTTTTTTATTTTCAAAAGTCGACTAAACTATTATCATTCGCCACTCGACACCCACTGCTGGACAGAAGGCTCCCGTATTGAACGCCAGCACACCCGGTTCTCCGCCTTCCGTATCCAGCCACCTTCTTTAGGTCGTCGGTCCAATACCATGCCGTGCGTTCATTGATAAGGAAGGCATCCTTAGGCCGTCAGTCCACTTGGAGGCGTCGTAAGTCGACTAACTCCTCCCCGTCGCCCCACGCCTCGGAGCCCATAGACATGGATAGAGAGCGACACACAGTGGATGCACTCACGTCCTCGGTGAGCTGGTACCCGAGCAGGAAGTGCGCCAGGTTGGGCGGCGCGGTGGGCAGCGTCTGCTGCAGCAGCATGATGATGCCCTCCTTGGTCTGTCTGATGGCCGCGTTCTCCTCCCCGTCGCCCCACTCCTCGGCTTCGAGGCATTCCACGAAGCCGTGTCTGTTGATTGAAGGGTATATTGTTGATTTTATGAATCTGAACTTTTCATTTACACTGCATATGAATTATTATACTACTAAAAACCACCAAAGCGGCCATTTAGGTCTTTTCAATTATTAATAATAATTATAATAATTTATTTATTTGTTTCTCCACAGTACAATATTTCTTATATAAAAGACAAAGCAATAAGACAAAACAAATCAAAGACATAAAGTGACTGTGGAGACTGATGCTTGATCAAGGTGAGCCTGTTTCTCAGGTCACCAGGTCCCCACCTCCAGACTAACTAAATCAGATCATAATCCATCAATTATTTTTGTTTAACTTGTTTAGTTAAATTAAATGCGGATCAAATGTGCTAAACAATGTTCAATTTTATTTTTGTTAATATAAACCACTCCCAGGACCGATATCAATCTTGAGTTCACTCTTGAGTTGAATAAGACAGACATAGACATATTTATTCATAATCAATCGATTACAGTTCACAATACAAATTATTATAATAAATTGAATTCATATAAAAATAATAAACCTATCTTTGGAAAGGGGGTATCAGTTGTGAGTGAAGTATTAATAAACTAATCTCAGCTCTAAGAATAAGACAAGAGTATGCGATTGGTACGTGCCTGATGTCCGCGGCGAGCGCGTGCCTGTGCGTGAGCGCGGGCATCAGGTGCCTGGCGGCGGCGGGCGCGAGCAGCGCGCGGCGCAGCAGCGCGACGGCGCGCGCGCCCGCCGCAGGCAGCCGCGCGCCGTGCCGCACCGCGCGGCAGCACCGCACCAGCCGGTCCTTGTAGTCGGGGCCCTCCGACGCTGCGAGCAAGCACACACATGTACACGCAACAATAATAATAATAATGTTTTGGACAAATTTACACACGGTTGTTTAGTCCCAACTAAGCCGAAGCTTGTACATGAGTACTCCACAAGTGATAAACATACTTAAATACTTTTAAATAAATACTTAAATACATACAAACACCCAGAATTAATATCTTAATATAATAAAATTATCTTCTCTGTCCCTGACTCCGGGACGTCCGCGGGCGCGATAAACGGTCATGAAATTCTTTGAATTCGTCTTCTACAAAGTCAAATAAGTCCATTTTATAAATGAAACAGTGATAAATCCATTATATCGTAAAAAGTTAACACAAAACTGAAGTATTACCGCGTTAAATTCGAAAAAAAAACAATATATCCGACAGATACAGAAATAACAGCCCCTGTTAGTTTATGAGGCGGTATATCTAACAGATAAGGCTATCTGATACCTGTGAAACAAAAAAAATAGGCTATCTGTCAGATAACCTGCAGATAGGGTATCTGGGAAATTATCAGCAACTGGTGAAAGAAGCCCTTAATGATCCCAAAACACCCTTAAACCCAAGTAGGTTTGTGTGGAAGCTGCACATTTTCCTATCTAGTATTTAACATTTGTTCATTTGTGAATGTTAGAGCGTCAGTGGCGTCGGGGAAAGACGCGGCCTATCACATAGAAAGGTCCGAAGTTTGATCCCCGGCCGGGCCATGTACCGATGGGTTTTTCTCGAAACTTAGTACTTTTACTGACTGCTCTCAAACGGTGAAGGAGAACATCGTGAGGAAACCTATGCATACGCCGAAGAAAAAATTATTAGGCGCATGTGAAGTCCACCAACCCGCATTGGGCTAGCGTGGTGGACTATAGCCCGAACGCCCTCGTTGAGAGGGTAGGCCTGAGCCCCAGCAGTGGGGATATGTTTAAAAGGCTGTTGATTAGATTTGTACATGTTCCAGCATTCTCACACATTCTTTATATTTAAGTTTTATAATAAAAGGTGGGTATTCGGTAAATAAGCATGCACTGCGCTTGAGATACGCAGGCACATTAAAGGGCTATACTCTGGCCCGGACTTAGAGAGAACAAACAAACAAACAAACAAAACAAACAAACAAACAAACACAAACAAACAAACAAACAAACAAACAAACAAACAAACAAACAAACAAACAAACAAACAAACAAACAAACAGTACTGTGTGCCTTCTTACCCAGCATGAGCTTGGAGAGCCCGACGACGAGCACGGCGCGGCCGCTGCCGGCCTCGTTGCTGCTCGTCACCAGCGCGCGCTCCAGCGTCAGCGCGCGCTCCAAGATCTGGAGTACGGACACCAGCGCTTGCTCCACGTACTCCTGTGGCAATTTTTTTGATTTATTATTTATTCACGTATTCCAGGGTCCCACATACGGATTACTACGTTCGGACAACTACGTTCGTACTGCTACCTTCGGACTGCTACATTCGGACAACTACCTTCGGAGTGCAAGGTCCAGAATGCTACGTCCAGTTTACGTGCACGGGTTCCACTTCGACGGGTCTCCGCATCTGCTACTCAAGAGGATCCCGCCGGTCCTTCCAGAAGTGCAACCAGTAAAGTGAAAGTGAAAATTTAAACGGGCTTCACCCACCTACCCACACCCACAAATATATGTCACCTTAAATAAATATTGTTAATCTTTCAGGTATCTTTTATTTTCAATTTCTATTATTTAGAGAACCTGTAAGTTACAATATAGTATCATACCGCTAGCGCAGTGTTTTTATCATAATTGTTTTGGTTTTTACATTTTTGTTTATTAATTTCTTTAATTTTTCAAGAGCCTATTAGCGTGTCGCAATTTAGCTGTGGACACTAATCAATGGCCAAGAGATATTTAAGTATTGTATGTAGTCGTAAATATTAGCTGTAAGTGTTCCAAATAAAATAAAATAAAATAAACGCTTTCCACATTTGTGCCATTCTCGGCTCATGCAGGTGATTTTTCAAAAACCTTTGAACGCACCACTTATTTTTACCGACTTCCAAAAAAGGAGAAAGTACTATGTTCGGCTGTATGTATGTTTTTTTTAAAACTAAAATGAAGTCCTCTTCAAATTGTGTTTTCTCGTTACAATATTCCAAATACTGTCCAAAAGTCCCGTCAACAACTTTCAAAAGCACTTTATGAACGAGGGTAGTTGCACATGCGCGGCCCCACTACGCAACGCGCCGCCTACCCCGCGCACTGCGCTCATCTCATTGGTCGGCTGATATTAACCGCTCCACCAACACCTCGCTAGGTGCGAACCTCAATTCTGTACAATAGCAGGCTATTCTTGTAAATGAATATTCTTCTTCTGCCCACACGAGTTTGTGTTTTACAATCGCCACGCAAATACATCCCTACATCCACTAGTGGCTCACCTTGCCCGGCAGCGGCTGCCGGTCCAGCAGCTCGTCCGCCTCGTCCAGCGACGCGAGCACCAGCCGCAGGAACTCCGACTTGGTGTGCAGCTGCAGCAGCAGTCGGAACCCCGGCGGGGGGTTGGTGTCCGGCTCGCGCCCCGCCGCCGGGAAGTCCGCGGCCGACGGCTCGTACTGGTCGAGCCACAGCGCGAACAGCCGGAAGCACAGCGACAGCATCTGCGGGACACAAATTCCTATTAAACATTCCTTTATCAGTTGTGTGGCCTTGGAGTTTGTAATGAACGAAAGTTTTGAGAAAAGCACTATATACATAGGTGGACGGATAATTAGAAACAGGGGACGATTTTCATACAATCGAGGTCACTTTGAAGCCATGTTTCTCCGTGAAGGATTGATCGGGGCATGATCTGATGAAGGTCATCGAAAGAGTAGGAGGACTTTTAGATCGCTATAGACATCCAACTGATCAGATGAGCCGTTTGGAAGCAGTATCTCGGAGACCCATGGCTTCAAAGTGACCTCGATTGTATGAAAATCGTCCTCTGTTTCTAATTATCCGTCCACCTATGTAGGTCTCGGCGGAAATGGCAATTGCCTGTCTCGTATCATTGAAGCCCTCGCCTGCGGCTCGGCCTTTATTTAATAATAAAAGAAAGTTTGTGAGGATGTTTGATACTCTTTCACGCTGTAACGGCTGAACGGATTTTGATGAAATTGGTACAGTGATAGCTTATATCCTGGAATAACATAGGCTACTTTTTACCGCGGTAAACTGTAAAAAACTGCGGGCAACTATGTGTACGTATATGTGTGCGGTATATGTGTACGTAGCGTCAGTGGCGTCGGGGCGCGGCCTGTCATATCGAAGGGTCCGAAGTTCGATCCCCGGCCGGGCCGTGTACCAATAGGTTTTTTCTCGAAACGTAGGTACATTTACTGACTGCTCTCAAAGGGCGAAGGAAAACATCCTGAGGAAACCTGCATACGCCAAAGAAGAAATTTTTAGGCGCATGTGAAGTCCACCAACCCGCACCGGGCTAGCGAGGTGGACTATAGCCCTAACGCCCTCGTTGAGAGGGTAGGCCTGAGCCCCAGCAATGGGGACATGTTAATAGGCTGTTGGTATTTATTTATTTATTTCACAATTTATTGCACACACAAAACATTAACAAGATACAAACACAAAACAGAAAGTAGTACAAACGGTGAGGCTTATCTCTTCAATATGTTATATATCTCTTATATATCTTAGGTATGTTAAGTTACCTGCCACTTCTCGTGCGGCTTGGCGTAGGGTCTGTGCGGTGCGGGCAGCGCGAGGCGGTGCAGCGCGTGCTCGAGGTAGGGGTCGAGGCCGGGCGCGCGCGCGCCGGCGCCCAGCGCGCGCGGCAGCGGCGCCGCCAGGCACAGGGACTCCAGCAGCGTCAGGAACGCGCGCGACAGAGGGTACTCCTCCATGCGGCACTCGATCTGTGACAACCAGACGCGGTTATACGCGGGCGAAGCCGCGGGAACAAGCTAGTAATATCATAAAAGCTATTGTAAGGATGTTTGTGAGTTTAGACGGATGTTCTTTCACGCAAAACCTATAGAACAAATTATGATGTAACTTTACTGTAATATAAAATATACATAAGAATATTATTAGTTATTGATACCTCGAGAAAAGCTGTTCCCGCGGGAAAAAGGCTTTTATATGTCTCTATATTCTTAATAAGATATGGCTTAAAGGTCCAGTAAACAAGCCAGAACCTAGTCAAAAAAAAAAGGAATACCTCATTGAGCTCGGCGGTGAGCGCCCGCTTGTCCTTGCCGGCAGTGACGAGGCGCGCGGCCTCTAGCGCGGCCCACACGCGGCCCGCGGTGGCCGGCGCGCCGCCCAGCGCCGCCAGCGTCAGGCACAGCTGCGCCTTCAGGTGGATCGGCACGTGGCAGCACATCAGGCCTGGGACCAATCAATCACTGATAGTTACGCCACTGAACCCGATCTTCGGTGCTCCGCATCCAGTCACTGCCAGCCGCCTTACGCAGATCGTCGCTCCATCTAGCCGGGGATCGTCCCACACTACGCTGCCCAGTCGTAGTCTGCACTCAAGAACTTGTCTACCCCGCTGCTGCTCCGATTTTTTTCAATGATCCTAACATAAAACTAAGTCGATATGGATTTTTTTTAAAATCATCAAAATTACTTTGTACTGGCGTTGTATGAGAAAACATTTTATTGAATTTGACTAAATTCTGCTGCTCAGATTTTTTTCTACCGATAGATTTAATTGTTCCTTACATGAAAGTGTGTCGATCTGCATCAAAAAAAATTTAGATCAAAATGACTATTTTTTATGGACAACACACGCTTGACCAAAAAATGTACTATGCTAAAATTGTTATCACGAAAAAATACCTATAGGTTCCTAAGACAGTTTCCCTGTATCTCCTATGGTTTCAGATTTGCCCATACATGTCCCAGTTAAAAAAACACTGTACACGACGAGAAGAAAAAGCGGTCCCTAAACGATCATGCTTGCATGACATGCGTTACGTTTACGTCATTGTCATGCTGCATGATGGACCATAATGCTTGCTATCAATCAATACAGCTACGGCCAGCACGTAGTTTGCATGTCATGCACGTCAATCACTACAGCTAGACCACTTAAAAGAGGGCTAGGTGTGTTTATAAATTTACACCAGGTTTCATATGACATATTTGACATGAGGTGCGTTCATAAGCTTACTACAGGGACCTTTAGCGAAAAATATCATTTTTATGTATTGCGTGCGAACTCAAAATGTGCGAGTGTAGGAAGTAATATTTATCCAATTCACCGAACATGCAGTTGACGGCGTCCCAGTGCAGGTTCTCGCAGATGCTCGCGCACGCGGCGGGGTCCTCGCGCGCCACGCCCGCGATCAGCTTCAGCGCCGCTATCATCGCCTCCACCTGCCACACACAACAAACAATACAAACTTTCAAGTTTTTGGACATCTCTATGTAGCAGACTATCTCGCTTACGCAAACATAGACTGTAAACAGTGTCAGCGATGTGCAAACTACATTCTATCAGCGGTCAAGAAATTCTACCGGGACTATACAAAGTTCATAAATTTTTCCAAAGTAGTTTTTTTTTCAAATTATTATTTTAGTAGTACTAGATTATGAAATAGTGAACTAGAACGTCAGATTTTCTAAATGTGGTGTAAAACGTGTGATAACGACCTCCTCGTGCCTGACGAGCAGCTTCCCGGGGCGCGCGGCCGGCGTTACGATGGCGGACGCGCCCAGCGACGCGGCGTGCACGTGCTCGGAGAACGGAGACGGGTCCGCGCGCAGGTTGCTGCACAACATCAACAGCCTATTAACATGTCGCCACTGCTGGGGCTCAGGCCTACCCTCTCAACGAGGCTGTTCGGGCTATAGTCCACCACGCTAGCCCAGTGCGGGTTGGTGGACTTCACATGCGCCTAAGAATTTCTTCTTCGGCGTATGCAGGTTTCCTCACGACGTTTTCCTTCACCGTTTGAGACCAGTCAGTAAATGTACTTAAGTTCCGAGAAAAAACCCATTGGTACATGGACCAGCCGGGGATCGAACTTCGGACCTTTCGATATGATAGGCCGCGTCTTTATCCCCGACGCAGCCTACATATTGACTTAGTTTAGGTTATACTTCATACTTCACTTTGGTTGGTTGGTTGGATGTCTCACCTGTGGTACCTGGCGAGCGCGGTGAGCAGGTGGTGCGCGGAGAGCGCGTCGCGGCGCGCGAGCAGCGCCCACGTGTGGCGCGGCACGCACAGGCTGGCCAGCGCGCGCAGGTAGGCGGGCAGCAGCGCCGCGCACACCAGCTCGCCCGACAAACGCACGAACTTGTACAGCGTCGCCGCGCGACCGCCGGACCTGGCACCGGACATATTTCAAAAAGTCAAAGGTTGTTGGTTCAACATTGGAATACAATATTCAATTTTTGATTATTCCCAGGATACACGAGGATAGTTTATCAAGCCAGGATAGCAAGCCAGTAGTGTTAGTAGTTAAGTAAATAATTAAATAAAGAGAAAATTATTCATCAGCATCATTACGTAAGCTCAGTAACTCTGGCTTCCTGTATACAGAAATAGCCTCATTTGTAAGCTAGCGTCTCAAGCTAGGATAGTTTAATGCACGGAATACACGAGGCTGGCTTCTCAAGCCAAGATAGCTAGCTAGGAACCTCGGTATTACTATCCTCGCTTGCTGCCATGGCTTGAGAAACCAGCCTCGTGTATTCCGTGTATTAAACCATCCTAGCTTGAGACGCTAGCTTACTAGCTTAGAAATTAAGCTAGTTCTGTATACAGGAAGCCAGAGTTAATTTGCTAGCTAACACTACCTTGCTATCCTAGCTTGAGAAACTAGCCTCGTGTATTCCGGGCTAGTTTAACGCGTCATCACGTGGGGAGTTCGTGGTTCGACGACTGCAGCTGTGTGTCTGACTGACCTGTAGATGTGCGAGTGCGAGTGCGCGTGCTGGGCGGCGCCGCCGGCGGGCGCGTCGCACGCGTGCCAGTAGTCGTGGCGCAGGCCGAGCGGGTCGCGCGCGTACAGCCGCTCCACGCAGCGCAGCAGCGAGTCGAGCCGCGTGCGGCTCTGTGCGGCGCCGGCCGGCGGCGCCAGGCCCTCCGCCGCGTACATCTGCACCGCGCGCGCCGCCTCGTCCGCCCTGGCAACCGACCAACCTCACTATCACAACTGGACGTTGATGCACATCAGACCCTGTAGGATCAAAGTAGGACCCTGTAGATGGTTCCACTGAAAACCAGCGCTGGAAACCCTGCAGCATATAATAATAATATAATAAAACATTTTTATTTCAGACCATAGATCCATAGAATTAGTAGCACACACACATAACCTATGTTAGTACATAAATCATATTTTATTATATTTTAAATGCACAATGACCCAGTGGCCAATGAATCGGCTGTCAAGACTATCGCCTATGACGGCCAGGATGCTGTTGGTGCTGCAGCGCACTCTGCAGAGCGCGGCCGCACACCGCTTGCATCCGCAAACATGCCTGACGCACTGCAGAAGCGCGGCAGCCGCAACAGCACCCTGCTGCATATGCTGAGTTGGAGTCCCTTTTAGGCGCCACATTGCAACACCGACGCGTACAGCCGATCCGTTGGTGGACATTATGGGCTATAGTGTTCCAAGGCCTGTCCCTGGTTGACTGTACATAGGTAAGCTAGATAGTAGATATGTGTACAATAGTACATTGTCAACCAAGGGGTGAAAGTAACTTATTTAAGTCCCGAGACGGGGTTTGGCGCCCGACGCGCAGCGATGGCGCCAATAGTTCGAGGGACCTTTAAATAAGTCTTGAACCCGAGGGAAACACTGTGCTTTTCATTAAGAATACACTAAAAGTAAAAACAAAAACATTGACAAATGAGTGTTAATACAAATCTCTGCTATACGGAAGTATAAACAAAACTCTACAACTCGAAAAAACAAATGAAGATCGGAATGCCGCTTTCCCGTCTAGTTTTTTTTTTCTGTGGCCGGCCAGCTATTCTGCCATTATTTTTCATTTCCGTCATTGAAAAATTTGTAAATATTTTGCCCAAATCTATGTTATTTTAAAGAAATAGTTGACAGTAATAATTATAATACTCATTTTAAAATATTTTTTCTTTAATTATTACATAACTTTATGTTATTTCAATTTTACATCGCGCTGTAATTGAGTGGCTGTATAGACATTTGGAACATGGTCTAATAGAAATGTCAAAATAGTACTAGTTTTTTTAAATATAATTTGACAGCTGTCAGTTGAAAGCGATTCTCCCTAGGGCTGAGATGTATTACTTTCAACCCGCTCCTCAGGCAACTTCAGACCTACTTTCAGAGTATGAGTAATGAAAAATTATTGTAATGTAGGTATGTGCTAAATAAATTTCTTCTATTCTATTCTAAAATGCCGCCAGGTATTTCTGGCTCTCTAATAAAACCGCAAGAACGTCATACGGGCGTATCTTCTTAGGCACTATACTATACTATAAAGTGTCCGAGAGGTAGATAATAAAACACTATGATTGAACCTTCTGTGCGAGTGTGGCCCACTGATACTTAAACTTTAGCGAATTTTGCGTTTATAATATTAGAATAGAGTTTGGTCGGTGGCACTCAAATCAAATCAACAGCCTATCAACATGTCCCCACTGCTGGGGCTCAGGCCTTCCTTCTCAACGAGGGCGTCCACCACGCTAGCCCACTGCGGGTTGGTGGACTTCACATGCGCCTAAGAATTTCTTCTTCGGCGTATACAGGTTTCCTCGCGCGTTTTCCTTCACCGTTTGAGAGCAGTCAGTAGATGTACTTAAGTTTCTAGAAAAAACCCAGTGGTATATGGCCCAGCCGGGGATCGAGCTTCGGATCTTTCGATATGATAGGCCGCGTCTTATCCCCGCGACTAGCACTAGCAGTGGCACTCACTTCACCCTCATCTCCATGAGTTTGGAGTGCATGAGCACGATGAAGTCCGTGATGAGCGTGTGTATGCGGCGCTGGTAGTACTCCTCCTTGGCCACCAGGTCCGTCGACAGGATCGCCTCGTCCAGGTACTCGAACACCTGCCACAAGGTTACAGACTCTCAACAATTTGTTGGTGATGACAATTTAAAAGATCACAGACCGATCACAATTGAACTATATAAAGTGCAGCCGAGTGTATTCATGTGGAGATTCTAATGTATTTTGTGCCAATGACATACATGATGCCAGGTGATGTCTTGTCAGTACGATTATTGTTGTGAAAAATCATGTATATGACGCAGCGGAATTACAAGAACGAGACATCATGTATGTCATTGGCACAAAATACAATAGAATCTCCACATAAATACACTCGGCTGCACTGGATTCGGGTCAGTGGAGGTTGTTTCATACAAGCGAGGTCTCTTTGGGCCTTTAGATCTTTTGCCTGGTTGGGTTTGGTCAGTAAATCGGGTCGCCTTGGCTGTTTTCATGATGAGAGTATAGTCCCCGTAAATATTTTGGCGGTTGAGTGAATATAGTCACAGATTGTTTGCACATCGCTGACAGTGTTTACGTGTGCGTAATTGACATCATGTGATGCTTAGTTCAAAAACTTGAAAATTTCGATTCAGATATCGTCTTTGGCTTTTTTTATTATTATTAACGAAAACAATTACAGTGTCATTACAGACGTGTCCAATTCGATACTGTAAGCACAAACATACATAGGTGGACGGATAATTAGAAACAGGGCAAGATTTTCATACAATCAAGGTCACTTTGAAGCCACGGTTCTTCATGAAGGATTGACCGGGGCATGACCTGATGACGGTCATCGAGAGAGTAGATGGAGGAGTTTTAGATCGCTGTAGATATCCAACTGATCAGATGAGCCGTTTGGAAGCAGCATCGTCATGAAGAAAAAAAGCCGCAAAATGGCATCAAAATGTATGAAAATTTTAAAGTTAAGGAATCATGACGATGCTGCATCTAGACGGTTCATCTCATCAGTTGGATATCTACAGCAATCTTAAAGTCCTCCATCTACTCTCTCGATGACCGTCATCAGATCATGTCCAGATTAATCCATCACGGAGACCCATGGCTTCAAAGTGACCTTGATTGTATGAAAATCTTACCCTGTTTCTAATTATCCGTCTACCTATGTATGTATTAAAAATAAATTAACATCCTTCATTCAAATAATATTTATTTAATCTCGCGGCTAGTTATAGAATGGAGCAGCTCGTGTAGTAATCCATTTTCCGACTATATATAGTTACTGCGCAGGTATGGAAAGGAAACAACGGTATGTCCACACGGTGCGAGTTCCTGCACTGCTGGCCGGTCTCACCTTGCCGTCGATGGCCGCGTCGACCAGCACCTCGTCCTGGTCGAGCAGCTCACCCCCAGCGCCCGCGCCGCTCGCGCCGCGCCGCAGCAGCGACTGCGGCGCGCGGCGCAGCGCGGCCAGCGCCAGGCCGAGCGCGAGCTGGCACAGCGCACGCGCGCCCGCCCCGCGCTCCGGCTCGTGCGAGTGGCCCGCGTGCGGCGGGGACAGCGCGTCCAGCAGCACCGGTATCAGATCAGGATCTTGGATCAGCGGCAGCCGCTTGGCGAGCTCCTCGCCGTCTTCGCGCCTGTTCAAAACACAAAGCACGACTTAGATCGTGGCTCAGAACCTTTAACAAGAAACCCTATTATAATTATTACATTAACGTTATTTTGAGTGCGCAAGCTTAAGTGGCAGTGGGCTGGGCATATCGCTCGTAGAACTGACGGCCGTTGGGGCAGAAAGGTTCTCGAGTGGCGGCCTCGTATCGGCAGACGCAGTGTAGGCAGGCCTCCCACAAGGTGGACCGACGATCTGGTGAAGGTCGCGGCTGGATGAGGTTAGCGCAGGAGTTAGTCGTGGAGATCCTTGTGTAGGCCTTTGTCCAGCAGTGGACGTCTACAGGCTGATATGATGATGAGTGCGCAAGCTTCTTTTCGCGATATACACGAATAGGGCCGTTTAATATTAGAAGGAATGGAGCCAGACACTTTATTTTGTTTTATTCTATTTATTGGTTTACCTACACATGTTGCGCATATACAAAACAATCTTATATCTCATCATCAACAGCCTATTAATGTCCCCACTGCTGGGGCTCAGGCCTACCCTATCAACGAGGGTGTTCGGGCTATAGTCCACCACGCTAGCCCAGTGCGGGTTGGTGGACTTCACATGCGCCTAAGAATTTCTTCTTCGGCGTATGCAGGTTTCCTCACGATGTTTTCCTTCACCGTTTGAGAGCAGTCAGTAAATGTACTTAGGTTTCGAGAAAAGACCCATTGGTACATGGCCCAGCTGGGGATCGAACTCCGGACCTTTCGATATGATAGGCCGCGTCTTATCCCCTACGCCACTGACGCTCTTACATCTAATAGGTACATCTTACATCTAATAGGTACTTAACATCCAAGTGAACACCCAGTACCAGGTAGTGCACTTGGATACCTTTGTTTGTTAGTACTGAACTTTAATAAAAAAAAACACTTACCTATGCAGTACCGAAAGGTCCAAAGCGTAGAGCAGCGCCATTTGCAGCGCGAGAGATATCTCGTCGAGCGCGCCCGTCGGCCCCTGCGACGGGGAAGTCGTTTGCTGCGCGACACAAACACATCACTTGTTAATAAGTCCCCACTGTTGGGGCGGGCTATAGTCCACCACGCTAGCCCGGTGCGGGTTCATAATGGGCTTCACAGGCGCCTAAGAATTTCTTCTTCGGCGTATGCAGGTTACGATGTTTTCCTTCACATCAACAGCCTATTAACATGTCCCCACTGCTGGGGCTCAGGCCTATCCTCTCAACGAGGGCGGTCGGGCTACAGTCCACCACGCTAGCCCAGTGCGGGTTCATAATGGGCTACACAGGCGCCTAAGAATTTCTTCTTCGGCGTATACAGGTTACGATGTTTTCCTCCACATCAACAGCCTATTAACATGTCCCCACTGCTGGGGCTCAGGCCTACCCTCTCAACGAGGGCGGTCGGGCTACAGTCCACCACGCTAGCCCAGTGCGGGTTCATAATGGGCTTCACAGGCGCCTAAGAATTTCTTCTTCGGCGTATGCAGGTTAAGATGTTTTCCTTCACATCAACAGCCTATTAACATGTCCCCACTGCTGGGGCTCAGGCCTACCCTCTTAACGAGGGCGGTCGGGCTACAGTCCACCACGCTAGCCCAGTGCGGGCTTTTCTTCAGCAGTCAGAAAAATGTACATGGCCCGACCAGGGTTCGGAGTTGGACCTCTCGACACGACAGGCCACGTCTTCCTCACTACGCCACCGGCGCCCTGGTGTTGTACTACTAGTTTGTTAGTTTGATATGTTGTATTACCTCAGATAGCAACCTAAGCAGTATATCTCTCTCAAGCCCTCGCTGGGCGGACGCCGCAAACACCACCCCCGCCAACAGCTTCCTGGCAACACACAATAAAACAGATATTAAAAGAGTTTTATGTTGGGATTTTCACAGAGAAGGTTGTTTTTTTTGTTTAGTTTCCTAAAAAAATGTTTATTGTAGGTTTTGGTGTATATCTGTAATAGTTTTATATGCAACAAGTGCCTATTAGAGTGTATATTGTGCGGGATAGTTAAATAAAAGCGTGTAACAACTCTTATCGGATTGTTCCAAATTGACCCCTGTTAAATCGACATTACATCTACTATCAGTTTAGTGCGGCGTGAGTTGCAGTGTGGATCACCGAATGGCACTAGTTGTGCCTTAGTGGGCGTGTTGCGGTTTTATGTTTCGTGATTTTTAACTACTATTTGGCCTATAAGGATGTTTCTAATTGGCCGTAAAACTATTTAAAAAACATATTAAAGAAAATATATAGTGCCCTCCCTTCCCTGTACGCGATACAAATCGTGAACGAACGGCATTTCGTCGCTTTATAGTGACCTCGTAACTCTATACTGGTTGACCTGTCTTACTTGTAGGGAACACTTGCTTCCATAAAAAAAATTAACCAGCTTAGGGAGTTACTATTTATTATTATTTGTGATGGGGCTCTTTTAAAAATTATCCAGCCTTGTATCACTGCGGCCTTTGCTGATCTATTTATTTTTATTTATTTAAAACTTTATTGCACTAATTTGTACAAAAGGCGAACTTAATGCCAATGGCATTCTCTACCAGCTGACCTTTGGGCCATGCAGATAAATTAGTGGTAGGCGCTAAAAAAACTAAAAAATATGATAATATAAAACAGTAATTAAATGATAGGTAGATACATACATTACAAATTGATAAATAGGTACAATTTATTAAAAAAATAAATACTTTTATTACAATATTATATACATAAATATATTAAGGATAGATATACCTACATAAACTATTAAAATATTATAAATAAATCAGACTACAAATACAATAACAATTTGCAACCAAGTAAATGTGAACGATGACTACATTTATTGTGATCGCTAAGTGCAGCATCAGTTAGGAACTTCGGCATGCTTTTGGCACTGATTTGTTATACGTCCCTAGGCGTGAGTCACCTGGTGTTCTCTATGGTGTCGACGAGCCGCGCGTGGTGCGCGTGCGGCGGCAGCGCTCGGTTGCTCTGCAGCAGCTGCAGCTCGCCCTCCAGCGTGAACCGCTGCAGCGCGTCCAGCGCGCCGCCCAGCACCCCGTCCGCCACCAGCTGCTCCACGTAGCGGGACACGTAGCTCACTATCTCCTCGCGGGCGCCGATCGACCTGGCGGTGGGTAGACGTAAGGCGGGAGCAGCTAGACGTCACTGACGCCGGACAGAGCGGCAGATAGAAGGATTTACGATGAAAATGTCCAATCTGAAAAATGACCAATCTTCTTATTCAATTTGGACATTTTTCAGTTCGAGCATGGTCGTTGGACATTTTTCAGATTGGACATTATTACAGTAAATCGACAGAAGCACTATGCAAGTATTCCATTTTTATTTCATATTTATTTCATCAGCAACCATGTAGTTACAAAGGTGTTGAGATTATAATCGTATGCACTTTGACATGGACCCTGTTAGGGTATGGCTAACATAATTGATATAAAAACAAAATAATGTAGGTTTTAAATTGTCATTAAATAGAAAGGAGGCGTAGAATCGTCACGAACTGTCATTATACACTTATTATTAATAGTCAAGAGTTTTATCATTCATAAAATCTATCACTGTGTAATATGCTTTATTAAGTAGAAGACATTTTAATTTTTTATAAAATATTTTGTTATTATTCACATCTTTTAGCGTATTAGGTATTTTATTGTAAATATTTATAGATTGATAATACGGTAAATATTTATAGATTGAAAATAAGTATATGGAACGTCATTCGAGCGGAGTGTCACTGACGCTCAGTCGCTTGTGAGTAGGCGCAGTATGGCTGGCGGGCAGCACTCACCAGCACACGCCGTGCGCGCACATGACGACCTCGCGGAGCGCCTGCGCGAGCGCGCGCCGGCCGTCGTAGTAGAGCAGCACGGCGACGAGCCCGCGCGGCAGCCCCGGGTGCCGCGGCAGCTGCCGCACCGCCGTGTGCAGCAGCTCCAGCGACACGTACTCGTTCACGTTGTACATGTCTGTCGGACAATACAATTCATCATCATCATCATCAGCCTGTACTAGTTACCTAGTAGGAGATACCTAGGTGAAAGGATACACTTTAAAAAAGCAGCGTCGAGCAAATGTGCCGGCACTTCGCTGAAAATGTGTCCTTTTGTCACACCCTATTGTGTACTAACGCTTTTATATCTAACACTAGAATACTTTTTATTTTTATAGAATTATGTAGGTAAGCAACAAAAATGTATGTCTATAATAGTTCACTGCTGGACATAGGCCTCACCCGAGGCGCGCCACTGAACCCGATCTTCGATTCTCCGCACCCGGTAGAGGTGGCAGTGGCCAGGCGCCTCACGCAGATCGTCACTCCATCTAGCCAGGGGGCATCACACACTACGCTTTCCCCGTCGTATCCTATTATAAAAGCGATAACGGACAACGGGCGGTAGGAGGTCGAACTTGGACCTCTCGAATGACTCGTGAGTCGCGTCTTCTCCACTACGCAACTGACGCTCTTTTTAATTGGATGTTTATTCCCTTTGTGTAACTCGTCAAAAGTAGAGCCCAGTGTGTCCAAATATAATTGTGGACAGACACAGATTAATGTCTATTAACTAGTTTAATTACTTTTAAAAATAATGAATGCACATGCTTGTATATGTCACATCTCCCCATTTTGTATATAAAAGAACTTAAAAGCACTTAAGTAAGTGTTACCCGATATAATGATAGCCTCATCCACCAGTTCCTTAGATAGGAGTGTCCTCCCGACGCTGGGCAGGTTCACTCCCTCTGTGATACCTCTCTTTATCTCCTCTCGACTTGTTGCGTTCTTTGCCTGGAAGACAAACAAGTTTATCATTTATCTACATAATATTTTAAATTGTTAAAATATAAAGATACCTTTATTCTGCACACCAAAAGAGGTTTTTAAAACCTAATGTATACCTATCTCATACAACAACAGAGAAAATTTCTTCATTCAAGTGTAAATACCTAACTCCAACATTTATCTTAAAACAAAAATTACAACTGAAAAACAATCACCATAGCTCTAGAACCATGTGCTTAGGGAAATTCATTTTAGTTTAACTCTCTAGCTCATTTGTCAGAAAAAATCTCAAGAAGTCAATCTGTCATATGAAAAAATCAGATACGGTGCGACGTGTCATGTTGACCATCTTATCATATCTTCTTAGGGGGCCAGGAATACCTGGCGACACTTTGACCCTATGGGATCTGTTGTGCCAAACCCCTGTCCGCCATACGGTGCCCCAATCCGTTTTTTTTGTGGACTTCACATATGTCTTAGAATAGTAAACACCAGTCTTTGGCGTATGCAGGTTTCCTCATGATGTTTTCCTTCACTGAAAAACCTGTGGTATTATTTTTTCAGTACTTAAGTTTCGAAAAACTTATTGGTACGGGCCAGGATCGAACCCACGACCACGATCATAGGTACTCACTGGATTTTTCAAAAGCGACAAGAATGTTTGTTTGTGTCGCCTGAGAACCGACTCGAATGTGTGGACAGAGTACGGCACTCCGCCGCTGTCGTGAGCGAGGTAGCCCTCCACCACTGCTACCAGCTCCTTGTACGGAGTCCATAGGTCCTCTATTGTAGTACCTGCAAGTAATATCATCAGATACCTACATATCTCATCAAAATGAGTCATGAAAAAATAACATAACAAGTAGGTGGAGGCTTTGAAAAGAGATTTAATATGGTATTTTATTGTCTGGCGATCTATTTCACCAGAAAATACATTTGCAGTGACATCACTCTAAGATTACAACCTGCTTCATAACCTCAACCAAACAAGTTTGTTATGCTAATAAGAGCAGAAATACAAAACAACAAATAAATACAAACTTTAAATAGACTAATTACGAATATTAAGCGTAATAAAACGGCTTTTTTTTATAAAGTAGTGCTGTAATTTCGAAGCCGCAAGATACGAAGAGGTTATTCGTAAGTATTTACCTTCGCTTACGTCCATGGTGAGCGTTTATGATTGCAACGCAAACCGGTTCCTGAATTTCACTCACATCTGCTTTTCTTATTAAAAATTTACAGATAATTACAAGAATAAAGCAAAATATTTTGAAATTTTATTCTGACAGTTTATGGTGGACGCGCGCTCGTAGCCACAAATTACTCGTAGCTGTCAATGTCAAGTGCGTTTACATTACAGCCAAATCACCGCTATCAGTTCGTGGATTAGATTTAGTTTGATTTGTATGGCACTGTTTCTTTCTTACGGCGCATGTCTAGCTTTGTGCCTAACGAAAAAAGCACACTACGAAAGGGACTATTCGTTTCATTGGCAAAATACTATATAAAATTACGCAAAGAACATTCAGTCCATGTCATCACTTCTCAATTTCACATTGATCCGATTGATCGATCCGTTATAGGCCCCCCATATTCGCACGGTCGTGATTTAATCGTTAAAAGCGAATTTTGGTTTTTTTGTACGCCGTTTCTACGCCTTGTAACACGTATGAGCTTTGATTTGCGATAATTTTTTTTAGTAGGCGTAAAAAATCGCTTTAACGCGCGATGAAATTATGCCTGTGCGAAAGGCGACTGAATTAATTTAATACGTGTTTAAGTGCAGAAGATTAAAATTTGGTGCATTTTAAGTTGGGTTGGTGCATTAATCAAATCTTGTACCTATGTGATAGAAATAAGTCAAGTAACAAATGTGCTTTATTAATATTTATTATCTTATGAACTGGTCTGGTAGGGACATAATTTATCTGCGGTAAAATAGAAAACGATGTAGGTACACATATAGAATGATTATTAGCCACATACAAAACCAATTTATTTACACAGTAAATTAACAAGCTTACAGAGTAAACGACTCAATATTTCACATAAAATTAAATAAATGCAATTACAAATTATCAAACAACATCAACTTTACAGCGACTGTTGAATGGTGACCAAATACTCAATACATTTGTTCCTGTAGAACGTATTATTGTAGAACACAATGTTGTTGAAGAAATATCCATCATTGGTTATTTGAACAGGTAGCGAGCTCAACAAGTCCCTCGTTTCATCCCGCCTTGCCGTCACGCACTCATTCGCAATCTCATACAAGTACTTCAAAGCATCTTTGTTCAGTAAATTATTCAGGATAATTCCACCACACGAAATGAAACCGGTCTTTTCAAAACATTTCTTTGAGAGAATGAACAGGATACTCACATTGAAATGTGTCAATGTATTGAAGTTTTTTAACAACAATGTTTGGCCGACTGACAACTGTTTCAACATCTCAATCAGCGTTCTGAAACACGCTTTCTCGTAGACACTGTAACTGTCTGTAAAATCGAATTTGGGTAAACAAAGTATTTTATCGACTCCATTCTCCAAGTCTCTCATGCAGTTCGTATTTGTTCTACCATTCTCACACGATATAATCTCTCTAAACCGTTCCTCAGCTAATATCTGCTGGTACAGTTTGAATATCGGCACAAAAATGAATTTTGAGCTGTTGATTTTGTGAAATGGAAGGCCATGTGTGAACACAATGTCTAAATTTAACTTTTCATCATTGAAAATCCAAATTATTTGCTCGTTCAACAACATTATTGAGTCTGACATCACTTCTCCTTGCAAAAGGGAATTTAAATAGTTACATTTCTCTTTTAGATTCATTTTAGTGTACAGTTGTCTCTCAGTGTACGACCCGCGATGGTATCTTGGATTCGTATTAATCTTGTTATCTTCGTGCAAAATTCCTTTTAGAATCTCGTGCTCCACAGCCAAAGGCTTCAAAGCGTACCTCCAAAGAAAATCCGCAGCGACAAGTGCTCTGATTTTCTTTACGTCCCTATTAAACGCAATGTTATTTTGCATCAGGTAAGCTTGTAGATTACTGTTTATAACCTGGCACTGTATTGAGCTGAAATAGAAGGCGCATTCCTCAACTTGTTTGATGAAACTCTCAGGTATTGCCTCTAAAGGAAATAGAGATAAGTTCTTGTATGATTCTGTTCCATAAGCCGACTTGAGAACTGAAATATAGGGCTCCAAGTGTTCGCTGCCCTTGTACTGCAGACACACGGCGTACACTTCAGAGTTACCTTGCCGGGACGTGACAGGCTTGTAAATGTTCACCTCTTTGAATAGATGATTTATCAGAAACAGTAGGCTTACAGTGGAATGCTCAAACATTGTGAACAGCTTGAATACGAATGTTCCTCCTGTAAAAGATTTTTTATTTATGAATACGAATGTTCCTCCTGTAAAAGATTTTTTTATTTATGAATACGAATGTTCCTCCTGTAAAAGATTTTTTTATTTATGAATACGAATGTTCCTCCTGTAAAAGATTTTTTTATTTATGAATTTAGAGTATTTAGAGTATAGTAGCCGGCAAACTTCTTGCACCTTGACTGCGCAGAACTGAATTATAGGTCTCTGTGGCAGCGGGGTGCGGGGCGCGACTGAATCGAGCGCGCTTATTGGTAGATCTGTCGACTACATGCGCGAACTTTCCCCCACTACGTCACTCAATGTTCGACGTTTGCCGGCTGCTATATTTTTGTTGTCTTACTAAATTACTGATTTGGACTGTAATCAAAATTGCTTAATTCATGAGATTTTTAGAAGTTCTAAAAATATTCGAATTCGAAAAATGAACTTTATACTAAATTTATTTCAAGAAGCCAGGGCTATATTTTTACAGATTTGTTTTATACTAGTGTACAATGCTAGTTTTATACCTGAACTCAGCGCCTGCAACGCTGTTATAATTTCACAGTAATGCAGTGGGGATGTGAACTCTTCCTGGTCATCAGGTCTCTGCAGACAGTCTATGGAGCCGTCAGCGGTCACCAACAAAACCTGAAAATGCAAGTTTTATTTCTGAGTGGCTTGAATTTGACACAGCAAAACCATATAAACGTGACTTTTACGTGACTTCTTCTAATAGAGAATAAGATATTTCTTCCAGATAACCGTAGGGCAAAGGTTTATAAGAAGAGAGGAAGTAGATATAGCAATTTGGTAAATACTAAAGATTTAGTTGTTGTTTTCATCATCATCATATATCAGCTTGTAGACGTCCACTGCTGGACAAAGGCCTCCCCCAAAGATCGCCACGACGACCGGTCCTGCGCTAACCTCATCTAATCCAGCCGGGTCCCGCGACCTTCACCAGATCGTCGACCTTGTGGGAGGCCTGCCTACGCTGCGTCTTACGGTAAAGTGTTTTATTAAGTCATTTTTATAGCTATAACATAATTTTTTACAATTTAAACAGTACCACCCTCGAAATACTATGTCACACGTTCTACTGAATGTCCAAAAAAAAAACGACAGATTGTAAAAATAAAATGGGGAAAAAAAACCCTCGAAATACAGCCTATTCAATAAGAGAAAGAATCATTCAAATCTGTTCACAATCGGTGAAGATATCACAAAAAATACAGTGAAACAAATTTAAACATAATTACCTTCCCAATTGTCTTGGCTTTCTTCACGATGGCCTGGGAGTTGTCCCAGTTCATCAGGTTGCCGGTGTTGTCCACGCCAAAGTCCCAGTTGGCCAGTGTGTGGAACATGAAACGGTCATCGCTGATCATGTTCGATGGGGAGTTGCCTTCGTAGTACGGGTTCAATGTGTTCGCTACCCATTTCCACTAGAACCAAAGGTTAAAAACAGTGCATATCTCATTTTATCACGTTGAGATGGGACTATATGGCTTGGTAATGAATGAATGAATGAATTTATTTGCTGAAACATGGTAATAAGTTGTATGGAGTTTATGCTTACACAGGATCTCATGCTTCACTATTTATATGGCATGCAAAATTTACATTAAAATTAAAATTATGTTTTGCGATGTCGATGTATATTAATAATGACAATTAACAATCATAATGTCAATAAATTAATTATAATTATTGTTAGCCCTTGATGTCCTACTCACAATTAGGTGAGTTTTAAATTAATGTTTCATGTCAAGGAACTCTATTACAGAATAAAAGCATTTCTGTACAGCATACAAATATAGTTTAGTAGTTTATTTTGTTAGTTTTTATTATTGTAAATTTTATATTTTTATTCTAAATTGCTTGCATGCTATTTGTGAATGGCAGAATTTGGTTTTATTTTTTAATGACCAACTTTAATGTACCATATTCAAAGGCAAATAAATTATTATCTTATCCAGACTTGTATCACTGTGACCATTGTTGATCTATTATGATCATAGTAGTATCTTACTTTTTAAGTAAACACTTTGCAACCCTAATTGTGAGTCTGCTGATTATGAAAAAACAAGGACTTCTCTTGAATTTGAGTAAAACTATCAAACATTTCCATTTCTATACTGAATACAGTATTAGCAACTATTGGATCAAAAGTTTTGAGGAGTAAAATTCAGATTTTTATATACAGAGTGGAATTTTGTAATGCCACCTGGAGAGAAAGTACTCTTAATACTGTAGATAGAAAATTTTCATCAAAGGAAACATTTCTTTATTTTTGAAAGAAAAGAAAACTGCATTCAAAGATTTTCGAAATTTCGCTTACCACACCCGGGAATCGAACCGACTAAAATCTGTAAAAATTACATCCTGTACTTTTATTGCATCGATCGTTAGGGTCAAAGATTTCATGGTTTTCCTTTGATTTAATTTATCAAGTTTGTTAGAGAGATTTCATCCTTATAATTGACCCCAACGATCCATGCTATAAAAGTACAGGGTATAATTTTTACCGATTTTAGTCAGTTCGATTCCAGAGTGCGGCAAGCGAATTTTCGAAAATCTTTGAATGCAGTTATCTTTCCTTTCAAAAATAAAGGAATGTTTCCTTTGAGTAAAATTTTCTATCTACAGCATTAAGAGTACTTTCCCTCCAGGTGGCATTACAAAATTCCACCCTGTATAAGACTATTACTTACTCTGTGCCTGTATATGGACACAGAGTAAGTAAGGATATCCCTTTTAATAAATTACTAAATATTCTTCATATGACTCCTATGATCTGGATGCATGCTGTCACCGCATAGGTATCACAGAAACTCACTCAGGGCTAGAGGCTGGGTTCTTGCAATTTTTAAATTTTTTTGGGGAATTTCCCTTAATTTAAAGTTTTCAGATCAAATGAGAATGGCTTAGGTATATCAAAGGTTGTTTGAAAGAGGTGAGTTAAGATTATTTGTAAGTTGTTAGTTAGCCTATGCCACTGGGTATGGCCCATTTCCAGCAGTGGGTGTTAGCAAGGTGATGACTTAGAGAATATGACTTAGAAAAAAAAAACTCCCGGATTTTTGGAAGTTTGTGGAAGTATTTCATAATATTCATATTCTTTGACCCTGCACTGACTCCACGACAGCGGGAGTTTTGTGCAATTCCCCGGGACAATAAGTCTATCTATCCCAACTCCTTGAAGTGGTGGAGTAGGGGTTCTGGCCGACGATTGAAGTATGAGGTAAACAACTTACCTCAATATCGGGATGCCGCGACTTTAGGTAATGATTCAGAGACGTGATGAAGGCGCCGGGCGCTTCGCACAAGTGCAGCGACACCATGCTCCCATCCACAGCCGCCTCGGGAGGCACGATGTTGTACGAACACGCGCATTCATAGAACTTGGTCCACGCTTGCGTCAGGAACTCTGGGTTTATCAAACACCTGATCTTCCAACCCACTTCCCCCGCAGGGTTCCGCCGTCGCGTATGACTGCTCCATTCTTCGATGTTGAAGTCGTTCAGCTGACTTTTGTGGAAATTCAAGCGCGTCTTCAATGTCTCCAGCTCCTTGGACGTCCAAGGCGGGTCGGAAAACCAGCATCGTTCGCCCGGTAGTTTCCAGTCGCTGTTGAATCGAAACTGAAATTTCTTGTTAAAAAGATCGTTCAGCTCGTCCAAGTCCTCGCTCCTGTGCCTTTGGCGAGACTGTAAGAAACAGTATTCCGGCTTGTGGTACATTTTTATGTAAAAATCCCTTCTAACCAAATAAAAACATGGTTGGTGGATGGAAGCAGAAAGAAATAGATTTTTTTTTGTTTTGAATTGAGTTTTTTTTTCCTAAATAGTGTTCTAGCACTTCACATCACAACCACCAATCAATCAGTCAATCGATTTTGGGTCTAACTAAAAGGTGGATTCACAATGCAAAACAACTTCATCGATTTAGTCACACATTACTGGTTATCAAGAGGATACCGTAAAAATCCCTAAGCTGGTTTAGCTTTATATGGCATGCAAAATTTAAAACGTTAAAGCCGTAAAAATAAATACAAAAAAGGAACGCTTTAGACAGGGCTGTATGGGCAAAGCTTCCCTTGCTCGTCCTGAATAGAGGACAAATCAACAACAACAACAAAAAGAAATCTTGCATGGTGCACGCACAGATAATAGAGATTTATGTTGGCATGGTGGCTGGCTGATGGTTGGTGTTGGTGGTATTCTATCTACTTTTCCTTTGAATTTTTATTATTTTGTGACTTTACAACTGAATTGAGGACAAGGAAGTGAACAGACTTGAAGAACGACGGTAGGACGATATTTTTGACCAATTGTGCGACTTCTCGATCGAGTTCCTGACCCATTGTGTTTGACTGGAGCGAGACCTAACCAACCCACTGCTACTGTTACCATAAATTTTCTCATAATGAACCACTATCACCAACATTCACGTAATGAGGAGCCTCCGTATTCCAGAATTTTTATCGTTTGCGGCAAAGATGTGCGCGACGAAGAGCTACAGGAGCCGTTCCAGAAGTACGGCCACATCGAGGACCTGTACATACCCAGGGACCGGCACACGGGCGACTCCAAAGGTGTAGCCTACATCAAGTACAGCAAAACATCGTCCGCCGCGGCCGCAATACAAGAACTTAATATGAAGTGCTTGAGAAAAGGGGGGAAACCAGTCAAAGTAATGATAGCTCAGAACAAAAACGATAACAGAGGCGACTGTGGAAAGGACCAAGAGAAGTGCGACCGCCTGTTCATAAAGGTGCCGAAAGTAGCCAGAGAAAATGAGATTAGAGAATATTTCTCGCAGTTGGGCAATGTTGATTCCATTCATATAATAAAAGACAGGGCCACAGATGAGAGCAAAGGTCTGGCATATGTTCATTTCAAATCCTTCCTAGATGCCGCTAAAGCTCTTGAAGGATGTGAACCGAAATACAAAGCCGTCTTTGCAGCACCTAAACAAGAGCTGAAAAGGGGTAGGGACAGTTCCGACTATTACAATGACAGCCTCCGTAATGACAATTTTGTTGACTTTTACAACCAACCGAAGGATGACGTGAGAGTGAAGAGGGACAATATCAGCTCGTTGATCAAATCAAGCCCTCAAAACTACAATACTATTTTAGTCACATGCAACCCGTTAGTGTCTCAGAAGCATATTGAAGGACTGTTCAATATCATACCAGGAATGCGTAAATGTGAATACTCAACAGATACATACGGTGAAGTCTGCAAAGCCTTTATAACTTATGACGATGAGAAAGCAGCAGCGTACGCAGTAGAACAATTGAACAATTTCGAATATCCATCAGGGGAGATAGTGTGTGTAAAACCTGGCAATCCTTTGAGCAAAGCTGCTAACGATCTGACAAGCATTGTGAATACCTTTAAATATGCCGTAGATGCCGGGGCTGGTGCTCCCGATTTGGTGCAACTGGCGGATGCAATAGCACAAGCATCGACATTGATCAAAGCAGCAACAACAGGAAGAGTCGAGACAACGACTTTACAAGATATGAATTACTGCAATGTGCATCTACCTTCTCCGCAACCGATGGCAGCCTTAGGCAGTAGAGTAGCTCAAAGATGCTTCGTAGTCTGCAGACCCCACCCTCCGCCAATGAATATTCTAAGAGATGTCTTTCGTCGCTTTGGGGATCTTATTGACATCTCTACAATCCCTAATAAAACATTTGGGTACGCAAAATATGCTTCGACCAGGGCTGCCATGGAAGCTATTAGCACTCTCCACGGGGCTGTGGTATGTGGTGTTCAACTTAAGGTTCTGGAAGCTGACGAAAGACCATCTAAAGATGACGACCACACTATGAATGTCGACATAGATAACAGTGACAGGGACAGTGATGCCGACAGAAAGAGGATGAGATTGCAGGACAATCAGACAGCCTAAATACTTTCACTTTTTCATTGACATAGTATTTGTTTAAACAATTTAAAATAACCTAAGTACAGTCTTGTGTTGTCCGCGAACTGTTGTACTGTAAATCCATAAAATTATTAGTTTTTTTAGTTTTATTTTCAGTATATGGAAGAAGTCTGAAAGAAAACTGATTTTGCTTGCATGTAAGGAGCTAAGATTAAATTGTGTTAACTTTAGACAATTTTGTTTGACTGTTCTTCTATAACACATGCCTACCTACGTTTATGACTCGAAAACCCGGAATATTGGTTGGTAGAGTGTACATACCGTATACAGAACTGGACTGAAGACTACCTACTTCGACATTTTTATTTGATACTTCTTTTTCTGCTGATCTTACACATAAAGGTAGTTGGATTGAAGATACGCAGTTTTCATACATTCCATACGTCTAATTTATTTATTTTATTTTGGATAATGTGGCCACTGCATTCGCCAATTCGCCGTAGAACGAACACGAAGTTTTAAACGCGACTTTACGCGACACGAATCTTCGCGATAGTGTGGCCCAGCTTATTCTGAAGTTTCCAAAAAATGACACTAGATGGCGCTGTACGGTTTTGCAACGCGCTATCGACACGTGCTTGTCAAACACACTTAAGCGAACCTTAGCTGTCTCGAATAGAATTAAAATAGGTCAAGAAGTTTTAGGGATTTTTGGAATAGCACTGAATTGATAGCTCAATTTGCGGTGTTAATAAGATTAATAATTCTTATGATTTGATAATAATATTTTAATTGAATAAAACTATTGCGGATGGAGGATTTCTTTATTTAAAATCTCGCCCACAGGCCACAGCTCAAAAATTATAATTGCTGGATGAGGCTATAGCGCGGGACCGGACCGGTCGTGGAGATCCCTGGGGGAGGCCTCTGTCCAGCAGGGGACGTCTTTCGGTTTCGGCTGATAGTGATATAAAGTGATTTAATTGTTATGCCGACATTATTATTAATAATAAAGTTCAAATAAAATTAATTTTTTAATCCATTCGATTAAAAAATTTATTAAGACCTGTAATTATGAATATGTACAGTCTACCGCACATCAGTGGAAACACTTTGACCTTGAGCTGGCCTAGCCTATTAGGCAGTTTTAATACTACGCGAGACCAGTTTATACTAGTTTTGTTACCACTGATGTGCGGTCGACCGTACAAAGAGAAAAATATCGAATGTGAGTATTCCCCATTCGATCTCAACGTTTAAATCCACGACCTCAAAAACGTGAGACACGCGCACTACCGACTAGGCTTCGACTTCAGTAACGTGGTGGGGCACCATAGTTGGCGTACAGCTGTAGGACCCGAAATTACGTGGTGCCCCCCGTTGGGGTCACGGACACGGACAATTATTAAAACGAAGTTTGAAATAATTCTGAAGTTTCCAAAAAATGATACTAGATGGCGCTGTACGTTTTTGCAACGCGCTATCGACACGTGCTTGTCAAACACACATAAGCGGACCCTCAACTGCCTCCATTAATCCGGCTTAAAAGTCGGTCATATCTTCTATTGATTTTTGAAATGGCACTGAATTGATAGCTCAATTTGCAGTGTTACTTATATTAGGTTTAATTGACGGAGCCAGCGAAGCGTCTCAGTTGCGAGATTGGCCAAAAATGAGACTGTGTCCATACATCTATAATATTTTGTGTCCGTTCACCTAGCGTACACATAAGAGATTCTGGGCTAGTTTTAGTGCCAATAAATAGTACCCAAATAGTACCTAAATAGTACCTAGATCAAATAAATAGTACCCCTGTAGTTTAAGAAATATACGCCAGTCTTAGTGTGTACGAGAAAACGGCTTTGATTACAGCAACGAAATTACACAAAAAAATAGTACCCTCGGTACCGGAAATCTCATTAAATATATTACACCATTCGCGAGATCCACTAATCCATTATAAAGATCGAAGAACGGCTAAACGGATCTTTATGAAACTTGGTACAGTGCTTATATCCTGGAATTACATATAGTCTACTTTTCACCGCTGTGAAAATTCAGCTTGAAAATTGGAAATCTGTCGTAAATTAATAATGACTAATAGATTTTCACATTTTAAAAGGGAGAGGGAGATAATGGAATGGGGGGGGGGGTGAATGGGAGTAAAAAGCATGATCTATTTCTGTTCCCATTAATTCAATTCATTATTTTGTCTAGATATACTACATTTCTGTAGGTGGTTCTCTTAAATGTTCTGAAGTATGTACTTCCTTTGTAAACAAACTTCCACTCGCTTTTGACAGAACGTCTGTCTGTTGGCCATGCTGTCGGGTCAGCTAGTTAAAAAAAAAACAAATTTGAATTTAAAAAGCATTTATTAAACTTAACATCTATCCAACGTATGTTAAAAACAAGCGCTCTTGCGTCTCGGAAACACAATAAACAACAGTTGTTCCGAAACAAACTGCGAAAGATAACGTTGGTAGGTAACTTTTTTAAATTCATGTGTTTTCGTGTGCCATTTCATTTGGCCATTTGGAAACAGCCACAAATAAAATAAAAAGTACTTAGGTACCTAAATATTAACAATGATGTAAAAGAACACAATTTTATACAATTTGGTATTATACAGGGTGTAACATTTAGATGAGTTTTAGTGTATGAGTTTTTTTAAAGTCTATGAATGCAGTTTTTCTTTTTACTAAAATCGATGACATGGTTCCTGAGAACAGACAGATCGTCGTATCTCTTATAGTTTCGGTCTTCCCCATACTGACCCATCTCAATGTTATACCCTGTATATCTCTCCATAACGTTGTAAAGGCTTCATTTTGAGTTTATTTAATTTATAAGTAGGTATAATATTGTGATGCTAGAATTAAAATGAACTCAAAATACAGCCTCATTTAAATCTAACCAACATAACTTACATACATATTAACGTCATGCTCACTATCACCCAGACGGGGAAGACAGAGAAAACGGAACTTACATAAGTAATACGAGTCAATAGATCAGACTAAAAATCTATGGAATAAAGATGAACACAAAAAGGCAAATTACAGGGATTCCTAAAATGGCATAACCAAGACATTTTGGCTGTCTGTCCTGTGGAAAATCATCAATCAATCAATAAAGTGTAGTTTGTGTGCATTGATTGTATCAGATCTATAAGAATATGAATTAAAAAGTTTTGATTAAAGGTCAAAATTGCATGAATGAGTAAAGCGTGGCACACACTGGGCGGCGGCATTGCGAAAGCGTTGCTTTAAAGGGCTTCATACTATTTCGAACATTACAGAAAAAAACCGCAACGCTTTCGCAACGCCGCCGCTCAGTGTCTGTCACGCTTAAATCCAGAGGATAGGAGCAAATTAAATTCAATAATTAAAGCACTGTCAAAACCAGTGTGGGACACTGTATTGTATAGCATTTTTATCGTGTGTGTAATATAAATTAATATATGACAGCACAGTATCATCAACCATCATCAACAACCTATTAACATGTCCCCACTGCTGGGGCTCAGGCATACCCTCTCAACGAGGGCGTTCGGGCTATAGTCCACCACGCTAGCCCAGTGCGGGTTGGTGGACTTCACATGCACCTAAGAATTTCTTCATCGGCGTATGCAGGTTTCCTCACGATGTTTTCCCTCACCGTTTGAGAGCAGTCAGTAAATGTACTTAAGTTTCGAGAAAAACACCCATTGGTACATGGCCCGGGCGGGGACCGAACTTCGGACTATTCGATATGATAGGCCGCGTCTTATCACCGACGCCACTGATGCACAACACAGTATATTTTGGAATATTATTATAACATCACTCAGGCTTAAAGCGTATGCCGCAGCTTCAATATGCAAATTGTGAAATATTAATTTTTATTCCTAAGCAGATACGTAACCTCATTGATGCCTGACAACAGCTTGTTGACAATGTTGTCGTAGAGGAGTGCGTTGCACTCTTGAGTATCTGACCAGTTTTGATTATGTTCGCTGACAGTCCGTTTTGCTTCGACAACCTGCAAAATCAATTCAAAAAATCTACACTTACATAAATACTAAAGAATTTGTTTGAATGTGCTAATCCCTGGAACTACTAATTGGGATTTGAATTTACTTTTTGCATTTGATAGCTCAATTTTTGAGATTGGTTATAGGCTGTTTAATATTGCGCTACGACCCTTAGGAGTCGAGCAAACAGTTAAACATACATAAAAAGAATAATAATAAAAACATACATACAGCTGAACATAGTACCTCCTCCTTTTTTGGAAGTCAGTAAAAAAGTCAGAAATAACTCACAAAATGCGGGTGAGCCCGCGCCAAACAGTTAGTGTAAATAATATAATTTACCTGAGTAAACATATTGACATCCCGGCACAACTGTGTCAACTTGTCTTCTAGATCCACATTCCTATTGTTTAAACCGGCCTTGTTACTGAGTTTGATATTTTCCAATCGCTTCCCCAGTTGGTCCAAACTCGATGCGTACTGTTCCAGGTCCAGTCTCCTCATATCTGTAGGGGCGCCTTGCTCCTGGGGCACTGCCCCCGTGAGATTCTTCTTTAGGTCCTCAGCGTAGCCTCTCATCGTCGCTACAACTGTATCTAGGTCAACATCGACAGAGCCCTCCACCATGTCCGGAATTAACAGCTTTGGCACACCAGCCTCCAGGAATTTAGACAGGTCCTCGTGTCGGAGGCCATTGTCCACGGGCTCTGTGGTTGGGGTGGATATGGACTCGAACATGGCTTTCATTTCGGCCAACATTCGTTGCGAGTCTATCAGTTCCCGATCCAAGGCTGTGGTCATTTTCTCGAGGGCCTCCAGACGTACTGTAGACTGCATATAATCGGCGAACGCCTTTTCGTCTAATTTTGAGAAATCCATTTTATGTAATTTACACACAAGCTCGGATTTGAGTAATAAAAAATTAAATTGAATTTTGTAGGCACAATGCTACACAACAGCTGATTGAATTTTTATTTTTGGCTTGGTTGGATACGCTAAACCCATTGTTTAGTGTATCCAAACATGGCTGTCAACTGTCACGGTCCCGATTGATCGAGTGACACTGACAGTACTAGTTTATAGATTCCTCCCGTTTTATTTTGTTTTGGAACGTGTCGTGTTCGTTCGGCAATTGGCTGGCACGTGTGGTGCATACTATCTAATTTGTAGTGTGATGTGCGTGCGCGTGTAAATCGGGAGCGAAAATGGTGCGAAAATTAAAATTTCACGAGCAAAAACTGCTCAAAAAGGTAGACTTTATAACATGGAAAGTAGACAACAACATAAACGAAGTAAAAGTAATGAAAAAATACTTTATACAGAAGCGGGAAGACTACACGAAGTGCGTATAATACCGTCGTCCTCTTCATAGTGTTTTCATTTATATGTTTTATCTTCTATTCTATCATTTGTAGATACAATAAGTTATCCCGGGAGATTAGGGATCTAGCAAACAAAATAAAGGAGCTGGATGCGAACACAGAGTTCAGAACCGAATCCAGTGCACAACTGTTAGAAAAACTCTACCAAATGGGGCTCATTCCCACGCGGTGGGACCTAGCTCTAGCTACCAACGTGTCGGCGAGTTCGTTCTGTAGGCGGAGACTGCCAGTCGTCATGATTAGAAGTAAGTGAACATTTAATTTCATTTAACTATTCCACAAAGAACAAAATTAAAGGTTGGAGTGGAGCAAAAGGGGGCGCTGAGGAATAATTTTTCAAAATGATATTGAGTAACAGTTAGCAGTTGGAGCACCCCGAAGGTTAGGTTCGTTAGGTTACTGGTGATCCTTTGAGCGAGCGAAGCGAGCGACAGTACTCCAAAAACTCTTCCAAACAAGTATCCATTGTGCCTCCTTTTGTCCATACTGACCAATTTTTTATCAATGTTTCAGATAAAATGTCAGAGACTCTCAAAGAAGCCACAAAGTTCATAGAACAGGGTCACATAAGAGTGGGGCCAGAGGTGGTCAAGGACCCAGCATTCCTCGTCACCAGAGCCTTGGAGGACTTCGTTACATGGGTTGATGGATCGGCCATCAGGAAACATGTGATGGAGTATAATGAAATGGTATGGATTGATTCGTCACATCCCCATATCAGCTCTTTGACACCTACTGCTGGACATAAGCATTTGTTCCCCATCTGGGCCCCTTATTTAGATCATTGGTCCAACTGGTGCCAGGGGCACCACAGTACTAGTCCGCTGTTTCACTCCACAACTCGTCTGCATCATGGCTGCCTACCCACTGCTACTTGAGCTTGCTATTTGTGGCTATATCGGTGTCTGCTTAGTTGCAGAATTGATTGATTGCATCTCTGACATTAAGAGAAGCTTTATTTATTTATTTAAACTTTATTGCACATGTATTGTACAAGAGGCGAACTTAATGCCGGAGGCATTCTCTACCAGTTAACCTTTGGGCAGTGCTGATAGATTGTGGTAGGTGCGAAGACAGTAACATCAAAAAAGGCAGTTGAAATAAACTTAAAAGAACTATATATAATATAATATTTACACACATACATATAAATTAAATATACCATAATACATACATATGCTATTAAATATATATAATATATGTAAATAAATATAATATATATGTATACATATAATTTAGATATACATAGAATACAGTATTATGTCAGGTAATGCATAGAATGGCATAGGGATAGGGGGTATCTATTTCATAGCTAGAAAATACTCGCGTACTTGTTTTTTAAAAACAAACTTGTTGGGAGCAGTCCTAATGCTTTCCGGGAGTTCATTCCACAGACGAGCAGCATGTACCGTGAAGGAGTACGAGAAGAAGTCAGTACGGTGAGGAGGCACGGCAAGCCTGAGATTGTGGGAGGAACGAAGCTTTCTTCTACCTATTCTACCTTTTCCAAGCTAATGTCATAATTGGGTCTTATTTACATAATATTTTTTCTGTTTGTTTCAGAGAGATGACTTTGATATGCTGTAATTAAATAATTCTAACAATAAGTGAATATTTTGTGATGGTTCAGAATGAATGGTTGTAAATAAAGTATTTTATTGTAATAATAATAAAGGTTACATTTCATTTTATATACAATCTATAGGTAACATTAAAATACAGGTGTACTGATGACCTGTAATCCTATCTTCAGTTCTCTGCATCCAGTCACTGCCAGCCGCATTACGCGGACCGTCGCTCCATCTTGCCGGGAGCGTCCCAAACTACGCTGTCCCATTCGTGGTCTCCACTCGAGAACTCTTCTGACCACTTCAACGTACAACTTTTCGAGTTACGTCGAAGACTGGTTCTCGGATCCGTCTCAGAGAAACTCCGAGCATAGCTATTCACTTACGAATTCATAGCATACAAGTGCCGTAGGTATCTTTCCGTTATTGTCATATAGGTAATAGATGTGTGGAGCTATGGGCTCTGTTCTCTAACAGCATGGCTATCCTCATGACTGCCTCGGCCTGCACGGCGGCGGCCTCGGCCAGTTTCTTGAGGGCGTCGGCCTGAAGCAGGGCTGCCTCGGCGCTCTTGGAGGCGACCCCGACGCGCTGCTCCTCCGCCCTAGCGCGGGTCAGCTCCGCATCGGCGCGCTTCTTCTCTACTTCTATCAGCCATTTGGGGTAGAGATCTGGAACGAGCGAATCTTTCATCAGTTCTATGTTAGAAGGTATGTTAGTATGTATTATAAACTAATAGATAACACTGAACAGCGCAGCGTGAGCACAAGATAAATTAAAACGGAATGTAAATCAGTCACAATGATCCTATTCTTCTACTCTAGTATTGTCCATTTTGCGCTATAGATATTATTTTATTATTGACTCATAGTAGTTCATGTTCTCATGGGTTTGAACCTTGGCCTATACCAATGAGTTTTAACGGAACTTAGTACGGTTTATTACACACACAGCCTTTCCGGTAACGGAAAACATCGTGAGGAAACCTGCTTACGCTAAGGATTCGAATTTACATTGAAAGGCGTATGTGAAGTCCACCAAAAGGCGGATTTGGGCACTGTTGGTGAACATGTGTCGCTCGCAACACTAATCTAACGTACAATATGAACACCACTTACTTTGCAGCGCTGGCTCACTAATAATCTGTTCCATGTCTTCTTCAGTCTCTTCAGGAGTTGATTCTTCACTTTCATCGTCCCTCTCGCCATCTGAAATTAATAACAAAACCATTTATATTCATTCTGTTTTCTGGTCTGTCAAATTATTTGAAAGTACTGGACCAATTATAGTAATTATATAATTATTTACGGGTCTTACACACGAAATAGTTCTATATCTATTAGAGAATAGAACTATTTCGTGTGTAAGACCCGTAAATAATTATATAATTATGAATACAAAGCGCGAAAGTCTAAAATGTACAATTATAGTAAAGAACCCAAGTAAAGAAGTCCTTGGCAATAATCTGTATTTTCCATATTGTGTAATTAAACTACCCACCAGACAATCTGTCGCTGGTCTCGCTTGGCTCTTTCCCATAATCATCATTTTCTTGGTAGTCTTCTATCTTCACCTCGGCTGGCAAATGCTTCTAGAAGCAAAATAATCAAATATTTAACAATAAAAATCCCTAGTTTCATATAATTGTATGTATATCCACATTCCTTGCATAATAAATGTATATGTGCCATAGTATTTTATGTCACAAATGCCTGTTGAAGTATATAGTATTATTAGTATAGTAGTATTCTGCAGGAAACTTAAAAAGTCAAGCTCGTTTCAAATAGTCCCTTGTATGTTTCATTAAACTCCGACCTGATAATCTCGATGATCTAAAGACAGTACTCACAGTATACGAATCTTCACATCTGCTCCTCATTTTGGCAAACTTCGGCCCCAGGATCACCAGTGCCCGTTTCTCCATCTTGGTCAATGGCTTGGTACCCTTATCGGAAGACGAGCCAAGTCGCTTCTGCCGGTTGAGCACCTTCACTTTCTTTTTCAGCTTGTTTTTGAAGTCGCTCCAGTACTGAAAATTATTTTGTAATAGGATTTTACTGGTAGTTTCATTAGAGAAAAAAGTTGGAGACTGGATGCAGTAGGGTTTAGTTAGGCGTATCATAGACACGCGGCCTGCGGTGGCGGTCTGTTGTATTCCATACGCAATGTATGTGAGACTTCAGACACGCGCGTTTTCATAATGAAGCTGCGGCCTGCGGTAGGCCGCCAGCGCAGGCCGCGTGTGTCTGGGATACGCCTTAAGACTACTAGTAGATTAAAAGCTCAGGATAAACACCATTACTTTACTAAGATTACTTTTTATTTATGCTACTAGCTGCTGTTACTAGCTGTTTCCTGCGGCTTTGCCCGCGTAGAAAAGTTTCCCGCGGGAATAGTTTTTTATTATTATTATTTTTTATTTAAAAAGTATTTAGTAAAGTGATAGTGTTCATCCTGTGTTTATTTTCGTTTTTCATTAGTTGTTTCATTATTCAATTTTGGTTTAAATAAACATGGTTTAATTTCTATAGTATAAAATAAATTGTAGAGGTATGTATTTATATTTAAACTTGACCAGGCCAGTCACCATCTTACCCTACTCCACATGTCAGGGGTCTTCTTGGTGCCGCCCCGTATACCGTTGACGGCTTTAGCGAGCTCTCCCCACAGCTTCTTGGACTTGTGGCGCGCCTCAGTCGTGCGCAGCACTCCCATGGCGAACTCCACGTGCTGCCCCATGAAGTCAACGATCGCCTTCAACTGTTCGTAGCACACGCGCCGGATCGGACCTGTTTCCATCTTGCTGGAACAACTGCTGCATCAAGTTCATGAAGAAATTCGAAATATTTGATTTGTACTGGTTTGTGAAGCTACATACCATACTCATATAGATACATACCATACTCTTGGATTGTAGACGTCTAATAAATGAGTATACACACTAAATTGATATAAATTAGATAAACTAGAAGAAACAATAACACACACACAATCACTACTTTATTCTGTGATCTACAGAGTACAGACAGTGTTTCGTCTAGAAATAAATGCAGTCAAGTCAGGTACTCATTTTTAAACGATGCGAACTGTCAGTCAATATTCTTTTCGGATACATGTTCACATACTAATTTTTTTTTAAATGTTCACATATCAATTTTTTTTAAACAATCACTGTTGATATCAATCAATTCTATTGATTGATAAGGGCCTCCCTACTACTGTTTTTTTTTGTATTGGCAACATTTTTCTTTTCTGTCTGCGCGAGTTGCAGAAAAAAAAGAGAGAAAAGAAATGGCAGTTACTAGAGAGAAAGAAAATTGTTCAAGAAAAATTAATGGAAATATACCTGTTTTATCCCTCACTAGTGATAATATGTCGACATCCACGGATAGTGACGACGTAGCGGACCCAACATATGAAATTAGGAACATTCAAAGTATTATACATGTGACCCGTGAAAACATTGACGCTTTGAACGCAAAGTTCGCTGGTTTAAAACACCCTCCATCGCTTTATTTATCCGAATACCAGGAGTTGACGGCGAAGTTGCAAAATTTAGAGCTTAGGGAACGGACTCTGCGTGAATTGCAGTCAGAACCGCCAGATAGGAGTGACGAGTGTTCATTGCATGATGACTCTAAAAAGTTCGATACCCTTACGCGCCAGCCGAAGGTGTTTCTTAGGGCGCACCTGCCGAACCAGCAGCGGACCAGCGTGCAGGTGAAGGAGGGCGTCACGCTGCGGGACGCGCTCTCGAAGGCGCTCAAGCTGCGGAACCTGACTTGTGAGATGTGCGAGGTGGTTAGGACAGGCAATGACCTAGTGATACCTTGGGATGTCGACATCACGCAGATCGACGCTGAGGAGGTCAGTGCTTTCAGTAGTTTTGAGCATTAAAAATTATAGCGGTAACACTACACTTCTATTCTAACTCCAAATACTAGAGGCGAGCCCAACTACGCTCCGTCTTAAGACCACTGTAGGGCGTGCGAGCCTTTCCATATGAATAAGACCTCAGGAGTTAATATAAAAAAATTCAACAAACACAACTTTGAATAAGTATGATTAGGTACCTACTTTATTTATATTGACACACTATTTAGGATTTTTCCTAAGATTTTATTCAGAACTCTAGTATAAATACCTACCTAGTAACTATGGGATAATGTAATTTATATTATCAATAATGGTACAACAGGCAGGCAGGTATTATGGTATTTTAGTGTATCTGATACTGTTGGTGGTAGTTGTCCAATCTGTTTGTATTTCTAGATGACTTTATCTTTTATTTGTCAATGTGGACAAAAGGGGGCGCAATGAAAAAAAACTTGGGTCCCGTGGAAGTGATTTCTGGTGATTTCTGAATATTTTCAAAAAAAATTTCCTTGACTCCCCCTTTTGTCCACTCCAACCCTTTTATTTGTCAGTTTTGAGGTGATTATGTAGTATTTGAGATAAAGTATACTTGGGAAATCTGTATTTATTTTGGCTCAGTACTCTTTGTTTTTGGTTGAGAATGATCTTGCCATTTAACTTTTTACATAAATTGCAAATAACCAATTATTCCGTCATTTGATTCTAATTGACTATGATCTACTGAAAAGTGAAAAGGAAATTTAACAATATTCTCCCACCTGCGATGCTCACATTTGCCCGCCAATGTCTATCTGGACTATGCACCTGCAACTATGCCACCTGTGACTATGACCACCTGCAACTACTTATGCCACCTGTGATGGTGACCACCTCTGACTTCGCCCACCTGCGTAGACGTGCGACGAAGTCTACCTGGGACAGCAGCTAGACAGCAATTATCTGGTTTTACTTTTTTTTCCGTCACGACTTTTGAAAAATCCCATCTGGGCGTATGTTTACTCTGTTTGCGTCAATTCAGAACAGTTTCTGAACTCAGCATTTTGAGCTGTTGTAATGTTATACAAGTGATTTTTTTATCAGTATCCAAATTTTTTCTAGGCATTAGGTATTCAAAGATTAATAAGTAAAATTTTTACAATAAAATATTTTGTCCAAAAAAATTATCAGTAAAGTAGAGGGTGGTTACTATGAAATGTGGACGGTTGCGAGGGAGTGCGGGGGCGCGTAGTCGCCGAGCGCGCAGCAAAACATATATATTTTTTTACATTTTGTGGTGCCATTTCTCAATATTGTAGTACTAGGGGAAACTAGAAGAAAATATAAGGGTTCCTTTTTTCCTTTTTTGAGGTATGGAACCCTAAAAACATTTAATAATTTCAAAGATCACAATATTAAAATTAGGATACTGATTTAAAAATTATCTGTACCTACCTACTTGTACTCATACCTAAGATGTATGTGTGATCAGTCAGTCAAGTTATCCTTTTATTTTGTACTAGCTTTTTCCCGCGGCTTCGCCTGCGTAGAAAAGTACATTGTGAAACAGCGCTCTCTAAATTAATTACTTAGGGGACATTAGCGGCCGTTCCGCGACTCTGTTCGCGTTAAAAAGTAGCCTATATGTTATTCCAGGATATTAGCTATCACTGTACCCAGTTTCATCAAAATCAGTTCGGTAGTTTTTGCGTGAAACAGTAACAAACATCCTCACATCCTTATAAACTTTCGCCTTTATAATATTAGTAGGATATAAGCTATCACTGTACCAAGTTTCATCAAAATCTGTTCGGTAGTTTTTGCGTGAAAGAGTAACAAACATCCTCACATCCTTACAAAATCCAAAATAATTGTTTTAGGACTTTTCTATGTTTATCTTGTTTGTCATGTATGTGTTGCAGTAAGAAATAAATGTTTTATCTATCTATCTACAAACTTTCGCCTTTATAATATTAGTAGGATATAAGCTATCACTGTACCAAGTTTCATCAAAATCTGTTCGGTAGTTTTTGCGTGAAAGAGTAACAAACATCCTCACATCCTTACAAACTTTCGCCTTTATAATATTAGTAGCATTAGAAGATAAAAAGTAACTGTTGTTGTATGGTATGGTATGGTATTCCAGGTGACGGTGCGCACGCTGGACAAGCTGCCGATAATGTCGCACATGTCGCACCAGTTCACGCGCAAGACGTTCTTCACGCTGGCCTTCTGCGAGTGCTGCCGCCGGCTGCTGTTCAACGGCTTCTACTGCTCGCAGTGCAACTTCAAGTTCCACCAGCGCTGCGCGGACAAGGTGCCCAGCATCTGTCACCAGGTCAGTCAAGCTCAAACATACGGAATGAAAAAAGACCGTAAAGCTAACAGGATCGCAAGTGAAGGTAGCGCCTGGTACTGGCACGTTTTCAACATTCTTAACATTCCACCAAAAATCCGTTCATTCAACAGTTCAACATTTTAAACAGATCTTATCTTATCTTAGCGGGCCAGGAATACCTGGTGACCCTTCCACCCTATGGGATCTGTTGTGTCCCCCTTTGACACCTAACAATCGTCATTGCACAGAAATGAGCCAAGTTCACATACAAACTATCCGAGGGGGTTTATAAGCTGCCTCGTGACGCGTGGTTGTTTGTTTGACGGCAGGTGCGGATGACGGACACGTACTACGCGGCGCTGCTCGCGCAGAACCCCGAGACGCAGGCCGTGCTGCACCTGCCGCCCTTCGGGTACCATCCCATGATGAGGGGAGACAAGTAAGTGCGAGCAACACCTTGCAATTACGTCCGCTTTTACGCTGTACGCTGAAACTCCGACGAAAAGAAGCGCTGCTCATACATTTTTGACCCTAGTTTTAACGTACGGCCTTAGGGACTGCGCAAACCAAGCGGAAATTTACCCGCGCACTTTTTGACGTCATTGTCAAATGAACCATATCACTATAGACTAAAGAACAAAAACGTATGAATGACTTTGCACGTCGGCGTCGCCTCGCGCTCGGGGTTATTCATACGATATTGTTCTTTAGGCTATAGTTTTTTTATTTATTTATTCAGGAAACCAACAGCTTATAATTAAACAGATATGCATAAAAGATATGCATAGAGTAAACAGAAGCCAATTATAGGTTTCCTCAATTTAAAAGAACTTATAAATACAATACAAAAAACAAAAACAGAGATTTCACATTTAACAGATAAAATAAAATATATATATTGGTAGTGCAGCTAGTTATTAAAAATTAGTGATGTGGTTCAATGGTTCATTTGACAATGACGTCAAAAAGTTATTAAAGTAAAAGCTATTGTATTGTTTTTTGTGTTCATGTTCAACTTTTAATACCAATGTTATGCTTTCTTTACCATAGTGTAATTTATGTCTTGTTTGCTTTAAATAACCGATGGACAACACGAATGGTGGTGTTGGGACAAACCAATACACTGGTTTATCAACACCTCAATTGTCAATGTAATTCACAATGTATATTAGATTAAATAAAAAAATAAATAAAAAAAGTGCGCGGGCAAATTTCCGCTTGGTCTGCCCCGACCCGCAGGAGGCGCGGTCTGGTAAACTATCTCGATACGATGGCAGGAAAACCGCCCAGGAGATCAGCTCTCATGTCCTAACATTTGTACGAATCTGGAGTTCAAAGGAAACTGGTTGGTAAATAAAATAGGGTTTGGCAAAATTGAATTCTGGAAAAAATGTTTTCACGCCAATTTGTATATCGTATATCACGTCTCCAGGTCTCCAGCCAAGAAGATGAAGGACTTTGATCTCAACTGGTGATTATATTTAGTCTCAATAATCGAGCTCGCTTTTGTAAATAAATAACTGAACTAGCCACGTTTTTTAACGTTTAACACACACATAGCACTTCGTGTAAATATCTGTATGTCCGGTTGATTGGTTTGTTAGAGATCCGTCAATACAAATAACCTTCTTCTGCGTCAGATTTTGTGAAATTTCCTGGCAATGATGGTAGAAAATTATGACAGAAATAAAACCGAGATTGTTATGTACGACCCACGCTTTGCTGACTATTTAACACTGCTGAAAGTTCCGCGCGGAACTTTCCGCGACCGAACTATCGGTCGTAGTTTGGTGGCGACGTAATTTTGGCTGATGTGTCTTAACGGTAGCCGCGACATTGGTCAAGTCATTGTTTCGTCAAATTCGCTTTTCGTCAAGTCTCAGTCTAATACATGTAGTAGGATGACGTTTAGCTAGTTATTCCGCGGGGTAATATGTCATATTATCCTGACATTGTCATAAATTGTCATTGACCTTTTAAAAATGACAGTTTTCTGAATGACTGTGTCAGGGTGTCTGACTGACGCAATATACGTCCAAGTTTCAAAGGTATAGCGCTCTGAATCTCTCGAGCCAAAGGGTTAAGTAACTTGAAAAAGACTGCGGGCGTATTCAGCGGAACGTTCCGCGCGGAACCTGCCGCAGGTGTGGCGCTACACTAGTGTGTCATTTTTTTTTGATAGTGTAATTCAAAGTACGTCTTCACTCGGTCAAGCTGTGTTCGCTTTTTCTGTTACACAAAGGCACTCGGAATAGTAGCTCAATTTGCTTTAATTTACGGTGTACAGTCGACCGCACGTCTGTGCAAACACTTTGATCTTGAGCTGGCCTAGCCTATTAGGGAGTTTCAATATTATGAGAGGCCAGTTTATACTCTTTTTTCTTTCCACTGACATGCGGTCGACCGTACTATCGCTATTAAGATGGAAAATTCAAAATTTTAATGACTGGTTTATTCAAATATGTGTTAGGTCCGTTATAAAAAAAACACGGGTGTGTTATCTTTACATGTTTTCAAACTAATCTTAGAAGCAAGAAAAACTTGTCTCTTGCTTCTAAATTTTTTTTTTTCAGAACATGTTACAATCTCACTTACGCAAATTCCAGGTTGAGACGGCAAACCGCTGCATTAAGACGGGTAATACAGTTTACCTGCTTGCTTGTGCCTTGTGCAAGCCTAGAATTTGTGCAAGCAAGATTGTATGTAGCCGGGCCACTGTGAAGGTCGATTCCTCACACTACACAGAATTTGGGCGGCTACAAAAAAATACGTGTCAATTGTCGTTGAGTGCTGTGTTGTGTGCGGTTCCAGGCAGCACCCTCGCTCGCTGAACCAGCAGGACCGCTCCAACTCGGCGCCGAACGTGTGCATCAACATGGTGCAGCGGCCCATGACCCTCGCAGAGCACCAGCGGAAGTACAACCAGGTACGCGGATACACTCGCTCACAGGTGGACGTACGTATCACGTGGTTCAATGTTGACATGGTTAATTGATATTGGCATAGTTGAGTATTGACATCGTTCATTTTGTCTTAATTAATATTGACATCGTTTGTCAAAGGTAATGTTGAAATTGATTAATATTGCCATTGTTCATGTTGACACAGTTACATATTGATATCGTAGATTTTCTCATAGTTAATGGTAAAATTGAAATGGTTTAGTATTGACATTGTTCATGTTGACATAGTTAAATATTGACATCATTTATTTTGTCATAATTAATGTTGAAATTTTTTAATATTGACACTGTTCATTTTTAAATGGTTATTTTTGACATGGTTAACCTTGACAAGGTTTAACGTTGACATTGGCGTAAGAGACTATGTCGTGTGGTTGGTACAGCCCACTATTATGTATCTGTCGTACAGCCATATGTAATCTGTGGTACAGCGTTGTGTGTTGTGTGTGCAGTGCAACAACTCCCCGCAGGCGTCCAACTACCTGACGTGCTCGCGCGGGAAGGAGGACAAGCCCGGCGAGCAGCACAGCCAGAGCACACAGGTGAGCCCGCCCCGCCCCGCCTTACCGCAGTCCACACAATAAACAAACAAGTTATTCACAATAGCCCAAAACCTACCAACGACGAAGCGACGCGGACGACAAACCCCCCCCCCCCCCCCCCCCTTCCCCACTTGGTTGACGACGGTCGAAACGACCTAAAGGAGGCAAATCTACACAAAACTTTAGCACAAAATCGTGCTGAATGGAGGAAAAGGACCGACCCCAAGTAAATGGGAGGAAGGTCTGGGAGAATGATGATACAAGCTATTCGTATCGATTCGGATTTATTTATTATTATTTTATTCATTAATCATAATAAAAATACACTATAAATATAAAATTGTCCTCCAAAACCGTCTGGACGGTTTGACTTGGATGGTGTAAGCCTTAATTTAAAATTTAGTCTCTTGTGTTTTTTTTAATAAAAATAAGAAAATTAGTCCCGTCTGACACTAGAAAATGTGCCAGGTTTCTATCGCAATTGAAAACATGGCGATGGAAATTCCCTCTGTTTAATGTGTTGTACTAATGCGTATGCATGTTGTGTCCCCACAGGCGTCCCCGACGGGCACGCTGCGGCCGCGGCGCGCGCGCGCGCGCTCCGCCGACGAGTCGTGGAAGAACGTGCTGGCGCCGCGCGAGAGCTACGACGAATGGGTCATACACGCCGACGAGATACTCATCGGCGCCAGGATAGGTACGTTACCCTTTCATCGTCATATCAGCCTGTAGACGTCCACTGCTGGACAAAGGCCTCCCCCAGGGATCTCCACGACCGGTCCCTGCGATCCCAGACGCTGCGTAGGCGTCCCACAAGATGGACCCACGGTCAGGTGAAGGTCGCGGACCCGGCTGGATAAGGTTAGCGCGGGACCGGGCGTCGTGTACATCCTGAGGGAGGCCTTTGTCCTGCAGTGGACGTCTACAGGCTGATATGATGATACTAATATAAAAGCTGAAGTTTTTGTTTGAACGCGCTAATCACCGGAACTACACCAACTACAGTAGGGTTTGAATAAATCTTTTTTGCATTTGATAGGTTATTTATTTAGACATCACGCACCAGCACCCCCCGGGTGTTGCAGGTGTCTATAGGCGGCGGTGACCTCTTAACATCAGGAGGCCCGCCTGCTTGTTGCCCCCGTAGCAATAATAATAAAAAAACACTACGACCCTTTAGGAGTTATAGTCGGAAATAACTTTTAAAGGACACCGATAATATGTAATATGACGATCTAGTTTATTTTGGTGGTGTGTCGGCCAGGGTCCGGCAGCTTCGGGACGGTGTACAAGGCGCACTGGCACGGGCCCGTCGCCGTGAAGACGCTCAACGTGAAGACGCCCACGCCCGCGCAGCTGCAGGCCTTCAAGAACGAGGTGACACGACCAGCCGTCAGCCCTCCCTCCCTCCCTCCCCCTCTATTACACTAAAATTTTACTTAATGCCAATTACATTCGCTTTATGCTAGATATGTCATGTATGAATATGTTGTTCGATTATATTCCTCCTCAGTACTTTTTTAGACTTTCGCGTTTTGTATTATTGTATTGTATTAAAGGTCGGTGGAGCGTCAGTGGCCTCGGGGATAAGACGCGACCTATCATATGAAAGGTCCGAGGTTCGATCCCCGGTTGGGCCATGTACCAATGGGTTTTTTCTCGAAACTTAAGTACATGTACTGACTGCTCTCAGACGGTGAAGGAAAACATCGTGAGGAAACCTGCATACGCCGAAGAAGAAATTCTTAGGCGCATATGTGAAGTCCACCAACCCGCACTGGGCTAGCGTGGTGGACTATAGCCCGCACGCCCTCGTTGAGAGGGTAGGCCTGAGCCCCAGCAGTGGGGAGATTAATAGGCTGTTGATGATGATGATGATTAAAGGTCGTGGTCAGCTCGTGACCACTCGTAACCTGGTCGAAACGCCGGGCATGGTAAATAAAACTTATTCGTGTGTAAGACCCGTAAATAATTATTTAATTCAATTCAATACACTTTATTGGCACATTTAAAAATTACAGACAACAAAAAAGAGAAAAACATATACAGTAATGTACATCTAGGCGGTATTATCGCTAAGAGCGATTTCTTCCAGACAACCTTATATAATTAACCCTTTATTAATTATATAATTATATTCCTCCTCCTCCCGTAACCGCCGGTTTAATAGATATAAGAAATATGTAAGACTATATATTCAAATAAGATATGGCTTAAAGGACTCGTAACCAAGCCAAAACCTACTTTAAAAAATGTACCAATAGTGGTGGGTGTCGGTTGCCAGGTGGCTGTTTTGCGCAAGACGCGGCACTGCAACATCCTCCTGTTCATGGGGTGCGTGTCGAAGCCGTCGCTGGCCATCGTGACGCAGTGGTGCGAGGGCTCGTCGCTGTACCAGCACCTGCACGTGCTGGAGACGCCCTTCCCCATGCTGTACCTCATCGACGTGGCGCGCCAGACCGCGCAGGGCATGGACTACCTCCACGCCAAGAACATCATACACAGGTCGGGGCAAAGTGTTAACGCTGGTCACATCTGTAGGAGAGCGAAAGACGAGTTCTCGAGTGGAGACCACGGCTGGGCAGGCGTCGTGTGGGACGCCCCCCGGCTAGATGGAGCGCGATCTGCGTGAGGCGGGTGGCAGCTGATGAAGCTGATGATAATTGATTTTTTTTAGAACTGACGCCATGTGTCTGACGTCTTGTTTTACAGCAAATAATAAAACACCATGGTCTCCAGGGTATCTTATCTTATAGGAGGGGGTGAGGCTCACCCGGCGACACTGCGATCCTGTGGGACCTATTGAGTCAGCCCCTGTGTTTACCTGGCGTTCTCCTCCCCAAGTACTAAAAAGCTGTTATGCAGCTAAGGGGCAGGAGCCTGTAGTCCTCGGGTTCAGGAGAGGCTGCACCCAGCACACTCAGCCTTGCAGCTAATGCGTTGCATTCGCACAGCTGGTGTTTTATCGTCTAGGTGTCCTCTCCACAGGCTCTACAGACGACGGTCTCAGTTCCATCTTATCTAGGAGTGTCCTCCAAGGCTAAATAATAATACGTATGAAATAATTTAAGACACGCTTATTGTTATAGGGACCTGAAGTCGAATAACATATTCCTGCGAGACGACTGGTCTGTGAAGATCGGGGATTTCGGTCTCGCCACCGCCAAAGTTCGGTGGTCAGGTAAGATTTTCCGTTTATTTAATCTATTAACCTTATACGTCGCTCGATTCACAATAAGCGAGGTACAGTCGACCGCACGTCAGTGGAAAAACTTTGACCTTTGGCTGCCTATTAATGAGTCTCAATATTATGAGAGACCAGTTCATACTAGTTTTGTTTCGCACGTGCGGTCGACCGTACGTAAAAATTAAAGTCATAACTTTGTGAATACGTATCGTATCTAAGTAATAGTACACTGTGCAATAAGGGTAGTAAGTAGGATATTACTAACGAGAGTCTGTTAGAAGCCCGACGCCGAAGACGGAGGGATTTTAATGACTCGAGTTTGTAATACCCTTACTACCCGTCATGCACACAATGTTTTTCATCACATTTGCGAGGAAATAAGTCAAGTTAAGTCAAGTTAACTACTCAATTTAACTTAATTAATTTAATAAACAGTTCATTACAGCCAGCTACACATTACAGCCCCTAGGGGTATAATATTGTACTGATTTTCATTACTCCCGCGGGTGTATAATATATGTCATTGTGTTTCTGTATGCATGCATATAATATGAGCATTTACGAGCAAGTTTGATGAAAAAACTATTGTCCACATAGCAATGAGATCTGTAATTGTATATGATAAATAAAAGGAACTTTTTTTAAACATTTCTCACCGTCACTGTGTGTGTGTGTGTGTGTTGCAGATACGTCGAGCGCTGGCGGCGTGCAGTGGCAACAGCCGACCGGCTCCATCCTGTGGATGGCGCCCGAGGTGATCCGCATGGACGAGCCCGCGCCGTACACGTTCCGCAGCGACGTGTACGCGTACGGCATCGTGCTGTACGAGCTCATGGGCACCGAGCTGCCGTACGTGCATCTCAACAACAAGGACCAGGTCACTATCCACTCATACGTCCGAGTTTGACAACCAGCTACCCCTTGACCACCCCCACCCCAAGTGAAAAAAAAACAACTAGATACTCCGGTCCAGTTTCAATTAGAAACGTGACAGCAAATTCAATCTAAAATGCAAAATATATATAAGTAACTGAAGTAACAATAACACCAGGCATCTTTGTCATTCATATTTAAGATTTCTTCTGGTAGTTTGTTGTAGAAGCGTATACATTGCCCCGTGAACGATTTACTGACTTGTATGCCAGAACCGGTCATGAGTGGTGTGAACCCCTCAGATCCTGTGGATGGTGGGGCGCGGTCTGCTGCGGCCGGACGCGCGGCGGCTGCGGCAGGACGCGCCGCAGGCCCTCCGGCGGCTGTTCGACGACTGCATCCGGTTCGACCGCGAGCGGCGGCCGCTGTTCCGGCAGATCCTCGCGTCGCTCGAGTGCATGCTGCGCGCCATGCCCAAGATCACGCGCAGCGCGTCCGAGCCCAACGTGAGCCGGCAGCTGCACGCGTCCGACGACTACCTCAGCTACAGCTGCGCCTCGCCAAAGACGCCAGTCAACTTCCAGTTCAACACGGACACCAGCTTCCCCGCTTTCTATGGGTGAGTTTGTCGTGCTACGGCAACAAGCAGGCGGGCCTCCTCATGTTAAGGGGTCCCCCCGCCTATAGACACCTGCAACACCCGGGGGGTGCTTCGGCGGGATCGGAACTGGAGTTTCGTGTTAGACATTGGCAGAATCATCGTGGACTTGATGCAAAGCCACAACACAAAAATTGAACTGAACATAACTCTTAGGTCTATCATAGTACTTTTTATGTTTTTTTTATAAGAATCTACATATATAATTATAAAAAAATTAAAAAATATAGTTTTACGGCCAATAGGAAACATGTGCTTGTAGACCAAATTGTAATTTATAATGACGAATACTTAAAAAGCACGGCCTCCAGGCACAACTGGAGCCGTTTGGTGATCCACACTGCAGTTGACATCGGCACTAAACTGACGGTGCTGCTTCCAAACGACTTACCTGATCAGTTGGATATCTATAGCGATCTAAAAGTCCTCCATCTACTCTCTCGACGACCGTCATCAGATCATGCCCCGGTAAATCTTTCACGGAGAGCCATGGCTTCGATTGTATGAAAATCTTGCCCTATTTCTAATTATCCGTCCACCTATGTATGTATAAATTGTATTTGTTGCAGAATTCGAATGCCGAACCAGCGGCACCCCTAGGGGTTACTGTAGGGCTTTGACTAGCCCTGCCCCGCCCCGCCCCGCACCCCGCCGGCCGCGACCGCACCTTGGCAGGCCGTGCGACTGGCCGGTGCGTTTTACTCACAATACAATGGTCTGACATTTATTTTCGAAACTGGAAATATATTTATGTTACGCAAGGCTCAGTTGGTTTAGGCGTAGGAAACTGTGTCCCAGGACCTAAGCAGATTGTGGCAGAGATTTTTCACTCTTGCCAGGAGGAAATGTCTAAAGGAAAAATGATTTTCTGATATTAATATCATAATTAAATCGCTTATTTCGAAAACAACCAAAGTGCGGAGTTTCCAATTTTGCAGGAAACGAAATACACTGCCTGTGTGACAATTTTTTGGAGCACCATGTTATTTTTTTCGTAGTTTATTTTTAAGAATAGCCTACTTAATATCGTTTTAGTAGATTGTTATATAAAATGAACCATTATGAAATTATTTTTTTAAAGGAAATAGCCAAAGTCTACGCATTTTGGTTGTGGGTAAAATTGAAATTTCTGAAAGGTGACGCTGGTTGTATCGATATTGGCGATTGAATTCGACTTTGTTCTTTGTTTTGAACAATTGTACTTTATGTACGGATTTGACACTTGGCTGTACGCGGTTTAGTACCTTTGCCGACCGATTAATGTATTCACGGTGTGTGAATCACGTATTCACGTTGAAAACGACACCCGGCCTACCCTATTTTGAAAGCGGTTGCATGGAAGGCTCGACAGCGAACTTTCAAAGTCATTTGAAAATTGTTTAGCAGAAGCGCCTCGAGGCGCTGAGCAGATATCGATGTGGTACAGTCGACCGCACGTCACTGGATACACTTTCACCTTGAGCTGGCCTAGCCTATTAGGGAGTTTTAATATTGTGAGAGACCGGTTTGTACTGGTTTTGTTTCCACACAGGTGCGGTCGACCGTACTTCTCAATGTACATCTATGTATATATTTAGGAAATGACAGAGCATAGTAAATAAGAATATTTTCATGTAACTGAAATTCGATAAGCAATAAACCTTATGGTCAAAAAAATCGCTTATCTGACTCCAAATTCATTTAATTAATAGCATACAATTATGTCAAAGGGGCTTGAAGATGTATTTTAAGGCCTAGCTTCCTTACTGTCCGCCATTTTGAATATTTATTTATTTTTCAAAATGGCTGCCACGCATTAAACTTATTTAAATGGCTAGCTGACATCAAACAAACTATAAATATTATATCTTATAAACGTGAAACTTTGCGTTTTTGTTAAATACGCAATACGTTTACGTACGTAATACGTTTCTACAAATAAAGATATATTCTATTCTATTCTAATACATTTTTTTAATGTCATCTAGCCATTTAACTTTTTTTTTTCAAAATGGCGGACCTGGGCCTTTCCCAAAAAAAATTATTTACGATAAATAATTAATAAACGTTATTAATTGTATTCATTTATCCCGACATGTTAGATACGCGATTTGAAACTAACTAAGAATAATGCACCAATCGGAAGCAAGTATTTTTTTGATTAGAATCAATATTTTTGTATAATTATGTGAATACAAGATGGGGGTGTGAGTAAAAATGCAGAAATACATAAAGCCCTATTCAGATTGACGTGAATATCGCGACTGTCGCTCGCATGAGCATTGACAACTTGTCGCGCAAGTCTGTTTTTAACCGAGAAGAAAATGACATTAAACTTTAAAACGGATGTCTGTCAACTTGAATTTTGTTTAATATTATTTTCAGTACATTGTAATGTTATCTGTAATATACTATTAATTTTATTGCAGATAAAAATAAGTATAACTTTAAAATATAATTATGTTAAGATACAAGTGAGCTAAGGTGGTCATTACACTCGAGGCTGGTGTGTAATGGAGCCAAGTAGTGTAAGACCAACGCTCGCGCGTATCATACGACGGTTTTCAACACACTTAATTGCGAGCAAAATAAATATAATGTCATAAACTTATTTTACTATGATTTTGATGGTAATACGGATCACTTACATTTTGTACCTCAGTAATAATTTTAAAAACTGGAAAATAAAATGCAAGTGCGGTTATGGTAATGAAAAAAGAACGCGTGTTTAATAAGCTGCTTTATGAACCTAAAAGCGGTGCAATAAGAGCCACTTTGCAAGCAAGTGTGTTGAAAAAAATTTGTCAGTACTGTATTTAAAATGTTGCAAAAATTGACCTCATAAATCAGTGACAAATATCAGTTCATAAACTTTATGAACTGTCAAATTTGTAGTTTGAGATGTAGATTTGAGTCGACGTAAATCGCATCAGTTTGAATAGAGCTTAATATTTTTTTTGTTATATTTTACTTACTCCTGCAATAAGAGATTAATATATAATATAATTATGTATGTTTTAAAGTATTATTTATGTATTGAATAGTGGATAATGTGGCCTGCTGCTCTTATAAGGATGTAATGTAATTTATTGGTAATTTTAATCATTGTAAATATTTATTGTAATTATATCAGTGGGCGGAGTTACATCATGATTGAAATTAATTTGAAAGCCGACTGCTGACATCTGAGGAACACAATTTCAATATATATCTTTTATTTTACATTTTGTTTCCAACTCCAACTAGCCTAGCTGTTGTCCGCGTGAAATTAGTTTTTCCCAAGAAGTTTCAAATCTCTTTGGTCGCGCGCGCGCTCCCTGTGGAGATCGCATCTTGCATATCGCAGTATATTGCAGATCGCATCAGGAAGTGGTCAAATCCAGAAATACTTTAAAAACAGGTGAAAGGCAAGTGGAGTAGTAAAGTGAAAGGTGTCTACAAATTCGACATTGTCCAACAAGTTTCCGTGGTGTAGCGGTTATCACATCTGCCTAACACGCAGAAGGTCCCCGGTTCGATCCCGGGCGGAAACATACTTTTTGTTTTCAGATTCCTTTATATCTCATCTGATAGAAAGTGAGTGTGAGGGCTTCTTTCACCACTTCCTGATATTGTTGCAGACAATAATCTTAGTGATAAACTAATCTATCAGACAAACTGTGTGATAGACTATATAAAATATATAAGATGTAGGCAATCAGATACCTGTGAAACCAAAAAAATAGGCTATCTGTCAGATAACCTGCAGATAGTGTATCTGGGACTTTATCAGCAGGCGGTGTAAGAGGCCCTGAGACGCTTTAGCGTACTTTCCTAGAATGCCTCTCCTAGATTTAAGTAAGACAATTCTTGGCAAAAAAACTTCGCAGAAGGTATTCAGAAAGACCGAAAATAAACAAAATATTTATTTATTTAAATAACAAGTACATGTCGTATCCAACAAACAATACATGCATTACATTAGTTTACAAAGATAAGTATAATTCACTTCTAACGCTCGGCGCAGACAACGGAAAAATGCGTGTCCGTTCACCTAGCGTACAAATAAGAGATGCTCGAGCACTTTTTGACGTCATTGACAAATGAACCATACCAGCAAAGCCTAAAGTACAAAATCGTTTGAATACCAACACAGACGTCAGAAAGTGTATGAGAATTTTTCCGTTTTGTCTGCGCCGCCGAGCGTAAGAAGATAAAACACCTGTATATATGTAGGGGGCGTCCGATAATTACATGATCTCAAAATAGGGGGGTCCAGATAAATCTCACGTCAACTTTTTAATTAATTAAACAGAATTATACCTGGACATAGACAACATAATTATATGGTATATCCCACGTGAAGGGAAGTCCCACCACTTCTCACCAAGAGGGAGGGGGGTGGGTCCAAATTTAGAAGAAAAAAAACCTAACGTATCGGCGCCATGTACAAAAAATATCAACTCAAATATCAAATAGCAACGTTTTGTTGAAGAGATTGTATACAGCTCGTTCCAAATTGTCCCTTGTCAAATGTTCATTAAACCTATCAGTTTAGTGAGGATGTGAACTGGAGTGTGGATCGCCGATGGCACTAGTTTTCCTATTTTTGTGGAAGTCGTACTGTAACCGCCGGTTTTTTTGTACACTGAATATTAAAAACGACTAGCCTAGAAGGACTCTGTTTCCAATTGGCCATAAAACCCATAAAAAATCAACTCGTTCGCATAGATTGAAATAGTAATACATTTAATCATAAACTTAGTATAAACTTGAATCCTAGGATGCATTTAATCATTGGAATCTTCGCTGTCTCCCTCGTTCTCGCTCTCGGCGTTGTTTTTGGCCTTTTTCTGCATATGCCTGGGCACGCGCAACTCAAACTTGGACACGTGAATCTTTTTGCCGCCAATTTTAGCGTCTTCCGCCATCTTGATCGCCTTGTCTACCGCCTCGGGCCCGTCGAACTCTATGAACGCTGTCGCTGTGAAAAATTATTTTTTTATTGTTAATTAAATTTAAAAGGTCACCGACATAGCTCAAAGAATTGCGAAGCTGAAGTGGCAGTGGGCTGGGCACATCGCCCGTAGAACTGACGGCCGTTGGCGCAGAAAGGTTCTCGAGTGGCGACCACGTATCGGAAGACGCAGTGTAGGCCTCCGACGATCTGGTGAAGGTCGCGGGACCCAGCTGGACGAGGTTAGCGCAGGACCGGTCGTCGTGGAGATCCTTGGGGAGGCCTTTATCCAGCAGTGGACGTCTACAGGCTGATATGATGAATTAAATTTTAAGTATCCGGCTCGAAGGACCAAAAATAACACGAAGTTCATTAATTTTTACCCACTTTAGTAAAACGGTTGAAATTCCAAGCCAACGCATTCGCAGGCAAAAACTAGTAACAAGAAAAAGATTTCTTGTTTTTTTACCCATGGACTTCCTGCCCTTGACGAGATGCCGTATGCTGCGCATCCTGCCGGCGCTGGTGAACACGGAGCTGAGCGCCTGCTCGGTCAGCTCGCCGTACGAGCGCACCACCATCGTCGTGAGCGTCGGCGGCAGCGGCCGCTTCACGCGGATGCGGCCGCCCTCCAGCGACACGTTGTCTTCTTCCAGGGCCTGGAGAGGGGAGAAAGATGGTAGACAGCTGTTATGCTACTTTCGCGCTTTGTATTCATTATTGCATAATTCCAGCCATACTGTATTGTCACAGTACACGGAAAAGGAACAGTATAACGTCTCGGCATCATCCTTGAAATAAATACCTACGCCCGCTCGGCAGACCGCGATAGGGCTGCCTCCTGAGCGTCCCGCGCCGACCGCACGTACCCGCGGAGCACTCGCGACTGATGGTGACCCTGGCCGAGGTGTGCTGGGAATTCGAGGCGCGTGGGTATAACTCACGTTTCGGCCGTTTGTATGACCACGGTGCGGTGTTCGAAGCGGCCATTTTATAGATTTATTTATTATTTTCCTGGTTGTGCTAATACTTCTTCTGTGGTTGTGGCTTTATTCGTCTTTAGGATGACTGGTTCTGCCAATGTCAAGTGTTTAGAGAGACACGGTTGGAGATGGCTTGATGATCGGTGGTTTATATATTTTCTTCATTGAATTTATATTTTGACCCTAAGACAATACTTACTTACCACAGAGGAATTAATAGCACCATAGAATTTACAAAAAAAAATAATCAAATCTTCCAATTTACAGGTAGCTAAAAATGAATTTTAGTCTTAAAATCTCCAATAGTCAACCTTAGTGGCTGCGCCCTCGCTGTAGAAAGTGATTGTGGTTGTGAAGACTGGCTTCGGCTCTTCAGTGGGGTACATTTCTGCAATCCTGAAACAGAATAAATGTAATTTAAAACTTGGAACCTATGTCACTGCGGCCTGAACAAACACATGTTCAACCTCAAGCTCCGGGACACTAAAGTATGCAGTCCTGCCAAGAAGCAGAGGAGATACCATTGCACCTTTTGTGAAAATGTGATGAAGAGATAATGGGAGGAGAATGAGGGGACTGATGCATAAAAGAAAACAAACCTGTGCCAAAAGTGTGCTGACGAAATCCTATCTGACGAAAGCTGCTAGTAAGACGGTGATCACAACAGATCAGTAATGGTTGCAGTGATACAAGGGTGGGTGAAGCCAGAGCCCCATCAGAAATAATAGTATTTAAAACTGATGTCCAGGGGTCGGACAAAAAGTGCGGGTGATGTAAAAATTACGTTATCTTGCACACAGGTGATGTTTGTATTTAAACTTCCGTGTGACATGTAGTAACGAAGTAGTGATAATGAAGTAACAAAACAATCGTAAATAAATCAATGGAATTAATAATACGGGTGGTAGGGTGATGTAGTGAATAAAATAAATTTCACGAAACTTGTTACCATAAGTCTAATGTGTCAGTCAAAAACATACTTACTCATTTCAAGTGGCGATATCGTTTAATAAAGAGGTTGATAAATGCTAAGTGATAATTGTTAATGAAAATCAAAAATACTATTTGAAATCATCCTTTATGTGGTTTGACGTCACCGGCACTTTTTGTCCGAGCCCTGCTGATGTCCTATTAAAATATGATTTCAATAGCTAGGTTTAAAATAGTTATTGATTCTTCAAACCTTGAACAATTACTCTCTATCTGGTACTATTTAGTGTTAAGAATATTAAAATATTAGATCTATCCATTTTTCAGATTAATCTTCATACTAACCCAATTCTTTTAATAAGGCCGAGCTTCCCAAAATGATCAGACAACAGTTTCTTGTAGCTAAGCATGATTTTCAAAGGCAAATTCTCAACTATCACCGAAGTTATCAAGTCTTCTTCAATATCTCCTTTCTTGTCCTTGTTCCACTTCCTCTTTTTCCATTTGACCTTCTCTTTCCCTTCCTCTATTTTCTCCAAATCTGCTGTTTCACTACTCGAAATACTAGCAGTATTCTGGGTCTTTTCTTTTTTACGTCTGTGTTTGTTCTTCTTCTTTTTATCTTTGTCAACCACTGTCATTTCGTCAAGTAAATTGGATAATGTGTGTGCGTTGTCACCGATGCTTAAGTTCTCTAAGTCTTCCGTTATTATATCTGCCTTGGCTTCTTTTTTACGAGCCTTGATTGCTGGTTCTCCTTCAGTTTCCGTTGTGTCTGTTCCTTGGAGAGATTTGGAATGTCGCTTCTTCTTTTTAAGTTTCTTAACCTTGTGTTCAGTGGGTTCGTTATTGTTGCTTTCAGTCTCTATCGGTTCTGAGCTGTCATCCATCTTCTTGTGTTTTTTAATCTTCTTTAGTTTCTTCTTCTTGTCTTCAGGGACTTGATTTTGACTGTCAGGAGCAGGGGAATCTGCTGAAGCATCTATTACAGGAGATTTTGTCTTTTCAACATTTGTTTTTGATTTTTTATATGTCGTCTCCACTTTCTGACTTGCATTTTGGTCAGTGTCCATGTTCTCATTACCTTTGTTCTCCTTCTCTGCTTGCATGTTCTTTTTGAGTTTTTTAAGATTCTTTTTAATATCATCTTTTCTGTTCTTAGATTTCTTATCTACTGTCAAGCAATCATTTGATTTTGTCTTCTTGATGGCTACCTCTTCATTGTCATCAAGCATGAAACTTACTGACTTGTTTCTCTTTTTGGACTTGGGAGTTGATTCATCTAGATTTGCATCCATGGCATCATCATTTGATGATGTTTTCATAATAGACTTGACTTTTGACCCCTGACCGTGCCTCTTCCCGCCCGCGCTGGGTGTGGATGTGGCCGCACAGAGGTTGACAGGCGAGCTCCTGCCTGTAATGTTGTTCAGACTAGCATTTAAACTGCGACCATCGATATTGATAAGAGAAATATCAACAGGTTCATTTTTACTTTTCTTTTTTTTCTTATACGGAGAACGTTCACGTTTCGGTGTGCTAGTGCTCGTTTTTGAACCAAAATTGCTCTCTTTGTTGACACACGCGTCCGATTTGCGCTTTTCTAGCAGTTTAGCTTTTGTTTCTGCCGCGCTTACATACAAGTTAACAAAGTCGTACGATTTGTTATGATTCGTCTTCTCGGCGGGACCCTCCGTCAGGTCAAATGACTTGGATTTCATTGTTTTCATGTGTACCTATCAAAATCTTTTTGATAGAAATTATAGAGTAAAATTCATTCTTTAGACTTTTGTTTCTTTTGAGGTTATGTTCAATCACTCACGTCTCGCTCGCTGTCAACAAATGTCATGCGGCTTTTGGGGGTCGTTCCGAGGCTGCGGTTCTTTGCATTAAGGCTTCATCACACTACACGCGCCGGTTGGATTAGCAACTGCAACGCGTCGCGGTTGTCCTACATAGTAATACAACTAGCCCATTTCGGCGATTCGTCCGAAACATTATTTTTTTAATAAACTCATTTTGAAATCTCAATAAAAATAAATCAACCAAAACTGAAGACTAAGCTGTTCGATTATAAATACCTGTGTCATTTTCTATAAAAGCTTCGTAAAAAAGTTCAATAATTTAATGGCGGATGCGCTTGCGTGATGCCGGGTGCGTGTTATTGCTTCTAGTTTGGCGTCCTTTTGCGTAATATTGTGCTTCGATTGATTTTCGTGACAAATATTAATCCGGTGAGTAAAACATCCCATAATTCACATAGACGTATAACTCCGAGTGCGAGAATGTAAGGTATTTGCTTTCTGTGAGCCATAGGGCTTCACAAATTTTCCTCATGTGGAAAAGCCCATGAAATGGCGCACTTAGTTGGTTATGGTGTATAAATACCTGTGTGATGATAATTCATGCTAAATTTAGCTCTTACTTAACTGTAGAATTTTCGTGAAATTGACATTAAAATGCATAATATGTTGCTTCGCGCCTAAGCGTCACCATCGTGTCCTTGAAGCCACAGTATAGGTAGGTACGTACGTATCCCTACTTGACTGCCTATCTATAGGCCCTAGCTGTTCCTACCAGTAAGCACGTCTCATGAAAACTACATTTCAGATAGCAATGCGGAAAACGAAATGACGGTATCAAAGCGTTGATCCCATAATTCAGGTGTTTCTTGTGTGGGTTCCAGTGAGTAAAGATGGTGGCACCGAAGAGAGGTCGTGGCGCTAAGGCACAGGCAGCGGCGAAGGCACGAGCTGCCGAGGAGCCGGCGCAAGAAGAGGTGACCGAGGCCTCGGAGGCGGTGGAAGGTAACGGCGCCGAGGCAGCAGCGCAGGGGGGCCAGGCGGAGGCCGCGGAAGCTGCTGAAGGCGCGGACAACGCGGAGGGCGAGAAACCAGACGGTGACGCCAAGCCTGAGGAAATAAAAGAAGAGAAGGTGGAATCGGGTAAACTGCTTGTGGAGAATCTCCCGTCAAGCTACCTCTTCGATTACCAAGAGAAACTCAAGGAGCTGTTCTCTAAGCACGGGGAAGTCATTAACGTCAAGTGAGTGAGAATTTCTTCAGATGAGCAATTTTTTTTTAAACGGAATATACTTGCTAACATTCAAATATCAGTCCCTGAGTTATCATGATTTTTTAAAAGGAAATGTATGTCTTTGCTTTATGAGAAATTTAAGTAATTTTTTTTAATGTGATGAGTAATTTTAATCTGAGATGTGTTCTGAGGTGCGCAGCACTCAGAACCCACTGCCTGGAGCGGAGTATTAACAAAAGGAATTTTCTTTCTTTTATAGACGTGGTCCAATCATTGTTACTGAACTGACCACGACTCCGACATTATCGGCAATAGTCGAATTCAAAAACAAAGACTCTCTGGAAAAGGTAAATCAAAGTTTTATACCTAATTTATTTCTAAAAGTCATTGTAGATAATTAGAATTATATTTGCCTTTGTCAGTGTACTGAAAAGGCGCTGTTATAATTATAATGATAAGAGTTCTATTTTCCAAATTGCCTGTTTATGCCGTATTGCCCTGAAGTCATGTGCAGAATGAGTGACTATTTGAATGTTTAAAAAGGCTGGTCTTCTACTGTCGTAGGGACCTATTGGTGACTTGAAACATTTGCTCCAGTAATATCAAAATTTTCAACTAAATTGTTACTGATGTAGTAGATCAGCTGAAGCATACCTCCAGGACACTTTGGGACACCTTTTAGTCACCAAAGTGGTGGCAACTAACCTTGACCTGTTCTTATGACTTTACCATCACTAAGTCTTTAGTTACCATCACTTTGTTACCTAAAATCACTTCCCATTTTTGAATCGTTACAATCACTTCCATCATTGTGTATGTTCACTTGGGTCTTCTAGAATGAGTAGGTTTTTACTGGGTATACTCTTTACTTCTGTCTTCACCTTTGCTTTTCTTTAGACGTGACTGGTCATACGCTGACCCAGTTAACTTGAGAAGTAAGCAAACTGCACAGCTCTAATGCTGTTACTCTTAAATTGTTATAATTGAAGCTAAAAAATGAACTTGTTGTAATCAATTCTGTGTATTTAGACATAAGTTTATATAACCTTTGAGCTTATCCCAATGCTACATCACCGCATGACAAAAATAACCAGGTGAGTTGAATGATATTATACAAATTTATTGTTTATTTGTATCAATTTTATTTTTGGGAAAATCTTTAATAACGTAAATTCCAGACACGTTTGTGAGATTCGTTTTAAGAACTTATAATTCATGTTTTATTGTATAACAATATAAATTCATAAAACTCTTGTGATATAAAATAATTGAATTTTTGTTTAAAAAAATATGTGGGGCAAAATATAGTGCAGGGTGTTTATTTTATTAATCTTAGAATGCAGCGGCGGTGTCACTCGGATATTTAAAAAGCAGGCAGAACAGTATTAATATTTATTTTATTAATGGTAATAAAATGGTAAAACAGTTCTGCTCTGAAACAGAATAAATAATTCTGTAGGCAAAATAAGATTTTGCTTAAAACAGGAATGTGTTTGCAGTGTTGAAATATTATCTTTTTCTCCCAGAAAGAGGTTTGGTAACACATTTTATGTGGCCAATTTAAGACATCAGGGAAGAAAATGTTATTTTACAATTTGAGAGCAGCACCACCATGGTGTAGCCGCTTAAGGCCTTAAATCACATAAAAGGGGGCAAATATAACGTGACTCTGATATGAATTTTGAATGAAAATTTTAAAATAATATGTAGTTGCCTATAAATCTTAGGCATAGGCACATAATCAGCTAAATGTATGGGAGGCAAGAAGGGCCCAGGGGTGGCAACGGCTCAGTGTTACATCGTGTAACGTATCCGAGTGGCACCGGCGCGCGTGTGGTGGTTGGTTGGTGCACTCAGGGTGGTCGGCGGTGTCCGCAGGGCCTGACGGAGGAGGGCACGGTGCTGGACGGCAGCGCCATCTCGGTGGCGGTGGAGTCCCGCGGCGACACCGCCGTGCTGGTGGGCGTGCCGTACGAGGCCAGCACGGATTACGTGCGGCTGCTGTTCGCGCAGTGCGGCGACGTCGCGCACATACATGAGTTCAGCAAGACCAAGTACAAGATATGTGAGTTCATTGCACAACATTTTTAATGTGTACTGTTTGTTGTAACACACTTGTCACATTTAGAACAAAATTACTAAAATAAAACAGATTAAACTATAGTAGCAAACCATATACCGTATAGTCCGCGTAGAATTTCTTGACGGCTGCATGAATATAGTCACAAATTGTTTGCACATCGCTGACAGGGTTTGTAGCGAGATAGTGTGCTACATAGAGATGTCCAAAAACTTGCAAGTTTCATTCAGTTATTCGAATCAATGAACTATTTCTTGTAATGAATGAGTGTCTCTGTTGAACCCCTTTGACACCTCGAAGTAGTCATTGCGCAGAAATCAGCCAACTACACACACCCCTACGAGGACTATATTTCCATCGAGCACAGGTAATTTCTGAGGTGAATTTTCATTACTTCTGCTAAACTGAGGAACTACAACAAATTAATGAATAATTTCTTAAAATCCGTCAGACAACCCTAGCGCTCAGACGACGAGTATGCATTTATTTCAAGAAGACGGCCGAATTGCACTACTGTTCCATTTCTGTATTGTGACTCTGGTCTGGTTTCTCTTTCGCCGGTGTTCCTCATACCCCATCTGAGCTTAATCCTTTAATTATTTTGTGTAAGTTTCATTCCGATGTTTGTTTGCGCAGTGCGCGTGACGTTCCACGAGAAGGAGGCGGTGGAGCGCGCGCTGAAGCTGGACCGCGAGCTGCGCATCAACGGGTTCATGGTGACCGTCTCCAAGTACCGCGACGAGGACGAGCAGAAGCAGCACACGCACAACGTCAACAAGGTTACCCACCCTTCTTAACGGTCACCCTGCTACATGTGGCACGATGACAGCTCGCGTAGAATAGAATTTTTATTTATTTATTTAAAACTTTATTGCACTAATTTGTACAAAAGGCGAACTTAATGCCAATGGCATTCTCTACCAGCTGACCTTTGGGCCATTCAGATAAATTAGTGGTAGGCGCAAAAAGATAGTTTAGTTTATTTAAAACAATATGATAATATAAAACAGTAATATATGATAATTAACTACATACACTACAAATTATTAATAAATAAAAATACTTTTATTACATAAATATATACATAAATATATTAAATACATAGATACTATTAAAATATTATAAATAAATCAGACTACAAATACAATAACAATTTGGAAACAAGTAAATGTGAACGATGACTACATTTATGTCCGCCAGAGACGCTATGAGGACCCCAACAGATGCTCACGTACCAGTTTTTTAAACTGGAATCGACTTTCAGCTTTTCGGATTTGTTCCGGGAGTTCATTCCACAAGCGCGCCGCGTGTACCGTGAAAGAGTAAGAGAAGAAATCGGTGCGGTGACTTGGTATACCAAGTCGAAGATTATGGGAGGATTTCCCACGGGAAAACCCTTAGTAGACGTCAGAGACACAATTCAAGGCTCCAGTGGTGTACTAGTTCACGACATCGACGGTCGCTGTATGGTAAACGTTCCATCGATGGGTCACCAGCCAGAGTACATCCTAACGATGGTACGCTGCATACGGTATCACCGCTACGTCACCGTGGGAGACAGAAACTTACGATAGTTGAGGAATATAGAATCAAAGGCTCAACATTCAACTTTCTTGTCATAGTACCAAGAGCTCAATTTTGGCAAAACGGCAGATAGCTGTATTTGATATTAAATGCCTCAAAGGTAATGGATATACGATGACATGATACATACATACATTAATATTCTTGTGTAAAAAAATTGTATATTTATTATTTAGCTAGCTATAATAGTCCTGAAGCTCCCATCTGCCGGTATGATACGAGTCCAGTTCAATTTTAAATAACAAGTATGTGTATGGAATCTCTATTTATTTGAGATATTTCTTCTAGTCAAACCACAAGGGTGTCAAATTTAAAAACAAAATGAGAAGCTTGGTACTCTCATGTATAGTTCCCATAAGAGTTTTTTTTGGCAGCTGTGTGAAGTTGCATGATTTCTGCCCAATGACTTTTATATGTGCGGGGGGGTTCAATAGAGACGCTCATTCAATTGCAAGAAATAGTTCAATAACACATATAGCATAGACTATAAACACTGTCAGCACTCAGTGTTGTGCAAATAATCTGTGACTATATTCATTCAGCTGCCAAATAATTCTACGGAAACTATAGTCGCAAGCCAGTCGTGATGGATAAATAAATAAAATACAATAAAAATAGCCTTTCTTTTGCTGTATCTCATTTGCTAAAAGTAATGTTTCTAATTTATTACCTACTTAAATTACTTACTAGAGGCCTATTTCCGGGCATAGGGCTCCCACAAAAATTCCCATTCCTTTTTTTCTTCCGTTTTCCTGGTCCATATGGCAGGTGCCATGTAGTCGTGATGCATACATAATTATATTTGTTTAATCACTGCTCGACAGGATATGAGGAAAGCGCGTATTGCAACTTACCCTGTTTACTTCACCGATGAAATTATAAGGGACATCGAAGCGAAGGCGGAGTCCCACCGCGTGTGGAAGCGGCAGCGCGATGACGTCACCTACGAGTCGTTCAAACAGCTCCGCGCTAAAGTGAAGGCAGCCGTAGACGAGGCCCGTAATGCCTACGAGGCTCAACTGCCCGCAAACAAAGATGAGCGTCCGCCATCCAACGATAGAGATCCTGAGCATTCCACCAGTTACGACTTGGATCAGTTTTTCACCGACAATTTCGAGACTCAGATTTCCTTCGACAACTACGATGCTCAGTTTCCCAACAACTACGACGCTCAGTTTCCCAACAACTACGACGCTCAGTTTCCCAACAACTACGATGCTCCGTTTTCCTTCGACAATTACGACGCTCAGTTTCCCAACAACTACGGTGCTCCGTTTTCCTTCGACAACTACGACGCTCAGTTTCCCAACAACTACGGTGCTCCGTTTTCCTTCGACAACTACGACGCTCAGTTTCCCAACAACTACGATGCTCAGTTTCCCAACAACCACGATGCTCAGTTTTCCAACGACAACTACGATGCTCAGCTGTTCACCATGTGGCAGGTATGCCGGCAACGGACGGTCCGGGGTGGCGCGCGGAGTAGAACGGCGGGGCGGTTGTAACACTATTCGTGTAAGTTCTGTATTCAGGAGGTGAGCTCTCACGCGCCCCTGATAGAAGGACATACGATATTTAGGTTGAGCGATGGCACAGTCGATCGCACGTCAGTGGAAACCTTGACCTTGAGCTGGCCTAGCCTATTGGGGAGTCTCAAGACTATACTGGTTTTGTTTCCACTGACGTGCAGTCGACCGTACAAGCGCTTGCTAGGGTTTTGTCTTGCGAAATATGTTATGGTGTTGATCATACCTGAGATACAATGTGGCATTCCGAATCAGAATGGGACCTTATGGCGAACGGTGACACAATTAGGTCACTATAAATATAACCATAGTGTAGGAGGTTAATTTTTGGATCTATGGTTATTTTCACTGCTGTAGATAACTCATTTCCGCCACAAGCTCCCTTTTGAATTTGAACGCCACATACATTTAATTACACTCTCTTGCAATGAATTCGGCTCAGAAGGCCTTTTTCATATAAACAAGGTCACTTTGAGCTCTCAGATCTCCGTCAGGGTGCATGAGATCTGATGGTGGCTGGCCACAGTACGGGTGGAGGAGGTCCAGAGTGCCGTGTGCACGCAACTGATCATGCAAGCCGTTTTCACCACAGACTGATCAGAATCCTGCGCATGCGGTTTTCCATACATTCTGATGCCATTCTTTAAATAAATAAATAAATAATGTTTGGACAAATTTACACACGGCTGTTTAGTCTCAAACTAAGCCGAAGCATGTACATGGGTACTCGACAACTGATAAACATACTTAAATACTTATAAATAAATACTTAAATACATACAAACACCCAGAATCCGAAAACCAACAGATATGCTCATCACACAAATGTTGGTCTTGGGTGGGAGTCGAACCCACGACCCCTGGCGCAGTAGGCAGGTTCACGCCAACAGGCCAGTCAAATTTTTTCTATTCTACTATTCTAGATCTTTTTTGTTCCGATTTGTTTATGGTGAAAACGGCTTGCCCGATCAGTGAGGTGTGTATGGCTCTCTGGACCCCCTCCATCCGTACTGCGGACAGACGTCAACACGTCTCACCCAAACCGTTCCATGACGGAGATCTAAGGGCGCAAAGCGATCTTGTTTGTATGAAAAAGGCCTCCTCGCCCGAATTAATTGCAGCCGAGTGTAGTTAAGATTCTGTTTTTAAGTAGACCTTAACCGGAGTCCTAGCAGTGACGCTAGTAATTGTAAATTCCTTGAATACAGATGAAAAAACCTAGTGTTTCCCGCTCGGCCGTCTCTCCCAACGCGTTCTACCCGGGCTATGCAGCTCGTCGCTATCAGACGCTGCGTGTCTTGCGCTCGGCATACGCTTGATTATGTGGACACATGATAGTTTCATAAAAAAAACTTAGTAGTTATACGTCGAGTAGCGATCTGGTAGGATTATTTGCTGGACTCGTATGATACCGGGGGCGCGGAGAGCTCCGCCAAGCGTTTCGGGCTCATTTACATTGGTGAAAATAAACATGGGAGATGTTAGTTTATTCACATTAAAACAATTCTGAACGATATTACCAAATGCCAACCATAACCAAAAACGTTATGATGCATGTACCTCCGCCAAACTTCCCGCCTTACCACCTTATTGCGGGCGGCTACTAAGCGCCGAGTGACCACCTGTAAGGCCATTGTCCTCGTTGAAAAATAAAACAGCGAGCGAAAAGGGCTTAGCTACGATCGCCACATGCAAGCAACAAAAATTCAAAACTGGTAAGGCGAGAAGTTTGTTGATAGTACACGTTTGGCAAACCTTTACAAACGCAAGCCAAACCCCTGCTCTACACGTTTGCGATTGTAAAGGTTTGCCAAACGTGTACATGCATCATAATGTTATTGGTTTCTGTTTCTCATGCTGTAAGAGGCTTTCTAAACAAGAGATTGCTTGCAGCGTTGATACAATGATACGTTGGTTGATACAGATGATTTCTTGGTACAATGTAAATGAGAATTGAAATTCAATTTCATTGGGCCCTAGCGCCGCTCAACTCCGCGCTCGGGGCTGCCCGAATGTGTCTAACATGTTTCTACTTCCGTAGAATTTTTTGGCGGTTGAGTGAATATAGTCACAGATTGCACATCTCTGACAGCGTTTACCGTCTATGTGTGTATGCGTAAGCTACACAATGTGATACAACATAGAGATGTCTCCAAAACTTGAAAAGTTTGATTCGGTTGATCAAGTCAATGAACTTCTTGAAACTGAATGAGCGTCTCCAGTGAACGCCCCGCACAGCTCCCCTTTGACGCCTATAATTAGTCATTGCGCAGAAATCAGCCATCTTAACACAACCACAGAATACGTAATAGTAAGAACCGCCAAAAAATTCCACGGGAACTGTACAGTCGCGCCACTTTGGGTAAATACGACCATATCTTGCCCCTACTAAATGACAATTAAGACGTATACACGTCACCGACACTGTACGTGCGTCAACAGACGTGATTTTTATTATTATCGTGACAAGGTTGGTCAGTTTGTCAAAGTGGGCCAGAATTGTTTTGCAAGGTGCAAGGTAGAATTTAGCTAAGAAAAAATGAAAGTACAATTGTAATGCTTGACATTCTAAGAAAACCAGGAAGGTTCGAATCTCTTTGGTGGCGCGCGCTCTCCCTATGGAGGCTGCATCTTGCATATTTAGTATGGGAACCAATGGTGCCACTTACAGGGGGGGTGCGGACAAGAGAGCGGTGTAGCGGGAGGAGGTTGCTAATACAAATTTATATGGAGTTTGAAAATGAGAATGTGTGAGTGAGTCACAGTATTGTCATACATATTTGACACGATTTTGACACCCATAGAATGCTTCTTTTACGCCTCTTTAAGGGGCCGCGAACACGAACCAAAGAGATCTTAAACTCTATGAAAAATACTGAAATAATTATAAAATCCCTGACATGCCTGCTCTGTTAGGCTGTGGTCATATTATTATGAATTTAGATTATATATACGGAGGCTTCTAATTCAAAAGTTTGATCCGTCAGTCTGGTATTCAATATTTCATCAGTCACCGCCAGACTGACGAAAATTATCGCTAAATACTTAAAATTTCATCAGTCCAGATCAGTATGTCTGTCATACCCATACTGATGGATCAATAGTTGTTATGATAAAGTTTTTATTACTGCTTTTTTAATTCTACGTTTTAATGAATAACTTTGTGTACCACTTTCATATTTTTAATTATTATTTTTTGTCTGTACCTATTCCTGTGGCAAGAAATTTTATTTCTTCTTTATGTCAATCTGATGGTGTAACCTTCGTCTAACAAGCGCAATGTCGTGCACAGAATAAGCGGCAGCACCCGCAGAACGCGAACCGGAACGCGCAGAACGCGAACGCCAGCGCCAACTCGACGCCGCCCGCCAACCGCGCCAACAACTTCCCGCGCCCGCGCGGCGCCGCCGCCTTCAACGCGCGCGCCAACTTCCGGGGTGAGTTGGCCTAATAATATCTGTGGCTTAAATAATATTATGTATCTTGAATAATTTACTACTATTTAAAATGTTATTGCACTTAATTGTACAAATGGCGAACTTAATGCCAATGGCATTCGCTACCAGCTGACCTTTGGGCCATGCAGTTAATTAGTGGTAGGCCCAAAAAAAGATTGATTTTAGAAAACAATGTTATATTAAACATACGACTATAAATACTATAAATAAATAACAATATGATGAGATTGAGCGAAGCGAAAGAAGTGTGTCAGGGTCGCGATACTTGGCGCTCCGTTCCTTCTGCCTACCCCGCCAGGGGCATAGCATGAAGATATGTATGTATGTATAACAATATTAGTAAGTAATAATAAATAATGTGTGTGCGGCAGGCGGTCGCGGGCGCGGCGGGTTCGGCGGGCGCGGCGGCGCGTTCCCGCGCGGCGGGTTCGCGCCCGTCAACGCGTACATGCCGCCGCAGGCCTTCATGGGCCGCCCGGTGAGTCTCCAGGGAGGTTCCACCATTACCATTTCATCAGTTTGATCCATCAATCTAGTATTCAGTATTACATCAGTTACCGTTACGAAAATTATCGAAAATATTTTCATCAGTCCAGATCAGTATTTCGTCTGTCATGGAATGCTGTATGACTGATTATCAAACTGATGAAATACTGATCGTGTAACCTCTGTGTTACTTATACCAATCGTATTACATTTATTTATTTAATAATAATAATAATAAAGCCTGTATTTACTACAAAAAAAATTTACATAGGTACTAATTTACATTTTTTTTATCACATTTATTTATTTAGCAAACAACAAATGAATACATAATATATTACTGATACATAGGTACTCCTAGAAGAGACACGGTGCTGCAGTGACAGCCCACAAAGATTGAAGCCTATTTTCGGGCTAATTACATTCCTTTAGTATTACTTTATTTGTTGTAGAAGAGATCTATCCTAATATTAAGTATATATATGTAATTTATATAATATTTATGGATATAAAATATTAAAATACATATATACTTATAAATGTAGACCTTCATTTTCTGTAGTTTAGCGTGTAACTATATAGTAACTTTGTCGTTACAAACCTTGAAAAGCATGAAGGTAATCACTACTATGGAATTAGGCTGTGTTTTTGAATTGGACTTGCTATCTATTTCCATTGGGTGATGTTTTTTTTTGTTTACATTCATGCTAAGTGAAATGTTTGAAAGTGTTCAAGATATACCAATGTTTCCTTGTTACTAATTATCCGATATTTTTAAATGAACAGTCAGATAATTACCGGATTAAGTGAATTCAATTTAATTTGAATTACTTTATATTACAGTTTTTAATTTTACGCCGGTATGCATTATTTTTTTACAACCTTTAAAAAATGGTTTTTCTTTTTTTGAAGTTTGTCTATTCAGGAGCAATGCGCAGCTTCCAAACTATCTGAACATTTTCGACGTTTATTTTCTTAAGACTGTATTTTTTTGCAATAATTTTCAATATAATGCTTTTTTTATTTATTTCCACGCATGCTTTTTATTTTCAATACACGAAACGAGTGCATAGAAAAAATGTGCAAAGAAATGCAGTTCAGTACATTTGGATGTTGAAAAGAATATGTAAATAATATGTAGGTGTGCTGCCATCTTTGCCATTAATATGTGTTCTGTGCATTCTTTTCAGAACTACTTCTAGTTGAAGTTAGCAAGAGTCGAAGCAGGTAACTTACTCGTCACTCTAGTCACGTGTTGTGTCGAGCGTGTGTTTAATAATAATAATAATTAAAGTAATGTTTTTAACCGGGCAGATAAGTAATCGTATTTTGGTAGCTAAAAAAATAGAATTGGGTATCAAAATTAATAGGTTGGGACCTAATTTGAGCATCATAATATCTCAATTTTGGTTTCATTTTAATGCCTTTGTGGGACTCTTATAATTATAGGCGGAAATCAAGTATTTTTTTGGCAACTGAATTTATGTATGGGAGTCATTTTAAGGAGACCATTTTATTTAAAAAAGGGCATCTAATTAATTAACAATTGAAATTCTTTTAAAATATTTGGGCAGCAAATAATGTAACATGTGCATATAAAATTTTCATGTCAAGCAACTTCACTGAGCACTCATTTAAAGGTAAAAAAGAGTAGGTACATAAAAATGACTTGTATTAAAAATTGTAGACCCACTGGTACAGTCGACCGCACGTCAGTCGATACGTTTTGACCTTGAGCTGGTCTAGCCTATTACGGAGTTTTAATACTATGAGGGACTAGTTTATACTGGTTTAGTTTCTGACGTGCGGTCGGCTGTACAATGTAATAGTTGAATAATACGATACGAAAGTGCTTATCGAGTGTAAATCTCCCAGCAGGGCGGGTTCATGAACGACGGACAGCGGCCGAACAAGCGGCTCCGGATGTAGGCGCCTCGCGCGGCCGCGGAGCCCTACCAGGCCCCCGGCGGAGCCCCACCAGCTCCCTCGATGTCAGTGTGTGTGTGTGCGCGTCCCAGAGACTGTTGACCGGCGAGCCGACCCGCCGCCCTATAAATCTAGCTAATTCTATTTACTAAGTACATGACGTGACGATGTAAGTGTAAGCTATTGTCTTTTTGACAGGTAATAAATGTATTTACTAACGTTGGTGGTTTCGTTTAGTAATCCATACACGACATCATCATCATCATCAGCCTGCACTAGTCCACTGCTGGACATAGGCCTCCGGCGTATAGGTACATACGCCGTGAATCAACAACGTAACAGAGTAGTCTAGACAGGAATTGGCGTCAAAAAGAGAATATTTATTCTAGTTTTGAATTGAATCCATACTAATATTATAACCTTCAGTGTGTGGTTACCAAAGAGATCTTAACTCTATGGAAAATTCAATATGAAAAAAAAACAAATGAAAAGAATCTGTCATAATTGGGAAAATACCAAGAAAATACCTAAGAACAAGGATCCCTTAGAACAGACGCTAAAAAGGGACACACTTATTACAAAAGTGGTAAGAGTAAGCTAGACAGATATAATAATCTACATACATTATAGCGAATTTTTTACAAACATTTTTTTACGAACAAGCCATAACTGTCAACAAACAACAACCCGACTAAAACAGATAGTGTTTGTTCAGTTTAGGGTTCATGATTTCTCGAGCTTTTCAATTTCTCGGGTCTCGAGAATTCTCGAGGCTAATTTCTCGGGTCTTCTCGGGTTGCCGAGAAATTTACATTTACGTACGTTTTCTCATATTATTTGGTTTCAATAACGTCAACAAATTCAGTGGTTTTCCTCTCAAATAAAAGTATCAAATTAATTATAAAACTCTTATTGATTATATTCAAAAACGGTCAGTGTGGACAAAAGGGGGCGCAATGAAAAAAACTTTCACTTTCAAACCAAATTTCACTTTTTTTTAATCCGACGCTGCCCTGGCGTTGTTGGCGTCAGAGTGGACCAAACAGCACCATTTTTGGCTGGTTATTTAGAACTTATAAACAAAAGTAGCTTCTATTAAACTAAAGGTCAAGCGCTGCTTTGGCCCGCGCCGCCACGCAACACAACAAACGGCGATTTAATTTCTATATACGAGTAGGTACATGATTTCTCGAGTTGTCGACTTTTCTCGAGCTTGATTTCCCGGGAACAAAGCCCAACGATTGAATGAATGAATGAACCCTAGTTCAGTTTGACCCCGCCATATAAGAAGCGTCTTTAAAATTATTGGGGTACAAGACTATTGCTATTTCATGCTATACGTTATACTACGCTTTGTAAAAAATCTGTCATTTTTAATTTTGTTTCTAGATTCTAGATGGCGCTGTACGAATTGCTGAAAAAATCGAATAGAACGTGTAAAAAACTAGTCTTCTATAAAGTAACCTTTTTTTTTAACGCTCGTGCAGCCACATGCATTATAGTTATAGTGCTTATTATAGATGGGAAAAATAGTTACGAAAAAGGAACAAGTGGTCGACAGTGGGCCGCCAGCCTCGTCGCGTGCCGCCGCCACATCCGGCCGGCTGCCTTCCTCATGGCGGAATTCCTGGTGTCGGTATATTACCATTCAATATACAACAAAAACACCACAGACTTAGACACTGGATAATATTTTTTTCTTTGCTTTCTTCACTTCAGCTTGCTAATGCTTTCGGCTATGTCGGCGACCTTAGCTATCCATCGGATCTCCTCATTGCGGATCCATATCCTTCAAAGAAACTTAGTCCTTTCCATAGCTCGCTGAGCGACCTTAAATTTGTTTTGGTTCGGTTAGAGTAAAGTAGTTTTGGTATTTGTAAAATAAATGCGCTTCAATGAGCCTACGGAATCCTAAAAAAATTGAAGCCGCACAAGCGTTGAGCGATGGCTAGAAGTATATACCTATATGAATTGTTAATGCAAATTTTTACGACGCGGCATTTAGAAATTACACTCGTCACCTTCGATCATAAATACACAGATACCGCATCAGTGCTCAAATAGTACGACAGAAAAGTGCTTATATAAACTCTAAGCATTGTTTCGTTTCATTGCAATATACGAGTACGTCAATCTGAACTATGTAGTAGGTAGATGGTAGATGTTCGCATTAACGTAATTCGATTATGGTCGTATTTAAGTGCTATATGCATAGGTGCCACATGCCGCCCAAACCAGGATTTTATCGCGAATTATGGGCATTATTAAACAAGGATAGGACAATCATCATCATCATCATATCAGCCTGTAGACGTCCACTGCTGGACAAAGGCCTCCCCCAAGGATATCCACGACGACCGGTCCTGCGCTAACCTCATCCCATCAGGATAGGACAATAATTGACCTGAATATTGATTAATTACCTAAAGAATTATTCACAATTATAACTTCTATGCCAGGGCCAACATGTACGTACGGTGGACCGCACGTAAGTGGAAATTATATTACCCCCCCCCCCCCCCCCCTATAGTATTGAAACTCCCTAATAGGCTAGGCCAGCTCAAGGTCAAAGTGTGACCACTGACGTGCGGCCGACTGTACAAATTATGTGTCCCCGCGCCCATCGGAAATCGAAGCCACGACCACCCCACGAGCCCAATGACTAAACCACGATGCGAAAATAAGTTCGAATTCTGACGAAGTTCTTTATCTAGATAATAAATATGATCGAAGCTCATTACATTCACATTTAACCGTCTTGTTACCGGGATGCTGTCCGCGTCGCGTGCGGTGCGCGTTATTATAGTTACAGCGCGCCGCGTGCGCGCACGCACTCTGTTAGTAAACAAAATTAAAAAATGTAACCATGAAGAAAACAGTTTGTTTAATCCTTTTGTCTTTGGTACTAGCTGACAGCGCGCGAGTGGATTCGCGCCAAAAATCGAATAGAAAAGAATCGCGCTCGAAATTCGCGCGAAGTCGATTGAACCGCGGGGAATCCGTGGAGAATCTGTTCAATGTTTACGATCCGTCGTTTTTGGCTGTTGTTTGGCCGAAGATAAGCAACGGCGTGCATTTGTTGTTGAACCGGCCGTGCTGGGAGGATGTCGGTGAGCTTTACAAGGATTTGTCCGACGGGAGAGCTTGGGCTTACAGTGGTAAGTACATAAACGTCTGTAATGTGCACCTAGATCAGTTCAGTAGATTTTTCAACACAAGTGGCTCGTATTGCAGTTACAGTTTTTACTTTTTGTCTAAAATAAAATTGTAAACAATGCCGCTAGCGTTTTCGGTACCTTTGGCCCAGGTCAGACCCGGGGCGGTCTCTTTGACACGTAGTATTTGTATTTTGTATTTTTTATCATAATGTTTTATATCAGTTTTTTGTGCCTCCATAATAAATTATATTAATTTACAGATCGACCTGAAAATTACAAAATCATTAAATTGTAAACATTTTTAACATAGAGTTAGGACCTCTCTGGTGGGTGCCCGCGGGGAATTCAGACATTCCTGATTTTTGCAGCTAACGGGTAATATCCCGTAGTATCTAATACAATTTATATTGGACATAAAATCTCTTTGCTGCGATTTTTAAAAACTGTAAAATAAAAAGCACGCGTTTAATTTAAGACAAGGGTTAATTAAAGTATGATACTTAAAATAATCAAATTACTTATTTTTGTCATCAAATTGAAATTAATTTGTGTTATAAAATATTCCGTAGACTGTATGGCGGTTTAGTCAATGCCTCTCCTCCCATCTGCGCGCGCATATAATTCAACCACGGGCACAGTGCGCGGAAAAAGAAATCCGCGCGGCATTTTTCCCAAATAATTGTCTAAAATAAGTTTATGAATGAATATTTTGTCCTTTCAAGTGTGTTTTTTATACGTCGGACATATGAAACGTGTGAGCATTGTCTTCGTTTACACTATCGGCTACCAACTTAGCTCACTTGTATCCTATTGTACGGTCGACCGCACGTCAGTGGAAACAAAACCAGTATAAACTGGTCTCTCATAGTATTGAAACTCCCTGATAGGCTAGGCCAGCTCAAGGTCAAAATGTTTCCATTGACGTGCGGGTCGACTGTACCTACTGTTATGTTATTACACAAGTAAATACTTACTTAAATAATTACTTACAAGTAATTTATTTTTTGTTACTGTATAATGATGGATCGACTTACCGGTAAGGTAATAAAAAAAATTCGCTAACGAACCACGTTTGCCAAAAATGGCGAAGTGCGTGTCGGACAATGCAAAGTATACGGTTCCGTATTTTACAGGATTCTCCTCGTGACTTGAAAACAAAATTAATTATGTAGGTAATTGGTAGGCGGCATCTATCGGAGAACCAATAACCGTTTGGGTAGACGAGTTCTCGAGTGGAGACCATGCGTGGGCAAGCGTAGTGTGGGAGCCCCTCGGCTAGATGGAGTGATCTGCATGACGCGGCTGGCAGTGACTGGTGCGGAGAACCGAAGATCGGGTTTTGTGGCGTAAATTAAATAAATCTTTATTTGTCTTTTGTAAACGCAGTTTACAATCGTATTTAGCTAAGTAACACATGTAACGGGTTCAAACTATAACACGTAGAAAGATACAAAAACATCTACGATAGCTATTATACATATTTATGATGAAAAGACAAAAAGGTCTAGTCTTTCAAATATTTCCGTTCAAGCTAAAAGTTCAAGAGCGACGGACTGGACCGTCTCGTAAGGGTTTCTTAACGGAACACGGATCTCTAAAAATGACAAATTACTACAATTCACTCTTAATTTAAGTCAATCGCTGCCTACCTAGTACAAATATATTTACAATGTGATAAATGTCTCTAATCACGCGTGTCGTGAGTTCGAACGAAAGTCGGCCATTATTTTTTACACAAAACCGGCCGCGCGGCTTTCTTCGCCCATTATATTACTATAGTTATAATGGCCGCAGGGAATATTGATTTGTTCCGGTAATTATATCAAAACGAAAGTTGCTTTACAACCGGTGTAAGTGTCTATTATGATTTGTGAATCGAGTACCTATATCATGTTTTAATGTTATTGAAATGTGCCCCTAAAAAAAACAATTAGGTATCAGACATAGTGGCAAAAATCCAAAGTGTTGTTTAATGATCGTTTAGGTTCGAATACAGAGATAGTAGGCAGGGGAGGCGCAGGGGAGGCGGGTGCATAGAGCAGTGGCTCTCGTGTGTACCCGTCCAAGCGTGGACGTTGATAGGCTGATGAACGATTCAGACTATTAGTCGAAATGTCCCATCCCTCAACTCCGCAAAACGAACGCATTTACGAAAAAACGGACGCATTTTCGTGGTTTCACTGAAGGCAGACAGAAATCAGTAAATAAGTAGGTAGTAGGGATTCTGCGAATTATAAAATAAACTTGACTCTCGATCGATGGGGATTTCGAAAATACCAGCAATGTTGTTAATTCGCAAAATCCTTACTGATTTCTTTGCGAGAAACCCGCCGATTTTCTCTGTGCATAGACTATTTGTGGTTCCATCCTAGAAGCATTGTCCACGTAATTCTTGTAAAAAATCTATACCAACAATGTATTTAATATGCGTGGCGCGTGCACAGATAAAAACGATCATGATAACACACACCACGGCTATTAAAATCAATTATATACCAACAGTTATGATATATGCGTACTGTTTTATTACGTTGGCGCTAAGGGAGGTTTTGGTCTGGCATTCGACGCGAGCGAGAGTTATGTCGTGCTGCCCGGCCATTTGCAACAGTCTCCAGTAGTGAAAACGTTTGCGGTTTGTTTACTAAAGTTTAACTGTAGGTACCTACCCCATAGAGTTTAGATCTCTTTGGTGCGTGCTCGCGGCCCCTTAAAAAGAAAAAGAAGCATTCTATGGGTGTCAAAATCGTATCAAATGTATGACAATACTGTTACTCACTCACACATTCTCATTTTCAAACTCCATATAAATTTGTATTAGCAACCTCCTCCCGCTACTCCGCTTCCTTTGTCCGCACCCCCCCCCCCCTGTAAGTGACACCATTGGTTCCCATACTAAATATGCAAGATGCAGTCTCCATAGGGGAGCGCGCGCGCCACCAAAGAGATTCGAACCTTCCTGACCTACCCTCACTATTAGAAAGAAATGCGAAAATAAACTGTTATTCCATGTTTTTATGAATTTTACGGCTCTGGAAACCAAGTCATTTTAAGCCATTCATAGTAGGTACCCTACCCCAAATGAAGTCTGTTTTAATTCCAGCCGTGGACGCGTCAGGTCGCTACGAGGGCGGCCTGCTTGAGGGCAACAGGTTCTGGCTCGGCTCCAAGAAGCAATGCCTTCAATTAGTAAGTCAAACATTCATTTCACAGTTCACCAGTTTATTACGAATTAAAGTGTCCGTTGATATGATTAGTAAATATTTCAGGATAGTAACTACCTGGCAAGGGAAGGCAATGATACTGTCGACGAGTTTCAAAACGACGACTATCTCAATGTAATTCTGCGTCGAGAGAAACACTTTGATGGCGGTAAGAAAACAAAGCTGTAGATCAACTTCAAATTTGAAATGAGGGCACACCAAAATAGAATGACTTTCTGATGGCAGGCGCAGAAGAATGGCGCTCACTGCTGCAACGAGACGAACTCATGCAGCGGTTGGTCGCTGCCGACCACGCACCCCCGCATCGCTTGGCTTACACCGCTGTGCAGCTTCTCTTGAACCTCACGAAGGTAACCATGGCCGAGGTCAGTAGAACTTCACACCTAAGAAGCGATGGTAATAAAATAAAACTGCACTTGTAGTACCTATATAAATATACAATAAAAGACTGGAGTTGGACCTACAATTCAGCCCTGTGGAACACTATCAAAATGTCAATATATTGTTACGAAAATTAGGTATTTCAAGCGAAATGCAAGTCAAATGCATCAGTTTCGATAATATGCGTATTTTTATTTGAGATCAATTGTACATTAATTTACTTCAGGTATTATGACTCAATTGGTCGTGGTTTAGATAATCAGATGCTTTGCTTTAAACTTTATCACACAGATTTTAATGCCACCAAATACGTATATCCTGTATTTTAATTTCAGTCCTACGATATAACACTAGGCGTGTGTTTACCTCGCTCCTGCACTCCTGACGACATCTCATCAATTATCAACTTTTCCATAATGCTCAACGACAATTTCAAATCCAATAAAACCATACCGAGGGTGGTCAAGATAACAGAGTTGAGACAGGTTGATGACTACTATGATATAAAAACAGATACTGGCGCTATTTTGCTAATATGTGTTACTATTATTTTAATAATCATAACAGTGACAGCAACAATGGTGGAATTTAAGTTGATCAAATGTAGACCACATAACAACAAATCCATGAGCTTTGATTTGCAAAAGTTTAACAATACTTTTGATAATGAAAATAAAGGCTCACACGACAATAGAAGGCACACTTGTAATACCCTAACACGGAAGGAATCGAACGTAGTAGACATGGAAACGTTAACAATAAACAATATTAATAACTCGAACAACATAAATCTACTGACAGTGAAGAAAGTTACTAAACCTAACGCAATGCCTCCCTCAATTACGCTCGACGTAGTGTCTATGGAGAGAGTTTCAGGCAGTTGCAAGAGATGCGGTAAGTACAAGAAACAATGCAACAACAATCCGAGGCAGATGGACAACCTTCCGGCGTGTCCTAGAGTCAAATCCTTCGCAAGCCTCACAGAGCAGAAGAGAGAAACAAATCTTACCAAGAGTCTCCTACTGTGCTTCTCCTTGAATTACAGTTGGAAGAGGATCTTCAATACAAACATGGCGAATAAAGACTTGTCAATGATACACGCATTAAAGATCATAGCGACATTCTGGATAATATTCGTGCACGTTGCTATGATAGCCAGTTTCGTGTCAGGTAGGTTCTACGACGTTCTACTACAATTTTAGTTTGGGAAAACGTAACAGAACCATGTTCAATTTTATTGTTTTTTTTTACAGAGAACGGCGGTGACATTAATGAATACAACAATGCGTATTACATATTGGCTACGGGTACTTTAGCTTTCGACACTTTGTTTTTCGTTAGGTAAGTCCTAAAGTTTTCTAAAAGACTAAATATACTCTGTAGATTTGATGTTATAGTTACTACTGATCAATAATCAACATATACATTTCTATTGTTAACTTTCTTTAAAACCTCTTCAATAATCTTACTTCTCAGTATCCTATCGTACGTTCTCACGTCATTTTTATCAATCACAGTGGTTTGTTCAGCGCGCACCACTTCTTCTACCTGAAGAGTCAATACACGGTGGAGGAGCTGGTCAGTTTCGGCGGCACGTGCGGCCAGATCTTGCAGTTTGTCTGTTTCGTCACCAACAGAGCTATCAGGTATAGTATTAAGTTGATCTTCTCTTTGTCATTTCTCTCATCATCATCATCATCATATCAGCCTGTAGACGTCCACTGCTGGACAAAGGCCTCCCACAAGGATCTCCACGACGACCGGTCCTGAGCTAACCTCATCCAGCAGGGTCCCGTGACCTTCACCAGATCGTCGGTCCACCTTGTGGAAGGCCTACACTGCGTCTTCCGATACGTGGTCGCCACTCGAGAACCTTTCTGCCCCAACGGCCGTCAGGTCTGCAGGCGATGTGCCCAGCCCACTGCCACTTCAGCTTTTTTGACCTATGTCGGTGACCTTGGTTCTCCTGCGGATCTCCTCATTTCTGATTTCTCTATTAGATACATATCTTTCAATTAAATGCCTAAAGCTTCTTCTTCATTCGTTTTCGATCTTATTCCTTCATCTATCGCATTCTTATTCTTAGACGGGGGTGGCAGTCCCTGCACCGACTCCACGAAGACGGGAGTTTTGTGCATCATCTATCGCATGTCCACTATTATGTTGTGTTCCATCAGGTTGCTGCCTTCGTACGCCTTCGCAATCCTCCTGACAGCGGTGCTGTCGAGGGCGTCGAGCCGCACGTCCCCGCTCGCGCTGCCCGAGGGAGACGACCACAACTGCGACGCGTACTGGTGGCGGAACCTGCTCTATGCCACTACAGTCTTTCCGAGGAAGGAGCAAGTCAGTGGATTTTTGTCTTTCTGTTATGTGTCTCAGAGGCTATTTTTAATGCTAACTATATCATCATCAACAGCCTATTAATCTCCCCACTGCTGGGGCTTAGGCCTACCCTCTCAATGAGGGTGTGCGGGCTATAGTCCACCACGCTAGCCCAGGCAGGTTGGTGGACTTCACATGCGCCTAAGAATTTCTTCTTCGGCGTATGCAGGTTTCCTCACGATGTTTTAAACTCACGATGTTGCTAACTATATACATCTCTCGTATCAAAAATTTTATTTATTTACAAAAGTGCTAAACCCGACTAGGTATTTACTTACGTACTTAAACGAATATCATTTTTATAGTATTTTCTTGTTATTAGGTACAGTCGACCCCACATCAGTGGAAACACTGACCTTGAGCTGGCCTATCCTAAGTTTCAATGCTATGAGAGACCAGTTTTACTGGTTCTATTCCACGCACGTTCAGTGTGGACAAAAGGGGGCGCAATGGAAAAATACTTAGAAAAATTTCACTTTTTTGGAGTAGTGTCGCTCGTTTCGCTCGCTCCAAGGGTCACACCAGTAACCTAACGAACCTAACCTTCGGGGTGCTCCGACTGCTAAGTGTCACATATTATCATTTACAAAAAATTTTCCTCAGCGCACCCTTTTCTCCACTCGAACCCTGTATCGGTTTTAGTACTTTTAGGGCTTCCGTCACCTTCCTGATATTGTTACAGATAGTAATCTCAGTGATAAACTAATCTATCAGATAAATCTGTGTGATAGACTATATAAAATATATAAGATATAGGCAATCAGATACCTGTGAAACCAAAAAAATAGGCTATCAGTCAGATAACCTGCAGATAGGGTATCTGGGACTTTATCAGCAATCGGTGTAAGAGTATTTAACTGATGTCTTAGTAAGTGTGTGGTGATGTCGGCAGTGCATGCAAGTGTCGTGGTACATGTCCGTGGAGACGCAGCTGCACGTGGCGGGCGCGCTGGCGTGCGCGGCGGCGGGCGCGGGTCGCGCGGGCCGGCGCGCGGCCGCCACCGCCGCCGCCGCCGCGCTGCTCGCCGCCACCGCCGCCGACGTCAGCGCCGCGTACGCCGACCGCGACAAGCGGTCAGTATAGCCAGCCAGTGTGTAATTTCACAGCACAGACCACCCAACCAATCGACTGCGCATGAGAAGGCGACAGCGTTCACCGAACATAAGGCCATCTCCGCTTTGGTATATTACCGGCATCAAGCCATAATTTGTTTTAGTGTGTTTGATTTTGCCTAAGGTAAGGAACAAAGTCCTCTAAACACTAAAACAAGTATGGCTTGACCCCAGTATTGTACAATCGACCGCACGTCAGTGGAAACACTTTGACCTTGAGCTGGCCTAGCCTGTTAAGGAGTTTCAATGCTATGAGAGACCTGCTTATACTGGTCTTGTTTCCACTGATGTGCGGTCGACCGTACATAGGCGATATGACCTTATTTATATTCGGTAAACGCTTCCGCAGTCAATTGGTTGGGTGGTCTGTGCTATACAGCGTGGAGAGGGCTATGCTCGGAATTTCTTTGAAGGATGATTCGCAATGAGGAGATCAGACGAACAACTATAAGGTCACCGACGCAGCTGTAAACTGAAGTGGCAGTGGGAGACCTACTAGGCATCACTGAAGTGGCAGTGGGAGACGTAGTAGGTCTCACTGAAGTGGCAGTGGGAGACCTACTAGGCATCACTGAAGTGGCAGTGGGAGACCTAGTAGGTCTCATTGAAGTGGCAGTGGGAGACCTAGTAGGTCTCACTGAAGTGACAGTGGGAGACCTAGTAGGTCTCCCACTGCCACTTTGTTTGCAGCTGCGTCGGCGACCTTATAGTTGTTCGTCTGATCTCCTCATTGCGAATCATCCTTCAAAGAAATTCCGAGCATAGCCCTCTCCACGCTGTATAGCACAGACCACCCAACCAATTGACTGCGGAAGCGTTCACCGAATATAAATAAGGCCAACTCTAAGAGTGGAGACCGCGGACCGATGCGCGCAGCGTGGGACTGGTGGACCGGCGACCTGAAGATGGTGGCCGGGGGCGGCTGGATGCGAAGGACCGGGTGTGGTGGCGTTCATTGAGGAAGACCTGTTGAAGTTCTGATATGATGGTGATGAGTGTTCTAGCAAAATTCGCCTAGTATGGTGCTATATAACCGGCGCCACTGACCCTACAGGATCTGTGGTGTCAAACCCTTGTCCACCAACGGCGCCCCAATCCGTCTTCTAGTGCCTTAGAATAGAAATACAAATCTTGACGTAGGTAAGCAGGTTTCCTCGCGATGTTTTCAGCGGAACTCACAGAACTCCCAAAGATACAAATACAGAGTTGGGTCGTATGTTTGTCCCGCCGTAAAATGTCTGTCCCAGAGAGTTGTTAGTAAGCACGGGTCTGAACAGTCTCGAAATGTTCGGGGCGACGCTACTAGTCACAACACGTCAGTAGCGCTGATTGTTGCTCTCGCCGGTATTTATTTAGATTTGGAGTAATCATGGTGAAATGTGCAGTGCCAAGCTGTAAACACGATTCACGGAAAAGAACGATCTAGAAAAAATCTATATAGAAGTGTCCATAGAACACCTGCTTACACTTGGCACGATGGGCAATGAGCGATGCGCGCGCTCTATAGCTAGTATACTAACTCTATGGTCTGTCCTCACTGTGCAGTATGTCGGGCGTGTACGCCTTGTACGCTGCGCTGGTGGCGCGGCCGCTGGCGCGCGTGGCGCCCTACTTCCTGGGCGTGCTCGCCGGCTGGCTCCTGCACAGGATGGACGGAAGACTGGACATGTCCAAGGTACGCCGGTGCGAGGTGCACCAAGTCTCCGCCAGGTGTTGTCCCTCGGCATGTGCTTTTAATGAGAATCCGGAAGACGCAGCGTCGGTAGGCCTCCCACAAGGTGGGCCGACGATCTGGCGAAGGTCGTGGGATCGGTCGTCGTGGAGGTCTTTGGGGGAGGGCTTTGTCCAGCCGTGGACGTCAACAGGCTGATATGATGACGTGCTTTTAAAGCCGTTTTAATGGTAAGAGTCCCACAAAAGGTTCTGGTCGGATCAGAGCCCGCTATCTTGTTTGTCCCTTTATTAGCAGCTCATCCTTGTCCTCGTTTCTTCGAGTGCCTGCACTGGGCCATTGGAGCTAACAGCACCTTCGTAAGCATCTTTTGTCCCTGCCTTGGCAAGTTCGGTCCTTAGAGCCAGGTGTTACTTATTGTTCATGAAGCCGAACGGTTTGCGCCCGGGCGGGGAAGCCGGCGGCCATTCATTCATTCTTTCACATCACCGTTTTTCGCTCGTCATCGAGTGCATTACAAATAATATTTCTACATCTAATTGTAACAGTTTGTTGATACGAGGTCATTAAAATCTTGATCGAACTTTGAACAAAGTGTTTGTTAACCCTATAAATAAGGCAGAGGCAATTTGGATACCACTTAGTTAATAAACATTTACGCAGAAGAACATCCTCTTTTTTATTTAACTATAATGGTATTACATAGCGAATATATCAGGCTTTGTTTCCTCGTTCACTCAATGTCAATGAATAGGTGTATTGGAAACAGATCATCTGAAAACTCAAGTGCACTAACAGGCTGACATTATATTGACCACATGTTTTTTTCTTAATGTTTTTTTTTTGCCGTAGATGTGTTCCCCAGTGCATTACAAACATGGTAGTGTATTTAACTGTCACGTAGCATATCTGTATAACTGGGGCCTTATAAAGGGTTAATCAGCCTATAATACAGTCCACTCAAATATCACGAAGAAAGGTAGCTCGCCTACAGTTTTAACTGTATCTTTGGTCCCCCACAGACGCGAGCGTCGTTCCTGTGGGTGGTGTGTGCGCTGGCGCTGGCGTGGTCGCTGTGGCTGCCGCGGGCGGCGCGCGCGTGGGCGCTCTCCTGGCTGCACGCGGCGTGGCCGGCGGCGCTGCTCTGGCCCGCCTTGTTCTTCGCCACCAACGCGGCAGGTGTGTTCAACATTCGTTATAAATAATAAATAAATAAAATAAATGTTTATTTCACTAACAAATAGTTACTTAAGAGTGTAAGAGCTTCTTTCACCACTTGCTGATAAAGTCCCAGATATCCTTTTTTTTCTGTTATTTATCTGATAGATTAGTTTATCACTAAGATTACTATCTGTAACAATATCAGGAAGTGGTGAAAGAAGCCCTTAGTGTTTGGGCACTCCCAATGGGCAAATTAATTCGCCTGTGACAGGAGAGCCCGCTTTTCCTTAGCACTATGTTTTTAAAATAAAGATTACTTTTGGTAGGTAGATTATACTAGAAATTCGTTGAAGACATACACTTGCATGCAATCTTACACTTATGAATCTTTTATGTAGGTATTTTATGTATCAAGAAAATAGCGGGCAGTATAATGCATTAGTTTACACGATCAGAGATACGATTCATTTGAAATACTTCTATTTAAAATGCAAATACAAAATGCAAAATACCTATTTTGTATTTTGCATATATATGCCTTTTAGTAAAAAAACATTTTGTATTTTATTTGAAATACCTTTCGAGATGTATTCTGTATTTTTAATATTCATTTGAAAATGCAAAATACTTTGTGATTAAGTTTAGCCAACATTGGCAACATTACCAGTCAAACAAAATGAAATGAACGAATGACGCTTGAATTGCCGAATTTGACCGATAGAGACTGGTAAATATGACCAAAATGCATGCATAAGGTGCCATGTTATTAGACGTTTTTGTTCGGCTCGGCATTGTGTCTTTATTTCTCATGATAAATACCTAAAATAAATTAAAATATCTGAGATTTGGCCAAAAGGTATTTTATTTTGAAAAAGTATTTTGAAAATACCTATTTTGCATTTAGCATTTGAAATACAAAACGCAAAACTATTTGGTATTTTGCATTTGAAATAGTAAATCTGAAAAGTATTTTGCATTTTGTATTTAAATGCTTTTTTAAAACCATTTTGTACATCTCTGTCACGATTTACTCTTGAAGGAGTCAGTGACTTCATTTTGACTATATATCTATAAGAAATAATTAAACTTATACAACATAATAATTATCATACACCGAAGAAGAAATTCTTAGGCGCATGTGAAGTCCACCAAGCCGCACCGGGCTAGCGTGGTGGACTATAAAAGCCTCGTTGACAGGGTAGGCCTGAGCCCCAGCAGTGAGGACTGGCCTGTTGGCTTAGTTGGTAGTGAGTGACCCTGCCTACTGCGCCAGAGGTCGTGGGGATTTATGTATGTTTATCAGTTGTTGAGTACCCATACACAAGCTTCGGCTTAGTTTGGGAGACTATTACTTCCTCTGTGGTTTAGGACTAAACAGCCGTGTGTTTTGTCCAAACATTATTATAGGCATTTAATTTTTTGCCTTTTGAACCTTGTTTTTAATTAAGGTTTTTTATGTTGTATTTGTTAACTGTAGGTTTTCCTAAAAAATTAAAATAAATAAACTATGTGTGCACTCAGGCGCGACCCGGCTCGCGGCGGGCTCGTGCGGCGTGGCGGCGCTCAGCCGGCTCAGCTACAGCATGCTGCTGCTGCACGGCGCCGTCGCGCGCGCGCTGCTGCTCGCCACCGGCACCGCGCTCTGCTCGCAAACAGTCTGCATTGTGAGTAGACAACCAGCCAACCCACACTCACCTCTATAATATTACACCGGACTGTCTGTCCCACTCGAAAAGCGCCACCCGGGGGTGTCGCGAGAACTAATTTTGACGTTTATTATGGAAGTCAGCAACCACATATTTTATATCTGCTGAATGTTTGTTGCGAGATCGAATCAGAAATGAGGAGATCCGCAGGAGAACCAAGGTCACCGACATAGCTCAAAGAATGGCGAAGCTGAAGTGGCAGTGGTCTGGGCACATCGCTCGTAGAACTGACGGCCGTTGGGGCAGAAAGGTTCTCGAGTGGGCGACCACGTATCGGAAGACGCAGTGTAGGCAGGCCTCCCACAAGGTGGACCGACGATCTGGTGAAGGTCGCGGGTCCCGGCTGGATGAGGTTAGCGCGGGACCGGTCGTCGTGGAGATCCCTGGGGGAGGCCTTTGTCCAGCAGTGGACGTCTACAGGCTGCTATGATGATGATGAATATTTGTCTCGAATAAACCACCTCGGGAACTCTCCGAAATGGACGAAACTTGGTAGGAATGCGGAGCTGGTAATTCTGAGCACAACTACATTATTTTATATCTGCCTGATTTTTTTGTCTCTGGTAATAATTGGCAGCAGATATAAAATTGTGGTTGTAGTCAGAATCACCAGCTCTAATTCTACAAACTTTCGTCCATTTTTATTATTGGTACGGGTGCAACAAGCAGGCGGGCCTCCTGATGTTAAGAGGTCACCGCCGCCTATAGACACCTGCAACACCCGGGGGGTGCTGGTGCGGCGCCGGCCAAGGTTGGAGGGCTCTTTTGACTCTCTTCTTGAAGGACCCCTTATATCGTAGCGCTGTGGAAAAGCGTCGGAGAGTTCGGGTCCGAAAGCTTCTCTAATAAGGAGTTTTGGCTGGGCAGTCAGGACAAACGATTTTGTTTAATGTGATCAGTGGGTGTACTTCGCGGGCGCGAGCGCGCTGACCGTGCTCGCGGCGCTGGGGCTCTCTCTGCTGGTGGAGACGCCGTGCTGCACTCTGCTCAGGCGTCTCTCCGACTACGCGGCCTGACACCTGACACTCCAAGAACGAGAAGGTTCTCTTGTGTGGCACGAGTGGCTACGAGTGTGTTGGCACCATGAGGACGTCTCGTGGCCTCGAATTAATGAATCTCACCAGAACACAGCTAATTATTAAAATAAACTATTTATTTTTATATAAACGGCTTTAGTGTTTCATTCTTTACTTACTGCGATCATTAATACTATTGACTATCGTATTGACTAATAGTATTGACGATCGCCGTTTACTTATTCTTTTTTTTTTAACTCTATTATTGACTGGCCTGTTGGCGTGGTGGTAGTAACCCTGCGCCAAAGGTCGTGGGTTCGATCCCCACCCGGGATCAACATTTGTGTGATGAGCATAACTGTTGGTTTTCGGATTCTGGGTGTTTGTATGTATTTATTTAAAAAATATTTAAGTATGTATAACAGTTGTCGAGTACCCATGTACAAGCTTCGGCTTATCTGGAACTAAACAGACGGGTAAATTTGTCCAAATATTATTATTATTATTCTCAAACTTTACAAAGGAAGCTGGCCTAGGTGGGTACTTTATGATAATAATATGAATTTAAAATATATCAATAAAAATACATTTTAAATTTGAATAGCATTTACTAAGTCGAATGTATCAAAATAAATCACAAAATTATCAATTATTAAAGTTACGTAAATTCATTACACATAACTAATAGTTATATACATACACAGAGCCTCGTAACTGAGTATTTTAAGGGCTTCTTTCACCACTTCCTGATATTGTTACAGATAGTAATCTTAGTGATAAACTAATCTATCAGATAAATCTGTGCGATAGACTACATAAAATATATAAGATATAGGCAATCAGATACCTGTGAAACCAAAAAAATTGTCAGATAACCTGCAGATAGGTTATCTGGGACTTTATCAGCAAGCGGTGTAAGAGGCCCTAAGTCATGTAAATTTACTGTCTTTGTAATATAATTCAATGATCATGAATCATGATATAAAAGTCGAAACAATATTGACATATAAATTATTCTGTCCTAGTACTACATACGGGCTTTTTCCCGTGTTTAAAACTGTAAAAGTGTCCGTAAACGATCATGCTTGCATGACATGCAACGTTTACGTGAATGTCATGCTGCATGATGGACCATCATGCTTGCTATCAATACAGTAAAGCAACGGCCAGCACGTAGTTTGCATGTCATGCACGTAGTTTGCATGTCATGCACGTCAATCACTACAGCTAGACGATCATGCATGAGTGACAGCACATATTGCATGTCATGCCGCATGATCGTTTAGGGAGCCCTTAATGAATTTTATAGTAAAGTTTTGTTTTTCATGTATTAGTCCCCGTAGAATTTTTTTTGGCGACTGAATGAATATAGTCACAGATTGTTTGCACATCGCTGACAGTCTATGTGTGCATAAGCGAGATAGTGTGATACATAGAGATGTTCAAAAACTTGAAAGTTGGATCGGTTGATCAAATCAATGAACTATTTCTTGAAATTGCATGAGCGTCTCTAGTCAACCCCACACAGCTCCCCTTTGACACGTAAAATTAGTCATTTCGCAGAAATCAGCCAACTTCACACAACCGCCAAAAAACTCTACATGGACTATGGTTTTAGCCAAAATACATGTTTGTTCTATTACGGCTCTGGTAAGGACCTAATACAAACGGATGACAGCAAATAAAAATCACAAGTGAAGTAATGATCACAATTAATAAACAATAAACTCTAAACACTCACGCAATCATAAAATTATTTATTTAAACTAAATGTTTACTTACAAAAAAACACCTCCCAAGCTTTTTAAAGCTTGTATTGTCATAAAATCACATTGAATGTCGGTATTTAATCAAAAATTAATGTTTTAAACAGCACGCGGTATCCGTATCCGGTCCGGACGGTACATCCGCTAGGCACATCCCTATCGCAAAATGTCCCACTCCGGAAAACATAAAAAAAAAACATAACCTGTCCGAAATGTCCCGTTAGCGAATGTTGTTCATAAATACACATTTGCTCGCAAAGTGGCTCTTATTGCACCGCTTTTAGGGTCTGAAAACAGTTTATTAAACACGCGTGATCTTTTCATTACATAATCGAACTAGCGTTTTATTTTATAGATTTTTTTAAATTCTCAGCAGAGTTTTTATGTCTACCAGTATACCAAAATTTTTTGAATGAATAACTTTGTGTTAATTTAAATATAATTATAAATAAACAAATTATTATCAAATTATTTATTTTTGTCAACAAATTAACATCAATTTGTTTTATAATTTACAATTAATTTATCAGTTTATTATATTTTTTAGTTTATGACATTTTGGGTACGGGACATTTTGGGAACGAGACATTTTGGGCACGAAAAGGACATTACCATCCGAATCGGCCGTTTTGAACAATATTTTGGTGATTAATAGTATTTTTTATAGGTACATAATCATAAGTACTAACTGTGATAGTCTGTTTCATATAACAACATTATATACTACTCAAAACAAGTCCACCACGCTAGCCCAGTACGGATTGGTGGACTCACGCGCCTAAGAATTTCTTCTTCCGCGTATGCAGGTTTCATCACGATGTTTTCCTTCACCGTTTGAGAGCAGTCAGTAAATGTACTTAGGTTTCGAGAAAAAACCGTTTGGCCCAGCGGGGATCGAACTTCGGACCTTTCAATATGATAGGCCGCGTCTTATCCCCGACGCCACTGACGCTCTCAATTCTTTCAAAATAAAAATAATTGTCATTTTAGTATATTTGGTAAATATTAAAATGACGTTAGATAAATTTCAACATTTTGTTTTGAGCAGTATAATATTCCTCGTACAAAAGTCCGTAACGGGTCAAATAATGTTATTTTACACGGTTAGAGACAAATCATTACCTTATAGTATACATAGTATTCTATTCAGTGGTCCAACACTGCAAGTACACTGTAAAATATCACCTGACTGTGGAAATGAATGAAATTAACTATTGTAGTAAAAAATTATATTGTAATTAAACAATAGGGTACGAAGGCCATAAGGAACTGTCATCTGCGTGCCCTCACTCGGGTCACACTATGAATCCCTCTTACCAGAGTGTATGTTAGAGTGAACGCAGCGTGGAGTGTCGCGTGACGTCACTGCATCGCCACCGCCGAGTCCTCGGACACGGAGGACTCGGACGCGTCCGAGTCGCTCGTGTGTCGTCCGTCGTCAGATTCTATCACTATGCAGTCCTGCCACAAAATATTCATTTATTTATTACATGTCACACATTACATTCCTGGTTTTATTACATGCATTACGCACTTAACAAACTTCCGGGTTTATTCGCCGGGAAAGAGACATATACTTTGAATATTCTTGTGTGTAGATAAATTTAATAAAAGGTACGACTTTCTCACTCACAATCGACTCAACTATTCTTACTGGAAAAACAAGTAAAATTATTTAAGAAACAAAAAAAAACGATTTGATGCATTTGTATTGAAATGTTTACAGAAACAAAGTTGATTTGTGCAGCCGTCGAAATTGTAAACAGAAAGAGAGTGAGAGTAGGAAAAAAAGTTCCACTTCCTCTCACGCAAATGGTAGCAATGAAATAAATAAATAAAATGATATTTATTGATCCACAAATACATTTGTAAACATAGCAATGCGGCCCTGGCTTCTGAAATAGCAAGTCCCGCGTGTCAGGAGCCAGTAGCATACTACTCTACCAGCTCCAAATTTTACATACAAAATACTTCTAGCAAATAGAGCACTTTGAATCTATCCAAATTTTAGTACCCTACCCTATCAATGCTGTCTACATTGGTATAGATAGTACTGCGCCCGTGGACAGCGGCCTAAGGGAAGGAAGGATGTGTGTGAGTGAGTGCTGACCGAGTCGAGGCTGTCCTTGGGCGCGTGCGTGCGGGCGCCGGGCGTGCGCGCGGCGCGGAAGCGCGCCAGGATGCGCTCGTGCGGCGACGTGGCCGCCACGCGCCGTGGGTACACGTACTCGCGGCGCGCCGGCGTGCTGCCTGCAACACATACAAACATACCATTTAACCTTTGCTTCATTTTAATCATTAACAGCCTATTAAGATGTCCCCACTGCTGGGGCTCAGGCCTACCCTCTCTTCGGGCTATATAGTCCACCTCGCTAGCCCAGTGCGGGTTGGTGGACTTCACATGCGCTTAAGAATTTCTTCTTCGCCGTAGCAGGTTTTCTCACGATGTTTTCCTTCACCGTTTGAAAGCAGTCAGTAGATGTACTTAAGTTTCGAGAAAAACCCATTGATACATGGCCCAGCTGGGGATCGAACTTCGGACCTTTCGATATGATAGGCCGCGTCTTATCCCCGACGCCACTGACGATTTAACCTTTGCTTCCAGAGCCGTAAAGCCCAGTTAAAAAAAAACCCTCTGGAAACCCACCAGCCCGATATCGGGCCAGCCACAAAGGTGAACCGATTTTCTTCAAAATAAAAACACATTCAGGAGTATGACTTAGTCAAAATGGATACCTACCTAATAAGACCGGCGGAGAAAAAAAAACAAATGTTGATTTTTCTCCGCCGGGATTACCCCGGATAACAAATTCAACAGTTTTTTGAGAATTTGTTTCTCAATAAAACTGACATTTTGAACTTTGGGCTCTAATATCAGTTAAACGTATGTGATCGCCGCCATACAATATCCCAGTCGCCTCACAATAGTTCAGTGCTACGCTTTGCATCCGTTAGGAGCAAGCTTTTGACACTGATTAGTTTTATTTCGTCATGTTGTTGGTGATTACGCATCAGCGGGCCACACTCGCACAGAAGGCGCAATGGGGTTTCCTCTGCCTCCTGGCAGATAGTGCACACTTTAGTATATCGGAAGTCGGAGCTTGAGGTTGATGTGTTTGTATCAAAGGTTAGTTCCGACTGCTCACCCGATGGCGTGTAGACGCGGTACTCCTTCATGAGGTACCGGCCCTCGGCGTCGGCGAGCCGCTCGGTGTGTTCGCGCACGCCGTCCCCGAGCCGCTGCACGCACAGCGCGGCGCGCGCGAGCCGCGACGTCTGCGCGCCCTGGTGCTCCAGGCACGCCTGTGCCAACCGCGACGTGCGCGAGCACACCTCGCTCAGCGTCTCCACGGTGCCACTCGACGATTCCTGTAATAATAGAGTCACCGTGGAGTTATTTTGGCGGCTGTGTGAAGTTGGCTGATTTCTGCGCAATGACTAAATTTTGGGTGTCAAAGGGGAGCTGTGCGGTGGAATCATGACGATGCTGCTTCCAAACGGCTAATCTGATCACTTGGATATCTATAGCGATCTAAAAGTCCTCTCCATCTACTCTCTCGATGACCGTCATCAGAACATGCCCCGGTAAATCCTTCGCGGAGACCCATGGCTTCAAAGTGACCTCGATTGTATGAAAATCTTGCAGTTTCTAATTATCTGTTCACCTATGTATATGGTGGGTGCTCAGTATCACTAACTTTACATTCCTTTACATTTTGGAGACTTGGGGTCCGAAAGCTTGTTAGTGCAAGCAGACGTTGGCTTACCACGACGGTTTCGAGCGTTTTGTTGAGGTTGCGGCGCGCCGTGTCCACCGCGCCGCCGACGGCCGCCTCCACCGCCGCCGTGCAGCGCTGCGTCGCCTCCGCGTCGCTCGTCAGCACTGCGTTCACCCCTTGCTGTGGTCGTGAGGAACAATGTTACTGCGATAGCTGTTTCCCTTATAATAATAATAATGTTTTGGACAAATTTACACACGGCTGTTTAGTCCCAACTAAGCCGAAGCTTGTACATGGGTACTCGACAACTGATAAACATACATACTTAAATACTTTAAAATAAATACAAACACCGAGAATCCGAAAACCAACAGTTATGCTCATCACACAAATGTTGGTCCCGGGTGGGAATCGAACCCACGACCTTTGTCGCAGTAGGCAGGCATCATAGGACGCCTCTCCTCTAAAGAACTGACCCCAATCAGATTTAAAATCAGACACAAGCATAGCTTATTGTTAATAACGACAGATCGCTATGATGAATGATACAGAAGAGAAAAAAAAAGTAGGCAAGCCTTATAAGTTATTTCTGACTTTCTCGACGTAGTAGCGTGATGTTAATTAGACTAAATCCTTCCTCAAGAATTGAGCTGTCAAATGCAATGTTAAATTTCATGACCTTCCTTTAATTTAAGATACTATGTTACTTAGAAGGAATTGATTCTGATGATTGATCCTATCGATTAGTATCATAAAACTACAGGTGCGCTCTTTACACACTTGTCCGGTTCGATTCCCGACTCTGACCGGTGGTTTCTTAAAAATCTTTGAATGCAAATTTACTTTAATTTGAAAATAAAGGAATGTTTCCGTTGCGTAAAATTTGCTATCTTGAATATTAAGGGTACTTTTCCTCCAGGTGGCATCTGAACTTTCCACTCTGTATAAGGTAGGTGTGTGTCACCTGTACGGCGTCGTGCGCGGCGAGCATCTCGCCGACGAGCTGCTCGCTGGCGTGGCCCACGATCTGCACCACGCTGCGGCTGAACGCCTCCATCTCCGCGCTGATCGCGCTCGAACCTGCACACAACAAAGTTCACATGCCTCATGGGACATATGCCTGAGTCTGACCTCTCTCCGAGGGCGTTAGTAAGGCTATACAGTCCAGTCCGCCACGTTACCACAGTGCGGGCTGGACTTTGAAAAGTTTATTTGCTAGAATATGGTATGTTAACTTAAAAATGTCCAACACATTCTGCCATTTGTATTGGCGTGCAAATATTATATTATATTACATGAATTTCAAAAATTAGGTACTTAATTAAATAATGAAAAATATCAAATGAATTGTCAAAGTATGTCATATAAAGTATATTACTCTGTTATGTCATCTTATCAATATTACAGGCAGTATGCAGGTTTCCTCGCAATGTTTTTCTTCACCGTTTGTGAGCAGTCGGTAAATGTTTCGAGAAAAACCCATTGTCACATAGCCCAGCAGGGGTCGAACTCAGACCTCTCGACATGATAGGCCGCGGTCTGTTGTGGCGGCCTACCGCAGGCCGCAGCTTCAATATGCAAACGCTGTTTTTTTCGTTCACCCGCACCGCGCGTGTCTGAAGTCTCACATACATTGCATAGGGAATACAACAGACCGCCACCGCAGACCGCGTGTGTCTGTGATACGCTTAATGTACACCTCACCTTCCCCAAACTCTTTCCCGTACTCATCGGTACTCTTGAGCCGCTCGTCCGTCTCGCTGCCGCACTGCTGCAAGTACGCGTTCGCCACCTCCACCTCCTCCCGGTTGGCCTCCAACTGCATCTGTTGCATGCGGACACACCGCGCCGTCGACTCCGCCAGCATTCGCCTGTCAACATTATTTGTTTCTCTAATTTGATTTTAACTTAATTTTAATTTGTTCGAAAATATCACACATTGCAAAAAAATATAAAAACCGCAATAAAAACTGAAATGTTTTTTTTCCATTAAAAAAAAAAACTTGAAAACTCGATTAAAATAACTATGACCCGTCCCTGGTGATATTTTAATAGGTTTGCCGTGAGGCACCGCTCCCTGGCTGGTCATGTAAGTGTATAGGTAACCTGTGCTCGGCGAGCTCGGCGTCGTGCCTCGCGAGCCGCTCGCTCTCCTCCCGCGCCCACCGCTGGAGCCGCAGCTCCGACTCGCGCCGCTCGCCCTCCACCAGCGCTACGATGCGCTCCTCAATCGCCTTTTTGTCTTTTTCTAATTCCTGCAAATAGGTACCTATTCAAATGAAGGTTATTGCGAACGAGAACGGGACGAGTTGCGAACGAGAGGAGTTGAGAACGGGACGAGTTAAGAACGGGAGGAGTTGTGAACTGGACTAGTTGCGAACGGGACAGGTTGCGAACCGAACGGGTCGAGTTGCGAATGGGACAAATTGCGCACGCATGACGAGTGTGAATAGGACGACTTGCGTCGAACCCGTTTTGTTCTGTTCGTTGTCATACCGTGATGCAGGCGGTGATGGCGTCGTCCCTGGCGCGCAGGCGCGCGAGCCAGCGCGCGTGGTGCGCGCGCGCGCCCTCGCCCCGCCGCGCCTCCAGCGCGCGCGCGCGCGTCTCGTACTGCGCGTGCGCGCCCTCCAGGCACTGCACCCGCGCGCCGGCGTCCTTCAGCTGCAACCAATCAATATACATAATTATTAAGTACAGCTTTATGTGAACACTATAATAAACAGTTATTCTCGTCTAGTCATTCATGTGCATTAGATAGAGCCAAGCTCCCAGCTACTCGTTAATTCAACCTAACTGAACAAGACGGCCGGAAGCGGCTGCATGCGGAGGAGCGGGTGTGGTGGTCTTCATTAGGGTTATGCTGCATGTACACGTTTGCGTTTGTAAAGGTTTGCCAAACGTGTAGATGCCGCATAACGTTTTTGATTATGGATTGGATTTGGTAATATCGTTCATAGTTAGCGCGCTTGGCTCCCTGGTGTGGTAGTCAGTTACCCAGTGGTCCGTGGAGCGCTGCACTGCGCCGGCGAGGTCCGCGGCGGCGGCGCGGCGCGCGCCCTCCGCCGCGGCGCGCTCGAGCCCCGCGGCGGCCGCGCGCAGCGCCTCGTGCCGCGCGCCCGCCGCGAGCGACACCTCCGCGCGGCACTCGCCCGCGGCGCCCGACAGCCGGCTCTCGCTCTCCTCTACCAGGGACTTCACCTGAAAGCGGTATGCAGACGTAGTCAGCTTGTCGATGGTATTTTCAATGTATCTTATTATGTTAGTGCCGTAATTACGTTAGTATGTTTTTTAAAGTAATAATTATACTATTGACGCTGTATGTTTAATATAAAATAAAAGAATATGAATACCCCGTCAGGAACATAGCGTGAAGATGTTCCGCGGTGAAGACAATATGCCCCTATATCCCTTATTACGTGGACCGTTGATACCATACAAAAATGTTTTTATTTTAATTAAATTTTTTCCTGGCTTCAAATACACCAAGCCAAGCCCCTTTTTAAAACTTTGAATGTCGATTCCAGTCGATAATAGATTGAATGTAGGTAGCTACAAAAAATTCTCCTGGCAGACAGACATAAAAACAATAGAGTGACCCTATAAGGGTTCCTTTTTTCCTCTTTTGAGGTACGGAACCCTAAAAAAAGGCGTGTTAATCATGAGCGGGACACTTGGATTTCCTTGTGAGCCAGATTTCTATAGACTCACCTCATTCATGATCATGCCCATCTTGGCGACCAGCAGCTGCATGTCCTGGATGCTTCTCTCCTGTGCCATCGACGTGTCTCTGGCGTGGTCGTCTGCGCACAAGAATACCATAATATATTAATACCGCTAAACATAATATGACATACCAAGCATAATAAAATAAACAAAATTAAAAAACCCGATCCCAAGCTAATTGTGAGGTCAAGAATTCTTTTTGCGTTTGACAGCCCAATTCTTGGGGAAAGTTATAGGCTATATAACATCACGCTATACCCTTAGGGTCGGGTCAGACCAAGCGGATATTTGCCCGCGCAGTTTTTGACGTCATTGTCAAATGAACCATCATACGATTTTGTTCTTTAGTCTATAGTGATATAGTTCATTTGACAATGACGTCAAAAAGCGCGCGGGCAAATTTCCGCTTGTTCTGCGCAGTCCCTCAGAAGCTAAGATAAAGTCAGAAATCACTTATAAGATGCAGGCGAGGCCGCGGGAAAGAGCCTGTGTTAGTAAATGAATGAGCGGTCACCGATAGCGGCCTGCATGTGGTCGCGCTCGCCCATGAAGCAGTCCGTGCTCTGCTGCACGTCGCTGAGCATGTGCGCGCGGTGCGCGGTGGCCTGCTCGCGGTACTCGCCCACCGCCTGCTGGTTGGCAGACTCCAGCGTCCTGGGAACATTACCATTTAAATAGACATAGACATATTTATTCATAATCAATCGATTACATATCATTACAATATCTACATCTATTTGTAAAAGGCGAAAGAAGAACGACTATAGACATCAAGTCAAAGTTGTATGTCATACGTTTATTATTTTGTATGTTGTATGTTAAAATTTGTTTAGTCAAAGTTGCGTTTTGTCAAGGCTTCGTTTCGCCAAAATTTGTTTTGTCAAAGTTGATTTGTAACCAACCTAGAGTTGTTGTTTCTGTCAATTTATTAAAAGAAAAAAACCTACAGGTGAAATTGATAACCTCCTTCCTTTTGAAGTCGGTTAAAATAGAAAAATATCCCTTCGTTGTTTATATTACATGGTTTTTTACGTTATTGAGACTAAAGTCAAGTTTGCCCAACAGCATCTTTGACTTAGTACCCTACCAACTTTGACGAAATGCGTTTTTGACAAACAGCTCCCTACTCCAATTCGACGCCATCAAGTCCGACGTCTGTTTTAAACGAAACAAGCCTGGGTCTCAAAGGCCCCGTGCCCGCTTAAGCTATGGTTTCCTCCAGTAGCGGTGTCCGTCATTTAGCGGACGTAATATAGCGGTGAATGACGTTACTAGAACGTTGTCTATGTAATCAAAATGGCGCGGTTTCCTAGAGAGCGGTCGTCGTTTAGTCCATTTGTTCTAGTGACGTCATTCACAGCTGTATTACGTCCGCTAAATGACGGCATCGCTACTCTAGGAAAACCAAGCTTTACCTGCGCCGGTCGACGGTGTCGTGCAGGCTGGCGGCGTCCCCGGCGGCGCCGTCGGCCGCGGCCACCAGCTGCCGCGCCTGCGCCGCCACCTCGCTCTCCGTCTGCACGTGATTCTCCAGCAGATGCTCCTGCTCCAAGCACAGCTGCTCCGTCTCTGCCAGCCGCTGGAACATTAGTACACACACAGTGAACACCTCAACTATAGTGGACGCCAAACTATCTGGCACGCGGAGCCATAAAACAATTAAGCGCTGGGTGACATAAATCAGCAAGCAAACATAAATGGCAAGATCTGGATCTTTTCTAAGAATACTATAATTTTTAGTTTGAATAAAGCATGTTTCAAAACAAGTTTTTATTATTAAAACAAATAATCGACAGAAATATGGCGCGTCACTACGTCCTCCCATAAGGTCCGTAAGTGCGAGCGAGAGCGCGATATTGGTAATGCCGCTTCCACGTTTTATGACTGCGTGTGCCAGATAGTTTGGCGGCCACTATAATATTATGACAGCAATCATCACTTTGTTCTTACTTCACAGCTTTCGGACTAATAACCGAACTGTTACGACTTTCGTTCGCTTTGTATCGACGAATGCGTACGGTTTATAGTCCACCACGGTATCCCGGTGCAGGTTGATGGATTCCAACGTAATGCAGGTTTCCCATGAACGTGGACCTCTCAACAATAGGGCTAGCGTGGTGGACTATAGCCGTACGCCGTCGTAGATAGGCAGGCCTGAGCCCCAACCATGGGGGAAGTATTACTAGACTGTTGATTTGCTAGCTACCTTGGCGGTGCGCTCGAGCTGGCCGCGCGCGCCGCGCAGCTCGCCCTCTGTGCGCGCGACGCGCTGGTCCAGCTCCGAGAACACGGCCTGCATGCGCGCGCGCTCCTCCTCGCACGCGCGCTTCTTCAGCAGCAGCTCCTGGATCTCGCGCCGGTGCTCGTCCTGTTTCAGCAGCAACTCCTCGTATGTCTCGGTGGGGAGGTATACGCCTAAGAAACGAAAAAGTAACCGTATATATTACATGCTCGCAGTTTCTTTGAAGGACATGATCCGTAATCAGGTGATCCGACGGTGAAGTGTCGTCACCGACATAGCAGAAAGGTTAGCAAGTAGAAGTGGGCAGAAACCGACGGACGTTGGGGCATTTCAGCGTTCGTGAAACGCGCGTCATCTGCGCGTAAAAAATAATACGCCGTACGCGCCCTTCTCGCGCGCGTATGCATCGCGTTGTACGCACGTTTGAATCGATACCACGGCAACAATCTGTTTTTTGGATGCCGAAAAAGCTCCTGCGCCTGCGCGTATAAAATACGCCGTGTGCATAGGCTCTAAGGCTTCTTATAAATTAATAATAATGATTGTTTGGACAAATTTACACATCGCTGTTTAGTCCCAAACTAAGCCGAAGTTTGTAAATGGCTACTCAACAGCTGATCATCATCAACAGCCTATTAATGTCCCCACTACTAGGGCTCAGGCCTACCCTCTCAACGAAGGCGTTCGGGCTATAGTCCACCACACTAGTCCAGTGCGGGTTGGCGCCTAAGATTTTTTTCTTCGGCGTATGCAGGTTTCCTCACGATGTTTTCCTTCACCGTTTGAGAGCAGTCACTCAACAGCTGATGAACATACATAAATACTTTTAAAATACATACAAACACCCAGAATTCGAAAACCAACCGTTACGCTCATCACACAAATTTTGTTCCCGGGTGGGAATCTAACCTACGACCTTTGACGCAGTAGGTCAAATTCAAATTGTGTTGCTGGTAACGCTGGACCTACCGTTCTTCTCTCTGCTGGCCGTCAGCTCCCTCTTGAGCTTGTCGATCTCCTCGGCGAACTCCTTGAGGATCGCCTGCTTGGTGAGCTTCTGGTTGACCTCCGGCTTGTTCTGTATGTTCTTGGCGCGGTGCGCATACTCCAGCGTGCTCATGGTCTCCTCGAGGTCCTTGTGGCCGGGCGACACGGTCGCGATGATGGACGTCTTCGTGCGCCCGCCCAGGGACTCTTGCAGGATTCGCGTCAGCTTCGATTCTCTGGAACGTATACAAGAAGAATAGAAGAGAGCCCTTCAACCAAGGCCGGCGCCGCACCAGCACTCCCCGGGTGTCGCAGGTGTCTATGGGCGGCGGTGACCTCTTAACATCAGGAGGCCCGCCTGCTTGTTGCCACCGTCAATAACAAAAAAATGAATGTGAAATACTCAAATTGATAACTAACAACTTGATATAATTGATAGCTTCGCCTGCGTAGAAAACGTTTTCCCACGCCGAAAAAACTCTTTCACAATGGACGACAGAGCTATATGAGGAGCCTTTATGCAACATTTCGAGGGTCTAGGCTCAGCGGTTTGGATCAGTCAGTGAGTCAGTTTCTATTTTTATATTAAATTTTTCTCATCCTCTAATTGTTAAAAGAGTCTTATTGCTAATTTAAAAAGTTAGCGAAGTGTACATCGGTCATCGTACACAATCAGTTATTTTTATATACCCTCCCTTTAAGGTGTGTAACCTACCAGTTAAGTAACCTACGGTATGTAAAATACCTGTTAGCTAAAAGACTATTATAATATGTGAAAACATGTAGGTATGACCATTTATGTAGTGATCGATAATAAAATTAAAAAGTTAGCGAAGTGTACATTGTACACAATCAGGTATTTTGATATCCCCTAACTTTAATTAAGGTGTGTAACCTACCTGGTAATCTACGGTATGTAAAATACCTGTTAGGTGTATATCCAATCTGTTAGGTGCGTAACCTACCTGTCAGGTGTGTAATCTACCAGTTAGGTGCGTATCTTACCTGTAAGGTATGTGCGGGTGCTTCTCCACCAAGGCGGTGATGACCCTGCCGAGCGTCAGCAGCGACTGGTTGATGTTGACGCACTCGCGGGCGCGCTCCCGCTTGGCGGGGTTGTCGGAGCCCGCCTTGGAGATGTTCTCCGAGCCCGCCAGGTCCACCAGGTTCAGCTTGCCGATCTTCACCAGCTCCTCGCCCTTGGGGCAGTTCTCCTTCATGTGCACCACGATTGTGAACACTGTGTGCGAGCGGCTGCAGTAGGCAAATTGTAAAGTCAAATATAATATTTTCTAGCGACTAGATAAATCTAGTACAAACTACATATAACAACTACATCAATAAATGTATTCTAAGACTATGACGACGGGAGAATGAAATGGTCAGCTAACGAAGGCCTATGTCCAGCAGTGGACATTGACGGGTTGTTATGGTGATGATGAGGTAATACTCAGAAATGTAATGTATCCTATCACTTATAATGAGTTCTAAAAATAAGAAAAAAAACGTGATGTCCACGATAAACAAGTCTACATTATTGTCTATGCTTCCTCTCAGCTGCGGATACTGTTTGTTGCAGAAACCAACCCAAATATACAAACCACTATTTAGATAATTAATTTAATTAATAATAATTAATTATTTTATTATCATGGGTCTTATTAATTTATTCGTGTGTAAAGACCCGTGAATAATATATGTATAATGAATACAAAGTGCGAAATATACTAATTTAGATTAATGTAACAGAGGAAACATAAACAAGGGACTGTTTACAATAAACTTACGGAGACTGTGATTTAGGGTTGCCACTGGGGTGGTTGCTGCAACATTATAAACTAGCTTTAAGTTGCGAATGATATTCAGTACAAAAAAATGCCCATGTTTCTTGTAGAAAATCAAGTTTTATGAGGAAAATAATTCCTGTTAAAAAGGGCAGAATTTATTATTTTATACACAAATTTTGTTAACAAATTACCCCTTAGTTCCTTGATAGGTGTTGACAGGTGGAGGCAGCGCGAGGCTTGTATAACTATACTATTATAAAATTTTAACGGAAGCATTTCTGTACATTGAAGGGATTTAAAAATCTATTGGAATACATTTTTTAGGTTTAACTGAGCCCAAAACGAGTGTGGGTGTTTTGGGCTCATCACCAACAGCCTATTAACATGTCCCCACTGCTGTGGCTCAGGCCTACCCTCTCAACGAGGGCGTTCGGGCTATAGTCCACCACGCAAGCCCGGTGCGGGTTGGTGGACTTCACATGCGCCTAAGAATTTCTTCTTCGGCGTATGCAGGTTACCTCACGATGTTTTCCTTCACCACTCGAGAGCAGTCAGTAAGTTTCGAGGAAAAACCCATTGGTAGATGGCCCAGCAGGGAATCGAACTTCGGACCTTTCGGTATGATAGGCCGCGCCTTATCCCCGTGGCCACAGACGCTCAAAGGAGAGATAGAATCCATTGTATTATGGCGGGTCGAGACCGCCGCCGTCGAGCTCACCTGGACTGGGCGTTCATGAGAGTAGAGGCCACCTTCTTCCTCTCCTGCCCCTCCGCCATTATCTCGTACACTTCATTCTTGTTGTAAACCTGTTACACAAACACACAGCATAATAGTATATTTCGTACCGAGTACAAAATGACGCTTTTCCTTACACGAGGGAGGAAGCTAGTTTCGATTCCGAGGGTAAAGCGGTCCCTAAACGATCATGCGGCATGACATGCATTACGTTTACGTGAATTATCATGCTAATGATGATGGACCCTCATGTTTGCTATAAATCACATAGTACAGTGAAGCAACGGCCAGCACGTAGTCATGCACGTAGTTTGCATGTCATGCACGTCAATCACTACAACTGATGGGCATGTATGAGTGACTTCTATTAGATCTTTTACCTCGCCCCGCGTCAGCGCTAAGTCATAGTGGCCAGTGTAATTTTGACAACTCCGGGACCGCGAGATAATTTCGAGTGTCTGGACAAACTTACCTCAAAAAGAACCTGAGTACGAAATGAAATTTCATACAACATTTCGTCACGACCTGAGTCATTTCGCACCGGGGTCCAGGATGTTCGATTTTCATGTGTGAAATGGAACTTTTTACTCAAGGTAGTAGTAACATTCTTATTATTTGACATCTCATTAAGTTACAAAAAAATTTGAAGAATATCCGACCACGAAGACTTAGAGAGCGTCAATGGCGTAGTGGCGATGACGCGGCCTGTGACGTCGAGAGGTCCTGGGTCATATCGTACCATGACCACAGGGATTTCTCGAAATAAGTACATTTATACGTCCACCAACCCGCACTGCGCTAGCGTGGACTATAGCCGTACGCTTTCGTTTAGAAGTTAGACCCTGTCGATGTGTTTGTAGCAGAAAATAAATAATCATTCTATTCTATCCTTTTTTTACGTGTGGAAAATCCCAGAGAGTTGTAGGTATACTAACTCTATGGGAAAATCCTATCCTATCTTATTCTATTCTTTTCCATTCCTTTCTATTGAGTCAACTGTGAAGGGTGGCATACCGTGACCTCCTCGAGCCCGTTGACGATGGTGGAGCCCTTCCTGGTGACGTCCTCGTAGATCCTCAGCTTGGAGTTGTCCTCGGACGAGGAGAGCAGGTCGAACAGCTCCTCGTTGTACAGCTCGAGGTACGACACGCGCACCGTGTACTCCGAGTTGGAGATCCGCAGCTCGTCGAACAGCTGGCTCAGCGCGCGGGGGATGATGCCGGCGAGAGGATCCTAAAAGAACATAGGAAGATTAAAATTTCTATTTTAAGGCGTCACACACGCACAGTCCACCAAAAAACGGATTTCGGCACCGTTGGTCGAAGTGTCGCTAGGTATTCCTTTTTTATTTATTTTTATTTGGAAAACCAACAGCTATGATTACACAAATTTTACTTAGTAGATGTTGTTATACAAAAGCCAAATATAGGTTTCCCCAAGCCAATTGCTGGTTTCCTTAAGTCAAAGGTTTCCCCATTCCTTGCCCCTAAGAAGAGAAGACAGTATAACGAAGTTGTTTACTGCAGATTAGATACTTATCCAGTTACTTAAGTGCACATAGCTCATTGTATCCAGTTAAGAGAAACTGCAAAAATTTTAGAGGTGTCATTATATTACAAATCTAGTTAATTTTGCCCACACAACACAACATATTCAGTAACTGCAAATATTTATAGACAAGAGAAGCTGCCTAATATCAGGGTTGTCCGTGAAACTCACATTCTGCCAGGTGGTCCCTTCTCCAGTGCTCTCTCCGACCATGGTGTGGGTCTTGCCCGTGCCGGTCTGCCCGTATGCAAACACAGTGCAGTTGTAGCCGGCCAGCACCTCCGCGATCAAAGGGGACACCACCTCTTTGTACACTTCCACCTGGGAAAAGAGAATAATATGAGTAGACAATACAGACACAAGTGAAAAAAAAGTTGACTTGAAAACCTCTTTCGTTTTTTTCGTTGGTGAAAAAAAGTGTACATGACTAGTGTACTTTCTTTGAAAATTACAATTTATTCAACAACTCAATGCACTAATTGAAACAGAGCGTTGCCGTAGGTGGTGTAGTGAGGGTGACACGGCCTGTCATGTCGAGAGGTCCGACTTCGATCCCCGGTCGTGCCATGTACCAATGGGTTGTTCTCGAAACTTCATTTACTGACTGCTCGCAAACATCAAGAGGAAACCTGCATACGCCGAAGAAGAAAATGTTAAGCCCACCAACCCGCACTGGGCTAGCTTAGCGGACTATAGCCCGAACGCCCTCGTTGAGAGGGTAGGCCTGTGACCCAGCTGTTGGGACATATCAATAGGATATTGATGATTCCATATGACGTCTGCTTCTTTTTATATCATCAGCCCAGTTAGGTTACCTGTTCAGTGTTGGGTCCAAATGCTCTGTCGAAGGTGAACTTCTTGGTGTGCGAGGTCTGCTGCGACTGGCGCACCACCACCTCGCGGTTGTTCACCACCTCCACCACGCCCAGCGAGCGGATGGCGCGCTCCCGCTGGTTCAGCGGTCTACACACATTACATTAGTCGGGTATAAACACAGGCAACACTTTGACACTTTGACTTGAGACCTTCAAGATTCTGAGCAACCATTACAACTCATCTGTCTTATGGAACATATTTAACCCTAACCCCATAGAGAGACTGAGAGGGCACAACATGAGAATACAAAGAGCCAATGCACAGCTAAACCCCTACAGAAATTTTCTAAGCAACAGGGTTGCATCCAAATGGAATAATCTGCCAGAATCTGTTGTATCTGCCACTTCCGTAAACATGTTCAAGAACAGACTAGACAACTTTCTGGTCAGTGTGGACAAAAGGGGGCGCAATGAAATTTCACTTTTTTGGAATGGTCGCGTGGAAGTGATTTCTGAATGTATTTTCAAAAATTTTTCCCTTGGCGTCCCCTTTTGTCCACTCCAATCCTTTTTTTACAAAATGCCATGCAAAAAGATTGCTTTTGAAATTTATCAGCATGTTTCATTTGATCAAGACTCTCTTTCTTCATCAAAAAATACGAGTTTCTTAGAGAGTTTATGATTATCTTGTCATATAACAATTGGCGATCATTAGCGCTATGATTATAACTGAAATTTGGGATGGTAAAGGCATAAAATACGTCTGGAATCTAGTGAGCCATGAACATACAAGCAGTGCAACTTTACGAATTAACTAGGTATTTTGTACAAAATTTGTTGGAGTAGTAGAAGATTTGTGTTTTGGATCACCAAAAGGCGTGCTCCAATAAACTATTTCTATTAAATGTAAAGCAACACTTCAAATCAAAACAAAGCTTTCGAAGTGCTTACCTCAGTCGAACGAATACTTGAATATTTTGGTTTTTATTATTCCTCATACTTTTTTCTGTCGAGGCCATGGTCACAATACAACTAATTAAGTCACAATTAAACTTTTCACCACAATTATTCCCTTTTTTGGTTAAATACAATCAAAAATAACAAATACCAAAGAAAAATCGTTGAGCATTCGTTGGCGTTTATCAAAATTCAAATTTCGGATCGTGAGTTGCCAGTGCAAATAACTTTTGTTTTAATAAACGTAACTGTTACTAGTATTGGTGTCAAAATCTAATAGCCATTCTTCACAGATCTAGGATTGATAAAATTTTGAGTGTCATGTTAACTATTTCTACCACAAACTTTATAGTATTTTTGTACATAATTACTAACTGTTAATTTATTTTTATAAGCTTGAATCTGAGGAGCTGTTACAAATACTAGTTCCATCCATGACTTGATATTTTACTTCTAGCAACATTATTGACGTTCCTTATTACGCAAAAATTCCAACCAGTACCTGCAAAACTTTCTCAGTACTAATTTGACAGGGTTGCAAAATTTAAATTACCACACGCAGCTTCCAAATTTTACCGCAATAGGGGGGGGCGCGCGTAATGCAAAGAGAGAAAGAAAACAAAGGTAACACTATACTTCGATTCTACTGAGCGAGCGTAATGTTTGAGTCACAAATAGTATAAAACTGTACTTAACATAAATTTAAAATTTAGATTTTTATTCTATCTCAAAGTATTTAATAATGTATTTAAAAAAATAATGTTTTAAAATTATTTTCGTCCCACTGGTGGGAAAGGATATCTACCACAAGTAAAGTATTTAAAGTAAAGTAAGTACCTAACTGTAAGCGATCTAAAATGGACCTTGGGTATATGAAAATAGTAGGTACCTATTGATATGTTAACCCGAAGCCGTCTGTACCAATTGTTTATAATTGAAAAATTACCCCTAGAGCACTCTCTTAAAAGTTTTGACTTCACCTATTGAAGGATAAGTTCTAAGTAAGACAAAAATGTGAAGTGTAATTTTTTATTAAAATATTTAGGTATTACTCAGTAAAAACTTAAAAATACAAATAACATAATATTTACAGCCTATTTACATAACTTCAATAAATCTAAACTACTTCTTAAATTACATTAAGTTAAATCTAAGTATGTACATTTTCGGATGCACCTAACATTATTCAGTGTTATAATATCTTTGATATTATTGACAAATAGTAAATATTTTAAAATTGTCATGATAATATATTTAACTAGATTGATTATTTTGTGGTTTCAAAATAAATATCACCCTACTTAGAGTTAATGGAAATCGATTCTCAAAGCAACATTAAAATTGAAGATCTAAAATTATCTCTCTCAACTAGACAAAGCTAATTTTAAATGTCTGATTTCAGGGTCTAATTAAATTAACTTTAAAGTTATGTTCAGTACAATTTTGTTTTAAAATTAAGTATAATTAATAACAACATAGTAAAAACTTACTATTTCAATAAATCATTTGAACTGTGAAAATTGATTATTTTCTTGGCCTACTGTACCTATTGATTTTGTACGGTTTCTTGAACGAATGCTTTTATCTTTATTTACAAATTTTTTAAAATGTGTTTTATAATTTGTACAATTAACAAAATTATATTTGTACAATGAACTGTTTAATTTGTACAATAGGATAAGTTTCCTTCAGATCCCGTGTGGTTAATTGATGAAATAGTTATTTCTATGTAGATACAATAAATTTTGTATAATTGGTTCAATTCCTTCGGACCCGATGGGTTATTTGATAATATATTTTTATGTACAATTAACTGCGTAATTTTGTACATATGGTTCAGGATTCCTTCAGATCCGATGGGGTTAATTGATAAATAAATATTATCAATTACAAAATTTTATATGTATACCTACAATAATAATTAACTGGTTAAATTTTGTACAATTGGTTCAGGATGCCTTCAGACCCTGTGCGGTTTCCTCTGAGGCGAGAGGATCTTGAGCATAGTGACGATGGGCGCTTCGAATGCTACGGAGATCACGAACGCTATGAAATAGGATATCACCGTGAGACCCAGGAACAGAACAAACTGAAAAAAAAAAACGAAACATGAAGCGATTCGAACTATAGAACTGTAATTTTAGACTTTCGCGATTTGTAAATAAAACTTGTTCGTGTGTAAGACCCGTAGATAATTATAGAACTGTATTCCACGCATAAACAAAAACTTAGTTTTGACTACCTATATTTATTTATATTATTTATGTAACAATTTATTGCACACACAAAACATTAACAAGATACGAATACAAAACAGAAAGTATGTACAAATGGTGAGACTTATCTCTTTATGAGATTTCTGCCAGCCTACCAGTGACAGGAAAGATGTAATATAATTTAATTTTGTTAAGTATATCCCCGGATACGGAATGGAAGAGTGGGAGCGAATGAAAGAACGGAAAAGTGTTGCTATGTTTAAAAACAATGACATCTTTTATAGCATGGTAACATTATTTATAGGTGCATGCCTAAGAACAAGGATCCCTTAGAACCGCAATCAGCGTATAGCATGAAATAGCAATAGTCTTTTACCCCAATAATTTGAGAAGTCGCTTTATATATGGCGGGGTCAAACTGAACAAACACTATCTATTTCAGTCGGGCTGTTGTTTGTTGGGGGACAGTTGGTATGCAGTTACACTGCCCCCCCAACAATAAATTCACATACGTAGATAGAGATAGAACCTGTCTTGCTTACTCTTATTACTTTTGTAATAAGTGTGTCCCTCTCTGATTATTATTGTTAATTTAGCAGCTGTTCTATGGGATCCTTGTTCTTAGGTGCATGCTCAACAGTGTGTACTTACGACCATCAGCTCCCCCAAGTGTATGGGGTGCGTGAGGTGCATGGCGACGTAGCGCAGCACCACCGGGTGCACCAGGTATGCGCAGTACGTCACCCGCGAGAACGGGTACAGCACCGGCGCGGACAGCAGCGGCGACACCCAGCCTGCACATCACATCACACTCGTCACACTGGGAAGTAGGGGTACTTAATTTTGAAACTATTTAGGGTAGGGCATTCGTTTGGTTCATGCTTTAAATACAAAAACCAGATAAACAAACCGTGGTTCCAAAAACCAACCAGCAGTAGCATCTTTCCGCGTTCTGATCACACGATTGTGTGACGAGCTGCACAGTATGAACGAAGGTAGTTGCACATGCGTAGCCCCACCACGTAACGCGCCGCCTAGCCCGCGCACTGCGCTTATCTCATTGGTCGGCTGACATTTAACCGCTCCACCGACACCTCGCTAGTTGCGAACCTCAATTTTGTACTTAACTAGGCTATTTTTTGTAAATAACGCCTAAATGTGTAAATAAAGAGAGCGTCAGTGGCGTAGGGGATAAGACGCGGCCTATCATATCGAAAGGTCCGGAGTACGATCCCCAGCTGGGGCATGTACCAATGGGTTTTTTCTCGAAACTTATGTACATTTACTGACTGCTCTTAAATGATGAAGGAAAACATCGTGAGGAAACCTGCATACGCCGAAGAAGAAATTCTTAGGCGCATGTGAAGTCCACCAACCCGCACTGGGCTAGCGTGGTGGACTATAGCCCGAACGCCCTCGTTAAGAGGGTAGGCCTGAGCCCCAGCAGTGGGGACATTAATAGGCTGTTGATGATGATGACGTGTAAATAAATGCGTGCCTCACCTCCGTGTCCGGTGGAGCAGGCGATGATGATCCACCCCACGCAGGCGGCCCACAGCGAGTGTGACAGCGCGCTGTAGACGGCGGCCGCGGCGACGCCCAGCTCCGTCTTGTACAGCCCGAAGATGAGGAACAGCAGGGTGGCCGCGCAGCTCACCCAGCCCACCCACGCCCACACCTGCAACAACGGCAGGGTCAAAATCTATGACCTCGGACTAAAAATGTCCCTAAACGATCATGATTGCATGACATGCAACGTTTACGTGAATGTCATGCTGCATGATGGACCATCATGCTTGCTATCAATCAATACAGTGAAGCAACGGCCAGCACGAAGTTTGCATGTCATGCACGTCAATCACTACAACTAGACGATCATGCATGAGTGTAGCACGTAATTGCATGTCATGCAGATTGATCGTTTAGGGAGCCCAATAGGCCGCAATATGCAGGGTCCATTCTGAAAAGTTATTGGTCCATTCTAAAATTGAATCGGGACTAAATAAGATACTTTCACTCCTAGGGTAACAATGTACTATTATTTGTCTAGAGAGGAGTAATAAACGTCGGTAATACGTTGCAGTAAGTGGCAGACGGCGAGAATCGATAACCACTAGGTTAGACGAGGTCTCGAGTGGAGACCACGCGTGGGATGCCGCCCGGCAAGATGGAGCGAAGATATGCGGCTGGCAGTGACTGGGTGCGGAGAACCGAGAGCGGGTTTAGTAGCGCCCCTTGGGGGAGGCCTACGTCCAGCATTGTACTCTTGTCGGGCTATGTGAGGTATGTAGGAGGAACTCACCCTGGTCATCCGTATCTTCAGGTTAGTCTTAAACAGTATCCACCCGGTGGCCATGCCGACGAGGTAGGGCCCCAGCCGGGTCCACGGTTTGTCGTAGATCTTGTCGAACTGCGTGAAGGGGTCCTCGCTGTTGTGCACGTGCTCGTTGCTCCACGACACGAAGCCCGTGGTCAGCAGAGAGGAGAGGAAGAACACGCCCGTCAGGGACACCGACAGCTTGAAGTGGCTGAGGGGAGACGGACACGGTTAGTGCTACTCTTCTAGCGGAAAGCCAGGAGCTTATGTTCGCTCGCCTCGCTTCGAGCGGTCGATTCTACTGATTCTTGTATCGGATGTCGAAGGAAAATTAGTAGAATCGACCGCTCGAAGCGAGGAGAGCGATTAAAAATTAGAGCTCTATTTGTGAATCGCTTGCCTGGCTTCGAATATTCGATTCTACTATGTATGGATTCTGTATCGGATGTCGAAGGAAAATTAGTAGAACAGGAGCTCTATTTTTGAATCGCTCTCCTCGCTTCACGCGATCGTTTCTACTGATTTTCGACATCCGATACAAACATCAGTAGAGTCGACCGCTCGAAGCGAGCGATTAAAAATAGAGTTCCAGACCGGTGAAAGCGAGGCGAGCGATTAAAAAATAGAGCTGCAGAATGAGCTTGGGAGCTAAATATTTTTTATTCAGACAGGTTTCAACTTAATATCTTTTTTTTTCACTTTTCGCACCTCATTAGGATTTATTGGCCGACGATGGCTGGTGATATTTTTAGTTTTTTTTATTCTTCGTTTCGGCTCTGGATACCTTACCTTGTGGCCAATATGAGAAGAATAGCGCTGACTGCGTAGAACTGCGTGTCGTCTGACAGGTACCAACTCCATAGCATGCACTGGAATCAGACAAATAAATTTAAAAATACAATTCTAAATAGGTCCTTTTCATAATTTCGATGAAGAGAGAGAGAGAATAATTTCGATCGAGAGAACTTTTTATAGCAGTAGGCGGAGCCCTAACAGTGGGGACATCATAGAGGCTGTTGATTCGAAGCGACCTTACCATCTGCTCGACGGGGAAGAGGGTGTTGATGTAGAGGAGGTTCCTCCACCAGTACTTGGGGCAGGTCTCGTGGTCCATGGCCGGGGGCTCGAACACCGCGTTGTGCGCGAACCACTTCATCGTGACCTCCACCACCCCCAGCATGAACAGGTACGGAGCAGTCAGCCTGGAGGATATTGAACAGTTTTATTCATATCAAAGATATTAGCGGACGCCCCGCGACTTTGTCCGCGTCAAAAAATAGCCTATATGTTATTCCAGGATATAAGCTATCACTGTACCAAGATTCATCAAAATCTGTTTGGTAGTTTTTGCGTGAAACAGTAACAAACATCCTCACATCCTTACAAACTTTCGCCTTTATAATATTAGTGGGATAATTTGCAGGATAGGATTTTATTTTTCAACCGACATCAAAAAACGGAGGAGGTTCTGTATGTTTCTATTTGTGTGTATGTTACACGAGATTACCGCCGATTGTAAACCGATTTGAATAATTCTTTTTTTATTCAATAGGTAGGCTATATTTTGAGGGTTGTCCGTTTTCAATTTGAAAACAACATTTCACCAATAATTGGGGATATTTTAATTGTGGGAATCAACAAGTCGTCGATTATAATAATCAAACAAAAATGTCGATTTAATTTTTAGTAAAAAGGTCAGATTATATTCTTTTTTTTTTGTATTTGCAAGCTTCGAATTTTTTCAGATAAACTGTGTAAGATTAAATGAATAAATAAATACAATTTTCTTCATTCTGAGTCCGCACTTTATCATCATAGTCCAGGAAAATTAAATTCACCATGCATTAAATCGAACGGTTTATTTTTCTATGTTAGGTATATTTATCATGCACATTGACTTGTTTGTAGAGAGTTAAAAAACTGGAAAAAACTATGCTTTAATTTTTTTCCTAAATGAGCTCTAAGGGCTCGTGTCTTGAAGATTTGAGCCTAAAAGGCTTGGAGCATTGAAGTTTTTAAAACTATAATTTTTTTGGCTCGATAGCCTTCAGGGATAGAGCTTTGAAATCTCGACAGTAGTATTATCATGATGAATCAAATGTGTATGAATGTGTTACCTTGCGAATCTGTATCCAATCAGACCGAGGAACTGAAGAACCCCGGAGGTGATCTTTCTCCGGCCCTTTGTGAGTAAGTCCAGCTTGCCCTTCGAGTTTGTCCTGAAGTACAGGAACGATACCAGCATACCACTAAAAACAGAATTATCATATGTCAAGTTTTGACAAGCGGTTTGAGAGCGTCAGTGGCGTCGGGGATAAGACGCGGCCTATCATATCGAAAGGTCTGAAGTTAGAAGCTCTGGGCCATGTACCAGTGGTTTTTTCTTGAAGCTTAACTACATAGACGACTGCTCTGTGAAGGAAAGAAATAGGTACCAGTATAATACCAGAGCTAAAAGAAGAGGTAGAGGCTGCCCGTCAAGTATTAGTATCAGAAGATCGAGGTTGTCTTCAGAACACACATAGTGAAGAAATGCTTACCCAAGACAGAAGAAAGTGTCAACGCTGTAAACAGCGCTGAGGATAAGCTGGAACCAGAAGCTCTTCTCCAATATTGCCCGCAGAGCTGTATTGTCGGCGTACTAGAACAATACATTCACATTACGACCGACAGAGGGATTTATAATTTATTGTCATTGGTTTTTCGGTACGGTAGGTATAAAGTCTTAATTATGATATGACCCACGGCATGTATCATAGAAATTTAGTCTTTGACCTAGTTCGAAAAAATCTCATTAAATTCAACGGCAATTCTGATAGAAGGAAATACGTTAGTACCTACCTAGTTGTAAACTGTCTAGTTTACTCCAGTTTTTTCGTGAATTATTTTACTACAGGGAGATAAAGTTGTGAAATTAATAAAAATAACAAGAATAAATCTTAAAAAGGTACCCTATAATTTAATCTATTGCTTTGAGTTTGTTGTAGCTTACTACAAAAATCGTGGAAAAATGCAAGTGTTAATACAATGTCTAATGTTTATATTTAAATAACAAACATGAACCAATGGAATTACATAGTTACATATATCTTCACGCTATGTCTCTAACGGGGGTAGCAGAAAGAACGGATCGCCAAGTATCGCGATACCGACACGCCTCGTTCGCTTCACTCAGTCTCACCATTCTCAACACACGCTCGCCGCAGAACCAATGGAATTAATGCGAGGTAAATTGTAATTTTCCTGGACTATCATACTGTAGAGCATACCTTGAACACCACGATGCAGGTGTGTCCAAAAATAACCCAGACCATGGACAGGGAGCGCAGTCCGTGCACGACGGGCACGGTGTCCGCGCCGACGGACTGGTCGAAGATCTGCAGGATGTTGGCCTTCATCGAGAACGAGAGCAAGAGCTCGGACCATACACCTGTAACATTGCCCATTTGTTACATTATGAAATTACTAGCCAAAGACTCTTCATATTAATATATTCATATTCATTTATTTTGTAATAAACATGCAGCGACAATTTTGTACTTAAATAAACATACAGGTAATGGTAAACGTGCTTAATTTTGATAACATATTGAAATGTCAAACTAATAGAAGAAAGCAATTGAATTGAAACACGAGAGTGTGGCTGTCAGATTTTGGTTTTTATAAAAGAATTCTATGTAGACGTTGCATAAGTCTAGTATTTGAACTACATGTTAATTTAAGATACAATGTCAAAGTAATATAAAAATGTCAAATAAAATATCAATTGATTGATGTCAAATTAATATAGAACCATGTCAGATCTATTATACAATAATAATCATAAAATAATTTATGTCAAATTAATTGTTATTTAATAATTTTAAAGTAAGTAATATTATCAACCTACAAAGGGATAGTGAAGCATTCACTCGTCTAGAAACTCCCTGATGGAATAGAATGCCTTTTGGATCAGCCTCATGGTTGGTATTATGTCGAGCATTCAAATAGCAATGTAAGATCATTGTTTGAAACGATTTCGTTAATTTGCTTACTGATTCTGTAACATTGCCGATTTGTTACAATTATGAAATTACTAGTCAAACATCAGTCATGGTTGGTATTTATGTCGAGCATTCAAATAGCAATGTAAGATCATTGTTTAAAACGATTTTGTTAATTTGCTTACTGATCCTGTAACATTGCCGATTTGTTACAATTATGAAATTACTAGTCAAACATCCTTCATGGTTGGTATTTATGTCGAGCATTCAAATTGTAAGATCATTATTTGAAACGATTTCGTTATTTTGGCGCCCAACCTGGGACTTACCTGACCTTAATAAAACTCAAAATTTTGTAAGGATATCTGGATGTTAGTTCCTTAGGGGTAGTAAGGTACTCACTGAGCTTAAGTTCGCCGTCGGTGGAGGCGGTCTCGCCGGTGAGACGCTCCTCCGAGTTATTGCTGTTGATCGCTATGTTATTGTTGACGCTGTACATCGATTTACCTGGGGCAATGAAACATTTATACTTTAGATTTAAATTTAATTCTAAAGAAAACCGCAAGTTTATTAATAAACAATTAATTACAATATAATATAAAACTAAAATTATCATAAAACTAAACACAAATACTAATCTACTATAAAATTTATGATATTAATAAAATATTCCTAACAATGATAAAGTTTAGTCAAAAATGCCCCCGCGAATCGTACCTGGCTCAAAGATAGTTAGTTAATTAAGAAGATTTAAGTCTTATTAGGGCCTCTTACACCACTTTCTGATATTGTTACAGATAGTAATCTTAGTGATAAACTAATCTATCAGATAAATCTGTGTGATAGACTATATAAATTATATAAGATATAGGCAATCAGATACATGTGAAATGATTTATGAAATATCTTATGATTTTTTCTACCCTTTTGATTGGTTTTTGTATAATATAAAAAAATTCGGGTGCGTCCACGTGGTTCGACAACGTGGTCCGACAGTCGAACCAAGTGGTCGATGATTTTTTTCGACATTTGTTCGGCTCAATTCCCGGCTCAGGCTATGGGTACTCAACAACTGAAAACATTCGTACATATACTTTTAAATAAATACATAATTACTACAAACACCCAGAATCCCAAAATCAATATAGGTATTATATGCTCATCACACAAACATTGGTCCCGGGTGGGAATGTAACCAACCGGTTAAAAATGATCATTTCGTCTAAAAAGCAATTTGCCTAAAACGCAAAATGCCTAAAATCATTATGTTGCATCATCTCTTACCCTTAGCGACGGTGATGGCGTCGAGCGCGCTCAGGTTGAGCTTGTGCTCCTCCCGGGCGCCGCTCTCGCTGTCGGCGTGCATGTTGCGCGCGCGGCGGCGGCGCCGGCGCACCGCGCGCGCCAGCCGCACGTCGTACACCGTCGCCGCGACCAGCAGCGAGCCCACCAGGCAGCACACTCCGCTGTGGAAATCAACAGGTTTTTATTTAATAATTCGTTGGTAATACCAACACAAAAAACCAAGTTTTGGGGGGATATTTTCAGAGATTTCGGCCGTCTCTTTTATTTCGTTTACCTAAAAATATATACCAAATTAAGGGATTTGTAAAGGTATTCTGTGATGTTATATACACCAAAGTGACTGTTAAAAAGTGTACCTATAATAGTGTGGGAAACATCCGTTCCTATTATATTTAAGTAAATGTGAAAATCCTTGCAAAAGTCCTTTCTTAGCGGATGCTTTCCTTAAACAATAAACCTCTGCATTCCACAGCTTTCAATTCAAGACTTAGTTTTGGCTGTGCGTTGATAGGTCAGTCATTAGTCCAGGACAAACGACTTTATAAGTTTAGAAGATTAAGGGCTTCTTACACCACTTGCTGATAAAGTCCCAGATACCCTATCTGCAGGTTATCTAACATATAGCCTTTTTTTTGGTTTCACAGGTTCCTGATTGCCTATATCTTATATATTTTATGTAGACTATCACACTAAGATTACTATCTGTAAAAATATCAGGAAGTGGTGAAAGAAGCCCTAAATAAATAATTTAAGTATTAAATAATTTGCATTTGAGGCAAAGGTCCAAAGCAATACATAACAGTAAACAAATATCAGTTGTCAATCGTTCCGCTCGGGCGCTCGTGTCGTAACAGTTGCACCACTGTAGTACCACTGCAGGCGTCACGTCGAATAGCCATATAATATGAAGGGCCACAGCTGATGTAGTTGTAGCCTCAGGCGATACGTTTTGTAATGTTTTAATGTACGAGGAGTTACTCATAGGTATTATATGACCTACATACATAGATGATGATTCAGCAAATGTCGCAGTCAACAGAAATACGGCGCAAGAAGATTGTGACGATTTGTGCTCTAAGCTTTCCTCACTCACAAAAATGGATACGGATAATTTTGAGAGTGTTAAGTGGTCCCTAAATGATCATGCTTGCATGACATGCAACGTTTACGTGAATTATCATGCCGCATGATGGACCATCGTGCTTGCTATCAATCAGTACTGTGAAGCAACGGCCAGCACGTTTTGCATGTCATGCACGTCAATCACTACAGCCAGACGGTCATGCATGAGTGACAGCACGTAATGCATGTCATGCCGCATGATCGTTTAGGGACCACTTATCACGCTTTTATTTTAGATTCCCGCACAATATACACTTCCTTGGACAGAGTGAACGAGAGTGCGGAAACTCCGCACTCAATCAAGCGCTCTAAAACTCACGCACACAAGCGCAGCTATGGCACAGTAAGTACTCCTTCCGCGCGTTTATCTCTGTGTGCTAATGTAAGTGAACACTGCGCTTGTGTGCGTGCTTAAAACGCTTGTTGGAAGTTGAAAACTCTCGTTTACTCTGGTTTGGATCTACCAAATAAACCGTACTGTGATTGAAGTCGCTTTTTTAGGAAAAGGAATCATTGGTCTAGGTTTTGTGTCTGAGAGATGAGTTCGCTAAAGCTTGGTTTTCCTAGAGTAGCGGTGCCGTCATTTAGCGGACGTAATACAGCGGTGAATGACGTCACTAGAACAAATGGACTAAACGACGACCGCTCTCTAGGAAACCGCGCCAATTTGATTACATAGACAACGTTCTAGTGACGTCATTCACCGCTGTATTACGTCCGCTAAATGACGGACACCGCTACTGGAGGAAACCATAGCTCAACTTGACGCCAAATAGAGTGAGCACTATTACACTATGGTAACTCTGAAAGTTCAGAGAGGTACTATTTTTCCTTGGCGTACCATTTATCACTTTTTCCAGCCACTATTTATTGGCATTATCAAAACAAATTAATTCGTTGACGAGTTCGTCAACTTGACTCACCTGCATAAATGACTCACTCATAAATCTATGGAATTCGTTAAGTCATTCTGTTTGCTTACAAGAGGCAAGTCAAGGAGAAGGTAAGTACTTTCTGCAAACTAAACTATAACATCCTCTAAAAAGCTGCAACGCCGAGGCTTCAAGGCTCGATAGCCTTTAAGTCTGAGCCTTATCGCAACGATAGTGAATAGGTACTGACAGCAGCACTTGGAAGGTGGGGTCGTCGAGGTAGGCGTAGTGTCCGGCGTCGGGCGCGCGCACGGCGAGCACGGCCACGCGCAGCGTGGGCGTGTCGGCCGCGCGCACCAGCGCGCCCACCGCCTCGCCGCGGCACGCCGCCGGCAGGCACAGCCCCAGGTGGATGGTGCGACGCTGGACAGACCAACAGTGAAGTTAGTAAATGATCTTTTATGAGGTACAAAAAAACAAAAGGATCTTAACGCCAGTATTGAGCGGGGCATAGGGCGCTTCGTTACAAGTGGCTGCATAACAGACATAGGTATTTACCGTTCGCAAGATGCCTTACAGACGTAACAGGACTTGCTTACTATTAGCACGATATCTTACAGACGTAACAGGACTTGCTTACTGTTAGCACGATATCTTAAAGACGTAACAGGACTTGATTACTTTTAGTACGATGTCTTGCAAACGTAACAGGACTTGATTACTTTTAGTACGATGTCTTGCAGACGTAACAGGACTTGCTTACCGTTCGCACGATGTCCGGTAAGTCAGCGGTGATAGAGAGCCTGACATTGTAGAAGGCGGTCTCGAAGGGGGGTCCGTACCCGTTCACAGACACGTCCTGTCGCCAGTCACTGAATATCTGCGACCCCCCACTCTCTGCAACAAATAGAGCATTTACAGTGGATGCGTTGTTGATCTACATAAAATAAATAGCCCATAAAAACCCATTGCAAATGATAGGCATACGAAAACAAACGTAAGTAGTTATTTGTAAAATAGCCTAAAAAACTCATTGCAAATGAAATTGCATACGAAAACAAACGCTATGTAAGTAGTTATTTGTAAATACAATAAAGGTGAAATTTTCTCTGTGTTAAAAAATTGCCCATGCAAAAGACATCAACGAGCGCTCTTTATTTGCTTTTTGTCAAAGTTGCTTTTCGTCAAAATACATTTTGTGACAAAGGTGGGTTTGGTCAAAGGTGTTTTTTTCTTGCCTAAAACCTATTAGACCAAACTCATCTTCGGCAAAAAATATATTTTAACGAAAAAGAGATTCGGTCATGCTAAAAACTGCAGAAATAAGCGCGCAAAATTTTACGGAGATCGGTCGAATAGTGGAGCCGTGAAAGCGTGACAAACAAACACACAAACTCACTTTCGGATTCACAATATTAGTTAGGATTCATTTGGAATAGTTGAAAATTTATGGGTCGCTGCCTCTGTTTGTAGAAAGTGAAGTTTTGAAGTAAACGCCACCTTGGAAGCCCTTGTGACTAACACTGGAAAGTGAGGTAGCATGTGGGGCAAACAAAACATTCGTGAAAAGTTCAATTCAGTTCAAACATACGTCAAACTTTTCGGAACGAGTAAGACGAGATTCCATTGACCAAGCAAAAAATAAAGCACCCCCTCAACATACTGTTAGTGGGTTAATCCCAGCTCTAACCCATTAGCAGTTTCCACATGATGCAGTTCTACAGTACGAAGGCCACAAACGACAGTCTACAAATTATTATAGTCCACTGGACCAGGATTTTCAACAAATACTGTTTATAAGGATGGTACCAAGAGAGCGTCATTGGCATCGTGGGGAAGACGCGGCCTGTCATGTCGTGAGGTCCCAGTTCAATCCCCGGCTGAGCCATGCCATGGTTTTTTGACTACTCGCAAACGGTGAAGGAAAACATCGTGAGGAAACCTGCATACGCCGAAGTAGACATTGTTAGGCGTGTTGAAGTCCACCAACAATCAATCAATCAAATAAATTAAGGGGGTAGGCGGGACATGTGTTTATAGCATGGTAACAAACGAACACGTGTAAAGGAAAAACGGCTTTTTGTTTAGTATAGTTAGTTACCGACATAGTCGAAAGGATTAGCAAACTGAACATAATATTTATACTGTGCTCTAGCAAATAAAGAATTTCAATTTCTGAAGTGGCAATGGGCAGGTTACATCTGTCGTAGAACTGACGGCAGTTGGGGCAGACGGGTTCTGGAGTGGAGACCGCGGACCGGTGCGCGCAGCGTGGGACGCCGCCCCGCCAGGTGGACCGACAACCTGAAGAAGGTGGGCGGAAGTGGCTGGATGCGGTGAGCGGAGGACCGGGTGTGTGAAGTGACGATGATGATGAAGTTTGTGGTGTTATGTAAGTCGAGCCGTGCAGGGCGTGGCGTGTACTCACTGTTGTGGTGCGCGGCGGGCGCGTGCTGCTGGTTGAGCACGCGGCACAGCTCGGCGGAGCCCGTCCAGTAGTTGTTCCCCCAGTAGAACATGGCCGTGTAGCGCCCGCTCGCGTCCTCCACTGGAACAATGCACAAATAATCATGTTTAGAGCGAGTATTTTAATGATCTGGTGATTTTTTTCTAAGTTGTCCTAGACGCCACATGTCCTAGGCGCCGAATGTCCTAAACGCGAAATGTCTCAGATGCAAAATGTCCTAAACGCGAAATGTTCTAGACGCAAATTAACCTAGACGCGAAAAGTCATATACGCGATGTACGTCTACCGCACATCAGTGGAAACACTTTGACCTTGAGCTGGCCTAGCCTATTAGGGAGTTTCAATACTACGCGAGACCAGTTTATACTGGTTTTGTTACCACTGATGTGCGGTCGACCGTACAAACTTTATTTTTGTTTAGATAATTTTATATGTTTTATAATTGTTAGTTGTTAATTTTCGAGATATTCGTACATTCATGATTTTATGGGAAATCCACACCTCAGATCAGTTTTCCGAATTAGCATTCGAAGGGAAGATATCGAACAGACCCTTCAATAATATAGGAAACAGAAAACAATAATGGATGTAAGTAGATATAAGTACCTTACACCATATCTGTTTCGTAAATTAATTCACATGGTCGTTAAGACAGAGCTTTTGAGGAAATAATCTCGTGACCTTACGTTGCTCGTCTTGGGTGGTGTAACCGACCTGCCTTCAACTCTCGCTTACTGCGAATTAAGACCTCTGCGATATCAGTTCATGGACATATTAAGTCAAGTAAAATCATGTTGTCTTTTTATATTTAGACTAAGGGCCACCCCGCGACTTCGTACGCTTTAAAAAGTATAACATTATTATCATCATATCAGCCTATATAATAGACGTCCATTAGTGGACAAAGACCTAAAAAGTATTTAAGTAAATAATCCCCCCATTTATCTCTCTTAAAGTTGAAATTTTCAAAAACCTCTTCTTAGCTGATGCTTTCATTGTAAAATAAAATAAACCTATGTTCCAAACAGCTTTCTAGTCTTAGTAGTTTTGACTGAGCGTTGATTGATCAGTCAGTCAATCAGGACCATCGATTTTATAAGTTTAGAGGGATCACGCTTGACCTCAATCTTACCTGATAGTGAAGATCATTGTACCCTCTCAATCCAGCCTTCAATCAATGTCGCAAAGTGACTTTGAACTTTCCTTACCATCGATAAATACCTGGGGACAGGAAGTGTATTTACGAATCATTTTAATGATTGTTTCCTTCCTCGCATCTCGCGAGGAAATCATGTAATGTATTGATGACTGTAATGATTATTTGAATGACAAAGATGCCTGGTATCAATGTTACTTCAGCCTCGCACAATCTTTACAAACTATGGTTAAAGAAACTTTTTTCAGAAACGCTTTTTCTTAGTGCTGAAGAGGTGGTTGATAAAGATTGACGTAGGTACGGTATATACATGTACCCAGTGTACTCAAACTACACTTTTACAAGTATAAAATAACATAAATTAATATCAAAATCCCAACTGCCCACAATTAATATGCATTACTTTTGACAACTTCCTAGGAAATACATGCATCATGCATAACATATTATTTTTTATCTATGTACGCACTACCAATCTATTTATTTTTTATTTAGCTGTAACAAGTATATAGCTCATTAATTAGGTGATTTAATTAACGTAACTTCCTGGAGAATTCGTGCGGTTGGCCTCAGTAGCAAGTTAAGGCTTACAGCTTTCATTAAAATATAGTAGTATGCAGAACTATTTAAATAAGTAGGTAGGTGTCATACAACCTTCTTTTTATCTGTAAACTGGGTCAGTGTGACAAACAATGCAGTTTATTGTATGGTCAATACATGTCGCACCGAAATATCAAGACATAATGCGTTTTTTTAGGTGTCATAAGATAACAAAGCGCTCTTGCGGCTGAAAGCAAAACGTACGATAGCCTATTTTCTTAAGTGGACCGCAAAGTTTACATTGGTAATACAAACTTGCTTTTGCTGCTAGGGTACCTTGCACGCATATGTAGATGAGACGTAAATAGCGTTTGTTTTCACAAGACAGCTAAGTAAAAACGGAATATACATATCTTTAAGCTATGCCCCTGGCGGGGTAGGCAGAAAGAACGGAGCGCTCGCGATCCTGACGGTACCTCTTTCGCTCACTCTTCAAACACGCTCGCCGTGGGATGCGAGTGCTTTCACGTGTCCGTCTGCGAGCACCCGCTCTCTCTGATCCTCGTATGTCAGTCTAGCTCATCCCCGGTTCCTCCTATTATAGGAGGTGCCTACATTAAGTAAATCTATACTAATATTATTGCGAAAGTAACTCGGTCTGTTATCTTTTCATATCTAAACCGCTGAGCAGATTAGAGCGAATGAGTGATGAATGACTGTAAGTGGTTAGATCGCCGGTTTCTTTTTGGCGGTTGTGAGACGTTGGATTTGATTGGATTTTTCTGCGCGATGGCTATTAAACGGTTGTCAACGGGGAGCTGTACGGGGGTCACTAGAGACGGTCATTCAATTTCAAGAAATAGTTCGTGTTTGATTCGATCAACAGAATCAGTTTTTGGACATCTCTATTTATAACACTATCTCGCTCATGCACACATAGACTGTAAACACTATAAGCGATGTGCTAACAATCTGTCACTCTGTTCATTCCACCGCCAAAAAGAAACCGGCGATCTATACCACTTACAGTCATTCATCACTCATTCGCTCTAATCTGCTCAGCGGTTTAGATATGAAAAGATAACAGACCGAGTTACTTTCGCAATAATATTAGTATAGATTTACTTAATGTATGTTTGTAATTGATCCAACATAAGCAAGTCCAGTGGCCCAGGCTAGATTATTCGTCTCTTTTGATGACGCACCCTCGCATTACGACAGTTCGAAAGTGAATTATAAACAGTTACTACATAATCGGCCCAATGTCAACCGAAATTGGGCCAGGTCAGTGCAAACATTTTCCATTTCCGTTTTTACGGTTCAAATCTAAAGTTAAATTACAATTTGATTGACAATTATTAAACCTGGAATACAAACAGTATACTATACTGTATAAACGGACGAAGTCGAAGGGCGTCCGCTAGTCTATACTATTATAATTTTTTTTTTTTTTTTTTAATTTTAATTTTTTTATAGTACGGGAGAGAGCGTCAGTGGGATAAGACGCGGATGTCATATCGAAAGGTCCGAAGTTCGATCCCCGGCTGGACCATGTACCAATGGGTTTTTTCTCGAAACTTAAGTACTGACTGATCTCAAACAGTGAAGGAATACATCGTGAGGAAACCTGCATACGCCAAAGAAGCAATTCTTAGGCGCATGTGAAGTCCACCAACCCGCACTGGGCTAGCGTGGTGGACTGTAGCCCGAACGCCCTTATTGAGAGGGTGGGCCTGAGCCCCAGCACTAGGGACATGTTAATAGGCTGTTGATGAACGGGAGTATTTCTTTACATTGAAGGGATTTAAAAAACTATTGGAATACGTTATTTAGGCTTGACTCCAAAACACTTTTCAAAAAATTTTTTGTCTGTATTTGAACCAAGATTTTTTTTGATTGAAAGCATGTGGTCTGACTTAAAATCTAGTATAGGTACTTGGAGAGAGCTATGCTCGGAGTTTCCCTGCGAGATCGAATCAGAAATGAGGAGATCCGCAGGAGAACCGAGGTCACCGACATAGCTCAAAGAATTGCGAAGCTGAAGTGGCAGTGGTCTGGGCACATCGCTCGCAGAACTGACGGCCGTTGGGGCAGAAAGGTTCTCGAGTGGCGACCACGTATCGGAAGACGCAGTGTAGGCCTCCCACAAGGTGGACCGACGATCTGGTGAAGGTCGCGGGACCCGGCTGGATGAGGTTAGCGCAGGACCGGTCGTCGTGGAGATCCTTGGGGGAGGCCTTTGTCCAGCAGTGGACGTCTACAGGCTGATATGATGATAGGTACTTGGATCTTTCAAATTTCAACCCTAAAGGGGTGAAAAGGGATGATATGGTTTGCATGGGAACAAAAATTTACAGATCTTTACATGCCACGGGCAACAGTTAGTAAGTAACTTATACGATACTTTTTAATGCGAACGAAGGCGCGGGGCATAAGCTAGTATTAAATAAATTACCAGATTGCGCATTTCAATTAATCTCATTCCATTGTTAATACAATCTAAAGTATTGTTTGGATGTTGTCACGGTTTTGAGTAATAATTTGAAGTATACTTAGGTAAGTACTTCAAATATAAATTGCTATTATGTTCACAATAGCAAAGGGCTAGTGATCTATACCGATAGATCAGGTTGGAAACTGTGGCCTTGTTATTAAGGTCAAGGTGCTTTGAACCGCTGCTCTGGAGAGGTGGACAATACGGGGAAGCAGACAGACTTAATTATTATTAGGCTGAAGAAATTAATTTGCGTTCGCCTATCCGCTGATAACATTTTTAACTAAAATTAAACACATAGTAGGTACCTATGGGTGATTCTACTGGGAAAAAAATAAAAACAAAATTTTATAAAATCAACAAAACTGTTTATTTTTTGGTTATTTGAGATCAAAATAGCATTAAATAAAATTTAATTAGCATCATTATATGTTTGATTATCTGTTACTTAATCATCTGTTCTAATATCTCCTTCAATATCCTTTTCATTGTCTGTTTCCTTATCTGTACCAACATCTCTTTCATTAACCGTTACATTAACAGTTAATGAAAGAAATACTTTTGCACTATTTGTTCTAATAGTCATTTCTGTCTACGCTGTCATTTCTGTCACTGCGTGCAGACAGAAATGACGTAGACAGAGATGACGATTTCACGTTCAAACGATCGTATAGATACGATTTGAATTGAGAAGTAGAATTGCGAAGCTTAAGTGGCAGTGCACATCGCTCGTATATAGAGCTGACGGTCGTTGGGGCAGAAATGTTCTCGAGTGGCGACAGCGTTCCAGAAGACGCAGCGTAGGCCTCCCTCAAGGTGGACCGACGATCTGGTGAAGGTCATGGACCCGGCTGGATGTGGTTAGCGCGGGACCGGTCGTCGTGGAGATCTTTGGGGGAGGCCTTTGTCTAGCAGTCGACGTCTATAGGCTTATATGATGATGACCTATAAGAAAGTCGGAGGTGGCTTGATGCGGAGGGCGTGGTAGCGTTCACTGGGGAAGGCATATGTCCAATAGTGGACATCGAAGGACTGATAAGATGATTTTATAACACCTTTATAAAGGGGACCAGAAACAAAGAAGTAGGTACCTAAGAATGATGCTCGTATAACTGCGGGCCTTGGACCCGAAATGAAGCTCATTGCATATATTTTGTAGCCCACCCACGCAGTAGATTGACCCCAAGCGAATGACAAACAAAAGATACAGTGGGGGTAGTCAGACTAAGCAGTAGTCGAGTCGCGGAAAATGGAAATAAACGATTATTTCATTACTTTTTCTCTCAGTAGTTTCTCTACATTCTGCAGGAACTACTGGAAATAATAATAGTAATAATTGAAGATGATACGAGAAAAAATACGTCTATTTTGGTGAGGTCAATTCAATGAAACCATTTGATATACACACAAATAATAACGTTTTGTATAAATACTGCATTTATACTAAATGGAAGTCTTAAATATTTATATCTGCCAAATGGTGTTTGAAACGTTATAGTTGGAAATTTATCCTTTGTGGTTAAAGGTCTGAGCTCTCATTATCAAGCTTTATGAAAAAGCATCTAAGTGTGAAAAATAGGAAGCACTTTATGCTTTGATCTAATGTCATCTTTCTTTATGGGATAATACCTATTCTCTCATAATAATTATGTTGAGATATGTTTTCAATAAAATATAGTTACGAAAACGGATCACCCGCTACTAGGCACAACTTACTATACCTATGATTCTCGCGCCATACATACAGCTAGGTATACACTACAAACGCTGTCCATACTTCTCTATATTCTATACTGTGTCTAATCTACAAATAAGTGAGGACCGAATTATTTTGCAACTGCACCAGCTGCATTTGGACTTGTGACGACAGTGCATTGCCATGCACCGGGCGTGCGGAGTGAATGCTAGGTCAGGACTGCGGCAGGTAGATTGGGTAATTTACATAATGTTGTAGTCCACCATTGTGTATTTCTGTACCTGCTAGATTTTGTCTACACAGACCATAGAAAAAGAATGAACCGTAGAACCGTAATCAGCGTATAGCATGAAATAGCAATAGTCTTTTACCCCAATAATTTGAGAAGACGCTTCTTACATGGCGGGGTCAAACTGAACAAACACTAACTATTTTAGTCGGGTTTTGTTTTCACAAAATTCAAAAAATTCACATACGTAGATAGAGATAGAAGATTTTATACCTGTCTTGCTTACTCTTACCACTTTTGTAATAAGTGTGTCCCTCTCTGATTATTATTGTTATTTTACCAGCTGTTCTATGGGAGCCTTGTTCTATGACACAGACGGCCACGTGCAGAGCACTGCGTCCGCGCCGCGGCGAGCGTGTGTGGAGAGAATGGTGAGACCAGGAAGATTCGAATCTCTTTGGTGGCGCGCACGCTCCCTATGGAGACTGCATCTTGCATATTTAGTATGGGGACCAATGGTGCCACTTACAGGGGGGTGCGGACAAAGGAAGCGGAGTAGCGGGAGGAGGTTGCTAATACAAATTTATATGGAGTTTGAAAATGAGAATGTGTGAGTGAGTCACAGTATTGTCATACATTTGACACGATGTCGACACCTATAGAATGCTTCGCGAGCACGCACCAAAGAGATCTTAACTCTATGGGTGAGACTGAGTGAGCGAAGCGATAGAGGCGTGTCAGGATCGCGATACTTGACGCTCCCTCCGGTCTGTCTGCCTACCTCGTGAAGATATACATGTAGGTCGGTATGTATGTATTTTATGGTTGTAGGGAAGACGCGGCCTGATGTAGAGATTTCAGAGTTCGATCCCCGGTCGTGCCACGCTCGAAACTCAAGTACATTTACCATTTACTGACTGCTGTTAAACGGTGAACGAAAACATCGTGAGGAAACCTGCATACGCCGAAGAAGAAATTCTTATGCGCACTGGATACAAAAACAGCCAAAAAATAAAGAAAACTCACGATACGAGATATTAACGTCATTTTTTTAGAGAATACTCGAAACTACGAGTGAAGGATAAATATAATAAAGGCCAGCACTCCCCCCCCCCCCCCCCCTCCCCCAATCAGCATCCTGATTAGGGGATGTATCTCCCAGTATTTTAGGAGATGCCTGGTCTGATAGTAGACTATAGGCTTATATTTTCTGAACCAGATCACATCCTTACGTAACTTCCGTATCCGGTAGCTATGGTTATGGTATAATAGCTTATGACACAGAGGACGTTGCGGCTATAAATTTCACTAAGCCATAAACTATAACTCTAGATGGGCACGCAGAGGCATGCGCACGCGCAGATCGTTATTGTGGGCAGAGCGAGTGGATGACGAATATTGACATTCGGCTGCGGTGTTTGTTGCAAGAGACAGCGGCGACAACATCGGCCTGTCCACGTCCACTGTCGCTCCAAGTCCAGTGTTGCTCCACTACCACTGTCGCTTGACTACCATTGTCGCTCCATTGTGACTTCACTACCACTGTTGCTCCACTACCACACTTGCTCCAAGTCTACTGTCGCTCCAAGTCCACGTTCACTGTTGCTACAAGTCCACTGTCGCTTTAAGTCCAGTGTTGCTCCACTACCACATTTGCTCCAAGTCCACTGTCGCTCCACTACCACACTTGCTCCGCGTCTACTGTCGCTCCAAGTCCACTGTTGCTGTACGTTCGCTGTTGCTACAAGTCCACTTTCGCTCTAAGTCCATTGTTGCTCCACTTCCACACTTGCTCCAAGTCCACTGTTGCTCCACTTCCACTATTGCTCCACGTCCACTGTCGCTCCAAGTCCACTGTTGCTGTACGTTCACTATTGCTACAAGTCCACTGTCGCTCTAAGTCCAATGTTGCTCCACTACCACACTTTCTCCAAGTCCTCTTTTGCTCCGTACCTACTGTTGCTTCACATCCACTGTTGCCTCACGTCCACCGCCGCTTCACATCATTGTTGGTCCACATCTACTGTTGCTCTACGTCCACTTTTGCTCCATTATTTTTATTATTACTCTCCACTTTGGATCATAGGCAAGTGGGATCCCGTTTAACACATTAGAAGCGTTAGAACATCAAGCAATACATGTGTACAGCATCATAATGGTTGGAACCCTACCTACGATGCGACACAACATCATTTGCAAATGTTTGTAATGGGGACAACACGAACTTGACCCACACCCGCGGTGGCGGCCCCCGCCCCCGCCCCGTGGCTTGCGCCGGCCGCCATAACAAACAAGTGAGGTTGCGCAAGCGCACTATTGGGACGGACTTTCTCTGCGCTCCCTTGGCGGCCGGGCACCGGGCTGGTGGCTACCGGGTGGCGTGCGAAAGTGACACCAAGTGTTTTATAAAGTCTGTCTGTTTGTGATTCGGTGAAAACTGAACGAGTGGACATTATTTTGGTCCAGAAATAGTTGGTAAAAATTAATGTTAGAAATGGTCCGTCTTATGCTTGAATCAAAAAATTTAGCCACTCCCATATGGATGAGTAGCAAAAGCATTTTAGGGGGTGCCAAAAATCGAGTCAAATGTATATCAAAATTGACACTCGCTCACACATTCTCATTTTCAAACTCCATATAAATTTGTATGAGGTATTAGCAATCTCCTCCCGCTAATCCGCTTCCTTTGTCCGCACCCCCTCCCCCCTGAAATTGACACCGATTTTTTCTTCGTTTCCCATACTAAATATGCAAGATACGATCTCCACAGGGAGCGCGCGCGCGACGAAAGAGGTTTGAAACTTCTTAGTCTTATGACACCAAAGCTAGGTCATTATCCTTGGTTTTAGTTCAGTTCGAAAATCTGTCTTTTCATACATTTTCTATGAAAATATGTCATTTGCAACATCTTTCCGTAAGAAACTGTGGTAGGTACTAAGTATATTTGACATAAATTTAAAAGAAAAGAAGTTGTAAAAAACGCTTAGATGGACAAATAACACATTTTTTTTTATCAAAAATGTATGAAACCTAAATGAAAGTCTTATTCAGTTACTCAAGCTTCGTCATTTTAGATTAACAGTTGGTCTTCGCGAAAAATACAGATAGATTATCATACACTACAGTTCTACCTAGTTCTACAGAAGCGATCTAGTAAAGTACCTAACCCCAAGAGAACAAAAACCAACAAATAAAAACGTAACAGGTAGAGAGCTCGCCCCGGAATGTGGGTCACTCACCCCACCGTCTGGCCGAGGGCCCAAATACTGGGGTCACTGACCGGTGCTGGGGGAGCAGACAGGACCATCGACACATTCCTGCTCTATTACAAACTATGTAGGTACTTTAAACTGACCAGCAAGATTGAGCGATTTCACATTGAACTATAACTAGAAGCGTGAGTGGCGTCGGGGATAGGACACGGCCTATCATATCGAAAGGTCGATCCCCGGCTGGGCCATGTCATCATCATCATCATCATCATATCAGCCTGTAGACGTCCACTGCTGGACAAAGGCCTCCCCCAAGGATCTCCACGACGACCGGTCCTGCGCTAACCTCATCCAGCTGGGTCCCGCGACCTTCACCAGATCGTCGGTCCACCTTGTGGGAGGCCTGCCTACACTGCGTCTTCCGATACGTGGTCGCCACTCGAGAACCTTTCTGCCCCAACGGCCGTCAGTTCTACGAGCGATGTGCCCAGCCCACTGCCACTTCAGCTTCGCAATTCTTTGAGCTATGTCGGTGACCTTGGTTCTCCTGCGGATCTCCTCATTTCTGATTCGATCTCGCAGGGAAACTCCGAGCATAGCTCTCTCCATTGCCCTCTGGGTGACCTTGAGCCTTCTTATGAGGCCCATAAGGCCCATAAGGCTGGGCCATGTACCAATAGGTTTTTTCTCGAAACTTAAGTACATTTACTGACTGATCTCAAACGGTGAAGGAAAACATCGCGAGGAAACCTGCATACGCCGAAGAAGAAATTCTTAGGCGCATGTGAAGTCCACCAACCCGCACTGGGCTAGCGTCGCCGCCTCGTCGAGAGGGTAGGCCTGAGCCCCAGCATCTTAATAGGCGGTTGATGATTGATGATAATGATGATGACTACACGATATTGTCGGACTGGTAGCAACATTACTACTACACACACATTAATCGTATTGTGTGCCGTTCCGTTATCGGTGGAGAGTAAGTACAGTTGGTTGCATCGTGTCACGTATAACGATATCGTAGTCGTCCGAGCTGACGATACACCGTGTCGTGTCGGTGTCGTTACGTCGCAGCCCATTTCTGTGGCAACGTCGGTACGATGGGACTATATATCTCTTCTCTTCCAAAACAGGTAAATGGTCTCGAATGGGGTTGTCATTGTCGAATAGTTTGGTTCTTCGGCAAGGTTTTGTGTTGCGCGAATAAACAGTCAGTCAGTGTGTTTAATAAACAGTCATAGTATCCTTTTTGGTAACTAGTTACGAACCAAATGGTAATGGTTTCTAGCATCGAAGCAAATTCCAATCTCAGTTACACATCGGAGTCCTGATTCGTAACCCAGTTACGTTAAAGAACTTAAATTTTCCAATTCGAAGCTGACTGCTACCAATCTGGGTAACGAAACGGACCCAAAGGCTGTGAATCAATACAGGCTTATTCGAGCGATAAAGTGGCCTATTACTTCCTCCATTACAGGAAATTATTCGAAAACCAAAAGACGTATAGAAAGTTGATAAATGCCGCTAAATATACTCTAATAAGAAAAGTGGTTACGGTCTTTTAGGCTTTATACTGAAGTGACAAAGGCTCCAATTCGCGGGTGGTGGTGCAAATCGACTGCCGGGGCAAAGACCCCGTATTTACCTTCCACTTTCACCACCACACCAGGAACTACCTCCATCATACTCCACAATACTTCAAGTGCAATGACTGAACCGATTTGTTAATAAAAAGTTTAATGACAGCTTTATTTCCTTCGGTTCGTGGCAATTTGTTAAATTGCGAGGTGGACGTAACGTCAGTCGATAAAGTTCGTCCAGCAAGCTTAAGTTAGTCCACCGGTGGACATAGGGCTGACCAAATACGCGCCACTGAATCGGTTGGCGTATCTGCTAATCAATTTATGCTAAAATGGCTGCTTAATCTCCGAGTGTGTGAAACATTTTTATAGAATTGCACTGCTTTCAAAATTTCATTAAAATAAAATTAAGTGCAATCTCTCAAGGCTACCTATCAATCACATATCCAGTTTTTGTACACCTTGAAATTTAATATGAAGGTTTGGACCATTAGGTCTGACTGACCTTAATATGCACTCAGATATTGAAAAGTAATTTTATTTCACTAAATAAAGCAGGTAATCTATTGATTTGATAATGACTGTTGCATTCACTCATGCATTGCACAAAAAACATTGACCTACTAGTAAAAAGACAAACAAAACCCGAAAGGAGAAACTATTCTGCGTCAATACTCATTTAAAGATACCGGTATACTAAATGTTATTTCGAAGGAATGGATTCCATATGAAGGACCCTTTTGATTGTCATAAAAATACAGTACTTTTTTCCATATTTGTCCGGTTCGATTCCCGACGCAGACATAGACACAGCCAAAGCCACCTTTGGCTTCAAAAGTTGGGTACTGGTCAATTCGTTCAATATATTTGCGTTCATCATTCGTTCATCACTCATTCTCTCAACAGGTCCGATCCATAGCGTATTGGGGAGTCTATCTTGCAAATGCAAGTTAATAAGACCTTTGCCAAACAAAGTGACATTGGTGAAAAAGCGCCGATAAATAAACTAGAAATCGCGGTGAACGCGGCGCGGCGCAGGCGCAGTGGGTCAGGCGGCCGAGCCCACACTCAAACCGCTGGCATTGCGTAAGGTGCGGGTTCGAGTCTCAGACTTAATAGCTGGTAACAAGGAAATAGTTGGGTAAACAAGTGAATGGTTTTGGGTGGAATAAACGAAACTTACTAGAGGAGCCGGGGACGAGCTCAACTGACACACGAGGATCAGATAGAGCGGGTGCTAACAGTCGGACATGTGGTGAGACTGAGCGAAGCGAAATTCACGTAAACGTTGCATATCATGCAAGCATGATCGTTTAGGAACACTTTAAGAATATGCTTTTTTCTCGCTAGTGCGAAAAGTCCGCCCGCCAGTGCGGCAACAGGGTGTCGCTCTACGCAACATTGCATAATCTGGCGTCGGTCTGCAGTGACACATTCTGGTGTTTCGATATTATTTCCAGCTGCAATTTACAACTTAGTGTACTTAAACCAACCAATGTGGACATTACAGCCGTTATGCTAAATTGTGCCATGTAGCCTCGTCTTAAAGTATGAAATTCTATGTCAGTGTCAAATCTTTGGCGATGCAAACTGCATACTTTTCCTTCACCGAAAGCATCATCAACATGCAGCCTATTAACATGTCCCCACTGCTGGGGCTCAGGCCTACCCTCTCAACGAGGGCGTTCGGGCTATAGTCCACCACGCTAGCCCAGTGCGGGTTGGTGGACTTCACATGCGCCTAAAAATTTCTTCTTCGGCGTATTCAGGTTTCCTCGCGATGTTTTCCTTCACCGTTTGAGAGCAGTCAGTAAATGTACTTAAGTTTCGAGAAAAACCCATTGGTACATGGCCCAGCCGGGGATCGAACACTGAAGCTCTCTGAATCCGTTCCGAAAAACTCATTAATACGGGTCAAGGTTTGAACCCACGACCACTTAAACGTAAAGGGAGTGCACCACCGACTATAGGCTACCACGGCTCCGTACTTAGAGCTAGAATACGTAACTAGTTATAATAGTCAGTTTCGTAGGAAGAAATTACTATGTAATGAGGACCATGGACAGGTACAGTATCACGGCACATGTCTTAAGCCCCGCCTCTATGCAAACAATGGACTTAAAAGCACAGAACGAACACGTTAATACTATAGTATAAAAGTACGTCTAGTAAATAGTGAAATTACGAGTCCAACAAGATACAGAGGTGGCCGGCGTCAGCAGAATATGATCCGGTATTTGCGCCCCACTATATTAAAAATATCTAGAATAATAATATTAGTATTTTTTTAAAGTACAATTAAGTCAAATGAATTGTATTTATTTCACTAATTAGTAAAGGTTGTCTGGAAGAAATGGCTCTTATCGATAATACCGTCTAGATTAACTTTATTGTATCTGTTTTTTGTCTTCTATTTGTCTGTAATTTTTAAATGTGCAATAAAGTGTATTGAATTGAATTAATGTTAACCTGTGGCAATAAATATAAAAATTGAATTGAATTACTTATTGGTGAAATACTTGAAACACAAGATTGTACAAAACAGCAAAAGGTTTGGCCCTAGGCTTGGTAATGCCCTACCAGGGTACAGTCTACCTCCACAGCACCTCTATATAAATATTTTAAGCCATGCCATAATGACCAATTACTTCAATGATAATTGCAGTGTGATGCAAACGCAATTAAAGATCAAGTCATTAAAATATTTCTGACAATTCCATTTACGCTTACCCACCTACATATCGCAATAATTGATTTGGCAATTGTACACTTTAAATATTGCAAGAAAAACAGACACTACTAATATAAAACGTTTGTGTCTGCATGTGTCATACGTAATGGCTAAACTTGTGATGTTGAAATATAGCAGATCCAGTCAAACTATTTACATATTCACGTATAAAATTAGAAACTTGTTTATGCTTCAAAGATCGGAGACTAAGGATCGAAGTTGGATCCGGGCCGGGCCATGTACCGATGAGTTTTTCTCGAAACCTAAGTACATTTACTGACTGCTCTCAAACGGTGAAGGAAAACATCGTGAGGAAACCTGCATACGCCGAAGAAGAAATTCTTAGGCGCATGTGAAGTCCACCATCCCGCACTGGGCTAGCGTGGTGGACATGTTAATAGGCTGTTGATTTGTTTGATGTACCTATTCAGTAATATTTATATGACGACGCCTGGTACGTGGGCTTGCAATCAGAGTGATCCGACATGATGTGAATCCGAAATAATAGTCGAATTGGTAAACGCGGCGAGTTCGTTACGGCGTGGCGCTCTATCCGACGGCTCAACTCAAACTGACTCGTCGGCCATTCGGCCCTCGCTTTATAAAGCTTTCCTACCAGCAGCGCCCCAGCGGCTGTTAGCGACAACTCCCGTAACGACCTCACGACGACGTTTCAAACTTTGCCGATAGATGGCGCCTGTGTACTTGAAGCTCCGACATATAGTTACTTTAGCGCCCCCTCCGGTGGTCTAGCGCCCCTCTCATGTCCGCCCTCCAGCCGGTCCTGCGCACGAGTACAAAACACAATAAGGATTCCCACGTGCATTATTCATACCTAAATTCTCGGTTACGCGCACTCTGGTTAGGGTTAAGGCCGGCTGCACGCTTGGTCGGAACCAATCATTAAATGCATTAATAATGCATTTTGCTATGTAATATTAATTTAACAGGTTTTGTAGCATTTCGTAAAATTAATATAAGTATATTTATTAAAAACAACAGAAACTTTTCACAAAGGTATGTACCTAGCTTTTATATTCTACTCTTAAACCCTATCGTGTCGATGGGATTGCTGTGAGGGTTGTCTCGGACAGACAGACAAACAAACAAGTCAAATAAAAACTTGTAAAAACACATTAGCATTACTGAACCAAGTTCAAAATATAAGTACTAGCTGTGGCCCGCGGCTTCCCGCGCATGAGTTAAGTACCTATAAACCACCAGCAATAAATTATCTGTATGATAGTGAAAACCACATCAAAATCCGTTGCGTAGTTTATAAGAAGCGTACAGAGGAACAGACAGCTGGAAGCGACTTTGTTTTATACTATGTAAGGATCAGGAAGGATAAATTCATTCATTATTTTTAAATTATTTTTTAACATTTTGATTTGTCATATATTAGAGTGTAAAATATACTGCAATTGACAAGAAAACTTACTATTTTATAACCAGAAACCTGACTGGGGTGAATGTTTTGGGGATTGCACAAAACCCCGACTTTCGTGGTCTCTAATCCGCGAAAGTGTAATATAGAAGATTAATAAACCATTTTAAAAGAGTTCACGTATAAACAGTGAAACTCCTACGCAGGTTTTAATCGAAAACTTTCCCTTGAACTAAAGAAAACCGTGACATTAAAGATATCCCCAGCAAGTCCGGAAGACAGCCTTAACCCATAAGGACATAGGTGCAAAGGTGGCCCGAGCCTCACCCAGCGTGGCCACGTAACCGATGCTTGAGCTGCCCCGAATGGTTGTCGAACCGGTTCGCAGGGCCGGATCTAGACCTCGGTTTTGGGGGTCAAATGGTTTTACAGTGACACCAACAAATGTGAAAATTAAAAAGTTCACAGAAATGTATTTTTATTTATTATTTATTTATTAATCTTACACAGCATTACAGAAAAATCCAAAGCGCCATGAGATGCAATTTGCAAATAATATAAATACAAAATGATAAAAATCTTTAAAAAGAATCTTAAAAGAATTTTAAACAAATCAAAGACATACATAATAATTTACAATGCAAAGTGGACTCCAGAACAGGGCTTGTTAAAACAAAAAAGTAAGTACAGTCGATCGCACGTCAGTGGAAACACTTTGCCCTTGAGCTGGCCTAGCCTAAGGGGTTTCAATACTATGAGAGACCAGTTTATACTGGTTTTGTTACCACTGACGTGCGAGCGACCGTACATAAAAAAACCTAAAGGTAAAATGTGTCTTGGTTATGGGGGTCACGTCCCTATGATTTCCCCTTACCGGCTCGGCTATACAGGATGTGTTGAGAAATTATAACAACATTTCACTTTCCTTATGAGGTTTCAGTTAGATATCGAGTACTTAATAGATACAGATATACAATTAGCTCGGCAATTTATGGAAACTAGAGCCATTAGCTACTCTAGATATTTATTAGTAGAATTTCGGTTTTACAGTATAGTAGTTGGGAGCTAAGTCGTGGGTTCGATTCCCATCCCGGGACCAACATTTGTGTGATGAGCATAACTGTTGGTTTTCGGATTCTGGGTGTTTGTATGTATTTAAGTATTCATTTAAAAATATTTATGTATGTTTATCAGTTGTTGAGTACCCATTTACAAGCTTCTGCTTAGTTTGGGACTAAACAGCCGTGTGTGAATTTGTCCAAAACATTACTATTTATCATTCTAAATCATCAGCCTGCACCAGTCCACTGCTGGACATAAGCGTCCCCCAAAGCGCGTATTTCGAAAGTCGTAGAACATAGGTTGGTCCGTTTGATGAGCACATCAAACCTGCCCCGCTATTCTGTAAGCGTATTTGTGCAACTCGATCCTGAATCCGCAGTGAGATCGGTCTCTAACTCAATGATTCACAGTTCAATACTCACTTTACTTCGCAAGTGAAGTGTTTATTGTGTAGCTTGTATTTGTTTACACAATGCGACATCAAGGTCTTTCATGATCGGATGCGGAGTGAAGTAAGTGACTTGCGATGTGATGGTCGAGTTTTAATTCATACTTTACAGAATCACACAGCTGCTCATGAATCCTATCTGTCGTACCCAGGGTATATGGGGTAATAATTACAAGCAACACAACGAGAGATCTTCTAGAATGAACCTACGAATGAATTAAAGTTAATTTGTATTGCATTAACTATAATAATATTATATTACAGACATGTAGGCCGTAGAAATATAGGTCGGCCGTTGCGACCAGCTTGTTATATGATCGGATAAATTGTTCTCTCGATTATATCACTCGAGGTAAGTACAATTTCGACATGTTTAATGATATTGGTAATGAGACGACCGGGTCCATTTACTAAAGTAGGAGTCATTTTAAATTTATTTCCGCGATGGGGCATTCCAATATTGAAATAATCGCTTTCAAATGACAGTGCATGAGCATTTCATAAGTAAATTAGTTGAAATTAAGATTATTTGACATCATCATCAACAGCCTATTAACATGTCCCCACTGCTGGAGCTCAGGCCTACCCTCTCAAAGAGGGTGTTCGGGCTATAGTCCACCACGCTAGCCCAGTGCGGGTTGGTGGACTTCACGCGCCTAAGAATTTCTTCTTCGGCGTATGCAGGTTTACTCACGATGTTTTCCTTCGCCATTTGAGAGCAGTCAGTAAATGTACTTAAGTTTCGAGAATAAACCCATTGGTACATGGCCTAGCCGGGGATCGAACTTCGGACCTTTCGTTATGATAGGATAGGCCACGTCTTATCCCCACCGCCACTAACGCTCCCTTATTATTCGACATACTTAGATATAATTTAAGATCTAGACTGACGTACGAGGGTCAGATAGAGCGGGTGCTCACTGACGGACACGTGCAGAGCACTCGCGTCCCGCGGCGAGCGTGTGTGAAGAGAATGATGAGGAAATTCAAGAATTCCTAATTAATGGACTCTCGGGAAAATCCACATATTAAATCAATTTTGTATGGATATCACACACACCGGTGGACAGCGAGGTCTATTGCGATGCCCAAGTGGACGCTGCCATGACGACATATCCTTCTGTTAATTTATTTAAGCGTTTATACTTTGCTTTTGGTGGGACACACGTATCTTTTTACCGGAAATAATAATTTAAATAAGTATTGAGTGTTAGCGTTACCTACCTCGCAAACAGAACTAAGGTCTCAGAGTACTAACGTAGTACCATGAGCTAGACAGACGATCATGCATGAGAGACAGCACGTAATGCATGTCATGCCGCATGATCGTTTAGGGAGCCCATATTACATTATTTTAACTACTCATTTTGCTGACTATTGAGTATATATACATTTTATTTTTGGACATGTAACTAACCAATACGTATACGTAAATATAGCTAACTCTATGATGTACACCGAGCAACATCCTATCTTGTCCAACATATGTTATGATTGATTTAGAAATACAACTTACCATGCTTAGCATAATCAAATATTGACTTAAACAATTTACATTTTAGCAGGATTTAATGTATTTGATTTATAACAGAGGAGAGGCGACGACAGGCTATTCAGCGAAGAAAAACATCGTGGCAACGTTGGAAAATTGTATTACAATTTATTCGGAAACTACAATGTACTTAAGGAAATAAAAATTGGTAAGTAAGTAGGTACAATTCCATTTATTATTGTTGATTTTTTATATCACTATGTAGTTCAGTAGGTATTAATTAGTCATACAAAAAAATCAATTAATCGCAAAATGCTAATTTTTAAACATTTATTCACAAAAACTCAAATATCTCTTAAGTTTATGAAAAAAATTAAAAATTTAAAGGAAAAAAAAAATTTTTTTTTAAATTAACCAATATAGGGTCCGGTGTGTAGATCCTATTTTGGCAATTTTTTTAATACATTGGGTTGAACGGATCGTCACGATAACTCCAAAACCATCGAATGTGCAATTTGTAATTTGAATTTAGTATGTGTGATTTTTGTACATTTGTAGTTTTGGCATACGATGAAGTAGGTATGACCGCAGAGTAGGATATACTCATTCCCCTCACGCAGCTCACCAGGAAGGAAGACGTATTGCAATCGGCAACTTTCATCTCGCGGAACTGTGCGCGTGCGCATACGCGAGAGAACAATGGCGCGCATACATGCCGCTTAGCGCGCATAATCGTGCGGGCTGAGGTCAGCGCGCTTCATGGAGAATCTATTAACTTTTTTATATATTTATGGGATCTGGAAACAAATATTTACTATAGGTAATATAATAAAGCAGACCACCGAAGTGAGAAGCCAAAACAAAAAACAAAAAACTCAAGAGTTTTTTTCTCTGTTTGTTTGTTTGTTTGTTTGTTTGTTTGCAGACAAACCTATTAGTACATGGCACGACAAGACAGAATGCTGAAGATAATGATTGATAGAATTCAAACGATCATGCTTGCATGACATGAAACGTTTACGTGAATGTCATGCTGCATGATGGACCATCAATCTGTATCAATCTTCTATCGACTGTATCGAGCTTCACTGTATTAATCAATACAGTGAAGCAACGGCCAGCACGTAGTTTGCATGTCATGCACGTCAATCACCACAGCTAGACGGTCATGCATGAGTGACAGCACGTATTGCATGTGATGCCGCATGATCGTTTAGAGAGCCCGCTTTTGGTTTCATTTGAAACCTTAGCCAATGTGCGGCTGGAATGCGAGCGGCGGTCCAACGTCCACCTCCGTCTTGTTACATAACCCTGCGCCGGCGCAGTTAGGAAACGAACGTTAGGAAATGTGTACGTAGAAATTGTGTCTGAAGGTCGCCTCGCACCCAAAAAGGTTACGTGTACGGGATGTGCATACACAAATGTTATGTACCTAACGCAACACATTTCAATCGTGTTAGTCCGATTGCATGGATTAATGGTAACAACCATTAAAACCATGTTATCTTATCTTGTTAGATAAATCTTTTATGGGACTCTGTGTGCGTTACTACAATAAGATCCCGGAAGAAATTATCAACTTATCTGAGAACAAATTTAAGTCTTCCGTAAAATCAAACTTGTGCAAAAAAGCATATTTAAAGTTAAATGACTACCTAAATGATAAACTTCCATGGAGTGCCTGATGGCTTAACATAGATAGATATTGTAATGAACAAGCTGTATGTATGAAAGCAGGGCCCTGGGCTGTTGGGTTTGTTGCTGTTTCTTCCCTTCGCCGACGTACAGGTGGAAACAGACGTAGTTTTAGACAGAATTGGCGTTAAAAAGTGTATATTGTATACCAATTTTGAATAAACGAATTTTGACTTTGACTTAGGGATACCCGGAATTAGGGATGTCCAGGAATACCCGGCGACACTTGCACCCTACAGGATCTGTTGTGCGCGTGTCCACCAAGTGCCCCAATCCGGTTTTTGGTGGACTTCACACACTCCTTAGAAAGCTTACTTCTTCGGCGTGTGCAGCAGGTTTCCTCGCGACGTTTTCCAGCACCTAAAAGCCTGTGGCATTTTATATCAAACCATACTTATGTTCTGAAAAACTCATTCGTACTGACCAAGGTTCGAACCGATGACCTCATGAATTGCGAGTGCACCTACTACCAGGGTACCACGGCTCTGAATCCAGGTTAATAATGCTTGACTGGCCTGTTGGCGTTAGTGGTAGTGACCCTGGCTACTGCGCATAAGGTCGTTGGTTCGATTGCCGCTCGGGACCAACATTTGTGTGATGAGCATAATTCTTGGTTTTCGGATTCTGGGTGTTTGTATGTATTTAAGGTTTTATTTAAAAGTTTATAAGTATGTTTATCAGTTGTTGATTGAGTACCATTATGCCTACAAGCTTCGGCTTAGTTTGGGACTAAACAGCCGTGTGTTTTGTCCAAACATTATTATAATATATAAAAAAAATGCAATAAAATATTTCGACTTTGACTAATTTGTTAGAATAAGGTCGCTGCACTTAATTCAGATGTACCTACCTACCTACAGTGTCGGTTCAATTGCTCGAAAATCTGTTCTGTACGTTACTCATTACCACGTTACCAATGTTGGCTTGGAGTCAATAGAATGGACTGACCAATAAATGATGGTTATTACATTCTAATTTACACTAAAGAATTCGTGAGTGCATGTAAAATCCATTAGGAAGAATACTTATATCTCCTTTTCAAACATACGGCTATCAATTTATAAAGCACCTCACGCTATAGCAAATATATGAGCGATGGCTGCGTCGCAGGAATCCTTCCTCAGTCAACATTTACTCGGCAATACAAACATACACTTATGTGAATAGATTATGTACACGCAGGCTCTACCGCATTCGTCGTTTATACCAATAATCTTATAATATAAATCCTATATTAACGGCCTAGCAACGTTCTATCTATACTAATAATAAAGAGGTAAAAACTGGTGGATAATTTGCACGCTTAACTTATGTTGCGAAAACCAAATTATAGCGGGGTGTAAAATACATCTAACGCCATCTATTGACAAACTTTAAAACTAAGCAACTGACATGATTAGAACGGGAAAAAAAATTTTGAATAACATTTAAATAGTACACTTTATAACGCGGATGAAGTCGCGGGGCATCGGCTAGGAACAAAGCCGTGCACATTCTTGAACCATGGACCCAAATGCGGGGAGCCTGAGGTAGCGTCGCGGTCGTGACGCGTACCTATGTTGCGATGAATTTTTTACGCGTACCTGCAGCGTATTATAAAATATGCTCACGCATGTCATGATAAATCTTTTTAAAAGTTTTACGGCCTTGGAAACAATGTCATTTTGGGCCCAATCACGGTTTTAAAATATTCATAAACTATGTACGTACCTACAAAAAACGGCAATGTTTTTAAAATTATGAAAGAAATATGAAAAAGAGATACATGAGCAGCTAAAGAGCTGCGTCTGTGCCAAAAAGGAGCCGAAAATGGGTTTAATATTTATTAAAAGTACTTAAATATTTGTATAACGAAGTAACTGCTAGCGAATGAATCGCGGGCGTTCGCTAGTGTTGTGTAAAGACAATCCGACGTCGGTCAGCATCTCACTACTGACACACATTCGGATATTGCGTAAGCGGCCCGGTCGGTTACTTGAAGAGGTGGTTTTTAACTTTTGGTTTTATTTGCTGCTTGAATAGCTGTCAGCCGACTTACCGGTTGGTTTTCTTTTGTTCTGCTGCCAAGATACTTAGGAAGTGGAACACAGACTTCAATGTAGACGCCTCGTTCTTCACCGTTCGGTATCGTCTTTGGACCCATTTCTTACTGAGAGTGGACCTAGGTTCGAAATGAGAAAGTATTTGATGCCATTTGAAACTAGTGATGCCTCATACCCACGAAGCAGTATGATTTAATCGCCAAAACGAACTTAGTTTTTGTTCATAGCTAAGTAGTATGGAAAACTAAATTTAGTTTTCCGTGCCGAAGCTGGTTCCAATATCTAAATAACGAACAGACAAACTTATTTTATTGATATTGAAAAAAATAATATTTAATAAACAAAACTTATTGTAACATTAAAATGAACTAATTGGCTAAAACCTACAAATAAACCTATAAATAAACCTACAGACAAACTTGAATCCTGATGCTGACTTACGATAGAAGACTTAACTTTCCATTTCGAAGCTGGTTACCAATCTCAGTTACGAATGGGCCCATGATGGTATCCTGATGCGCCAGGATGGAACCCGCGAACTCATGAGTTTAAGTAGGTACTTCGGAAATATTGGGCTAAACGTATTTTTCGAAAGGAGTGACTGATCCAATTGACTGATTTTTACTCTCCAAACCGGAAGTAAAGTAAACTCTAGTGGAAGTGAGAGTCCCCGTTCTTGTTGCATAGTTCAGTGATACCAGGAAGACATTCAGTGTGGACCAGAGAGTTGTTAGTATACATAGAGCGCGCGTTAGCAAGTCTGAACTGTAAGCACGGGTCTGAACAGTCTCGAAATGTTCGGGGCGACGCTACTAGTCACAACACGTCAGTAGCGCTGATTGTTGCTCTCGCCGATATTTATTTAGATTTGGAGTAATCATGGTGAAATGTGCAGTGCGAAGCTGTAAACACGATTCACGGAAAAGAACGATCTAGAAAAAATCTATATAGAAGCGTCCATAGAACACCTGCTTACACTTGGCACAATGGGCAATGAGCGATGCGCGCGCTCTATAGCTAGTATACTAACTCTATGGTGTGGACAGATTCAACCACCGTTTACAATAATATGCGTAGTTTTATTTTTTGGCGAAAACTTTCTATACTAATTGCGTCATCCGCTGCGCTGCGTGCAAATTGTTAATTTGGCCATTAATGAATATTTATCAACTGCAGATTCAACAATACTTTTAACCACATACAGGTAACATTTACTATTATGACATTACAAATTAAAACTTGAAATTATGGTAATAGACCAGGAAGAGTCAGGATTCGAGTGTCTTATGTAGGTACCTATATGTTTAAGTAGGTACCTACTTAGGTTTGATATGGCCTTAGGTAGATGTACAAAGTAGTGTAGGGTACTACATTTTAGACTTTCGTGCTTTGTATTCATAATTATATAATTATTTACGGGTCTTACACACAAGGGCAAGGTCATCATCATCATCATCATATCAGCCTGTAGACTTTGTCCACTGCTGGACAAAGGCCTCCCCCAAGGATCTCCACGACGACCGGTCCTGCGCTAACCTCATCCAGCTGGGTCCCGCGACCTTCACCAGATCGTCGGTCCACCTTGTGGGAGGCCTGCCTACACTGCGTCTTCCGATACGTGGTCGCCACTCGAGAACCTTTCTGCCCCAACGGCCGTCAGTTCTACGAGCGATGTGCCCAGCCCACTGCCACTTCAGCTTCGCAATTCTTTGAGCTATGTCGGTGACCTTGGTTCTCCTGCGGATCTCCTCATTTCTGATTCGATCTCGCAGGGAAACTCCGAGCATAGCTCTCTCCATTGCCCTCAGGGCAAGGTAAATAAAACTATTTCGTGTGTAAGACCCATAAATAATTATATAATTAGTGTAGGGTACTTAATAAGTGGTATAGAGTATGGTCCAAATAATTAATTATGCGATTTATTGGCAGCGCAAATATTTTTCAACGCTACAGTACTTATTTTCGAAATAAAAATCAAACTTACTGCATTAATTTTCAAACAAACACCGACAAAGTCGGTCCACGCGAGGGTTCCGTAGTCACTTCCGTTTTACAGTTTCGAGTCCATTTCAAAAAGCGTTTATCGCAGGGGTACTCGAAAGAATTTTCATTGAGCGTTCTAGCCGTGGCCTACTTACAGTGGTTTCTAGGTCAGAAATTTAAAAAATTACAACGAAAATCACTTTGTGCCTTCAGAATTGGACAAGTATGAGACGTAGCTGAGATACTTATTAAATGAATGACCTTAAACCTTTTTGTACCTATGATTCACAATAAATAAATAAAATTAGTTTGATTTTCACGCTGTGACACGGACAGAATAGCCTGAACGATTAAGGTGTATCATAGACACACGCGGTCTGCGGTGGCCATAGAGTTAAAATCTCTTTGGTGCGTGCTCGCGGCCCCTTAAACAGGCGTAAAAGAAGCATTCTATGTGTGTCAAAATCGTGTCAAATGTATGACAATACTGTGACTCACTCACACATTCTCATTTTTAAAACTCCATATAAATTTGTATTAGCAACCTCCTCCCGCTACTCCGCTTCCTTTGTATGCACCCCCCCTATAAGTAGCACCATTGGTTCCCATATGCAAGATGCCTCCATAGGGGAGCGCGCGCGCCACCAAAGAGATTCGAACCTTCCTGGCGGTGGCCTACCACAGGCCACAGCTTCAATATGCAAACGCAGGCCTGTCTGAAGTCTCACATACATTGCATATGGAACACAACAGGCTACCATCGCCACCGCCACCGCAGGCCGCGTGTGTCTGTGATACGCCTTCCAAGATATCGATATTTTATGGGGTCCTTTTCGGACAACCGAACCCTAAAAAGTACATAATAAACACTTAGAACATAAAAACGGAGATTTATTTGTGTTGTAGCGAAAGTTCTGCTTTATGTAATGATGTCTTAATTAATTATACTTTGTTAGAGCCTACTTGCATAAGAGTGTGTAACAGTACGTTCCAAGTGTAGTATGTAGGTTGTTCTTTACATGAACGAGACTAGCAGCCTAGATACCTTTACCTTTTATTTTTTTTCTTTACTAAGGAGTTGAGTCGCATAGCGAGCCACGAGCCACTCCGTTAAGGCCACGGTACAAATTTCTCTAATAGCTACCCTGTAGCTAACCCTAGTCTGCATCCGACTCCTAACTAAGCTGAACAGGGTACCAGCCTCTGCCGATAATGGAGAGGCTAACACCCCGCTGCAATACCTAGACACCTTGTTTTTTTTTAATTTTATTAATCCACAAGCAGTCGACAGACTTTAATTTGATTTGTTGATGGAATAGTACATTTTAGACTTTCGCGCTTTGTATTCATAATTATATAATTATTTATAATTATATAATTTGTTGATGGAGTTAGACGAGCGTTTTAGGGAGACGAGGCCAGTGCCTCGACTGCCCTGTTCATATGACTTGATCCCTTTTCAGCCTCTTGACCATTTTTGAGTTGTCCACCAGATCAGCAGCAAGTGGGTTTGGATGAGAAGCAAGACACAATATATAATAACACTCAACACGAGTGTGATATAACAGTGTTAAAATATAACACTCAATTTCTGTATACCTTTGTTTGACTTTATTTTTGTGCCACTATTAAAGGTGTACCTTTGTGACAATGTGTGACATAATTTCGGAACGACCGGAGCAGCCTAAAAAGTGACACCCTAATGATGTTTGCCAAAAAAATTTATTCTGTACATATAATAATTAACTTTACTCAACGTTTAGACAACGTCAGAGTCAAAGTCAAAACTATTTTATTGCATGTAAGTACACTGGGTACATTTATATAACGTCAATTTTTTATCTACCACCTAAGTTGAGGTACCTACTAGAGCGGATCTAATACTTGTTATATGTATGCAAAGTATTATTAAGACAATTCAACCCCAAGTTCCGGGACACTAAAGTGTGCACACTCTGCCAAGAGCCAGAGGAAACACAAAAGCACCTTCTGTGCGAGTGTCGCCTTTACGATGCGTAACAGAATCGCCCATCTCTGATCAACAACTCATATCAATCTGAAGAAGTAAAACAAATCAATGCCAAAAGCTTGCTATGATAAACTGACGCAAAGCTTAGCGAAGAGCGTCAGTGGCCTCGGGGATAAGACGCGACCTATCATATCGAAAGGTCCGAGGTTCGATCCCCGGCTGGGCCATGTACCAATGGGTTTTTTCTCGAAACTTAAGTACATGTACTGACTGCTCTCAAACGGTGAAGGAAAACATCGTGAGGAAACCTGCATACGCCGAAGAAGAAATTCTTAGGCGCATGTGAAGTCTGCCAACCCGCACTGGGCTAGCGTGGTGGACTATAGCCCGCACGCCCTCGTTGAGAGGGTAGGCCTGAGCCCCAGCAGTGGGGAGATTATTAGGCTGTTGACGAAAGCTTAGCACTGAAAGAGCCACATCACAAATAACAATAATCCTATTCTATCGAATTATTGTTAAGCTACTATGTTTTAACCAGGAATGTACGCGAGCACCCACCAACGACATCCTATCTCTATGGTTTTAACCCATTTTATTGGGGTTGTTAGGTGGGTGTCATGTTCGCCTTTAGTCATAATCTGCTTTTGTCATGTTCCTCAATGGGCACGTTTCGCTTTGGTCATGTTCTACCCTAGTCATGTTATATACTCTAGTCATGTTGCGCTAAGGAAGACCGGGCTCTTCTGTCACAGGCGAAATAATTTGCCCACTGGAAGTGCCCAACTATCAATCATTTTTATGTAATCACTAGATAACAAAAATATTTTTTTTTATCCTAATATTTTTTCCCGTATTTGGTAAAAAATCACTTACTTTTCAAAGCCCACAGCCTCTTCTCCAACAATCCCGTGACGTAGTCCTGCAGGTCCTCCCGGCACCGGCCGGCCACCACCCTCTGGATCCTGGACCACTGCCGCACCAGGATCTCTGCGTCGAACACTCGCAGCATGTTCTCTATGCCCAGAACCTCGGTGACGTTAGACGCCTCCTTTCTCTGGGCCATTCGAGATTCGTTCAAAGTGTTACGTATCGAATCGATTGAGTCGCTCAGCCGACTCAAAATACCGTCTTTATTAGGTCGAGATGTCGTCTTCTCTACTTGCTTTGTGGTAGCAGCGGTGTGTTTGACGATGTGCTGAACATTGTGAGAAGTCTCGGTGCTGGAAGGCCGCGCTTCCGTTTCGATGTCATCGAAAGCCTCCGCGAACGTCAGGCCGTCATCGTCGGCGAACAAATCGAACCCTTCGGTCGTCGATTTGTCGTTTCGACTCGATTTTTGAGTCGGAGCCATGGAGCCTATTAAGTCTGATGTCAAAGGGCTTTCGTCGTCGATGCCGCCTTTCGCCGAAGCCTTTTTGATGTTTTGAAAGGCGTCTATCAGAGCGCTACGCAGCTTTTCCTCCCTCGCTGTTTCCTTTGGCTCGGTCGAGGGTAGCTCGGCACTGTTAATTAAAACTATCGCACTTAAAAAAATAAACACTAATTGAGACATTTTTTTATTTATTTTTTAAAATTCACGCGCGCATACTGGCAATCAATTTTTAATTAAAACTTTTTTTCACGAGCACATTGTAGTTCGGATTCGAAGTTTGAATTTAGGCGCGCGGTGTTCGACTGTGAGCTTGCGCGCGCGGCGTCATAGTCGAAATGCGACTGGAGGCTCAGGCGCTGCTGCGGCGGTGACATAACGTCGTTACGAAGTTACAGCGGCACTTTCACTGCCCGCGCCGCGTACGCACAAACCGTACCACATCTCGACGTTCTTGAAGTGCTGAGATCGGGTATGGATTTTGTTTCATAAATACATACTAACAGAATTTTAAGACTAAGTGACAGCTCATATTTACTCTACCATTTTCTTTCATATTTCATGTTTTGTATCAAAACGAAGTAATACCTAATAATGTTTTCTAAGACTATACTTATGTTTGACAGATATGTAGTACAATTAAAGTAAGTACGTACCTAATGTATGGTTTTGCAAAATAATTATGTAGCCGTGTACATTAATAAATAAAATAAAATAAAACATTTTTATTTCAGACCATAGATCCATAGAGTTAGTAGCACACACACTTAACCTATGTTAGTACATAAATCAAATTTTATTATATTTTAAATGCACATTGACCCAGTGGCCAATGAATCGGCTGTCCAGCCTGTCGCCTATGACTGCCAGGATGCTGTTGGTGCTGCGGCGCACTCTGCAGAGCGCGGCCGCACACCGCTTGCGGATCACTGCATAGAAGCAGTCGGTGTGGGCGTCCGCAAACATGCCTGACGCACTGCAGAAGCGCGGCAGCCGCAACAGCACCCTGAACGCGTTGTTATATTGGACACGTAGGGCATTGAACGATTTTTGCGTGTAATTAGTCCACAGGCTGCATGAATATAGTGATGTACAGTAGGCTTTGAAAAGAGTAATCTTTACATGAGCTGTACACCGACTAAACCTGCGCGCTATCATGTTCGCTCTAATCGACAATGCCCTACGTTCCCTCTCCATATCTACGTCATCACGCAGGTCTTCAGTTACCCAATGACCCAGGTATTTAAAGGATGTCACCCTTTTTAGGGCTGTACCATTTATGAAAATGGGGGGAACATAACTGGGACACTTGGTACCCGATTTAAAAACTAAAATTTCGCTTTTCATTACATTATATTTTAGGCCGTGGCTCTCAGCGAATTCTTCACATGAATGAACAAGATTTCTAAGCCCACCGATCGTGGGACTCAGGAGCACCATGTCGTCTGCGTAGCTGATGTTGTTTACGCACATTGGAGTTAGGGTATTTTTTCCAAGAAATGGAGCATCATACCGACCACTTCCACCCTTCATAATATAGGTATCAGCGTCTCGACGTCCACTGCTGGACATAGGGTTTGCGGGCTCCAAAAAGAGGACTCGCGTCCCGCGGCGGCGTGTATAAAGAGAATGAGACTGAGCAAAACGAAAAATGTGTATCAGGGTCGCGACTTGGCCGTCTGTACTTTCCGCCTTCCTTTTTGCGACATAGCGTAAAAACACGTATGTATATTGGCACATTTATTTTTCCTCACATTTCAAACTTCGAAGCTTTAACTCAATCGATGCAGACTTTTCAAGTTATCCGCCGGATAGACGGACAAAGTATCTTCGTTCATAAAAATACCCACTTGATTTGAGAGCACCCGTGCTCTGAGGGGTAACTAGGGTTACTAGCTACGCGGCTTGACTGGCGCGTGGTCGCACAGGTGAGTGAGCCGCATCCTTGTAGGGCGGCGCTCCACTTGCGCGCGCGTCGCGTCGTTAGTCAATTATAATGTAACCTTATCACGCGTTATGCATACGCGGGCTTACTTCACTGTGGACACGCCTTCATCGAGTTTGTACTCCCTTGGGCAATTGTCAAAAATTAAATACATAAATTAGTGCGTCAGTGGCCCTGGGGATAAGACGCGGCCTATCATATCGAAAGGTCCGGAGTTTGATCCCCGGCTGGGCCATGTATCAATGGGTTTTTCTCGAAACTTAAGTACATTTACTGACTGCTCTCAAACGGTGAAGGAAAACATCGTGAGGAAACCTGCATAAGCCGAAGAAGAAATTCTTAGGCGCATGTGAAGTCCACCAACCCGCACAGGGCTAGCGTGGTGGACTATAGCCCGAACACCCTCGTTGAGAGGGTAGGCCTGAGCCCCAGCAGTGGGGAGATTAATAGGCTGTTGTTGATGATGATGATATTGTATCATAAATTAAAGAAAGACCATGAAATTTTACATTCTATTTAAAATTTTATTCAAAAATTTTGGCCAAGTCCAGCAGTGGACGTCTACAGGCTGATATGATGATGATGATGACGCTTGTTGGTGTAGTGATTAGTTTTCTTTGAAGGTTCGGTTGATAGAGCTATGTCCTGCAGCAGACGTCCACAGGCTAACGATGTCAAGTTGTACACATCAGAATAAAGTATGCGGTACAGTCGTAATTTGCAAGTAAATAACAATTAAGAAATATTTGCGAATCAATTAGCTAGGTACTAGCAGATACCCACTAGCAGATACTATAATATGTGTCAACATTCTGTAAGAAATACACACGTTAATCATACTTACATAACTGTAATCATGTTAAGTGAATAATTTTGCGTATATTATAACTTATATAATAATTTAGTAGGTGTATGCTTATCTATGAGATCAAAACACGGTTAGGAATAATCACCATTCTACGTAGAAAATTGGTGCAAGTAATCTTTTTTTTAAATCTTTGTTTTATTTTGGGACTTTTGGTAACCACATGTCAGTCCCATCGTACCGACGAGGCTGCTCAAAAATGTCATATAAGGATCGTCCCGTAAGTCTCCCGATGCAGTTTTACTTTTGAAAATAAAGGAAATGTTTCCTATTGGTAAAATGTGCTATCTTAAATGTTTAGGGTACTTTGACATCAGAGGGAAGGTTTTATAATAACAATAATAATAATAATAATAATAATGTTTTGGACAAATTAACACACGGCTGTTTAGTCCCAACTAAGTCCCAGCTTGTAAATGGGTACTCAACAACTGATAAACATACTTAAATACTTTTAAATAAATACTTAAATACAAACACCCAGAATCCGAAAACCAACAGATATGCTCATCACACAAATGTTGGTCCCGAGTGGGAATCGAACCCACGACCTTTAGCGCAGTAGGCAGGGTTACTACCACTACGCCAACAGGCCAGTGTAATGGTGTAATATTATAATGGTATGCCCAATGTTAATCTAGATATCAACAAAACAACAAAAAATACTTATTTATTCCTTTTGCGGTAGAGACCCTGGGGCACAGAAGCCAAGAGCTTCGTTGGGGATTATTTACGGGTCTTACACACGAGTAAGTTTTATTTACCTTGCCCGACGTTTCGACCAGGTTACACTGGCCGTGGTCACGAGCTGACTGACCTGGTCGAAAAGTCGGGCAAGGTAAATAAAACTTATTCGTGTGTAAGACCCGTAAACAATTATATAATTATGAATACAAAGCGCGAAAGTCTAAAATGTAATAAAGTTTAAGTTTAGTTTACACAATTTAGACAATTTTGTCTAGAGGAAGTTATATTTGAAGACTAGATAACACCATCTTGCAGGTGCTCTAAGTAATAACTGGGTGTATGTAGCTCGTAGCAGCTCTGCCGTCGTCGGACGGTTGCGTGCGTCGCTCGGTTGTCGAAACATTCAGTTTCGAAACCGGCGGCCGCAGTGGACGTGACTCAGCGAATCTAGATAATAGTACAGCAGCCAGAGGAACAAGCTGTTCATCATCATCATATCTGCCGAAATACGTCCTGCGGGACAACGGCCTCCCCCAGGGATCTCCACGACGCCCGGTCCTACGCTAACCTCATCCAGCCGGGTCCCGAGACCTTCACCAGATCGTCGGTCCACCTTGTGGGAGGCGTGTTACGCTGCGTTCGGTAAGCGGTCGCCAATCGAGACCCAGAGGAACAATAGCTGTTACAAAAAAATAAAATATTTAAAAACAGGCTTTTATTAGATTTAAACTATAACATTGAAAACTGATAACTGTTTTCAATTCGTACAAGTTGGTCCCGATCTGAAGGTAGAAAATCCTTGTTTGGGGTTAGACAAGTGGTATGTTGTGTATGTATATCAAAAACATACATAAATACAGAACGAACCAAAATAACTGTTTTCTACTTCTAGTTCATTCGTTCATCGATCTGTCTCGCTCAAGCCTGACACCAGGCAGCACGCCTGGCCATCTTATAAAATAATATAAAACAAACAAACAAACAAACAAACAAACAAACAAACAAACAACCTCTCACCTTAAACGCATATACCTTCTCCGTTCCGTCGTTGGGTAAAACTACGAATTTAGTTTAAATATTAGAGTTATCTCAACAACCTACTTTTAAATAAAAATATAGGTATAAAATCAAAATAACATATTTTTAAAGAGTAGCGTACTTATTTATTATTATTTATTTATTAATCAAATACAATGCTTTAAAAGTATATCGTATTCGTATATATTATTTCGCGATTAGCTTGTACCGCTGGCTGCGGTACTATGTAAGCACATCTCGCAGGGGACAACCAGTAGTGTTAATTATGTTGTGAGAATACCGATTTATCATAGCATTTTGTGAAATGTTGCTATCATCATCAAATAAGTACCTATAATACGAGTATTTTTTATTTTTTGACCCTGACTCCAATGACAGAGTTTCTCTGGGAGACAGTATCCGAAACGAGGTGATTCGTCAGATAACCAAAGATATCATAAAGTTAGCACATTGAAGTGGCAGTTGGCTGGTCACATCTATCGGAGAACCGATAACCGCTGGGGTAGACGAGTTCTCGAGTGGAGACCACGCGTGGGCAAGCGTAGTGTGGGACGTCCCCCGGCTAGATGGAGCAACAACCTTCGTGAAGCGGCTGGCAGTGACTGGATGCGAAGAACCGAGGATCGGGTTCAGATGGCGCTTCTTGGGGGAGACGTATGTCCAGCAGTGGACTAGTACAGCCTGATGTTGATGATGACTCTACATCATTTTTTACATATCATTGCCAAGACCGGACTCTTTGAAATAGAGGTCAAACTTTTTCACTTTCGTTAGAAGTCAATGTGATCGGTGATCACTTACATTGCACATTCATAACGTAACCCAGGTGTGACAAACTTGGCATTTGCAGAACCGCATTTTAAAGATGATTTATTGAAAATTGGATTTAAAACTAAGTAGGTAGGTACTATCAACAATCTTCCCGCCTTATCAGTTTCAAATTTTTGTTGCTTTCATGTGGCGATCGTAGTTAAGCCCTTTTCGCTCGCTATTCTATTGTTTACCGAGGACAATGACCTGCCTCGGGCAGACGGTCACTCGGCGCTCAGTAGCCGCACGCAATAATAAGCCTTAAGGTGGTAAGGCGGGAAGTTTTTCCATGGTACCTACCTCAATCCTGCAAAAAAATTATCTACTTATTAAAAATATTTTCGGGACGCATTTTCAAATTCAGTAATCTTTGGGTGTTGAATAAAATTACAATATACTTATTTGAGACTAGGTATCTATGTAGGTATTTAGGAGATGTTGGCGTTGTGATTGTTAGAGAAAGAAAAACTCAAGGTAAGTACAAAGATCCCTAGCTATGTATAAAATGTTAGTTCGCAACTAGAGTAGTATCGGCGCAGCGAAACAGTACCAGCCTACCAATCACAGCACCGTGCGCGGGACATCGTTTTGATGAATAGAGTAGTAGAGTCTGTCTGATAAATCAAACGACCTTGGTAATTAATTAGTGGGGAAATTTGGCACATATTGCTAGAACAAGTCTTGCTGTGTTGCTATTCTAGATTATAAATTTCCCCACTAATTTACCCAAGTCGGATGAATTATTAGACAGACTAGCGAGCCGCACTGCGATCGCGCCTGCCGTAACCCATCATCCTCGGCGGCCGACGTAAACAAAGCCGAGGCGGATAAAGAGCAGCCTCTTAGATAACCCGCCAGCGGCCGCCGGCGAGCGTCAACTCGCCTATTACGGCATTACGGCATTACAGCGCGACAACTTTCGCTTCGGTCACGTCGCGGTGCCGTTCCGTCCGGTAATGTGAGACCGCCCCGGTCGGGACGCGTAATTGCAAATCGCCGCCTCTCTCACCCAACCACGTATCTGCAAGTGTCACGAGTTTCTGATATAAAGTTTATTTGCAGAAGCATAAAGTTCATACCATTATTTGTGATGCGGGGTCGAGGTAGTCAGGCGACGAAATGCGGATGCACTGTGCTTACTGTAGTCGTACTACACCGTTCATCATCATCATATCAGCCTGTAGACGTCCACTGCTGGACAAAGTCCTCCCCAGGGATCTCCACGACGACCGGTTCCGCGACCTTCACCAGATCGTCGGTCCACCTTGTGGGAGGCCTACGCTGCGTCTTCCGATACGTGGTCGCCACTCGAGAACCTTTCTGCCCCAACGGCCGCAGATGCAACAGAGGGGGTTGTCACCGTATCGTCTAAAAAGCAATTTACCTAAGCAAAATCCATCATACCACATCAACTTTAGTGGTAAGTTTCTGGGTCCTGTCGCTTGTTTCGCTCTCTCTGGTCACAGCAACCTATCTAACATAAACCTAAATAACTTTATTAGCAACTCAATTATGTAGTCTGTAGTGCAATTGGGTTTGTTGCATGTATTGTGTCCGTACACGGCGGCATAGCTATAGTATGCATCTGCATTTGTAAGTACGCGGTCAGCACCGGTGGAGCACCGGCTCTAACGACCTTCACTTTTCATTTTCGAAATGATGTTGACTCAAAATAGAGGGTCCAGGGTTCGATTCACTTCAGTTTGATGTCAAAATTCTATTTTTATTTATTTACTAAAATAATAAAGAAAAGACAGTCTGGAAGAAATCGCTCTTTCTTAGCGATAACACCGCCTAGATGTACATTACTGTATCTGTTTTTCTTTTTTTGTCTGTAATTTTTAAATGTGCAAATAAAGTAGGTAGGTACCTATAAAGAATTGAATAAAGAAATTGCCATTTAATATAAAAAAATATTGACCCTCTTTAATCCCCTTAAATCGTAGTGGATCGATGTAGGATCCACCAATGCAAAGGGTGCAAATAATTTGCAACTCTGGATCTCGTATTTGGTGGATCAGTCATCATTGTCGCCATCTTGAGGACTGTTCACGTGGGAAAATCGTTACATAATCCACGCAATAGTTCCTATTGACATAAATATCTGTCGTGCGGTGACAAAAGAGTGTGAGATGTCGCATATTGATGATCATAACCATAACTATATAAAACGTGAGAATGTCATACAAGAATAATAGTGCAACATAGACTAACATAGTGTTTAAGGTTCCCATCCCAACACACCCTGCCTGCATTGCACATAAAATTAGTTTTTAGTGTGCAATTTGTATGTCGAAATGATATATTATAAGGGACTTATATAAGTTCTAACACCATTTTGTAATATACACCTACCTACTTACATAAAATCACAAATATAGAAACTTTGATTTGATTAGAATTTTTTCCCCAGTAAAATGCTGAGGACTCCGAATTATGAGAACATAATAGTAAAGACAAATAAATAATAGTCCAAGAAGAAAACCAAATCCAACGGAGAGATTAGACGTGAATGTGTTAAACTCGGGAAATCACTTAGAGTCGTGTGCTCCTCTTATTTATAAAAAATTGCGATGTGGTCATGCAAATAACACTAATTGAACATGATTTTGTATTAATGACTTGCCCTTTCTTTAAATAGGTACAAGAAAAAGAAATTGACCTAGAACTGAGCCCTGGGGCACGCTCAAATAACCCTTAGCCTTATTTTCGAATCGCTCGGCTCCCTTCGAGCGGTATAGATTCTACTAATTTTCCTAAGACATCCGATACAAGAATACCCTCTCAAACAAATCAAAAATTTTTTTTAAATCGGTCCACAATTTTATTGACGGAGAAATCGGTGTACATACATAAAAGGAAATAAAAACATACATACAGCCGAACATAGAACCGACTCCATTTTGGAAGTCGGTAAAATAGATAGAGTTAGCATCTCTTTGGTTGGCGGCAGCGCCCGAATTCGAACCTTCCTGGTTTCCATCAACTCTTTGAACCCATTTTTAAAAAAAATATGTGTGTTAAAGTTTTGGCTCAATCGGTCCTGTAGTTTTGGAGTTATCCGGGGGAAACCAAGGAGGCTGGAAAATGTCACCGAGCGCCGTGGTGCCAGAGCCGCGCGGCGATTCAGATTCAGAGCATTCTGTGCTCTGTGGGGGTAAACAGACGTAAAATAACTGTCGCTTTAAGGATATCCGTTTTGAGTGTTCTCTAAATAAAAACCCATTAAACATTTAATAGTACATTATGATATAAGTGCGGTAATTTTCATAGCGCACGTATGTCATACGACGTTATATTTGCGAGGAAATAAATAAAACTCGGAAAACGAATAAATGTTTAATTAATTGTTAAAGCAGTTACAAATATTTTAACAATTTTTAAAATTTTATAATTTTACTTGTTTACAAATTAGCGATGCGCGCGCATCAGCCCTATTTTATAGGCTAATGCACAAAAAACAGCCAGTATTAATTATAAAGTAAATTAATATTTTTGTGTTTTTGTTACAGATAAATGGTTGTAATTTAATGTCAAAATTAATTTAAAGATTAAATATTTATTTATTTTATCTCCTAAGTTAATTTTATTCATAAAATGTTGTCCACTTTCCTGACATAAAAACTCTTTGCTAATCGTTCGTTTTTATTATAGACGGAGCAACTTGATAAACTGTGCGTTTTACTTTACAATAACCATATCTTCTTAGTAGTCTGTGACAATAACGCACAAGTGCTTAATGAGATACAAAACGATATTGAAATTGGTGAACCTTTACGAGCAAATATGTTAAAATACCATAAACACCCAACATGGGAATATGTGTAGCCATGTCAGAACAAACAAGCAAGCGCTCTCCGCGACTTCTCTCTTAGCACACTACCTAATTAGCTTTTGTTACTCTACAAGTCGTGTGAGAAATCTCCATTCTGCTGTGTTTTGAAAACTCAATTTGCTAAGCTAATGGAATTTCGCCACTAAGTGCCCTAGTGCAGTAATTGAAATGGAATTGAAATTGTAATAGAACGGAGACAGTTGTGATTAATGAAGGTGGAAACAGCCAGGGTCTCTACCATGATAAAGGTACGCAAGACATATTATAATCTATCCAGGAGCATTATTTTTGAATCGCTCTCCTCGCTTCGAGCGGTCGATTCTACTGATTTTTGTATCGGAGGTCGAAGGAAAATTTGTAGAATCGACCGCTCGAAGCGAGGAGAGCGATTCAAAAATAGAGCTCCTATTCTGTTTCGGCTGCAGTCTGCATAAAAAAAATACGATTGAGCGGAATTAATAGGGTTATAACTTATAACGAGCCGACGACGTCGAGTTTCCCTTATTTCGTTGAGATAAAGTTTTTTATGCTCTTTATAGACCGGGCGATTCCACATCGATGTAAATGTTGGGAGACCGTAACGATACTTATATGTGTCGAAATGGTGTAGTCTTAAAAGTCTACCGCACCGCTCGGGCCTGCAGGTGGACTATGGCTCGCAATCCACGTACTCCCACAGACTTATGTCTATAACACAGTACTTTTTGCGAGTTTTCAGTTCAGGTTCCTTACAAATTTTCTTTTCATTTGAAGGTATTACGCAAATTTCAGAAAAAAACCACTTCTATATGACATTACTGGGAATCGAACATGGACCCCTCGACACAGCGAGACGCGTCTTTCCAAACACCGAACATTAACAAATGCAAGCGCCAGAGCATTGAGCCACATTCAAGCAATCTAGAGTGAAAGGACGATGCAAGCATATCAGAATATTTATGTAGGTATTACAACGCTGCATTTAGGTTATCTGCAGTATCGAGTAGGTATCTGGAATATAGGTGTGTTGAAAATTCAACGAAGCGTTCGAAGGTTTCGAAAAACATCTGATGTTTCGACAATCTTAGAGCATAAACGCTGTTAGTGGGCACACACGCGGCCTGCGGTGGCGGTGGCGGCCTGTTGTATTCCCTATGCAATGTATGTGAGACTCTGCGTTTTCATATTGAAGCTGCGTGTGTCTGGGATACGCCTAAATTAGGTATAATTTCACTTCGCAATTTTTAAAGTAGGTACAATTGTAATAAAACTTCAAATAACAGATATTATAACAACATTATAAAAGAACAATGTTTTACTTTATTAATGTTTTTAGTTATAAATATCAAAAATAATATGAATATCATGATTATGGACCGCTAGGTGGACCGACGATCTAAAGAAGGTGGAGGAGGTGTGGTGGCGTTCATTTGGAAATGCTGCGCACAGCAGTGGACATCGAAAGGCTGATTTAAATGAAGATAATATACATTTTAGAATTAATTGATTAGTAATGTTTTTAAGTTAGTTTTATATGAATAGTTTTCATAATAAAAAATAAATAAATAAAAATAAAGGTCCTTTATTGAACCCCGATCTTACGAACGTGAATGCGTTCCCATTTACACAAATACGCTACTTGACACATACGAGAAGAATAATACAGCAAAGAATGACGTAAGCGCTCTCATTCTGCCGATGCCGTGGTGAAGAAAGACGGCTTGTTTTTATTTTACAACTTACGAGTCGGTACACTAATTTGGGCTAATTTACGAATGAATTGCACTCGTGTGGTAACAGTGACTCTTACCTCTGCTCTGCTGTGGTGGTAATAATGTTGCTTTTTGTAAATGACCTACCTGCGTAACACTAAAACAACGCGGTATAATGTCAAAGGGTACGTACTCGAGGGCTTACTACGAATACTCCACTTACGTAAGGGATATCACATATATTTATATCATGAAGTTGTATCATCAAGACCGGTCAGTAAGGAGAAGCCAGAAACTTTAAGAGATACCTAATTTGTGGCGTCGATTCTAGGGTTATAGCATTTTATTTTACGTTCATCTAGTCACATAACGTGTTGCTTTCGTCTTAATTGCCTGCCTAATTATTTCAAAACTAACGCTTGAAAATTATGCAAAAAGTCCAAGGTTGTAAATTGTTACTGGAATACCCATTCCTAAGAAATTTCTACTAGATTTCAGAGTTTTGCGTAATATTGACTAAATTTGTCGAGTCACAGTGAAGTTGCAAATTGTGTAATCAACCATTTAGAATCCGTAAGTTGTGAAATTGAAACTACAATTGGATCAATCATGTTTCTTTACTTTAGCGATCTTAGAAAAGTGTGAACAAATACCTATGTTTGAAAAATCTCATTTTCTTGAATTAACAAAAAAATTATTAAAAAAAAAGTTTTTGCCGCCCGTAGAACGGAAATACTATTCGAATGGTGTCTGCCATGGATGTCCTTTTGAGAGACTGTAATGTATACAAAAGGACTTTCAAATTATCTTAAAGATCAAAAAATGTTTAATTAAAATATTTATCACGGTATAATTTAAGAAGTATTGATTTTATGAGATAAATATATTATATAGTTAATAAACGACTCCATTAATCAACATTAATTATTTTCACGTTGGCTACAGTGCATGCATGTCTAGTTGTCACTACTGCTTTTTCCTTTGGCAAGGCTACAGATAATATAGGTGAATGAGACAGACAAACATTGTATAGCACCGTCTTTGTTTCTCATCAGTTGGTGCTGGAAGCATGCGATTAAATTGTGTAATACGCGCGAACTTTACGCGACCCGAATAGCGCTGAACGAATTTAACTAATTTTCTCTTCCCCGTAATTTCTAAACAAAAATATTAAATCCGGCAGCTTTATAGAAGCTCAATTATCATCCTCAGTAGCTAATAAATTCGCAGAAAACATCTCGCATAGCACTGAATGTTTACATAATTCCCGTGTATTGATTTTTCCAGTGCGTAGGGTAAGTTCTGTTTACATGTATTTTTCTTTCAAAACATTTGTTGTTGTGGTTTGAAATAAGCTTTTTTCGATCGGTTGAAGTGAACTAGAATGTTAATGTATTATTTGTTATTACTTTGATGTTTTAGGTATAAATGGCGAAACAAAAACATGTGGCGGATATTCAGGTCCATGCTTCAGACGCTAAGGATCCGTTCGCGGCCGAGAACCTGGACATCAGCGTGGACCTTATTGATGACGGACTATACTTAGGTGTGTTTTACATTGATGTACCTAGTAAAACATTGATGATTAGGTGAAGCAATGAATGTAAACAAATAACAATATTAACGACATGTAGGAACAAACAGACCAGAGCACTATATAGCTATATAGTCACGTCGTCTACCTGACCTTACTTATGACTAGTTATTTACCAAAATTTTATGATGTATAGGTACCTAATTAGAAGTGATTTTTTGAACTATGCAGCCTTTTCTTTTTCAGTTAATCAGTCTTACAACAATATATTGTGCTATCAGCAAACTTCCCCCTTACCAGTTTTCAAATTTTGTTGCTTGCATGTGGCGATCGTAGCTAAGTGTTTTTCGCTTGCCATTCTATTGTGTAGCGAGGACAATGGTCTGGACATTCTCTGGACACTCAGCGATTAGCAGCCGCACACAATAATAATCCATAAAGGTGGTAAGGGGGAAGTTTGTCCATGGTACCTACTATATTATGTTGTATAATCCATGCTTAATTAAACAATAAGATGAATTGTAACACATTTTATTAATTTGGCAGGTAACCTAGCATGCGCTCGAGACCACAAGACCCTGGAAGAGCTGCAGGTCACCCACATCCTGACGATAGACCTGGTGCCGCTGCCGAGGACCATACTGGACCGGCCAAACCTTACCTTCAAATATCTTAAGTGTAAGTAGCCGGCATCAAAAGATTGATTCAAAACATTTTAAGAATGTAGTGTTTTATTTGTTATTAAGTCAGAAAGAGAAGGCAGAACATGGACCAGAGTGGCCTTTGCTTGAAATAAAAGAAAGAAGAGAATTCTGGAGCTAAGTCCTGTTTCAAAATGCAAACTATGTATTCCATTATCCCTTCTCAATTGACTCTGTCCTTCCAGTGGCCGACGTCCCAAAGGAGGACCTGATCAGCCATTTGCCGATGACCATTGACTTCATCAAGCAAGCCATTGCAAGCGGAGGCACCGTACTGGTCCATTGGTATGTTATGTTTTATATTGTAAGTCCCAATAATCTAGAATAACACAGTGTAATGGCTCCTGACACACGGGATTTCCTATTTTAGGAGCCAGGGTCGCTTTTATTTGTTATGCTACTAATATTATAAAGGCGAAAGTTTGTGGTAGAATGTTTGTGAGGATGTTTGTTACTCTTTCACGCTGTAACAGCGGTACGGATTTTGATGAAACTCGATACAGTGATAGCTTATGACTTGGAATAACAATAGGCTACTTTTTGCCGTTTTTTCCACGCAATTTGATGTATTTCCAGCTACTTCGGCGTGTCTCGCTCGGCCGCCATCGTGGTGGCGTACATAATGCAGAAGTACGGGCTGTGCTACGACGATGCGCTGGCGCTGGTGCGCGCCAAGCGGCGCTTCGTCGGCCCCAACGCGGGCTTCGTCGCGCAGCTCAAGCTGTTCGGACACATGGGCTACGAGCTGAACAGAGACGATCCCAGGTTCAAGCAGTTCCGGCTGAAGATGGCGGGACAGAAGCTCAAGCAAGGTAAGACTGAACAATTTTTATTTATAGTCCCCGCTGAGATGTTCGGCGGCTGTGTGAAGTTGGCTGATTTCTGGGCAATGACTAATTTTAGGCGTCAAAGGGGAGCTGAGAGACGCTCATACAATTTCAAGAAATAGTTAATTGGTTCGATCAACCGAATCAAACTTTCAAGTTTTTGGACATCTCTATGTATCACACTATGTCGCTTACGGATACATAGACTGTCAGCGACGTGCAAACAATCTGTGATTACATTTTCAGCCGCCAAGAAATTCCGCGGGGACTACACACTTACCCGACTATCCAAAATAAAAATTGTTCTTGTGGCACCCGTAAATAATGTTTATAATTTAATGAATACAAAGCGCGAAAGTCTAAAATGTACTAAGGTAAGACCGCTACTTAAGTTTGTCTTACTAATTTAGAAAGAAAGATAGAATAATTATTTGTTCACATACCTAGCACCAAAAAAAAATTGGCCAAATTCACACGGCTGTTTAGTCACAAACTAAGCCGAAGCTTGTGGATAGGGGTGGCATAGGTCCAGAGGGGGGAGCTTCCCACCGGGTACGCCCATGTATGTTGGCAAGAGGCCTTCCCTTCCTTACCCGAAGAGGGCACAGAGTGGATTATTGCATTGCTACAGAGCCCCCAGGCTGGAAACACACTTGTGGCCTTACCAATTTTCCATTTTCCAGTGAAGATCCTGCCGCAGCTGTTCGCGGACCTGGTGAAGCCTGACCCGGGGCTGGTCCGCGAGCGGCCCGACCCGCTCGTGTACCGCTGCAAGCGGTGCCGCCGCATCGTCGCCAGCCAGGGGAACATCATACCGCACATACCCAAGCAGGTCATCATCATCAGCACATCTGGCCTTTTGGCTGGTACCCACTGTACTTACATGCAATAAAATAATTTTGACTTTGATTTTAATAATAATAAAAACTGGCCATTGGCTTAGTTGGTAGTGACCCTGCCTACAACGCCAGAGGGTCGTGGGTTCGATTCCCACCCGGGACATTTGTGTGATGAGCATACTGTTTGTTTTCGCATTCTGGGTGATTGTATGTATTTGAGTATTTATTTAAAAGTAAGATTTCTATCCTAAAAATTAAAAATTTGGTTTATAATTTAAAATATTTTTATAGTAGGTACATACAGATCCAGTATCTGACATTGAATTGTGAAAGTATTTTTTTTTTTTTAACTTAGGTGAAAATCGAGTTGGCAAAGAAGGGCATAAGGCCTCCCCCGAGCAAGCTGACGGGCCTCAACTGCGCCGAGAACGGACAACTGCTCATCGAGAAGCTGAAGAGCCTCGCCTGCCAGATCATAGAGACCACCACCACCAGCTCCACGGGCACTTCCAAGTACGATAACCTCCTCTTAAAATTTTAATATAATAAAGCTCAGGAGTTTGTGAATCTCTAGAAATCGCACTGGGATTTGAAAAATAATATTTTTGCATTTGATAGCAATTCACCCCCTAGGAGCTGAGGAAAAAGAAGAAAGTCTGAAATAACTTATAAATCGCGGGTGAGGCCGCGGAAAACAACTAGTCTATAATAAGAGGGAGAAACCAGGCCAACATCATCGACGCGATTCTATTGATCAGCTGACAATCGGACTGATCCTGTATGGCGTGCCATACAACATTCCAGGAATGAAATGTTCATACATATATATCTTCACGCTATGTCCCTGGCGGGGTAGGCAGAGAGAACGGAGCGCCAAGTATCGCGATCCTGAGAGAAATCTTTCGCTTTGCTCAGTCTCATCACTCTCTTCTTACACTTCAAATTAAATATAGTTTAGGGCCGTCCATTAATCACGTGATCTTTTTTTAAGAGCATTTAACCCCCCCTCTTTCAAGTCTCACGTGATTATGGACGGCCCCTTTAGCGAAGCGTGTGTATTAACTATTATAAAATGTATTTTCGGTGGTGTCCAGGAGCGAGGGTGTGGAGTCGAGCCCCAACGACAGCCCCGGGCAGGGCCACAGCCAGAAGAGTGACAGCAACGTGACGGACAGTGACGAAGGGCCGAGCCAGGTGAGACGCGGCCGCGATCTACGTTGTCTCCAACCTAACTTCAGCAAACCCAGTTAGATAACCAGCATTCTATGAGGAAAATAATTCATGCTAGATATGTATAAAATGGGTTTTTATCGAAACTTAAGTACATATACTGACTGCTCTCAAACGGTGAAGGAAATCATCGTGAGGAAACCTGCATACGCCGAAGAAGAAATTCTTATGCGCATGTGAAGTCCACCAACCCGCACTGGGCTAGCGTGGTGGACTGTAGCCCGAACGCCCTCATTAAGAGGGTAGGCCTGAGCTTTACGTATTCGCTAGCACTAGCTAGGTACTAGGTAAGTCAGGCAAGGTTGCGAGGGACACACGGGTCGTCGCTAGTAAAAACTCAAGTACTTATTTATTTTTATATAAAAACTCATACAAATGGTATATAAACGCGAGGTCTGAGCCCCAGCAGTGGGGAGATTAATAGGCTGTTGATTGATGTATAAAATTGAGTTCCTGCTAGTTATCTGGCTATCTGGCCCGATGGGACTAAACTATTTTGCCAGTTCATAATATGATATTGTTCAGGGTTTGGACGGGTACAGCGAGACGAACATGGTGGACTGCTCGATCGCGGCGCGCGCCGACGCGCCGGAGGTCTGCCGGCTCATGTGGTTCGTGGAGCCCATGGCGTGGATGGAGGGCGTGACGCGCGACGCGCACGGCAAGCTGCACTGCCCCAAGTGCGCCAACAAGCTCGGCAGCTTCAGCTGGGTCATGGGTGAGCATGGCACAGTCACAGCACGCGGAGCCCATGGCGTAGATGAACGGCAAGCTGCACTGCCCCAAGTGCGCCAACAAGCTCGGCAGCTTCAGCTGGGTCATGGGTGAGCATGGCACAGTCACAGCACGCGGAGCCCATGGCGTAGATGAACGGCAAGCTGCACTGCCCCAAGTGCGCCAACAAGCTCGGCAGCTTCAGCTGGGTCATGGGTGAGCATGGCACAGTCACAGCACGCTTAGCCCATGGCGTAGATGGACGGCAACCTGTACCTCCCCAAGTGCGCCAACAATCTCGACATTAACGATGTATTTTTGTGCTGTATAATTGAAATATACTTATATTTCTCACAGGTTGCAAGTGCCCGTGCGGGCAGAAGGTGGCGCCGGCGTTCTACTTAGTGCCATCCAAAGTGGAGTGGTCCAACATCGTGCAAAACGTGCAAATCACCGTGTGAAACAACCTTTACAATAAACATGTGGGCTGTGAGAGGCTTGACCACGACTAAGGGCGCATTTAAACAAAAAAACTTGCCCTGAAGGTTATGTCCTTTTGGATCGCGTTACGAAAGGGTATAAGGGTGGTTTTATAGTGAGCGCCCCTCTGTGCGAGATTACATGAGTTTGTATGGGTTGAAATATTTCGACAGCGGCGGCGCCGCTTGTCAAAACACAGTAGCGGCGTCGCCGCCTGCCGCAGTCACGGCGCCGTTCATACCACCCTAAGGGCTAGAAGCCTTCTTGAAACCCAATATTCCTTGTAGAAAGCCAAGTATATAACTAACTAGCCGGAAATATTATTTCATTCATATCATCAACAGCCTATTAATGTCCCCACTGCTGGGGCTCAGGCCTACCCTCTCAACGAGGGCGTGCGGGCTATAGTCCACCACGCTAGCCCAGTGCGGGCTGGTGGACTTCACATGCGTCTAAGAATTTCTTCTTCGGCGTATGCAGGTTTACTCACGATGTTTTCCTTCACCGTTTGAGAGCAGTCAGTAAATGTACTTAAGTTTCGAGAAAAACCCATTGGTACACGGCCCAGCCGGGGATCGAACTCCGGACTTTTGGATAAGGTAGGCCGCGTCTTATCCCCGACGCCACTGACGCTCTTTCATATACATAATGATAAATATGCAGATTTAAGGGCTAACTGTATGGAAAGCAAGTAAAACAGCCGATAGTCTGTAGCGCACTCACTGGCGTATTTTAATGTGACGTACTCGCAAGGTACATGCAAGTACCCTCATTAATGTGCATATATGACGCATAATATTAATACATGCCTCGTAATTTGTTGACAGGTGGAGGCACCGCGAGGCATGTACATACATAAAATAGTCCCTAGAGGATCTTCCTCGAAGGACGCGGTTATCTAACTTGGTTTTGTACAAGAAATAGGGCTTAAAACGACTTCAAGTAGCCTGGTACGGTCGACCGCACGTCAGTGAAAACAAAACCAGTATAAACTGGTAGCTCTCTAGGGCAGCTTTGAGCTGATCAATTCGGCCTATTCTTGTCACATTCCATTATTTCTTTGAAATGTAAAGAAAATCACATGGAATTTTAAATACCAAACACATCCCATAGTTAATTATAATATCACGAAAATTTTACCCAAATTGTAAATATGTTCACGAAATGTATATGAATTGGTGCTTCTATTCTACATTGTTTTGTCTACGGAACTCGAATCTTCCTGACGTTAGCTTGTTCTAATCCAATATGTACTTCCAGCATAATAAATTATTTATGTAAATGTTGACTGTTGGCTTTGTATAGAGAGTATAAATAAAATTATGTTTTATGAAATATATCTTTTATTTCAGAATATTCTATAAAGAGCTCACGCTCGCTCGTCACGACAATGGCGGTATAACCGTAAATGATAGCAGAAGATACCACCGATATCGATACTATACTACTGACATGACATGTTTTCCTAAAGTGTAACGAACAAATTATAGCTGATACTTTAGGCGTCTAAGGCATCCTACAAAACATTCTATTCGCAATGGTTAATTTGACAATGACGTCAAAAAGTGCGCGGGCAATTTACCGCTTGGTCTTGTAAATCAAATATGCTTTTTAGACCTTTTGATAATTTAGACATTGTACGTTTTAGGCATTTTGCAAAATAGACCTAATGCGTTTAAGGCAAATTGATTAGTAGTCAATATGCTTTTTAGACCTTTTGATAACTAGACATTGTACGTTTCAGGCATTATGTCTTAAAGGTAAATTGCTTTTTAGACGAAATGATTATAACCGCCTAATTTTTCCAGTTCGTTCCAAAATTTTCACAAAGTTGAGACATGAATTTAGTGCAACTAGACCTACCATACTTCTGTGGAGTCCGTGCTGTAACCGCCCGCCAGGTTTTCGCATATCCATCCCTATCAGACGTGTTTCCAGGGCCGTAAAGCCCATTAAAAAGTTGTCGAGTCAGGGTGGCGCGGGCGCGCCGTCGCGCGTCATGCGCGGGATGTCGGCGAGCGCGAGGCCGTGCGCGCGCATGAGGTGCACCTTGCGCTTCCAGCCGTCGGCGAAGGCGCGCGCGCACCGCGGGCACTGGAACGGCCGCTCGCCGGTGTGCGTGCGCACGTGACGCGCCTGCAACACACAAACATATTATAGCAGGATCCTCAGATGAGGAGAATGCCAGGGTCCCACATCACAAAAAATCGTTTCGGATGCGGAAACGCGGCTGACAATAGGTCCTCGGCAACGAGCAGTGTAGAACAGTGCTGCAGTCGGCTAGAAGCCTACTCCACAACCTACTTCATCAAGGAGTTGGAATGGCTGGACTGACAGCGTGGAGCCCAGCACCCCCCCTCTAAGAACTTAATTTTAAGGTAAAAATTGGTAACAGGTCAATTCAATCATCATAATATCAGCCTGTAGACGTCCACTGCTGACAAAGGCCTCCCCCAGGGATCTCCACAACGTCCGGTCCTGCGCTCCAGCCGGGTCCCGCGACCTTCACCAGATCGTCGGTCCACCTGCCTACGCTGCGTCTTCCGATACGTGGTCGCCCACTCAATCAATGTGGCAAAACAAAATAAGTAATGTAAGCGCGCTGACCAGCGAGCCGGTGTCGTAGAACCGCTTGTGGCAGCGCGCGCAGGCGTGCGGGCGATGGCCGCGGTGCAGGCGCGCGTGCCGGCGCAGGCCCGCGGCGGTGGCGGCGCGGTACGGGCACGCGGCGTGCGCGCACGCGTGCGGCCGCGCGCCGGAGTGCACCGACATGTGCTGCTGCAGGTTGCCAGCTGCAAGTTATGGCAGAGTGGTCACTACACTCATCGGTGTTATTACGTCGCCTTAGGGACAATTCACACTGAGACGCGACGCGACGCAGAATCAATCAAGTGCTACCTATAGACGTCGTTTTCGCGATCTCCCTGAATTGTGGACATTTTTGTGTAGTAATTCTTTATGTACAAACAATTTTCCCGCGGGAACAGCATTCCATTCTACAAGCCTATGTATTATTCTGGTATGTAATCTATATTACTGTAAAATTTCATCAAAATCTGTTCGGTAGTTTTGCGTGAAAGAGTAACACACATCCAAACATCCTTACAAACGTTCGTGTTTATAATATACATAGGTGGACGGATAATTAGAAACAGGGCAGGATTTTCATACAATCGAGGTCACTTTGAAGCCATAGCCCTCCGTGAAGGATTGATCAGGGCATGATCTGATGACGGTCATGGAGAGAGTAGATGGAGGACTTTTAGATCGCTATAGACATCCTACTGATCATGTAAGCCGTCTGGAAGCATCTTCATGATTCCTTAACATTAAGATTTTCATACATTTTGATGCCATTTTGCGGCTTTTTTTCTTCATGATGATGCTTCCAAACAGCTCATCTGATCAGTTGGATATCTAAATCGGTCGAAAACTCCTCCATGTACTCTCTCGATGACCGTCATCAGATCATGCCCCGGTCAATCCTTCACGGAGACCCATGGCTTCAAAGTGACCTCGATTGTATGAAAATCTTGCCCTGTTTCTCATTATCCGTCCACCTATGTAAGTATACAGGGTGTTTCAACTGACCCGTGGCGACGCTCCGCCCGCAAATGTAACAGAGGAACGGCTTCTTGTTCTCGTGAACCCTCAAGTGACACGTCAGTATACTTTTTATTTTGAACCTGGCAACAAAAAATCAAGTATCCCATTGATCATCATCATGATATCAGCCGAAAGACATCTACTGCTGGACAAAGTCATGTGGCACTCTCGCGTCATATGGTCAGGGGCGGTGTGACCCAAATTTTAGTAACTTGTGCTCTGTTTTCAACTTTTAAAAAAATAAGAAAGAGATTGCATGAATTTTAGAACTGTCAAATTCATTCGGTCCTGCCAGACATGAAATCAAAATCAACAGCCTATTAACATGTCTCTCCACTGCTGGGGCTCAGGCCTATCCTCTCATCGAGGGCGTTCGGGCTATAGTCCACCACGCTAGCCCAGTGCGGGTAGCCCAGGGCCACCATAAGTCGCGAGTGCTCCGCGGTTACCGCGCGGGACGCTCAGTGGGCAGACCTATCGCGCGTTAGGGACTGCGCAAACGAAGCGGGGAAATTTGCCCGCGCACTTTTTGACGTCATTGTCAAATGAACCATATCACTGTAGACTAAAACACAAAATCGTAAAATGACTTCTACACGTCGGAGTCGCCTGGCGCTCGAGGTCATTCATACGATTTTGTTCTTTAGGCTATAGTGAAATGGTTGACAATGACGTCAAACAGTGCGTGGGCAACTTTCCGCTTGGTCTGCCTCAACCCTTAAGCGTGACACACACTGGGCGGCGGCGTTGCGAAAGCGTTGCGGCGGCGAAGGTTTGTATGAAGAACGCGCCGCGCCGCCGCCGCTTTGATGTAATGGGCTTCATACTATTTCGAACATTACAGAAAAAAACCGCAACGCTTTCGCAACGCCGCCGCTCAGTGTGTGTTACGCATTTAGTCTGACGAGCGGGCGTAGGTATTTATTTCAAGGACGCTGCCGAGACCTTATACTGTTCGTTTTCCGTGTGCTGTGATAAAGAGGCATCACTTTATGGTGCTAAAGCAGTATGACTGCACACTCACGTCATGTGGCACAGGTGGCACTCGTAGGGGCGGGCGTCGCGGTGCGTGACGCCGTGCTTGGCCAGCTGTTTGCGTTTCTGGAAGCGCTTGCCGCACGCGTCGCACACAAACCGGCGCTGCTCGGGGTGCGCGCGCTCGTGGTGGCCGAGCAGGTGGTGCGTCGGGAAGGCTGCGGAACAAACAACCCTGGGTTAGATAATAATAGGGAACCGGAAAAACAAAAACCGGCAAAACCTGTTTACATTATCATTACATCTTCTAACAGTCAACTTACATGAAGGACAATGAGCACAGAAGTATATTTTATTTTCCGAATGTTCTTTCTCCATATGTCTTGAGAACCACAACTTTGATGTAAATATTTTCTGGCACAACGGACACTCTTGTTTCTCCTTTCCCACAACCTCTTGTTTTTCCTTTCCTACAACCTCTTGCCCATTCTCTCTCTTTTCAATAATATCTTCGTTCAGCTTTGGGCTAGAGTGTTGTTTCTCCATATGTTTGTTTAACCATTTGTCTAGCATAAACACCTTTTTACATATTGGACACATTTTCTTTATTTCATCTGTAGTTTTCTCCAATATGTTTTGAATTTGGGGCTCATTCTTTTTTATTGAGACTATTTTGGGTGCATTGTCGGGGTTATTATTCGTTTCTATTTTGATATCATTCAAAAAATCATTGCTATGGTTTGAGTTTATAACATCCATGTCATTAAAACATAAAACTTCGTTGTTATTATCCGTTCTAGCATTTTTATTGCTATTGGTGCATGATCGCAAATCATTGGTTAGTATATTTTTAAACTGACTTCTTGGATCTACAATAATGCTGGTGGTAGTTCTAGAAATAATGTTTTTCAGTGTTATGTCCACTTCCATAGCTTTCTTTACGTATGTGTATGAAGACTCAATTTTTATAGTGCAGTCATAGCAGAATTGTTTTGGTAGTTTGTCTTCATCCCTTATCTAAAATTATAATTAAAATCAACATAAATAGAGTACTATAAATCTACAATTTTAAACACACATGGAACATATATAAATATTCTTTATTTTGCATGAAAAACAAAAAGAAAGATGTGTACAAAGGAGGACTTATCTCTACAAGATATCTTTTCCAGCCAAACCACACTGTTAAAGAGACTAACAGATGACTGTACTTAGTTTAACTATTAGTTAATCTAAGATAGAGATGGAGACCTGAATCACACACACGGGTAGTTACACTTATAATTTTGTAGAATATCAAATGAAATAGGCACTTTTATTGTATAGGTACATTGTATTGGGAGTACTTTCTTCCAGCACTTTGTTAGGTCAGGGGTTCTGTGGTGTTTACCTGTAGGTAAGACCACAGGTTTTGGGTTCAATTGCTGATTGATAATAGTAATTACTTACATAGAATTCTAGTTTGGGTTTGTTCTAGTAGGTAAATGAAATGGTAAATATTACCTCTATATTAGTACAAAAGCTGAACATTTCGACGGCCCAGTGGTTAAAATTCTCCACCTCCCATGACGCTACTTCCTTCATACAACTACGGCACAGTTTTGATATATCCATTTTCAAATAAATTTATTTACGCTACAATCACTTTTTTGATCCGTTCGCGGCCAAAACAACAGCAAAAAATCGAAAGTTCAAAACAAATAATGGCAAATGATGGGAAATATAACTTTTTTTATAGTTTTACGGCCAGTTGGAAACAAGCCCTTTTAGGCCAAATCGTAGTTTAAAATCACGAATACTTAAAACCGCAGCACGGCCTCCAGGGCGAAACTAGTGCCATTCGGTGATCCACACTGCAGCTAACACCGCACTAAACTGATAGTATAATCCGGTAGAGTCGTTACACGCTTTTATTTAACTATCCCGCACAAATATACACTTTAATATGCACGTGTTGCATAATTATAACACTATCACAGTTATACATCAAACAAAACCGGCGATCGAATCGGCGTATATGGTGATCGAAGATCAAAACCTAAAATATAAATTTTTTTGGAAAACTAAACAAAAACGACAACCATCTCCGACAAAATCCCGCCAAAAAGACACAAAGTGACAATGACAAGAACAGAGTTCGTTTCATTCCACTCAGTTCTATTTCAAGACATCAAGCAAATTTTTATAGTCATACAGCACAAATCATAACCCGTACAAATAGTTATAGTAGGGCGAGAAGGTATTTTTGTTTCTGATTTCTTAAACAACCGCACGCCCCATGAAGTCAAGCCGGACGGACGTGCTTTGCTGCGATATCAGTCGGCGCGGGTGTGCTGGTCCAGCAGGTGGACGGCATAGTACGAGGATACCATCAGTCACCTTGCTTACTTGCAGTTACCACTATGAATGTACCGGTCTTACGCCGCTTCTTCTTCCCAGCGCTAACACCTTGGAGGCGGTGATAGATAAAAAATTGACGTTGTATAAATGTACCCAGTGTACTTACATGCAATAAAATAGTTTTGAATTTGAATTTGGTTTAAGGAATGCCGGTATTTTCTCATCAAGCTTTAAATAAACAAAATACATTTGACAGACACTTTATTGAATTTTATGTAGCATTGTGGGTTTTGAAGGTGTTTTTGAAACTAAGCACGCTTTCAGAGCAGCCAGTCCTTCGCCTTGCAGCGGCGCCGCTTCGAGCAGCGCTGGTGCGTTAGACAGCTCCGCGCTCAGCCGCGCGTGTTGCAGCATCAACAGCGCTTCATTGCGCATCTGTCTGTACGCTGCGTCCATTTTACTCAGCACCAGAATGAACTGAAAAAGAAAGAACGTCTAAATTTGACCAGATCCCGCCAAAAAGTTTTTTGACTTTTCAATATAATGTTGCCAGTAGGTATTCTTAAACCTTCCGGTCAAGAATGTTGAATTAAATGTTTAATGATTCCCTCTAGGAATTCAACATTCTGGGTCAAAAAAACTCTTAGCGTTCATTTAGATCGATCCTTTGTGCCGAATGTTCCTTATTCCACGAACATACTTTGGAATTTTTGAGTCGTGGCTCCGCTAACAATGTGTAGAGCATCACAGCAGCCGCGGAGATCTGACATAAATTCGAAGTGTCCACGACGAATATTATCTGGAACACATTGAATATTTTGATTGATGGTTGATTGATGTTGGCGTAAGTCTTAAAATAATCGTACAATCGTTTTCGGACACATAAATTCGGTTTCGGTGTGTTTCACTTAGGGGTTAACATGGGTCAACTAGATGGCGCCACTAGTCGAAAAAATATTTTATTTTTTTCTGAATATTTTTGAAATTGGAAATTATGTTAAAATGGACTGTTTTTTTAAAATTTGGAAGCAAAATTTACAATGGGCAATAATCGAATGACAAGACAGAAATACAAAGGAACATTAAAAACATAAAGTTGTAAAGGAGTTCGCAACAATAGCAATGTTTAAGATTTAGGTTGGGCCGCCTTCCGAAATCCGAATACAAAAATAGATTCATGTAAATTTGAATAAATACCTTCTTTTTTGCAAATTGCTTGTTTCGCTGGCTACATTACTATTACGGTAAGACAAATAAAAGTGAAATTGTAGAAAATGAATGCAGAACTCACTTTCTCGACGCCATCCAAGTAATTGTTCCACAGTGGCGCCATCTCCCCTCCAATTTCCCTCACGGATACCGTTTGTTTCTTACCACTTTTATTTATATAATGTATGTCGTAAATGTTTGTGCCCATCGTTGGGACTGGACTGTACGTGTTGTCTATGCCCTCCGCGTCTTGTAGTTTCTTTAGTAATGTAGTTTTTCCCGATCCTTTTGGTCCTAGGCAAAGTACACTGATTTTATTGTCTGGGTCGTCCATTTTGGAACGCGTTTAGCTTATATCTTGTTAGAAATTACACAGTTCGTTAGGAGCAGGTAAATAGTGCTTGAATACTGTTGTTAAATCAATAATTTAAGATGTTTCTCAGGCAACATAGTTCGTTTAGTTCGGCTACTCGTCGATAGATGGCAAGGCAATAAAATATAAATTCAAAATATTTTGTATTTTTTATAGATGTCCGTAGAATGTTAGTAATTTATAAAACCTTAAAAACTATGTTAATGTAGAATTAAAAAAACATTTCATGCGATTTGTTAGTTTTGCTCAAGCAAATTAGTTAGTTTAGTTCGGCTACTCGTCGATAGATGGCAATAAAAACTTTATTGTACCTTCGCTTCATCAATGTTTTCTAACACATTTCGTTGAAATAATGACACGTAGCTTTTATTCTTTCACTTAGTAACATAATAAGTAAGGTAACCTTGAAGTTCACACTTGAGAATTAAACAAGTCAATGACAATCACGAAGTACCAATCATGTTCCAAATAAATATAAAATATTTATAGTAAAATGGGAGGTCATAATTAATCAACATACTGCATATATTCTATAGCTAGATAAATGTAGCAAGGTTAATTTGTTGCTTTAAATAAATATGCTTAATCTACATACGGAACCAAACCTTTACAAGTACAATTGAGTAGGTAGATACTTGGTATTTGATGATATAACAGCTGATGGGTATTCGTAAGCGAAATGAGTTTTTGGCAAGGCTGAACAGTCGGCTGATTGTGGTCCACCGGTTGCGGCTAGTGGGCTTCCTTTCCCATCCCGGAGCGTGTCTTTCCTCAAATTCAAATTCAAATTCAAAAGTATTTTATTGCATGTAAGTACACTAGGTACATTTATACAACGTCAATTTTTTTATCTACCACCGCCTCCAAGGTGTTATATAGAGCTGGGAAGAAGAAGCGGCGCAACAAACTTCCGCAACACATCTTTTAAAATCAAGTTTGTACATAACATTATTTTGTAAAGATTGTGCGAGGCTGAAGTAACATTAACACCAGGCATCTTTGTCATTTAGATAATCGACTGTTTTATAATAAGCTTTCTTACAAAGTTGTTGTTTAATGTGAGTCTTAAATTTTCTGTCACTTTCTGTCCTAAACAACTTGTATCCCCTGGTAAACCTGTCCTCAACCTGGGACATATCTTCGTTCTTATACCTAAAAATATAAGCGCCAACATGTGTCCGAGGTTGAGCCAGGTTGCATCCGGCTGGACCGGATCAGGTGTTGACCTGGCTGGGTGTGGTACCTCTTATCTTATCAGCAATAAAATTGTTCATGCGCTGTGCCGTTTTCAGTACATAAATACTTACTACAGTAGCTTTTATTGTTCAGGTATTTTCAGCTCTAGAAATGGGTATTTAAAAAGCTTACGGCAGAATCATATTTATTAATGTGGTAACCGTTGCGGGTAACCGTGATCCGTGAAATATTCAATTCAAAAAACAGTTGCAACGGATCATATTCTTCATCATGTTCTTCAGTTCAGGTTGTAGAGCACTTTAAGTATCTGGGTCACATTTTGACAGATAGTCTATGTGATGACCTGGATATGGAGCGTGAACGAAGAGCCCTGGCTATACGGTGTAATATGCTCGCACGCAGATTTGCTCGGTGCTCTAAGGATGTTAAAACTACATTGTTTAAAGCCTACTGCATGTGTTTTTACACATGTCAGCTTTGGGTCAATTACACCAGAAGATCCTATAACATCCTTAGAGTCCAGTATAATGACGCTTTCCGAATCTTAATGAAACTGCCCCGGTTCTGCAGCGCATCGGGCATGCTTGCCGACGCCGGGGTCCCGGATTTCTTCGCCGTGCTCCGTAGTAGAGTTGCGACTTTTCGAGACAGAGTTCGCAGCTCTACTAACGAATTGATCAGTGCCGTGAATCACAATCTCTACCAGAATGTGTTTCACAGGCACTGGTTAAAAGTACACCAGAGTCGGAACAAGAAATAGGTAGATTTATCCTGTGTTGTTTTTCACCGTCTTAGCGTATTTTTAAATGTGTTTTATTCTTTTATTCCTTGTCGTTTTGTGTTGTGTATTTTATTTTGTATGGGCCTATTTTTTGCCTGAAATAAAGAATTTTATTATATTAAGATCAGTTGGGTTGGGACAAAATAATCACAATTTATTAGTTTTTGTGTGATCAGATGCAACCCCGAACGGATCATATGATTCGTTGGGAATAACCCACATAATCTTAGTAGAGGATATTGAGTATCCGCCCCTCCTTCCAACGACCTAAAGAAGGTGGCCGGAAGGGCAGAGGACCGCGTGTCATCATCATCAACAGCCTATTAATGTCCCCACTGCTGGGGCTCAGGCCTACCCTCTTAACGAGGGCGTGCGGGCTATAGTCCACCACGCTAGCCCAGTGCGGGTTGGTGGACTTCACATGCGCCTAAGAATTTCTTCTTCGGCGTATGCAGGTTTCCTCACGATGTTTTCCTTCACCGTTTGAGAGCAGTCAGTAAATGTACTTAGGTTTCGAGAAAAAACCCATTGGTACATGGCTCAGCTGGACCGCGTGTGGTGGCGTTCATTGGGGAAGGCCTACGTCCAGCGGAGGATGCTAAAAGGCTGCTGATGATGTCATCAGCATCGCCATAGGCAGGGCCGAGACGTGAAGTTAGACTTAAATATAACACTTTGAAAGTCAAAACTTATCTTATTACAGTCAAATTGGTTTTTTTTACGATTCTGTTATACCGTTTAACTAATAGTATAACTAAATGGAAAAAACCCTTAAATTTTTTGAAGTTTTCATTACTACCTGCTAACATTTTCATCAAACTATGTATTATTTCTAGGTTAAGATCCATGCAGCGCCATCTTTTGTCAATTTTTGCAATTAAAATTAAGTTGAACAGGAAAAAAATGCGACAACCCTTTTCACTCAGTGTCACCACAGAGTAAGTAATAGGTGTCACTCACAGACTACAGAGGGATGGTGTCACTGTTTCGGTGATAGACGATTACTAGGAAAATTACATTCGTCAAAAACTTATTTCTGAAGAATTTATTCTTTACTAAGTAATCAGTTTCCGATTGTTGCCGCTTGGGGGCGCGTACTCCTTCCGCTCAAAGATAGTTTCAACGGCCATCCTATAGCCAACCTCGCCGTACCGACAAGGAGCGTAACACGGAGTGGGTGGGTCACATTCACTGGTCCACCGCAGCTTAAATTCTAGGCGGCCTTAAACTTGGGTTACGTCAGGTAGTGATGCCAATGTCGCCGAGACCGGACGCGCTAGTGATGGGAACGCAAGCCAGTTAATTAATTACGATGAACAAAATACATCGTGGTAATCGTCGTGGGACGTGATTATGACACTGTGCCTGCGGTACAAAATCTGGGATAAAATTGACTTTAATTATTGTTGACATTTAATTAATGACATATGGAGCTTTTTAATTTTTAAGTAAATAGGACTGCAATTAAAATGCATTCAACATTTATAGTAAGACCAAATGTCGGTAATTGTCAAACTCACAGTTACAAAATTTCACCTTGATATCCTTTCTCATTTTCACCTTAAAATTTTACAAAAAAATCAAGATTTGACTTTAGGAAACGGGTCAAATGTGTAACTTATTTTTTTTATGACAATGAAATTCAAATAACGTTATAATTAAAAATCTAAAATGACGTTTTCTTATCAATTTCATTCCATGCATATTTCTTCATTTCATGCAGCAATTTGTTATTGACGACACGACTATGATAAAGTTCTCTATGCTACCTACATCCTCACAACAAGGCTTTCAGAGTCCGATTCACCCAATTTTAACAAATAAGTTACAGGAAAATCGCGCATTTGCAAATTAAGCAAAAAAATCGTCATAAAGTATCGAGTGAAGCCCCTCCCTATGCGTGAGGTTAGCAACTGGCGAGCCCGCGAATTTGGGCGCGCGGCTGCGAAACTAGGCCAGCGCACCCTTGACCCACTGACTGACTGCCGCCGCGCGCCCGCCAGCCATTGTTTTTCAACAATCAATAAATAATACACCGAGCAAAACTTTGCACTCGCATTTGCGCAACCAACTCGTGCGCAATCGACTCATCGCCGCTACATATCGCCTTCTTAATGGGGTTTACGGCCCTGGAAACCAAGTCCTTTTAGGCCCATCATAGTATTAAAATAATCATATACAAAAAACCAGCGGTTAGAGCACGGCCTCCACATAAACTGGGCGCGGCTAGGTTAGACGGCAATTTTTACTAAGGTTCACATCCTCACCAAAGCGATAGTAACTTATATGAAGATTTACAACTGACCCTTTTGGTACGAACTGTAAATAGTTGTTACCGCTTTTATTTAAATTTTCCAAACAATATACATGGCAAGAAACCCTTAATTGTATAAAATACTGTCACAACTATACATTTTATATTAATATGTTAAAACTATTTAAAACCAGTAATATAGAAACTTGGCATAAAAATAAGAAACAAACATGACAATTCGGTTCCCGCTAAAATGCCCTAACGAGTTTAGACTTCACTATTATTTCGCGCGCTGTCAATTTTTTTTGTTTTTCTTTTTTAGGTCACACGCGCAATGGTTACTCAGCTGCATTCGGCCTACTTAATTTTATACATATTGATGTGCTCTGACCTTCATTTAGTTAGTGTTAGATTAGTAAGTGCTTTTATGTCAGCGGATGTTTCATGGCTCAGATGGTGCCGATTGTTTTGTTTTTATAAAAAAAAAACAATGAAACGATGCTGACCTTATTATTGTGTAATTAAGATACCTACTTGAAACAATTACGACTCACACGTAAATCATTTAATTATTCAAATTAGATCTATAAACAAAACTAGCTACGTAACTGACTATTAAAGTCGTGATTGAAGTTCAAAACACATGTTTATTAACGAGAATAAATAACACTTGAGATACATAGGGCCATTTAAAAATAAATGAAATAAAACACACATTATGTGACCGCCAAGTAAGGTCAACACGTAATACTGCTCATACAATATTCCACTCGAAATCGCTTGTCTCTGTCTTAAACGGTACGCTAGAAGAAGCGCGCATGAGTTCTCAATCCAAAACTTTTATCTTGGCGGCAAGGCTGAATGAAACCTGCCTTCGATTGTAATTATATTTTAAAACATTGAGTTTTTCGTTTACGAATGCCAAATGAATGATGCATGTCATGTACTTTCGTGGCTTTTAAAGGTCGGGGAAGGTCTACGTCCACCAGGAGGAATTAATAGGCTGATGACGATGACAGGATCTTAGCCTCTTGATATTAAAAGAAAAATCGAAACAGTTGAAATTGTAAGGCAGTGAAACTCATGTCTTAAGACTTGTCTTTGATATTTTGTTAATATTTTAATTGTAAACTTAATCGGTGATGAAGTGAGATCATTCTACCTTGAAGGTATTATTTTAAAACATTGGGCCTCTTGTGGGTTTAAAAATATGAATGAGCTAAGTACCTACATTGCACAGTTTTCTGTTCAAAATATACAGTAGACGAAAAGTTGAATTTATTTCGTAAAAAAAATCATGTAAATATTTCCCGTAAAATTTTTAACAAAAAGTTAATTTAATAATTTTAGGTTTTTTATTAAGGTTTATGGCCATATCCTAGAAATGGACTTAGTGTAATATTGAAAGCTTTAAGTTACACGTTTTACTGAATGTCCAAAAAAATATATATAAGTGACAGATTGTAAAAATAAAAGGGGAAAAAAAAGGTACAACAACTCTTGGAAATTTCACTTTTTTCGCATCACAGATTAGATTAAGACCTAACTCGATCGTGACTTGGACCGTGGAGAAAAAAATCTCTTTATTGTATTACGAATTGGGAGAAATCTTTTTTGAGGCTATATTCAATGCTAGAACAAAACAATACAAAGCGTTCTATTGTAATGTCCAAGGAAACTTCTTAGAAACACTTTTAGTGTTTTTAGATAGGTAGGTATACGTACCTAGCTAATTGGTCCATGGGGACATATTGGTCCTTCACGTCGTACCTCGCACGGAAGATGGACAGAGGATATGGACCAATGATAATTGACATAGTCATGAGATAGCCAGTTAGTTTCGTAGTGTAGTAAGGGTGATCCACCAGAGAACTGAAGCCTTTGACATAACTCAATAAGTTCAAGTGGAAGTGGGCTGGTCACGTCTGTCGGAGAACCGATAGCCGCTGGGGTAGACGAGTTCTCGAGTGGAGACCACGACTGGGCCAGCGTAGTGTGGGACGCCCCCCGACTAGATGGAGCGAGCGATGTTGACTGCGACTCAAAGTCGCTCAACGGGCTATGGAGAGAGTTTCTCTGAGAGATAGGATCCGAAACAATGTGATCCGCCAGAGAACCAAAGCCTTCGACATAGCCCAAAGGGTTAGCACGTCGAAGTGGCAGTGGGCTGGTCACATCTGCCGGAGACGAGTTCTCGACTGGAGCCCACGACTAGGCAAGCGTAGTGTGGGACGCCCGCCGACTAGATGGAGCGACGACCTGCGCAGGGCGGCTGGCAGTGACTGGATGCGGCGTACCGAAGAGCAGGTTCAGTGAGGGCTATGTCCAGCAGTGGACTAGTGCAGGCTGATGACGAAGAGGCGTCGCTATTTGTTCAATCTCTAGAAGCACCAAGCCAACGAGATGGTCGTGTGGTAATGTCATGGTAACGCATCAAGGCGTCGCGTGCGCACGTTTCATTTTTATACACACTCGACGTCATCGGTTCGTCATACTGTCACTTTCTGTCATGCGATACGCAGTGAAAGGGAACCTGGCCGCGAGCGACGCGCGACGGTGCAGCCTGCGCTTGCGCAGAGTTCTTCAACCGCATGCTGCGAGGCGAATTATTTAACGATTTGCGAGTGTTTCAACTGCTTTAAAGAGAGTCATATCTTTTGAAATTGTAGTTTTTTTTTAAAGTATTATCTATCATCATCATCAACGCAGTCTATTATTATGTCTCCAATGCTGGTGCACAGGCCTACCTTCTTAACGAGGGTGTATGGGCCCAGTGCGGGTTGGTGGACTTCACATGCGCCTAGGAATTTCTCCTGCGGCGTATGGAGGTTTCCGCACGATGTTTTCCTTCACCGTTTGAGAGCAGTCAGTAAATGTACTTTCGAAAAAACCCATTGGTATGGCCCGGCCGCGGAACGAACTTGGACCTCTCGACATGATAGGCCGCTTCTTCCCCACGACTCCAATGACGCTCTTTGAAGTGTTTTAACAATGCGAGTCATCATTGACTAATGCGTGGCCGAGTAGACAGTCCAACTGATGGTGAGCGGCAACTGAGGACCTGCGTGCAACAATCCAAATGTTACACAATGTATTGTCAATTATACATTCTGTGGTATAGTACATAGAAGTACAAGTATAGTCTAGTCACTCTATGTGGACGCGGATGAAGGTCTCGGGTGAATTTGCCCAACTACGACAAAGCCAAATTGGGGAACCCCTATGTCCTGCAGTGGACGGTGATGAGCTGATGATGAATAGAAACAAACAGACAGAATTTCGGATAGTCACTTATTTAGGGTTTAGATTTGTAAGTGTCAAGCAAGTTACACAACGGTCCTGAGAGAGATAGTTATCTGATTGTATAGGAAGTGTGGTATTCTCCTCTTTTCCATCTTTTCTTATTTAAATAAATACAAAGGCCAAATACGATGTGATAAATAAATAAATTATCTTTTATTTATTTTATTATTTATCTATTTATACGCCAAAACTTGTACCTACCCAGTCCAATAGACTAAGATAATATATTATGTATATAATAAATAATATGATAACGAATTGATTGTAATGTTCCTTTTTATTATTTAATCTGATCAAAAATATGAAAAATATAATATTAAAATTAAAATTTATTTCACTTATGACATCGTTACAAATATGGTAGGTGTACCTAGAATACCTACTTAAAAGTTTTTGCGTTTTACCCCTTAAAGTGTATCACAGGTCATGCGGCCTGCGGTGGCGGCCGCAGCCTCAATATGCAATCGCAGGCCGCGCGTGTTTAAACCATAAAGTTTGATTTCTTTTTCTGTACTAGATATCTAATCAGCAGAAAACCGCCCCAGAAAGCAGCCCCCAGCAGAAAACCAGCGCTGCGCCTCCTGGGTGCAGCACTATGCTGAGCTGGGGACCTTTTCACGATCACAGCATCGTCTACCACCTGATTTTATGTCAGGTTAATCAATTACCTAATTAATTTTACTAATATATTTGTTGTGATTGTCGAATAAATTATTTTTCTTTCTTTCTTTCTTTCTAATAAATAGACAATAAAATTGTCCATCTGTCCGCCCATCTGTCAGAAAACGCGATACTTTTATTAATTAGATAGACACACGCATTTTTCACTCGGCGGTCATTTGATCAACATATTTTGTCTCGTTCTCCCCTATCAGCAAAATGTATTGTTATTTCGTTTCGTATCACCAGAGTCAGTTTTAGGATGCACATGCACTACGTATGCCTTTATCTATAAAATAACAAAAAAAAAACTACCTAGTTTTTCAATACTCTTGATAATACAGGTGGATTTTTGAGATGGCGCAGTAAGGTCAGGTATGTAGCTAGAGGGAAACGTTCTTAAGAGACTGTCTTTAAATTTTTGAGACATTTTGACCTGCATTCACAGATTTTGAAAAAAATGTACGGTCAGCAAAAAATGGGCAATTTACACAAATACTTTTTTTTTATGCCAATCGATCTCGTTTCTTATAAGGATTAAAACACTCTAATGGACCAACTGAGGTTAGAGTACTAGACAAGTCAGAAATCGCCAAAAATTTCTCCCATACATTTAGCGGGAAATGAGATACTTTTATAACCAACAAAACTTTTTTCGCTGGATACAAAGAGATGGCTACTACAAAGATTATTGTTCGCACCTTCAAAAAGGCGGTCTCAATTAGTGGTTCCATTTCAATTTATAAAAAATCACCTCTAAGAGTGGAAAATTAAAAAAAATCGGTTTACAGTTAACATAAATTATTAATTACAAAGGAGTCGGTTTTATTTTTTTACAAAAATGTATGATCGCAAACACCTGTGCTGTTCGATCCTTGTATATTGTAAAATGTGGGTAGATTCAATTCACTCATCGAGAAGGCGACCCTCCATCTTGAAGCCGTAGACCTTTGCTCGCGCTCCCAGCGAGAACACGTATACCGATGGTGCTGCATCGTATTTAGACCTCACCTTCCTAATCTGCCGAAACATTGTCGCCGTGCGTGTATTGAAAAACGCACGGCGCGGTGTGTGGTGGGCCCCGCAGTCCCCGGGCTGTTATCGCCCGCGAAAGTGGCGGTCGCGTGCGCGTGCATGCGCGGTGAAAGAGTCGACGACCGGCGCGGGGGCAACGAACGTCTTTGCGCACCCCCCGCCGCCCGCCGCAGCCCCTGGGACTCCCCGCACGCCTATATAGAGCGGTGCACACCCCCACCCCGGGCACACTGTCCAGGGCCCTCTGAACTCCATATTCATAGAAATCTTAAAAAATCAGAGCTCATTTTCTGGACAAGCGCCATGCTTTTTCAGACACCTAGAAAACCATAGTTTCACATGGTATCGAGATAAAAAATTAAGTTTAACAGATTGTGTTTCTAACCCTAAGCTACTAATCAGTGGAAACCTCGACAAATAATCGCGTATAACACAAAAAATATTAAGAAGTATTTTTTTTGATAAAAAATATTTATAAAAAAATTTTTTGTCTCTACGGGTCGTAAATAGTGCCTGCGGACTGATTTCTTTTTAAAGTCATCAATCATCCTGTCGACGTCTCTGTAGGACATCTCCCCCCCCCCCCCCCCCCTCCACCTTCCCCATACCAAATATATTTACTAAAAGCTGAGACACCAGCTCTATATGATATAATCGCGAGTGCAGCGTTAGAGGCGCACATGCGCAGAATGCAGTCCGCGCACTGTTCACACTGACCGCTTGTCTAGGACCTATTGTTACACAAACTTAGGTCTAAATAACATCCCACTGTTGGGCAGAGGCCCAGAATACATCACCACGTGGAGTACACTGTAGCGCATGTTTGCCTGTTTGCTGTTTGTGTGTTTGCTGAGCTGTATTTCATCATCAACAGCCTTAACATGTCCCCACTGCTGGGGCTCAGGCCTACCCTCTCAACGAGGGCGTTCGGGCTATAGTCCACCACGCTAGTTCAGTGCGGGTTGGTGGACTTCACATGCGCCTAAGAACTTCTTCTTCGGCGTATGCAGGTTTCCTCACATGTTTTCCTTCACCGTTTGGGAGCAGTCTGTAAATGTACTTAAGTTTCGAGAAAAAACCCATTGGTACATGACGAAACCGGGGATCGAACTTCGGACCTTTCGATAGGATAGCCGCGTCTTATTCCCGAGGCCACAGATGTCCCAGACGACGTCAGACGACTTTTTAGAAACATTTTTACTATTAGTTACCTACCTTGTCATGATCTCACAAGTCTAGGTTTAACTCTCTTCTTGCAAGGCTCTCCTTCACCTGAGAACAATCTTTGAAGTAGCGAATTCTACTATAAGAAATGTTGATAAAAACGTACATAACCATTGTGTTTTTCGTTCCACAGTGTGGAGTGGTCCTAGGAATAGTTTGCCAAGTGAAAGTGAGTGTGTGTTGGTGTGTTGTTGTACCTATAGAGGGCACGCACACACGCGCGGCGTGCGCGGGCGCAGGCGGGCGGCGCGCTTACAGAGCTTTTGTTGCGTCCTAACTCTACCTGTGGCTTTGAAACGCAAAAATTAGATTTCGACCTTCTATTTCTAGGTGTATTTACATTGTTTCTAATCTATATCAAATAATCGGATATGCACATCAGAAATACTGCTTTTAGACTTTCGCGCTTTGTATTCATAATCATATAATTATTTACGGGTCTTACACACGAATTGTACGGAGTATAATACACAAGGTAAATAAAACTTATTCGTGTGTAAGACCCGTAAATAATTATATAATTAGAAATACTGCTTGCCCATTATCGCAATCAGTAGCTATATTTGGTCTAAAATTAAGTATTTTTTGATGTGCACATAAATAAGATCTTATTTATTGTATTTCAGAACATTGAGTCGGATAAGTCTAAGGTCAAATACATTTATTTTTAAATTTTGTTATCATTGCAAAACATTTTTTCTTATGTCATGTTTTCTTCACAGCAATTACTTCATTTTGCATTTACCTTGAATAATGTATGAATTTAATATGGCATTGAGTAAAATACCTTATTTATCTAACTGCACAACCCATCTTTCTCTGATTTTGTTCTCCTCTATCCCAATGGTTGTATGAAAGAAATGGCTTGTTGTATGAAAGAAAATACTATATTTTTATACGAGAGAACAGTTCATACTGTATTTTGTTTCCACTAACGTGCGGTCGACCGTGCCTACATGGCGCCGACGGCACAGTTTTTGATGAAACTTTATAATCGTATAGATAGATTAAACATCAGAATAACACATAGACTATTTATAAATAGTGGGTATTGGTAAAGCTGTAAGCCATTTATGTGTAATCTGTGGAAACTGTCTCTGTCTGTTTTGTTATTTGTTATCATTAATATACAAAGAAATAAAATGAACCATAGAACCGTAATAAGCGTATAGCATGAAATAGCAATAGTATTTTACCACAATAATTTGAGAAGTCCCTTCTTATATGGCGGGGTCAAACTGAACAAACACTATCTATTTTTAGTTGAGCTGTTGTTGGTTGGGGGGCAGTTGGTACATACCAACTGTCCCCAACAAAAAATTCAGATACGTAGAAAGAGATAGAAGATATTATATCTGTCTAGCTTACTCTTACCACTTTTGTAATAAGTGTGTCCCTCTCTAGTGTTATATTAGTGCGTCCTCTATAGTTTCTCTCTTTACGTTATTATAGTATTTTCTTTGTTAGACTGTAAGTTTCCTAAATAAAATAAAAAATAAAATAAAAAAAGCCTTTTTTTGCCTTTTTTTGAACAGCCGTTCCTGCGGAAAAACTTGTCAACGCAGGCGAAGTCGCGGGAAACACAATGAGATGGTATCTAACGCGCGGGCCTCGCGGCCGCGACCGCTGCGCCTGCGCTATCGCGGAGCTTTCTCCGGGGCCTGCGCCCGCGCAGCTGCAGCCACCGAGAAAGTCCCAGTGACACGTGCACTTTGTGATTCCACTTGCATAATGCGATTGTTTTAAATTTAAGGTACATTAAATTAACCCTTTGGATAGCATAATTTAGAGCACAGATTAGTGATATAATGTTATGGGCTCCCTAAACGATCATGCGGCATGACATGCATTACGTGCATGACTCATGCATGACCGTCTAGTTGTAGTGATTGACATGCATGACATGCAAACTACGTGCTGGCCGTTGCTTCACTGTACTGATTGATAGCAAGCATAATGGTCCATCATCCAGCATAACATTCACGAAAATGTTGCATGTCATGCAAGCATGATCGTTTAGGGATACTTTTAGAGCCTCTAAAGCGCAATACCTTTGAAACTCAGACGTACATACATATATCTCGCCAATCAGACATCTGACTTATGATTTATTTTTATGGCTTAAATGTCTCGTTGCCAAGCCAAAACCTACTAAAAAAAACATCTGACATTGTCACTCAAAAAACAATGGCAGGTGTCAGAGATTGGAAAAATATATATCACATCTGTGGGTGGGAAAAAAAGGATCAATATATAAGTCGGTTTAATTTTTTTGTAAAAAATTATCATTAATATTTTGCGTTGATGAAAAATTAAGTCATCGCCGTGAAAAAAGGAAAGCTTTCAGAAAAAAAACTCGTATCAATTTCCATGGAACTAACGCGAACTGCATTAGCGCACACATACAAACCACACGCACACTGGCGCACGCTTACGTAACAAACGGCGAGAGTGCATTCACTCTGCGCAGGCGCAGGGGGGGGGGGGGGGGGGGGGGGCTAGAGAGAGTGAGGGGGGAGGGAAATGCACCGACGCACACACAGATGGATATCAAACGGCTCGAGGTACTAATTAACGTTACATTAACGATTTGTTTTCTTAAAAGGAAAACCGTGATGAAGTCTTTAGGAAAAGTGTGTTTTAGTTTTCAGCTTAAGGAATGGAAAAAGCTAACCTGAGGGGAAATAGGTGAAGATAGTTTTACTCATAGGCGATTATTTTTTTAACTAGCGGTCCGTCCCGGCTTCGCACGGGTGGACATAGATATAGATAAACATAGCTTTCCAATGGTGAAAGAATTTTTGAAATCGGCACAGTAGTTTTTGAGTTTATTCATTACAAACATACAAAAACAAATCTTTCGTCTTTATAATATTGGTATGACTAGCTTACGCTCCGCGACTTCGTCATAAAGTAGCGGATATAATTTTATTACAAGTTCACCAGATTTTAAGTCAGACCACATGCTTTCAAACAAAATAAATGTCCAAAAACTTGAAAAGTTTCATTCGGTTGATCGAATCAATGAACTATACTTGAAATTGAATGAGCGTCTCTATTGAACCTCACAGCTCCCTTTGACACCTAAAATTAGTCACTGTACAGAAATCAGCCAACTTCACACAACTTCCAAAGAGTTCTACATGGTCTATACACAACATTCTCGCCATCCCGAACCCAGAAAGCACAGAATAAAAAACGCATACATATGCAATTGTGGTTTCAGTGTGTAAGATTACTAATGGAGTTATTCTCGGACAATAGACTCGCTCGCTACAATACAATGGCGGCCGCTGCATGCACCTTTGTTTCTAATGCTCAGTTAATAGTTATTTTTGCAACAAAAAAAAAGAATTATCAAAATCGGACTGCTCTGTAAAAAGTTATGCGTGGTCATACTTATAAAAAAAAAACATGAAATAAAAATATACGGGTCGACTTGAGAACCTCCTCCTCTATTGTTTTTCGTCGGTTGAAAATGCAAAGTTTTAAAGTGTCACTAAACGATCATGCTTGCATGACATGCAACGTTTACGTGAATGTCATGCTGCATGATGGACCATCATGCTTGCTATCATTCAATACAGTGAAGCAACGGCCAGCACGTAGTTTGCATGTCATGCACGGCAATCACTACAGCTAGACGATCATGCATGAGTGACAGCACGTATTGCATGTCATGCAAGCATGATCGTTTAGGGAGCCCTTTACTGTTTGAATCCCGAGCAAAACAAGCGAAGGGTTCAAGAATTTGAATCACATGGGATTCTAAGTTAGAATCCTGAGCGTAGCGAGTGATCCAAAGGCATGAGATGCGAATAACTGTGGTCTCGTGTGACGCATACCACTTTTCACCTCAGCCACAGATTAAATAATAGTCGTAAGTAATTTAGTTTCATAAAAAAAGTTGCAACTAACGACTCATCATCATCATAATCAACAGCCTATTAACACGTCCCCACTGCTGGGGCTCAGGCCTACCCTCAACGAGGGTGTTCGGGCTATAGTCCACCACGCCAGCCCAGTGCGGGTTGGTGGACTTCACATGCGCCTAAGAATTTCTTCGTCGGCGTATGCAGGTTTCCTCACGATGTTTGAGAGCAGTTAGTAAATGTAGGTATTAAAGTTTCGAGAAAAAACCCACTGGTACATGGCCCAGCCGGGGATCGAACTTCGGACCTTTCGATATGACAGGCCGCGTCTTATCCCCGACGCCACTGACGCTCTGCTTTTTTCTAAATAATATTTGGCATATGATGTTAAGACAGGGAGCAGCGTAGACCAGGCAGCGTAATAAACAAAGTCTCTGCCTCGGAGAGACAGAGAGACAGATGTTTGATTTTTTGTACAATAAGGTAATAAAACTGGGGTATTTGTAGTTTAGATCAATCTGTATACACTTTCACTGCCCCCCCCCCCCCCACCCCTGCTACCTGCCTTTTACGTAACAACTCAATGCATGTGTCTTGAAGCTAATATACAGGGTGTAACAATATACCTGTGGTCCTCGCGGTGTAATCAGTTCCGTAGGTTTTTTTGGAAACCAGAAGGAAGCTATACACCAAGAAGAAGTAACCCATAAAAACCAACATGAATGGATCTCTAAAGCAATATGGCTTTCAAGATCTTCACTAATTATTTATACCAATTATTATTTAAACAACGTGTTACAAAATACCCCTTAATTTTTTTTTTTTTTATATTACATATAATTTTTTATTTATATGTATATTGTATATAATTAATTATCAAAGCCAACCAGCGTAACCAGGTAAGTCAGGGAAAAAAATAGTTTTTCTAAATAGAGTTTGCATATTAGTGGAAAAAAAAATATTTTTTATTTTAATTTTTTCTAAACAACAGTGAAAAAAAAAAATTTTTAGGGTACGTGAATGGACTCGTTATAAGGCCCCATTTAACTTCCTTTCGGCTTTACTACTTGTTTTGTAACACCCTGTATAATGTTGTAGATAATATTTATAAGTTTTTACACAATTTTTCCTTAGTTTTAAATGACATGCAATTGATAAATTAATAATGTCTTTATTTAAAAATAAAATCTTATTTGGAATGACTCCAATGATAGCCCTGTAGGGATCAAAATCAAAAGAAAATAAGTTTATGAAATTTCATTTAAGTATCTTCCTCACTAAAGTGTGTTGAATAACGTCGTATGACACGCGTCGGCATTGGTCATTACACCCTCAGCTTCATTACGCACTCGGCTTCGGCTCGTGCTGAAAATTCCAGGCTCGACTTAGCTCACTTGTATCATAATGTACTATTAAACAGCTATCGGTTTAATATTAAAAGAAAAATATGAAAATCTTATTATATTTTAATTTGCACAAGTTATTAGCACCATGAAGCGCCGTGACCTTAAGGCGCGTCTACACTAACCTCACGCGACGCGACCTCCCGCTGGCCTTACACCGCCGACCTCCCCCAAGGCTTCAGTAATAAGCTCCAACTTTCGCAACTATCAGCAACCTGCTCACATTCGGTGCAAACCATCCGTAAGTGTTGCCACCAAATATTATGTTGGGGCGTAAAAAAAATACCAGCTGGGTTCTGAAACTTTTTTTTTCTTCGCTGCCAATTGTTTGGGAGTATTGAATTGTCATGTATTACGAATAAGTAGGTCATACAACATGGCTTTATCAGTATTATGTATAATAATAATAATAAAAAATTGTATGAATTTTTTTGTTTGTTAGGAAAATGACGAAGCTGCATGAGTTTGCTCTTTCTTTCTTTAAAATAAATATAAATATGAAATGGTGAGAAAGTTTAGTGCGGGCCGCCCCGTACAGTTTATTTTGTTTATAGGTACTCTATCCACAGAACATCGGAAAAAGCTCGCTATATTAAATCTGTGACTATCCTATCCATTGGTGCTATAAAAATACGGAGTGAATGTTTTTCGCATCTCGACTCAGATAATGTTCAACTTTTAGAAACTTTCGCTTCAGGAAGAGTCAGGTTTTCTTCTTAAAGAAGTTCCACCGACCCCCCCAATATGTGTTCCCCCCAAAAGTGCCACCGACCCCCCAATAGATGGCGGACACAAGTGAAATAAAAAACCCCATTAAATTATGATAATTATAATAATAATATGATGGAAGGGTTTTATTTGGAAATGTCTATGACATTGGCGCCCAACGAGAGGCCAATATGTTACGTATTTTTATCTGTCTGTGTCGGTCAGTCTAGGTCCACCGGAGAACTACTAAACCGATTAAAATGTGTAACAATATATTAAAACTGCCCGGCAATGGTTAGAAAATTATTCTTAAAATAATTATTATTGAATAATAATTAAATTTTGTGTTTCCGAGATTTAAAGAAAAACTTAAAAGAAATTGCACATTGTGCAGTGGACATATACGTAAAGGTACATTATTGACTTTTTAAGTCATCAAAAGCCAGTTAAATATTAGGACGCAATGATTTAATTCATCATCATCATCATCAGATTTAATTACCATAAAGCTACCTACCTATATACCCGTATATAAATTCAAGATCACGTATTGTACAAACCGTCCTTTATCAAGGTTTCACCAAATTGTAGCAATAAAATAAAGCTGCATTAAGGCGCTCTTAAAACACATATGAGGAAGTTAATACCTTTTAATTTAACATCGACATTAACTTACCGACTTAAAACTGGATATTTAAGAACACCTACTTGACTTTTTTTAAGCAAAACTTTCGATAGTTCTCGAACGAAAGAGCTTTTGATTGTTTTCTGATATTTTTTCTTACTATTTACCGCGGCCGTTGTTATATAAGTTACCCTCGGTCATTTACTTTTTTTTCTCCAGATTTTCACTTTTTTCTAGTTAAAAATTTTAGCTCATTCGCTCCAACAGTTTTCGAGTTATCCGAGAAACATATAGACGGACGAAAAAAGTAATTCATTAGTAAACAAACAAACAATATTCATACAATTTTCGCGGAAAACTCCTTCGAAAATATGTACATTTTTTGTATTAAAAATCACTCTAGGAAAACTAGACAGCAATTACTGGCCGGACAATGCCGTTGGGCGCGTATTGTTGGTTTTCTTTTTAATTGATACAGGCATGCAACAATACAAAGCGGTGACGTCGTTGGCGGGAACAGATCTCACCTTGATGCCGCTTCCCGCGCCTGGCCTCGCCCGCGGCCGCCGACCTTCGGCGCGCGTCGGCAGCGCTCGGGCGTCATCGCCCGCACCTCGGAGCCGATTCGGCGCCGATCGGCTTTTCCGTCTCTATTCGGCATGACGGCGCGAAACTTGCTTTGATTCGAAATTTTATTTGACAATCTGATTGGGCATCGCAACAACATAATTTAATTTACAAAGTACCTAGCTAGAGGACTTCTGTATGTGTTTATATGGATTTAGGGCAATGCGTCAGAGCTCCGAACCCAAAAAAAGTTGTGTTTACATAGAAACCGATCAATAATAATATACTGTATTTCATGTCGCATAAATGTTTTTTTTTTCTATGTCCCACGACGTGAAATTGCCGGAATTATTGTGCAATACAAAATGTCTTTAAAAAAACTAAATATCTGTCTATGGTCACAGAGTATATAATATGCCATGGTGCTGGTACAGTTCCACCTTTCACGAATGGAATGTCAGAAATTTAAAAAAGAAAATTATGGAAAATTTCAGGTTTCTAGACTCAAGCCACCAAGTTGGTAATAAAATAAATAATGACAAATAATTCTGCCAAGGTTTTCTTCAAATACACCTGGATCTAAATATTAATAATGTTCTGGACAAATTCACACACGGCTGTTGAGTCCCAAATTAAGCCGAAGCTTGTGGATGGGTACTCATAAAACTGACAAATATGCTTAAACATATACTTTTAAATAAATACTTAAATACATACAAACGCCCAGAACCCGAAAACCAACAGTTATGCTCATCACACAGATGTTGGCCACGGGTAGGAATCGAACCCACGACCTCTGGCGTAGTAGGCAGGGTCACTATCTACCAACTATACCAACCAACAGGCCAGATCTAATCTCTTTCGCAAAATGTCCCTTCATCATTTCGCAAAAGGTCTCTATCGCAAAATGACCCTTTTGCTAAGCTTCGTATCTTTATTAGGATTTGTCCAGATGGGTGTTTCTTTTACTCATCAGTGGGCAACTCGCGAAATAGTGCATTGGTGTTTCCTCTGCTTCTTGTCAGAGTCTGCAGCTTTGTGTCCCGGGTTTGTGCCCCTAACAAGATAGGAAACGCGTCTCCCTAGTGCCAGGGAAGGCCTGAGGAAAATAAAGCCGTGTTTGACCCAATTCCTCAAATCCACGGCCGTTTCAGGGCTTGGGCACGGTGGCGCACGGGGCGCCGGCGGCGGCGGCGGGAGAACGAACTGAGTGCGCCAGTTCAGTGACTCGGGGAGTGCGCGAGCGGACGGACGTGTGCGCGGCGACCAGCGGAGTGCAACTTGTGCGTACGACATTCGAAACCACGCTGACAGTGACAGGAGTGTTGTGTTTATGGAATTTTTGTTTTTTAAACTTGTCCTTTTTATATTTTGAAGTGGAGTGTGGACGGATCTGTGAACATTTGGATTGCGATTTGGACGTGGTGAGTTATAGCTCTAAGTTTGTGTATTCAGTACTTACCTGTTTTGTTGTGATCGGTCGGCGGTTGGGAGAAAAGTTGTCAACGTTTTTAAGATATTTACGTATATAATTTTTGTTTTAGCTTTATTCTTGTACTGTACTTGTAGGTACTGTACTGCTATAGCGTAGCATTATTATGAAAATAAAGTTTAAAAAACTGTCTATGCTACGAACTGAAATCTGTTAAAAATTCTGTAAGCTATGTGAATTCCTCAAATGTGTTTTCTTGTTTTACAAATAAAAAATTACCAAACAAAACATTCTCTCTACATTTTAAGAATTTTATAAAACAATTTTCTTATTTGAAAAAGGCGTATATAATTTCCATAGACAATATCTGTATTTTCTTAAATTTTCAAATTTCATGAAGTAAATACGTGACGTATTTTTCAAAGGTCATTCTGAAAACTTCAAGGCAAGTAGCGATGCATAGAAAAGACTTCAACGCGCTCGCATTGAACTTAGATCATGAAGCGTGCATTTCTTTCACTGAAAAAATAACAGTTTCTCATTGTTTCACAATATTAATAACGAATTCGTACGCGTTACGTGTAACGTAGCGTAATAGTTACGTTTTTACGCGCAATTATATCTTAATTTTATTGGCACCGGCTGACGCTAAAGTTTCTTTTTACTTTCTCCGCAGTTATTCAAAAGGCCACATGCATGAAACGTTAGATTAATTTAACTCGAGTTAAGTAATCCCATGTGTTCAGTTTTAATCTTATCTTTTAATAGAGAACTTTGTAACTGTAATTAGTAATTTTTGACTCAAGGTTATGTAAATTGGCATATTAATGACCAAAAACAGTTATAAATATAAAATACAAAAAATTAAGACTTCAAAAATTATTAAAATTTTTATTTAACCTTCAATGAAGGCTGAATTTTTTAAATGAAAATAAAATAAGTACTCACTAAAAACCTTCAGAGTAAACTAAGTTTTCACGACTTAATTGATTTTACGAAAAACATTTCAATGTACAATGTAGATTTATGTACCTAACTAAAACCAAAATATTACAAATTAATCTGTGCTATAGAGGTCAAGGATACTACTATAGAGGAAGTGTACATAAGTAAGTAACCAGAAGCACATGTCGTAGGGCGTCGTGGAAATCAGTGATTTCAGTAAAAGCTCAGGAAATGTAGTAGGTATTAAAATAATCGATATGTGATAGGATATTTCCTCTTGTCAACCTACTTGATAACACATCAATTTGTTGTTGGTAGTCATTGCCAACGTTTATTAACTGGTTAATATTACAGATTAACACCGAAGTTATTTTTTGTTAGTCCAGGAAAAATAAATGAAGTTGTTCGAAGAAATCGTGTTTAATCAATTTTCTGATAGGGTAATGTCAGTTTTGTAAAAAAGTCGTTTTCTATAGTTTTTTTTGGTATACATATATACATACGTAGTTGCATTTTTATTTTGGAAAAATAAGAAGTTGTGAGTCCTATTGAAGTTGAATACATCCAGTTTAAGATCACTATTATTTAACGCGTATACTTAGTGTTTTTTTTTAATTTGAGTTTTTTAGCTACTTACTATAAAAATCGGGGAACATTGCAATACATATGATAAGATCATGTGAATCTTTTACAAACCAGAAGAATCAACCGTTGAATAATACGGGGGTTTATTTTATTTTTCCTAGACTATATCGGAATAAAATATAAGATTTTACTATTGACTTACCTGGCAAATGTCTTTTGCCTTTTACAGAAATATGATTAGATGAGGTTAGAACGAGTGAAGGTAGTATAATATGTAATTATAACACCTAATGATTATTATAATATTGTTATCTTATCTAATCTTTGAGGAACTTCCTTATTTATCAACGCCCATCGAGATTAGCCAAAGGAAAAACATAAATAATAGTACATTGTTAACCTAGGTGTGAAAGTAACTTATTTAAGTCCCGAGACGGGGTTTGGCGCCCGACACGTAGCGAGGGCGCCAATAATTCGAGGGACCTCTAAATAAGTCTTGAACCCGAGGGAAACACTGTGCTTTTCATTAAGAGTACACTGAAAGTAAAAACAAAATCATAAAATGAGTGTTAATACAAATCTCTGCTATACAGAAGTATAAACAAAACTCTACAGCTCGAAAAAACAAATGAAGATCGGATTGCCGCTTTCCCGTCTACTTTGATTTTTTTTTCTGTGGCCGGCCAGCTATTCTGCCATTATTTTTCATTTCCATCATTGAAAAAATGGTAAATATTTTGCCCAAATCTATGTTATTTTAAAGAAATAGTTGACAGTAATAATTATAATAAAGTCATTTAAAAATATATATTCTTTAATTATTACATAACTTTATGTTATTTCAATTTTACATCGCGCCGTAATTGAGTGGCTGTATAGACAGTTGGATCATGGTCCAATAGAAATGTCAAAATAGTACTAGTTTTTTTTAATATAATTTGACAGCTGTCAGTTGAAAGCGATTCTCCCTAGGGCTGCGATGTACTACTTTCAACCCGCTCCTCAGGCAACTTCAGACCTACTTTCAGAGTATGAGTAATGAAAAGTACTTTAGAAAACTGCCCCTAATCATATTTCACGTTACTGTTGCTTTGAATAAACACAGCAATCTTTGGATTGCTGCACGAATCTAATGCTACAAGTTTGTTGCTACCCTGTTGCTATAATAATACTCTGTGTGCTCTTTCAAATATACTAGGTACTCGTTATTTCAAGATATCTTGTCTTCTTTCGGAAATATACCGGGTGGCCTGATTTAAAAACTTGATCGTGGGCCATCATTATCAGCCTGCACAAGTCCACTGCTGGTCATAGCCAACTGATCTTCGGTTCTCCGCATCCAGACGCTGCCAGCCGCCTAACGCAGGTCGTCGCTGCATCTAGCCGGGGGGCGTCCCACACTACTCTTGCAGTCGTGGTCTCCACCGACATTGTCAAGGATAGATTAGCATTTTTAGCGGTTCCAGCAAATATCTAGGTCGCGGATGACTTAGTCACCCGTGCTATGTAGTGCGACGTATTGTCGGTGGCGATGGCGTGGCGAGACATTGGCCTTGGGTGGTTTCGGTATCTCGGATTACTGCGCAGTCTGTGCGCTATCATTTTAAGTGTCCCTAAACGATCAAGCTTGCATGACATGCAACGTTTACGTTAACGTCATGCTGCATGATGGACCATCATGCTTGCTATCAATCAAAACAGTGAAGCAACGGCCAGCACGTAGTTTGCATGTCATGCACGTCAATCACTACAGCTAGACGATCATGCATGAGTGACAGCACGTATTGCATGTCATGCCGCATGATCGTTTAGGGAGCCCTTTTGAAGATACAGTTTTTTTTAGTAAACCAACAGTTAACAGTTAATAAGTTACACAGTATAGTAAATTAAAGGAACACCCTGAAATTAGAAATATAATTAAAAATTTTGTTCAGGAAAATTAAGTATAGATTTTTTTAGGATCGATATTTTCATGGTCTTCCTTTAATTTAAGATACTTATAAGAAATCGATTCTGACGATTGACCCATTTGATCGGTATCATAAAAATCATGTTTTTATTTGTCCGGTTCAATTCGGTTCAGGCCGGTGATTTTCGCAAATTATTTGAATTCAATTTTTCTTTACTTTTTTACGTTTTTCTTCAAAATTTAAAGTACTTAACTACTTTTCCTAAAATTCCACCCTGTATGGAGGTATGCAGTTATCAAATTCCAACCAATAGTTATTTGTTATGCAAGGCTGCAAAGTTGATTATTATTGTGCGAGTACTTGTATTGAATCCTGAGCGTAGCGAGGGTTTCAAAGGAGACGTAAAAGTATTTTGTGATGCTTACAGTCAGTGGATTCCTTTAAGGTTAGTAATGCGTTTTAGTTACACGCGTGATTCGCGGAGAACGCGGATACGTAGGTACGATCCGTAAGGAAAGATAAATGACTGTTATCAGTGCACTTCATTGAGACAGCCTTGGCCTTATCACTGGCTAGTACGTATCTCTCTCCATGTTTACTTAGCAGTACATGTAATTGTGCATAATATGTTAATAATACATTCACATCTACGATTGCATCGAAACAATCCTTACATATGAAGTTGCTGTTTTTTTCGCAGGTATAGTTTCCATAAAACAATACCTTTAAGTATATTTTTAATAGACTATAAATATACCTTAATTAATTCTATCAAATTACAACAAAATACATAAGAAAAATAATTAAATTTATAATACTAAATATTAAAAATCGTCAATCAAAAAGTCCGCCCGTTCAACCAGAACCCGGTGGAAAGGTGCCCATCAGTTAGTGAGAAATTAAGACATGCGATGCTTAGCTTAATGTTTTAAGGCATACATACAAAACATCGCATAATTTATACAAAAATGCGCATTTTGTACTCTGTGGTTAGGACCTAATAGGTATTGCACCAGTGCTTTACAAGTAAGATCGCCTCGTCACAAACGAAACTACGCTCATCTCGAGTGACTTTCGAGTGAAGCCAAGAGATGGGCTGCGTTGTAAATGATCGAATCACATGCTGTTAAGTTATATTCGGTCTTCACTTTCACCTTGTTAGCAATTGTTGCTTTTTCAATGTTCTACGGTTCCGTTGAAATTTGTTTATTCGTCGATCTGTGTTTCAGACAAATAACAATATTAAGTAAAATAAAAAAAACTGATTTTTATGGTATTTATTATTATACTAAAGAGGTAAAAACTGGTGGATGATTTGCACGCGTATTATAAATAAGTTGCGAAGAACCAAATGATAGCGGGGTGTAAAATACACCTAACGCCATCTATTGACAAACTTTAAAACTAAGAAACTGCACGATTAGAACGGGTTAAAAAAATTGAATAACATTTAAATAGTATACTTTATAACGCGGATGACGTCGCGGGGCATCGGCTAATATACCATAAATTGAATTGTTATATTATGTCTTCAGAACCAAAGGTGGGTGCCAAATTTGAGCATGATCGGGTATCGGGACAGACAAACAGGAAACTTAGAATAAAAATAAAAAGTTTATGATAATAATGGAAAAATGTGACAACTGTATGTATACCTGTGTATACTTTAAATACCTTAAGTTAAGATTTTTCTATTGGTAGGTATTATGGTAATCCGTGGTTAAAATTTTAGTAATAGGTATGTATTTAAAAAAACATACGTAATATAAATATAAATAGTAATTAATGCAAACAAACAGACAAAAATATAAAAATTAGAGAACTGAATTAAGTAATGTTTTCAATTTTTTTGGTTTTAAGTACAATTTTTTTTTGGTTTTGTCAGACACGTTGAGCGAATGAGTGATGAACGAATGACGACGCAAATATATCGAGCGAATGTGATTGGTGATAGGAGCCGGGGACGACCTAGACTGACATACGAGGATCAGATAAAGCGGGTGCTCACACACGGACACGTAAAGAGCACTCGCGTCCCACGGCGAGCGTGTATGAAGAGAATGATGAGAATGAGCGAAGCGAAAGAGGTGTGTCAGGATCGCGATACTTGGCGCTCCGTTCTTTCTGCCTACCCCGCCAGGGACATAGCGTGAAGATATGTATGTATGTATGTACAAGGACTTTTCCATATTATGTGGACGTACTTCTATGTTATGTAATAATAATATAGTTACTACGTACCAGGTCAAGTTTAAGGCAAGTCAATATCTAGGGCAAAAACAGACCTAAAATTATCTGTAATCAGTATGTCATGTAATCAGAATCACATCCAATTTATAAATAACTTATAGTAGAAATATAAAAACATTATTTATGCATGAGCTTCCGCGTAACGACACGATAGCTGGCGTCGCATACCTTACCAGTTCACACACTGTCAGACATATCGGGTCTAATCTCAGAGAAACTTATAAATAAAGGTACAAAAACTTAAAAAACTTTACACAAACAAAAATAATAATAAAATAAACTTGTACACAAACACAAACTATAAATATAGGCAAAGTAGAGTTTTCTTTTACAAGATTTTGTGTTCTTAGCACCATTAAACCTTATGTTTGTCTGGGAGCTGCGCATTCCTCTACCTAATTTTTATTCTCTATCTAATTCTTCTTTTTTTTCTCTTTTCTCTTAATACCTATTTCGCGAAGCAATAAATTTCACTAGAGCGGCCGCAATTGAAACATTTTCAGTCCTATTAGACATTGGCGTACCATAGAGAAAGTCAACAGTGAAGTTACCGCAAGAACGTAACACTTGACAATTCCCAAGCGTCGTATTTTCTGCGGATTTCAAAATTTAATGTTAGGGGATCGGTTCTCTTTTGGCACAGACTATAATATGCAAGGACATAAAATTTTTAATTTTTAAACCTGATAAATCGCATCCGATAAATCGGAAGCTATGTAGCCAGTACGCGGCGCGTCGCCGCTGAAAGTGAAAGTACAATTTCAAACGTGGAACGTCACTCGGATTACGTAGCGGCCAGTGTCTAGTCATGTTTACTTTTTTTTCTTCGCACTTGCTTTAGGCAATGGAACTAGTTTGTGGAGCCTCGGTATTTTTGAGCTGACCCTCTACAAGGTCATGCTTTTTAATGACCATGGAAGAAAGTGCTTATGTTTTTAAATTTACAGAATAAGGTTATGGTGGAGAATAAAATATGGGCTGTAATTTAAAAAAATCTTGCTAGGAACTTTCATGCAAAATTTCTTAGATTTTTTTATACTACAAATTCAAATTAAAAGACACACTATAATTGTACAAGCTACGGACTTATCGCTAAAGCGATTTCTTCCAGTCATACTAAACTTTTACTTAAAATAGAGACATAATCGTAACTTTGCGTGAACAAAAGCATTAAAAAAAAAACATACAGCCGAACATAGTACCTCCTCCTTTTTTGGAAGTCGATAAAAAATTAATCTCCAATAAAACATTCCTTTAAATAATAAAATTCTTATTTAGAATTCTGTAATGCACTACTAAAAAGAATTTTTAATGATAGTACCTACCTAATCATTTCCAGAAAATTCGATTCTAAGTAGGAACGTAGCTTTGTTTTTTATTATTCCTTTTACCTGAGCAAGGATACTGAGAACGTCTGTTGAGAGGTTAAACTCACTAAGTTAAATTTTTTGGCAAAATGAAATGTTAAGTGCTTACTTACTTGGATTTATTGTGGCTAAGTGTAATATAATTTCGTTAATAAAAGTTATTTGTTATGCAAGGCTGCAAAGTTGGTTACTTTGTGCGAGTACTAGTATTGAAAACTGAGCAAAGCGAAGCGAGTGGTTCGAAGATATAATCCTGAGCGTAGCGAGGGTTTCAAGGTACGAGACGCAAAATAACTTTGCTGCCGAGCGCAACACACAATTTTTCACCTCACTACAGCGAGGAAAATACTAGGTGAATTGAATCCTTTCTGCGGTTTAGAACCACAAATAATAATAACCACAATTAGAATTGACCACTTCTTTAAATGTCCACCTTCTACAAATTAGAAGAAAAGTTTTAAAAAGTTTTTATCCAGGTGCAGATTTCGAATGAGAAAGTATACCCTTCTGAGCCGGTGAGGTGAAAAATGCATTTACCGAGTTTTACCTCTCAACTCAATCGACGGCACAATCGTAGGCGGCACTCATAAACAGGGTGGGAAAAAAGACGGTATTTGAAGAAAAATACCCTATTGATGATCGGGAATCAAACCGGACTAATGTGGACAAAACACCTGTATATTATGATACCAATCGAAAGGGCCAAACACGAAAAACAATTCCTTCTAAGTAACATAGTTCGTAGGTATCTTAAATTAATGGAAGACCAGTTTGTTTATTTTAACCCTTTATAATGCCCCAGTTATACAGATATGCTACGTGAAAGTTAAATACACTACCATGTTTGTAATGCACTGGGGAACACATCTATCTACGACAAAAAAAAACGAAATCATTAAGAAAAACACGTGGTAAATATATGCACTCGGCCTGTTAGTGCACTTGAGTTTTCAGATGATCTGTTTCCTATACACCTATTCATTGACATAACAAACATAAGGTGCTCTGTACAGACTGGCGTATAATGGAAACAATATACTTTACAATATAGCTTGCTTCCCTTGGCAGGCATAGTGCATAAATTGACCACATACTATAGATAAATAAATTACACTAAAATTAAATACTGACCGAAAAAGTATGAATGAGGAAAGAAAGTCTGATATATTCGCTATATAATACCATTATAGTTAAATAAAAAAGAGGATGTTCTTCTCCGTAAATGTTTATTAACTAAGTGGTATCCAAATCGCCTCTGCCTTTTAAAGGGTTAAATATACATATTTTCAGAAAGAGAAAATAAAAAATAAAAAATTACAAAATATTATAAATTTTTATCGACGAAATAATTAATTACCCATGGAGTATACTTTCTGAGTGGGTAATTTTTTATTTACTTTGCGCACGATTGAAAGTGAAGGCAATTTTCGTTTGTATTTATTTACCGTTGTGTCATTTGTTTGTAATCAATTAAGTATGTGCCACGACGTTTTATTTCCGAGAGGCATCAGAGAATATGAAGATGAAAAGAATAAAGTCGTTTTTACATCAAACTAGCTTATGCCCCGCGACTTCGATCGCATTATAAAGTATCTTTTAAGTTACTAACTGTTGCCTGCGGCATGTGAATTTGATCTGTAAATTTTTGTTCCCATACAAACCTTAACATCCCTTTTCACCCCTTTCGGGTTGTAATTTAAAAAAATCCAATTACACCAGATTTTTAGTCAGACCACATGCTTTTATACAAAAAAAACCCGGTTCAAATCGGACCACTAGTTTTAGCGTGATGCGGCTTCAAACAGAACAGACGGACAAGACGAAAAGTGTTTTTGGGTCAGTTATGCCTAATTAACATATTCCAATAGTTTTTTGAAAATCCGTTTTATGGGTTTGTAGAAATAAAACATAAGTAGGTTAGGTATACATTTACTGACAGTTCTCGAACAGTGAAGGAAAACATCGTGAGGAAACCTGCATACGCCGAAGAAGGAATTCTTAGGTGCATGTGAAGTCCACCAACATTCACTGGCCCCAACAGTGGACATATTAATAGGTAGTTGATTGATTGATTTACTCACCATTTACCCTTTCATGTATAACCTGTATTTAATAATGAAAAATGAAAATGAAAAAATGTTTATTTCGTTAAACTTACTAGCTATATACATTGTTGAGACCTCCTAGTTAGTATAAAAATACTTGTGGCCGGAGGTCTCGCTCTTGCTTACAAATATCAAATTTTGAAAATAGCTTAACAAGATTGTACATGTAGTAAACAAGTACTATTGTATTCTATCTATAATGTTCTTTCATAGAGTTAGTATACTAGCTATAGAGCGCGCGCATCGCTCATTGTCCATCGTGCCAAGTGTAAGCAGGTGTTCTATGGACGCTTCTATATAGATTTTTTCTAGATCGTTCTTTTCCGTGAATCGTGTTTACAGCTTGGCACTGCACATTTCACCATGATTACTCCAAATCTAAATAAATACCGGCGAGAGCAACAATCAGCGCTACTGACGTGTTGTGACTAGGGGCGTCGCCCCGACCATTTCGAGACTGTTCAGACCCGTGCTTACAGTTCAGACTTGCTAACGCGCGCTCTATGTATACTAACAACTCTCTGTGTTCTTTCCATTTTTTAATTTTTGTTATTCTCTTGTGGGTAGGTCCACTAACTAGGTGAACTAGGTGAATAACTCTTAAAAATTATAGTATATTTGTTTTTATTTAGTTTTGTTTTTGAATTTTGCCACATTTTGCGCATACGCAGCTAAGGATCAAGCGTGTTATACATAGCAACTAGTCGCATTACGTGGTCGCTGTAGCACAGTTGTATTATCTAAATATACACAGATAGTTATTTGTTTAGGTGGCCGGATCGTGGCTAGCAGCCGGCAGGTCGTCGAACTCTAGCTACACAAAAATATATATACCTAAGTTTGGAGTATTCGCAACTGCTCCAATGCATCTGTCCCAACACTCGGGTGGTAGAGTTTCTTAGCGGTAGGCCCTTGAACAATTTGAATCTATTATTTTTAAATACGAATACACTGAGGGGGGTCATTACACTTGTTCATAATAATTAATTATAATAATAAATTATAGTGCATAATTAATTTGGGCAAGTTTCGCCTCTATTTCTGTCGGCAAATCTACTCTGGCGTTATTATTTATCAGCTTAACTAATACCAACTTTTTGCTGAATACATGTAAAAAAGACATGTAACACAACCAGATCATCAGTTCTCTGTGTAGTTTGTGGACATGGTCTACACTGTAGACGTGTTTTTTTTAAATGCTTGTCGGTTTACGATAAAATAGTACATAGCATTTTAAGGAATATTTTACAATGCAATAGAATAAAAATAATGGAAAAGTTTATTCGCTAGAATAAGGTTACAATCATGTTATCTTAAAAAAATGTCCAACACATTCTGCCATTTGTATTACATTTAACAAAACTTTAAAATAAATGTTTCGGGTAGTTAGGTATAAGTAACTACACGCTTGTCTAAAACAAAATGTCATCAAATGAATGGAAAGCATTTAAATTGTAATTTTGCCAATCGTAAATATTATGTAACGAAGCTTGCGTGAAAAAATACTTAACTGTGTGGTAAAGGTTGGGAAAACGCGATGCGGCAGATGCGAATAGACTTCCTAAAATTTAATTGCTTTCATATCAAACTTTATCAGTGAAAGTTGGACTGTGACCTGCGACCCTCGCGAATCTAATTTGGCTGTGGACAAACAATCTATCGCAAATGTCAAACAAACAAACCTTTGATTGTTTAACCAAAACTTGATTTATTTTTTGTTTTTTAAGAAATTTCGTCATGATTTTCAGCAGGTAGATTTGACATAGGCACCTATTATTTTCCGATTAGAAGTGGCAATGAGTGTTGATGTGGTTTTCTTTTTATTCAGAAAGTAAAATGAATCATTATTTAGATAGAAGAGCGTCAGTGGCGTAGGGGATAAGACGCGGCCTATCACATCGAAAGGTCCGGAGTTCGATCCCTGGCTGGGCCATGTACCAATGGTTTTTTTTCTCGAAACTTAAGTACATTTACTGACTGCTCTCAAACGGTGAAGGAAAACATCGTGAGGAAACCTGCATACGCCGAAGAAGAAATTCTTAGGCGCGTGTGAAGTCCACCAACCCGCACTGAGCTAGCGTGGTGGACTATAGCCCGAACGCCCTCGTTGAGAGGGTAGGCCTGAGCCCCAGCAGTGGGGACATTAATAGGCTGTTGATGATGATGATGATTTAGATAAGCGATTCAATTCGTGTTTTGATAAACTATCCTTAAAATGTTAAATCATTATCATTACAATGACATTGGAATTTATAAGGAAGCCTTTCTCTATAAAATGTGGTAGGTATAAGTAGTTGGAATAAGTCCTCAAATTTATGGCATGTTTATTTTATAACAAAGTGAATGTCACAGTATTGAGATATCTAACGGCTCGCCTCGTCGGCTCGATGAAGACTTCTATTAGATTTAAATCTAATGAATTTTAATGCTGTATGCATTCAATCACCATCATCATATCAGCCTGTAGACGTCCACTGCTGGACCAAGGTCTCCCCCAAGGATCCCCACGACGACCGGTCCCGCGCTAACCATAACCAGCTGTGTTCAGATCGTCGGTCCATCTTGTGGGAGGCCTGCATTTCCATGTTGTAAGGAAAAACGGATTTCACGTAGAAACCGCCCGTGGCGTGGGCCGCCAGATACCGATTTCTATTATTTTTGATTTCGGTACTTGTCTCGTACACCCTTTTAATAAAATCTGTAAGTACTTTGCGGACTGCGAATTTACTGTGCTCTCTTTCGAGCATGTACCTATGTGCTCAACTTAGGGTTGCCACAATGGAGAGGCTGTAAATTTTACGAAGTTTGGCTTGGTTATTAATCCTTTGACACATGATAAAGTTTTTCACATAATTTTTTTGAAGAATAGCGTCCTGGTTGTTTATAAGCTTTTATTTAATTTGGTTTCCTGTTTGTCTGTCCAGAAGAAACTTACGATCGATTTTCCGACCACTTCCGATCATAATTAAAATATTCACCCCCTTCAGTTCTGAAGACAATACAAAACATAGAACCTCCTCCTTTTTTCGAAGTGGGTTAAAGAATAATCTCATTTAAAAGTTTGTTTATAGTACATTTTAGACTTTCGCGCTTTGTATTCATAATTATATAATTATTTACGGGTCTTACACACGAATAAGTTTTATTTACCTTGCCCGACGTTTCGACCAGGTTACACTGGTCGTGGTGACGAGCTGACTGGAGAAGCTATTGAAATCAAGAAATTCAAAAATTTTAATAGGGAAGATGGTTTTAAATTGTCACCGTCGTGGAATCCAGTGATCGATAAACTTAAATCTCGTGACTTATCGTCGAATACACCCGCGGATACCGTGAGTGTTGTGTGCCGGGACTTTCCAATAATACAAGATCAGCAGAGGGTAGTTTCAGAAACTACTCACAGCGATCAACAATGACAGCTCGCCTCTTCAGTCAGCACGTGACCACGGCCAGTGTAACCTGGTCGAAACGTCGGGCAAGGTAAATAAAACTTATTCGTGTGTAAGACCCGTAAATAATTATATAATTAAGTTTGTTTATAACAAAAAATTCTAAGTACTTAATTAAAATGGTTTGTTCCGCTGGCTGCAACACTACAACGTGAGCTCGGCAGCTGTGTGGCAGCCCTAGCGGGGCGGCGCCTGCGCATCATCGCTAAGTGTGTCAAGGAGAGTGTATTGGAGAAAAATTCGCGAACCTTGACGGTAGATCAGATTTACTGGCGGCCTTTAGGTATTTATTTTATTACCCAGATTTATACGGAATTAGGTGCTTCTCAGATATTTTTAAATTCAGCAAATTGCTAGGAAAGTTAAAATTGGTTTGGTATAATATTATGCGGCTGGCTGGTATTTTTTTCTGTTTATTTAAAAAGAACATACCTACTTTATATATATACTTTGCGTCAAGATAATTTTTTTGTTTGTTGAATTCGTCCAATGATGGACAGGCAAAAGTCATAGACCATACAGCCAAGTCATATTTTGTTTGTTTTTCTTCAAAAACCGGCGGTTACAGCACGGCCTCCACAAAATCAGGGCACGACTATTATAATAGTCGGCGATTTTCAATAAAGCCGCTGCGGTCTCCACGGAAGCACAACTAGTGACATTCGGTGATCTACACTGCAGTTCACGTCCGCATTAAACTGATAGTAGATTTAATGAAGATCAAGGGACATTTTGGAACAATCTGGTAGAGTCGTTTACACGCTTTTATTTAACTATCCCGCACAATATACACTTTAATAGGCACTTGTTGCATATAAAACTATCACAGATATACACCAAAACCTACAATCTGTACATTTTTTAGGAAAACTAAATAAAAAGACAACCGTCTCCGACAAAATCCCGCCAAAAAGCCCGCGTCAAGTAAATATTAGTATAATGTACCTATGTATAATAAGTTTGTATATAGAGTAGAGTAGAATACAGTAATACCATAGAAACAATAACTTGTTCTGTGGTAGGTAATACTCAAGGAGATTCGAACCTCTTTTGTCGCGCGCGCGCTCCCTGTGGAGATCGCATCTTGCAAATTTAGTATGGGAAACGATGAAAAATTCTGTGTCAAAATCAGGGGGGGGTGCGGACAAATGAAACGGATTAGCGGGAGGAAGTTGCTCATACAAATTTATATGGAGTTTGAAAATGAGAATGTGTGAGTGAGTATCAATTTCGATATACATTTGGCACGATTTTGGCACCCCCTAAAATGATTTCAAAATTCAAAATTGTTTTATTTAAAAACCTTGCTTTTCACAAAACTAGATTCCTACCAAGGTCCTCTTGTTAAGCATAAAATATACCTGTGTTGGAGGAACTCGCTCTTCCCCGAGTGGTGGGTTCACAAAACATTTAAAATTTTGTTACTCAACCATATGGGAGTAACTTTTTTTTTAATTCATGGTAATACTGCTTGGAGAGGCGCGTAGTAAACATATCACATATCACACAAGTTGATAGCCTTTTATTACCGATTCAATTAAACTTACCTCGTTAACATGCACTATCTGCGTTTCAATTCGCCAAGGTCGGTTCGTACAAACAATAACAACGGTAAGTTTTCCTTAGATATGGCCCGAAGACAGGCCTAAGTCAAATCAAATGAAATATTTATTTATTGTGGATCATAGGTAGGTAAGTAAATACATTGGTGGAGATGTCGAAGAGCTCAGCTATGTCCCGCCACATGGGCATACAACGTTGCATTAAGCATTAAAACAATTATTATAATTATGTCAAAAAAAATAAAAAAAATACAGAAAATGTCAAGAAAATTAACTAAACGACTAAAACTAACTAAAATTAAGTCAACCTGAGACTAAAAAGAATCTCCTCCTTTTTTGAAGTCGGTAAATACGGTAAATTGGATTGAAATGACTCGTTGACTACCAACTGTACTCTTACCTTGAGTTGACAATGTCAATACTTGCTAGAGACTACGTAAAATCTATCTATATCTCTCTGTCTTTCGTAATTAGTCGAAAAGAGATAGCACTATTAAGTATTTACGAGTCGCTACACTACACTACTCATGGGAAATGTACTGGGTAGTTCCAGAGATTCGCGTTCAAACAAAAACCGGACAAGTGCGAGTAGGACTCGCGCCGGGAGGGTTCCGTACAAACTTGATTTTTTAATGTTTTGAAAGTCAGCTATACGCAAAATTAAGTTGGTTGGTTTGTTTGGTTGTTAAAAACACTTTTTTTGAGATGTAACTATTCATCATCATCTCAGCCTAATAGACGTCCACTGCTGGACAAAGGCCTCCCCCAAGGATCTCCACGACGACCGGTCCTGCGCTAACCTCATCCAGCCGGGTCCCGCGACCGTCACCAGATCGTCGGTCCACCTTGTGGGAGGCCTACACTGCGTCTTCCGATACGTGGTCGCCACTCGAGAACCTTTCTGCCCCAACGGCCGTCAGTTTTACGAGCGATGTGCCCAGCCAGATGTAACTACCTACATATTAATTTACTGTTTTCGGATTTCATTCACTCCATTAATTGTGCCAAAAGACCTTGCTACTTGCCAAATTTCGAGATTCTAGGTCAACCGGAAGTACCCAATAGGTTTTGATAACAAAAATAATCAAAAATGCGACAAAAAGTTCTAAGTCAACGCAGCAAAAAAATTATGCTATGGAATGTTTTGTTTGGAACTGGTTGTCTATTTATTGGCCTGATCCACAAGTTTAAGTTCGCTCAGCGAGCTATGGAGAGGGCTGTGCTCGGAGTTTCTTTGAAGGACATGATCCGTAATGAGGAGATCCGACGGAGAACCAAGGTTACCGACATAGCCGGTCACATCTGTGCAGGTCACATCTGTCGCAGAACCGACGGCCGTTGGGACAGACGAGTTCTGGAGTGGAGACCGCGGACCGGGACGCCCCTCCGCCAGGTGGACCGACGACCTGAAGAAGGTGGCCGGAAGCGGCGGACCGGGTGTGGTGGCGTTCGTTGGGGAAGGCCTATGTCCAGCAGTGGACGCTAAAAGGCTGAAATGATGATGTAAGTCAATGCTCACATAACAACAAGCCCAGAGCAGTGTCTCCATGGACTCGGCCTCGGCCTGCCCCCAATACGCACATGCGACGCGCAAGATTTGTGGTTCTCAAACTGGGCTATCTGCGCGTGCGACGATTTATGTAATTGACTTCTACATATAAAAATCTCGAATTAACGGCTTTGGGGCAGACAGACCTAACACATATTATTACAGACATAATAATTATTATAACTATTTGTCCTTCAATGCTAAAATTATTGATATAATAAGTAAAATGACATTTAATTTAGATAATTAATGTAATCTTGAATTTTATTGCAATATAAAAAAATAGCCTTTTTTCTGATTTCTGAATGTAAATTCAGAAATCAGAAAAAAGGCTATTTTTTATTATTAAATAATCTTATCTGTATATTTTGTAATACATACGAGGTCTCTCAAAATTATGTACCTACTTACACAAACTTTGGCAGCAATAAAATTTGATAATGTGTATAAATTTTGTTGATAAATCAAAATAAAAATAAAAATAAAAAAATAAAGTTTTCAATAAAAATTTAACAGGTAGTAATCTAAATTAAATAAAAACAAAAAGACGTACCTACCTAATTACCAGTTCAATCTGATTACCTACTTATTTTATTGAACTGATTTTGATGAAACTTGGTACAGTGATAGCATAAATCCTGGAATAATAAAAAGGCTACTTTTTACCGCGGTAAACTGTTCCCGTGGGAAAAAAACTTATTCCACGCCGGCATAGCCGCGGGCGAAGCCACGGGAAACAGCTAGGTAGTTTTATATAATTATCAGCGGATATCACAACGGGTCAGAAGGTACAAATATTTAAATACGATTTTGATATATTATAGGGCCTAGGGCAGTGGTTTTAATATGTCATTAGAATATTTTTAGATTATTTCCATATTAGAAAGCAAGTTGCGAGGCTCGTAATTCAGATTATGCTAATTCCTTTGACTTATTTATATCAATAAATATTTTCTAGAAATCCTATTATTTATTTGCAGATTGTCGCCTGGTATCACAAAACATTTTGCTTTTCCTTTTGGTACAACTTTCTATGTAAATGTTACGTCAGACCTATCACCTAATCAAAGTGTAAGAAATATAAATAAATAAATACCATCACAATTTATGCCTGCATTAAAAGCCGCAATATATATTTTAGAAAAATAAAATAAAAAACACATGACACCTCGGCTCCCGCCAAAAGAGCCAGCTTGAAACTCGTTAAATATCAAAGATTCGTCCCAAAGACTTTACTTACAAAGTATGAAGTAAGTTTTCTGTTTATAACCATTTTATGGTCACCATAAAATTGTAACCGTTTCTAAAAATCAATACTACTTTATTGTAAAATATGTACCTACGTGTTTTTATTAAAAAAACAAAATGGCATATAAAAAAGGGTTATTTTTGAACACCATATTTCAATGCTAACATTGTTCTATAGTTTGAAATGCGGTCCATAGCAAATCGTTTTAAAATAAATGTGTTCATTTCGCTGAATGTTTTTTGATGAATGAAAAAAAAAGTCACAAAAAAACAGTCTGTCAAAAAAAAGGTGGTGTGAGAAAAAAAACTGCTTAAAAGCAAAATCAGCTGCCTGTGGTGCTTAATGAACAATAATTAGGTATTTTTCTATAGACAGACATATTTATTGATAATTATTGATTACACGTCATTCATTGATTACATTAATTAAATTCATAACATTATAAAAATTAAATACTTTAAATGAAATTTAAATAATAATAATAAATTAATAATATACTTAAGTATATTAAAGCAGCGTAGAAACCGTGTGTCTGTACCGTCTGTACCTACAGTTAATAAGTTTATAATAAAAAAAAAATATACTTAACTGAAAGTTTGTATGGAAAACACCAAGGTCACTGTGCTGGCTTTGGTTGACTTTTCTAATGCCTTTAACACGGTGGACCATGAATTACTCCTATCCATCCTTTCCCATCTTAAGGTCTCATCACCGGCGCTGGAATGGTTCTCCAGTTATCTTCGCGACCGCCAGCAGTCAGTGCGTCTAGGACAGTCGTCCTCAGACTGGTGTGACTTGACAACTGGTGTGCCGCATGGCGGAATACTATCTCCTTTAATGTTTTCTGTTTTTATTAATCTTATAACTACCCGGTTGAGCTGCTCGTACCACCTGTATGCTGATGACCTTCAACTGTATGTACAGTCTGATGTTGACCATGTTTCCGAAGCTGTGGCAACATTAAACAACGACCTACAAAGGATTGGCGACTGGTCCAGGAGATACGGTGTTGCTGTGAACCCGTCTAAGTGCCAGGCGATCATAGTTGGTAGCTCTAGGTTGCTGACTGGGATCGACCTTGGCACGGTGACGGCCGCAGTGCACGATGGTGCTGTAATACCGTTTTGCCCTAGTGTGAAGGATCTCGGCTTACACATAGATCAGTATCTGAATTGGAACGTTCAAGTTTCTGAGGTCAGCCGAAAAGTCATTTTCACACTACGTTCACTGTATCGGCTGAAACACTTTTTACCTTTTAGAACTAAAGTATCGCTAATTCAGACGCTGGTCTTCCCCATACTGGATTACGCTGATGTGTGCTACTTGGATTTAACCGAAACTCTTCTCAACAAGCTTGATCGCCTCCTTAACAGTTGTATTCGTTTCATTTTCAGCCTCCGTAAATACGACCACATATCTCAATATCGTGCCCAGCTTAAATGGCTTACTATCCGACAACGAAGGAACTCACGCATTCTCTGTTTTCTGTACTCAATTCTCAATGGTCCTTTCGCTCCGTCCTATCTCAAAGACAACTTCTCCCGTCTCGGCTCATGCCATGACAAAGACCTTCGTTCCTCCCATAATCTCAGGCTTGCCGTGCCTCCTCACCGTACTGACTTCTTCTCGTACTCCTTCACGGTACATGCCGCTCGTCTGTGGAATGAACTCCCGGAAAGCATTAGGACGGCTCCCAACCAGTTCGTTTTTAAGAAGCGAGTACGCGAGCATTTACTCACTACGAAATAGGTCCCTCCTATGCCATTCTATGCATTGTCTGACTTATTTCTGTTTTCTGTGTATATTTGTGTAGTATATAATATATATTTATATTATATTATAGTGTATTATATAGTATTAGTAATATATTATGTTGTGTAGTATTTATTTATATATCAAATATATATTACGGTATATTTATATTATTACTTTTATAGTTTTTGTTTAATTTCAAATGCCCTTTTAATATGTTATTGTCTTCGCACCTACCACAATCTATCAGCACGACCCAAAGGTTAACTGGTAGAGAATGCCTCCGGCATTAAGTTCGCCTCTTGTACAATATATGTGCAATAAAGTTTAAATAAATAAATAAAGTTTGAATGTATTTTGCTTGTTGCTCAATGGAGTCAACTTGCCTACTCACATGCCGATTGGTAGGGACCCTACCGATCAGGGCCTAGGTCGTGTCGTGAGTAGAGGCCTTTAGAGCGGGCGACAGCTAGACCTGGAAGGGAAGCACTACAACACATTCATTACCTACCTATACGTCGTATTACAAAATACCCCGTAAAAAAATAATTAAGCATCAAAGCCAAATCCTAGTAAGCTGTCATGTCAGGGAGCCAAATATTTTTTCTAAATAGGGTTTGCACATCAGTGAAAATAAAAATATTTTTTATTTCTAGTTTTTCTAATGCACAACAGTAAATATATATATACATTTTTTTTTTCATTTTTGGGGTATGTGAATGGACTCGTTATAAGGCCCCATTTAACCTCCTTTCGGCTTTACTACTTGTTTTGTAACACCTGTATAACCGCACTTCGAATCGAACCCACAATATATTTGAGGCAACCGCCCGACCGAACCAACAAGCCAACAAGGCCGCAGCTTGACCATCCACTAGAGCAAAATATTTGCGCATTTTTATCTCTTCACTCGGCAACCTTCGTGAATTTTCGTTTATCACGTAACCGCCAAATTAAGCAGACCTTCTTCATCCCCCGCGCGACTGCGATTCTTCTTCCAATAGGGGGGCGTTGTACCGATCGCGGAGCTCAAGATGGCCTGGTCGCATCGCGCGCCTGCCGCGGCAACCTTGGCCTAGTTTGATAGTGCTCCCTCCCCGCCTGCCCCCTTAGAGATAGCTGTGATAGTGGACTTCCTAATGCCAAATGTTTTATTTGTTGATTGATTAAAATGATTATGTTTTTATTATCGCTCTGGTCTGGTCACGTGGAAGTAAAAACAGCTGACTAAATTCAAAAAATTCCAGAGGATTCATCGACTCTTTTGGCGGGAACAAGAGTGTAATGTTTCTCTTCTATTTTATTCTCTATGAAATGTGTATTGCGGATTGCGGGTTTTAAAAGTTTTAAAGTTTATAGGTACTGTGATCGTTTTTTTTCTTTTGCTTGTGGATATTGTGCGGCAAACCTAAAATAAAGCGTGCAACAAACTTAACGATTTAACGCCAGCCTATTTATTTCCTTTGCTTTTTAGTTTAAGAAAGTCTTTTTAGTACTTAGCCTTAGTACTTATTCTGAAATGTCAGAAATATGCAAAATATGTATTTACTTTTAAAACAAGTCGCAGAAAGATAGTTTTACTTACAAGGGCGCATCAATGCCACCTCTGTCCGTCTCCCTCGCACTCGCATTGTTCCCGGCTACCGTCATTTGTCACTGTTGCTGGCCTATTCACACATTAATTGGTGGCACAATGGAAAACGGTTTGGGGCATCCATGACCCACATAAGTTTGAGTGCTGTTTACTTTGCAATTTTGACTTAATTGGGGCAACACTGTCGTTTCGGATTATCTTTTGACAAGAAATATTTATAATGTGCGGGATGCGTTACTTTTTTTAGTTTTCCTGAAATATCTCGGACTTTTTGTCTGAAATTCTCAACATTTTATCAAATTTGTTGAAACTTGTAGGTATAAAAAACCCTACCTAATCCAATATTCTTCAATATTAAAGAATACCCCAAGAAAATCATCAGTTCACAATCATTCGATCCACTAGAGAGAGAAAATAGACGGACAAAACACTTCGCTATAAAAATTACCGTCTTATAAGAAAAAAAAACTCAGTATGTTTGAAATTATTAATTTAAATAAAAAGCAGTGAGTACATTTTTGGATTCGGTCTATTTTTGTTTTAAAAAAGAGAAGGTTTATGTCCAGCAGTGGCCGTTGATTTGCTGATATGATGATGATGATTTTAAAAATCTATGTAGGTACGTTACACTCTCCATTATGTATTCAAAGACCTTTAAAGTACAATTCAATGCGTTAAAAAACCTTGATCTCTACCTATTACTGAAAAATGCTACGTTAAAGCACCCAGCTCATTGTCTTGCATTGTATTCGAATAACGACACTACTGTGTAACAAATAAGGTGGGTATTGCGTTGGTGATGACCCGGCCAACCTTGGAGGCTGGCCTTGCTAGTATCTAGCGCCGTTCTTTCCGCCTTCGCCGAATCGAACTAAAACGTCATATTATTTTTATTGGTTGTTATTTTTGAATATTTTTATTTTAATACTTTAGGTTTAAAACCGTTATGTAAAAAGAAAAATATGTAGGTACTTAATATGATTTTTTTATTCGTTATCTTGGCCCAGAGAGACAACAGTTTTTTCTTTTTTAATTTTTGGTATTGGGCAAATAGTTCCAGGAATCGGAAATTTATTGTCAACTCTATACCTAGTGTTCATGTTTTTGGCCAAATCTTTTCATTACATAGGTACAGTAGGTAGGTACATAATTTTTTTGAGTACCATCCCTACTTCCATAATCAGTGCATTGCCGAAAATACAGTGCTATCTGTGGCATACCGGCGTAGTGGGGCCGCGCCACACACGCGCATGCGTAATCGCGAGAAGTGTGTCATGATCACTGGGTTAAGTTTAAATAAATTGATTCGAGGGCCGGCGCGCCGCGACGCGGCCGCAGCAGGTAGGACGCCAAGGTCTCGGTACGCGGCAGCCAGCCGTATCAGTCAGGTGATATCCTTTCTTCCTTCCTTTTTAAATGGCTTTTACGCCCTTGGAAACAGAGTCCTTTTAAGCCACGCTGGCCAATACTCTTGGTGTGCGGCACCCAGTACCTACCTATCATTGTCAGGTGATACCTTTCTGTGATTACCTTTCTTCCTTTTTTTTTGTTGTATTCGTCCAATTATGGACAGGCAAAATTCATAGACCATACAGCCAAGTCATATTATGTTTTAAGTTTTTCTTCCTTTTTATTAATGAGTCCTACGGCTCTGGAAACGAAGTCTTTTTAGGCCACGCCAGCCAAGGTCTCAGTATGCGGTTCACAATCAGGTCCCTTCTTCCATTCTTTTCAAAGTGGGTTTTACACGCGCCTGGAAGCCAATTCCTTATCCACCACAACAGACAAGGTTATCCTCTGTGACAAGGTATCGGTATACGGCAGGCAGTGTCGAGTACTATTACACATTCTGTGGCAATGTGACCATTCTTCCTTACTGTTTATTATTGGGTTTTAATAGGGCCCTTGAAAACTGATTATGTATAAAACTATTAAGTAATATGTGCTCATATGTGTTTGGATTGGGTTACACGCTTAGTGAATGAATGACACATGTACGTACGCCTAATTACATAAAGCATTGACCCCAGAATACAGACAAATCAGAAGGAGCGTACATGTTTGCCGCACTCTGTGTCCAAAAACAAAATTTAGACGTCCCTCGTGGCACTCTCAATCCCGCGTAATTCTGCATGAAACTATACTGTTTAGTAGTATTTTTGGTCTCTTTCAACCGCGAACACGCCTCCTGGTTAGTCCTATTCTGAGAATAACACACGTCATACATAATGTATGACACATATACACTTTTTGAGCCTATTTCATGCTTTGTACATTAAAGTTTATGGTTTACTTACTAGCTGTTGCAAGCGTGTTTGCCACGTGGAATAAATTTCCCGCGGAAACAGTTTACCGCGAAAAAAAGCAGCCTTTATGTTATTTCAGGATATAAGCTATCACTGTACCAAGTTTTATCAAAATCCGTTCAGCCGTTACAGCGTGAAAGAGTAGCAAACATCCTTACAAACTTTCGCCTTCTTAATAAGTAAGGATAGGATGCTTGTTTTTTTTTTCTTTTTTCTCGGCTCCTAAGGGTGGTAGCGTGACACTTGGCCATGAATAAGTAGAGGAACCCAAAGGAGCCCGCACATGCATGAATTCAATCGACTGACCTTGTTTCTGGAATAATTATTAGTCTGTTTAGTGCGTCAAAACCGTTGGTGATACGAATGTTGTGCTCCGAGGAGGTTCTAACAAGGCTGCTAACTACTCTGTTACAGTTTACAGTAGGTATCGAAATCGTAAATATCGTAAATAGTTATTCGTATCATGCTGGTCGTATCGATTTGTAGAGATAAGTGTACTATAGTAACTGTGAGAAGTAAAACTACAAGAAGTAAAAATAAACTTGTACGATCGACGGCACGTCAGCGGAAACAAAACCAGTATAACCTTTTCTCTCGTAGTATTGTAACTCTTTGATAGCCTAGGCCAGCTCAAGGTCAGTGTTTCTACTGACGTGCGGTCGACTGTACTTCCACAGTTAAGACTTACAGCAGTGCGATTCTCTAAGCGCACAATACAACCTAGACTTCATCGTTGATACATCCGTGAGACGTCAATTCTTATTGACAATTCATTGATTTTTGTCAATGAATTTTCATTGATAGATCTCAATCATTAGATCGATTAGATTTCGATCATTGTCAATGAAAATTGACGTCTCACTGACGAATACTAGGATGTATTGTGCATTGATACATCCGTGAGACGTCCACTTTCATTGACAAAAATCAATAAATTGTCATCGAGAATTGACGTCTCACGGATGTATCAACAATGAAGTCTAGGTTGTGCGCTTAGAGAATCGACCTGCAGTATTTAAATTGGCGAAAAAGACGTTCGTCGAATCCACGTCAAAATGGGCATTAAATGAAACTAATACAATAACCAAAGATGAAGCAAAGCAAAGTCCACCACAGCGCGGCGCGGTGCTGACTCCTCATAAATGCACATGCAACACTATTCAGGGCATCGCATCGCGGTTGCGACATCATGCATTTCGCTCGTTAGGCAGTTTGGTGAAACAAAGAGTTTCACAACGTGCCCCACATTTTTACAGCGGCAGCATTGACACTTAGGTAAATTATGGTTCATGCCTACTGATATCAAAAATCAAATCAACAGCCTATTAATGCCCCACTGTTGGGACTCCCACGCTAGCCTAGAGAGTTAAGTCCCTAAGACTAAACCCTCTTGTTTTGAGAGAATTGGTGAAGCAAGTTGAAAGGTATTTCTTGCCTTTTATATTTGTCTAAAAACATGAAAAATGACATAGTGTTGTCCAATAGTCACATACATGTCAACATCATCATATCAGCCTGTAGACGTCCACTGCTGGACTGCTGGCCTCCCCCAGACATCTCCACGACGACCGGTCCCGCGCTAACCTCATCCAGCCGGGTCCCGCGACCTTCACCTGATCGTCGGTCCACCTTGTGGGAGGCCTACGCTGCGTCTTCCGATACGTGGTCGCCATTCGATTGTACACATACATGTAATTTATTTTTAAATTTACTAAATGGAAAAGCCCTTAATGATCCAGCAACATGCGGCATGTAGTTAGAAAAGGCCAGATAATAAATACTTAGGTATAGGTTTGGTGGAACGTAGACATTGACAGTGGGACTAGTCCAAAAATCCAAAGTCGCTCAACGGGCTATGGAAAGAGCCATGCTCGGAGTTTCTCTGAGAGACAGGATCCGAAACGAGGTGATCCGCCAGAGAACCAAAGCCTTCGACATATCTCAAAAGAAGTGGCAGTGGACTGGTCACATCTGCCGGAGAACCGATAGCCGCTGGGGTAGACGAGTTCTCGAGTGGAGACCACGACTTGGCAAGCGTAGTGTGGGACGCCCCCCGGCTAGATAGAACGACGACCTGCGTAAGGCGGCTAGCAGCCGACCGAGGATCGGGTACAGTGGCATACCATCGGCATGTCCAGCAGTGGACTAATGCAGGCTGATGATGAGGTTTAGTGGCACGTGTCGAGAAGATTTGGCCAGCAGTGGCCGTTCACAGACAAATGTTGTTGTGTTTATTTAAAAAATACACAAATAAAAATAGTAAACGTCTTTGTCACTAAATATATAAATACACTTCTTCAATTGTCAACCGCTTGGAATCCGGTAGTGGTTAGAACTGCGTTGGACAGAGACGAAGATAGGCAATGATTACTTGTTAGAGTGAGACGGGAGTAGCGAGGTTACACTCATGGCCAATCCACGACTAGTGATGCGTACGGACGAACTGAACGAATCAAAATTGATATTTAACCGAAAAAAACTGGCAATCTCTGCCTACCTCACCGGGACATGCTTGAACCTGTGACCGACCTATCCGGGGTCAGTAGCGCGCTCTACCGACTGAGCTATCGCGTAAGCACAAAACATTTTGCAGCATAGCGCATTTGTATACCAGAATAAATGTTGAACGTAGCAAATTTCACTCAATGTAAACGTTATTTTAACAGTGTAAAACTGCATGCAAAGATTTTTGAAAAGTCACATGCCTCAGCCGGGATACGAACCGACATGAATGCGTAAAAATAACACTCTATATTTTACACTTTGTATTTGTATTGCACCAATCCATAGAGTCAATTAAGTTTGAGGTTTAAATCTCTGTATAAAAGAATGTCTTAAAAAGGAAAACTGAAAACCCAAAACGAGACACTTCTTATAAGGAATTTCCGTAATTTGAGGTTGTCGGTCCATCTGGGGTGTACCATACGCTATCTGGTTTGCGGTCCTCCTTCCAGAACTGGTCTGCAACTGTCTGTGATTTTTAATATAATTGGTGGGGAAAGAAAGACATTTATAAAACAAAGCAAGACGCTTGGCAGCTTGGATTTTCTGTTCAGGTTGTCGGTCCATCTGGAAGGGGGTCCCACGCAACGCTTTCCAGTGCTAGAACTATAGACAAATTCACTTCCGTACGCCTTTACCATGCCTTTCTGATGTTTATTAAAAAAAATTAAGCATTAGGTAAACAAAACCGTTTCTTTACTATGATGTACCTATGTTTAAAATTTTGTAATAACTTTTAAATTAACGAAATAACCGACTGGACACACTTGTCGTTTTCACCCTGTATATATACAGAGGCATGAACTTAATAAATACATCGTGCATCATACAATAGTAAATACAGCTTGTGATATAGTTTAGCATACGACCTTTGCTGTCTACCATTACGAACCGTTAATTACATGTCTTTATTTATAATATATCGTGTGATTATTTATAACGATACTTATATGTATTGTATAATAATATGTTACTGTAAAACCCCGAATTAGGAAATGTTCTATGGAAGTAATCGCTTATTGCCATGTAAGACCGCCTTAAGTTTTGGCGGTCTCAAAGTATCAGTTTTTGTCGCGTTAGGTTTGAATCTATCTAGGCGATTGCGGACGAGACGGGCCGGGGGTTGCCCATAAGTGGCCTAAACTGTACTATCAGTAACTTGTATATATGTAAACGCTTTATTTTAAGTACCTACCTACTAAAATTCACAGAAACAATAAAAAAAATAGGAATAAAACTACATACAAAGGCGGACTTATCCCACTTAGTGATCACTTCCAGACACCCATAGAGTAACTGACAGGAATAGTATAGAATGCGTTTAGTGCCAAATTTTGATAGTATGTATTTGTGCCGTATATTGATCATTTTGAATTGTATTGTATAGTATTTTAAGTTTAATTATCATATTGACAAGACCGTATGGAGTCAGCGCTGGGATCCCAGTTCTAAATTATCCAGGTTCCAGACCATATTATACCCCCCAATCACCCCCAACCCCACAACACGTAGGCGGTCGAAGCAGACCATAAAGCAGACCTGCGACCATAGTCAAAAGTCGTGGGCCACTAAACAGCCTAATATGGCAATGAGCTCCAACGCTCTGGTCCCAACACTACGCACTAAGGCCGCGGCCAGTCTGACATAGACCCAGTTGCGCTGACATTGGCACTACATTCAACCACTGAGGTCAGGCCGGGTTTAAAAATAAACCGCGCCACGCTATTGGTCCGTTATGACAGATTTTTCGAATTTGGAAATGCTTGTAGTGATAAGTGAAAGTAATTCAAGGCTGTATGATCTGCGACCCTTGCCTGTCTGTTGGACGGGTGAATAAAATAACAGCTCTGTTTTTAAACGTCAGTTTGACAGGTGGCTTTCACTTGGGAAATTGTGTTTCAGAAAATATTTGCATTGGGTATTTTTGTGGCCTCGGAAAAAAATATTTGGCACGAAACTTTAGTTTGGTAAAAATGAGGCAAGAATGTGTGTGTCTTGTTAAAGTCTGTTTTAGTTTAAATGTCAAGAAACTCAAGAACTGTCAATGTCACACAATGGGGGAAAAGAGACAAAATTGATATTTCCTAATACAAAAGGCCATTGTATATTTTAAAAAAAATGTTATGGACAAATTCACATAGGCTGTTTAGTCAAAATTAAGCCGACGAATAGGTTAACTGTCCGTTTCACACCGATTGCGTTACTTTAACAGTTTTTCGTATTTAAATCATTCAAAAAAGGACTTAAATGTTTGTTATTATTATTTATTTAATTATTTCTACAAGAAACTCACATGCTTGGTACTTTGTAACTTCATAACCTCACGATTCCTTTATACTGAACAAGTTGTTTTAAAACTGAGAGATCTACCTACGTAAGTTAGTAAGATTTTTATAAAACCTTTTATTTTATATTATTTTTGACATTTTTATTTCATTTTTGTTTGACATGTTGTATCTTGACATTTTTATTTTATTTTTTAGTATTGTTTGACGTTATTGACTGTAATGATTCATGTATTTGATATTGATTATTGACATTTTTTTTTTCTTCTTTTTGACATGTAACTAAGAAATTACCAATAAAGATATGAATATGAATATGAATATTTTAGTCGTACATACTTTACTCATTGACTCTTCGTTCAGAATTAGTTAAAAATGGAAATGTAATTCACAATTCGATAATGACACTGATCGAAAACCGCACGTGATCTCAGTTTGACAGGTGTCAGAATGGCCTACACATCACGGGAGCGGTCGATCTCTGGATGACCTCAAACAATAAGTAATATAAACTTGCATTAGAAGTTTTCAATTAGGTGGGTGCGTAAACAAACATAGCAAAGATGACCAAGTGGGTCATCAACTCATTAAGTCATCACTGATGGCGATGACTCATCTCAGTGATGACTCTGACTGAATATTGTTATCTTGTTAGGGGGGCAGGAATAGCCAGCGACACTTGGATCTTTTGAGATATATTGTGCCAAATCCCCGTGCACCAACGGTGCGCCAATTTTATGGTGGACTTCACACACGCCTTAGAATAGAAATTCTAATCTCTGGCTTATACAGGTGCCCTCACGATGTTTTCCTGCACCGAAAAACCTTTGGTATTATATAATAATAAACCATATATAAGTTCCGAAAAACTTAATTGCTCGGGCCGAGGTTCGAAACCCACGTATTTAAGGCTCCGACCGGGTTTGTAAGCTAGTTTTGTAACCAGCTACAAACGCAGATTTCTTTTTCTTTATTTGTAACCAAGTTACGAAACAAGAATAATTTGATCGCTGTATTTACGATTGAAGAATTTATAATATTTTGGTTTGTAACCGAGTTACAAGCAAATAATTTGCGGATTTTCAATTTTTCTTAGTTCGTAACACTTTTTATATCGTGTGGCTGAAAACTACGAACTAATAAAAATTCACGATCCGAAAGATATTCGTTTGTAACTCGGTTACAAACTAAGACATTATAAATTCTTCAATCGTAACAACTAAAGAAAATGCAGCGATCAAATTATTCTTGTTTCGTAACTTGGTTACAAATAAAGAAAAAGCTTGTAGCTGTGGTTACAAAACTCGGTTACAAACACGGCCGGAGCCCGTAATAAACGTGAGACTAGGCTTATCGAGTATACACAGTATTACTTAGTATATCCAATATATCATTTAGAAATTATATTTAAATCGAAAGTGATCCGTACGAGGCCCGTCGATGAGCGCATAAAATATGTTAATGTATGCGACCGCTTTCTAAGTCGGAGGTCGGTGAAAGACGTTACAAAATTATAACCTTACGTAAGCATTAGTTAATTTAACGGCGGATTGAGAATATGACATCGGCGCTTGTTTTGCTGATGTAACATGTTTTTGGGTGCTATAGCCGCTTAGAGTTTTAGTATAAACTCCCAAAGGCTCAAGGTCACCCAGAGGGCAATGGAGAGAGCTATGCTCGGAGTTCCCTGCGAGATCGAATCAGAAATGAGAAGATCCGCAGGAGAACCAAGGTCACCGACATAGCTCAAAGAATTGCGAAGCTGAAGTGGGCTGGACACATCGCTCGTAGAACTTGTGGGACTCGGTAGAAATTGGGGCAGAAAGGTTCTCGAGTGGCGACCAGGAATCGGAAGACGCAGCGTAGGCCTCCCACAAGGTGGACCGACTGGTGAAAGTCGCGGGACCCGGCTGGATGAGGTTAGCGCAGGACCGGTCGTCGTGGAGATCCTTGGGGCCTTTGTCAGCAGTGGACGTCTACAGGCTGAATGATGATGATGATAAATTTTCAAACCTTCCCGTTTGGTCGGTTCACCCGCCGACACTGCGACGGAAGCTTGTGTCAGCCCGTGTCAGCTGCTCTCCCCAAATGTTTTGCTGCACGAAAGTTTGCAACTAAGGGTAGCCTGTAGTGCTCGGGTTCAGGATAGACTGTACCCAGGACACTGATTCGGCCTTGCAGCTTAGTTACTAGTGAGCCTAAGCTTTATATATAGTTTGAGCTGCACATAGGTACCTAACTCGGTCCCTGTATTAGGGCACTACCAACCGGACTTAAGCGTGACACACACTGGACGGCGGCGCTGCGAAAGCGTTGCGGCGGCGAAGGTTTGTATGAAGAACGCGCCGCTTTGATGTAAAGGGCTTCATACTATTTCGAACATTACAGAATAAAACCGCAACGCTTTCGCAACGTTGCCGCTCAGTGTGTGTCACGCTTTAACCTTTTGTGAAAGCGAAATTACATTAAAGTTCGCTGGAAATTACTATCTCACTTTGAAGGTTACTCGAAACATTGGATGAAACGAAAGAAGGAAGATACGGTGCTCTTGAGCGATGAAAAACTAGGCTCGGGGCACGACGGGGACATTCGAACAAAACTGTTGTATTAAAAAATCTTGTTTTACATAAACTAAAATTATGCCAAGGTCGTCTTGCTAAGCATATATGTACACCTGTGTTAGGTATAGTTTTACAAACAAATATTTAAAAATACAGACTCCTTTCGCTCCCCACAGATCTGAAATCAAAGTTGCGTTCATACGATTACCAGTATTTTCCGCTAAAACAGTAATGCCATATCTTTCTCTTTTTGGTACGATCTAAGCTCGAAACTGACCTTTCAAAAATACATATTTTAGGCTGTAAAGTTTAGCTTTATGGGTAATATCCACGTTACGGTACATTCAAATATTCGTAGCGCGGTGCTACGCCGTAGCGGAGTCAACGACCGACCGCTCGTAGCACGGCGGTCGGTGGCCCTCTACGCCTCTACGAAGTGGTTCTCCAGGTGTTAGCTGGAAGATGGCACAGAGCAGCTAAACCCCCGACCAGCCTGATACGACGAAGGCGTCTGGTGTCTTGCCTTAAATAAATAAATTGTTGGAGAATATGACACCGGCACTTCTCCCACGATTCGGCCATTCCCTCCACCTCTCATGACCTTTCGACGTCTAGGTCACATAGGCCGAAACACGAGGGAGGCTCCCGGTACTTGCTCGGGGCTCTGTCCCGGACACCCTGCTTGATCCCCCTACAAGTTATTTATTCTGTCCCTGGGTGCTTTGCGCTCGAAACTCTCCCCATTCAGGGGCAAGACACCACATTTACGCCTTCGTCGTCGGGCTGGTCTGATGTCGGCCTAGTCAGTCAGGATCTTAGAAAAAGAATGAACCATAGAACCGTAATCAGCGTATAGCATGAAATAGCAAGTCTTTTACCCCAATAATTTGAGAAGACGCTTCTTACATGGCGGGGTAAAACTGAACAAACACTATCTATTTTAGTCGGGCTGTTGCAACCAAAAAATTTCTGCGTAGTGTCAGTGTACATACGTAGATAGAGATAGAAGATTTTATATCTGTCTTGCTTACTCTTACTACTCTTGTAATAAGTGTATCCCTCTCTGATTATTATTGTTATTTTAGCAGCTGTTCTATGGGATCCTTGTTCTTAGGTCAGGATAATCAGAATACTGTCAGATAAATAGATAAATGCATAACGCCAAACTCTCTTTTTTCTCTTTTCTTTTCACGATTCGGTCAATATGATCTTTATTTCAACTGTCCACGGTTGGAGGACAGGTCACACACTTTGGCCTTACATTTCTTTGCTACACTGCCATTCGTGCCTCCGGAAAAAACCTTACCAGGCGTGCGCAGCCGCGGGAAACAGCTAGTATATAAAAATATTTGTAACGTTCCCATGTTACTGTAATATTTACTATACAGAAGCCATCAACGAAAGCTGTAGTATCGTACCCACGTACGGTCGACCGCACGTCAGTGGAAATAACCAGTATAAACTGGTCCCTCATAGTATTGAAACTCCCTAATAGGCTAGGCCAGCTCAAGGTTGAAGTGTTTCCACTGACGTGCGGCCGACTGTCCCTGGCAGCTCGGGGCGTTCGCCCGCGCGTAGGCAGTAGTACGCGGTTGCTAGGCGACGGCGGGACGCTACACGTGCCGCACCCCGCCGCCCCCCCGCACCCCTCCCGGGGCACCCCACCCCGCGCATCCCACATTTACTCGGCTCTTAATAAAGTAACAAAATTTCAAAGACATTTTCAGGTAAACTCCATATAAATATGTTCATATCAATAAAATAAACTCAATAAATCCATTTATTGGCAAAAAATTACACGTATCTTGTCAAGTGTTAGGTATATTAGAACTGAAACAAAGGTTGTCTGGAAGAAATCGCTCATAATACCGATAAGACCGCCTACATGTACATTACTGTATCTGTTTATTTTTGTCTGAAATTTTTTAAATGTGCAAAAAAGTATTTTGAATTGAATTGAAACATTGTCAATTTATAATTAGAAACTAGAGAAAAAAAATACTACCACCAATAATGGAATTTGTTAGTTTACACTAGATAATAATCCGACGGAGTTGTCATTAGTTAGTAAAAACAGTTAAATCACTTCATACAAATTCACCAAAAAAATTACAATTGCACATAAAAAACTACTGCAATTGACATATTGCGACTAAACAAAACGCACACGACCGCAGCGTGCGACGCGCGCTACACAACTGATCACAAAACAATGCTTGGAGTAAATTTATGCACGTTTTGTGGAGACTGACAGCGGGCACAGGTAATAAATAGTACATTGTTAACCTAGGTGTGAAAGTAACTTATTTAAGTCCCGAGACGCCAATAGTTCGAGGGACCTCTAAATAAGTCTTGAACCCGAGGGAAACACTGTGCTTTTCATTAAGAATACACTGAAAGTAAAAACAAAAACATAAAATGAGTGTTAATACAAATCTCTACTATACGGAAGTATAAACAAAACTACAACTCGAAAAACAAATGAAGATCGGATTGCCGCTTTCCCGTCTACTTTGTTTTTTTTTCTGTGGCCGGCCAGCTATTCTGCCATTATTTTTCATTTCCATCATTGAAAAAATGGTAAATATTTTGCCCAAATCTATGTTATTTTAAAGAAATAGTTGACAGTAATAATTATAATAAAGTCATTTAAAAATTTATATTCTTTAATTATTACTTAACTTTATGTTATTTCAATTTTACATCGCGCTGTAATTGAGTGGCTGTATAGACAGTTGGATCATGGTCCAATAGAAATGTCTAAGTAGTACTAGTTTTTTTTTATATAATTTGACAGCTGTCAGTTGAAAGCGATTCTCCCTAGGGCTGAGATGTATTACTTTCAACCCGCTACTCAGGCAACTTCAGACCTACTTTCAGAGTATGAGTAATGAAAAGTAATTCATGGCTCAGCGCGTAGCCGCCCGCCACATCACTGCAATGGGTCCCTCTACCTCCGTAAGTCGAGGGTGGGGGGAGGTATAGGGGGTACTTACTACTTACACGTGTATCATTGTGGTCATAATACTTACTTGTTATTTATTTATTGTACGTACTAAAATACAAAGAGACGATACAAAATGTTGAGCTTTTTTTTTCACTGATACAGCTTCAGACAATATACAACATTATTAAAACAATAAAATAAAGTTTTACCTGTAAAAGGGATCGTCTAGTACAATTTCTATAAGTCCAAAAAACTAAATGTCAATATATCAGATTATACAATAAAATACCAGAATGTCAATAGTAAATTAAAATATATTAATAAAGTCATGATACAATCGCGTACCTATCATAAGTAAATTTCATATTTATGTATTCGTCAACAGAATAAAATTCATAGCTTTTATTATTATTAATTTTGAATTGTAAGGCGCTTTGGAATCTATCTATCTGTAATGCCTTATATTTGTGTTTGAAAAAAAATAAAAAAAGCTTTCATAGCTTATTCATCAGAAATATGTAGTTTACAAAGTTTCGGCCGACTTCAAAAAGGAGTATACAATTCGACTGTTTTTCGTGTGTCTGTTAGTATGGGATGTAGGTGAACGGATTTGAATGATTCTATTTTATTTATTGAATATATAGGTTATATTTCGAGTGTGGTGGTCCCATTTCGATTGGGGAAAATTATTTCACCTCTAATGGTGGATAAAATTGAAAATTTTGTCCAAGACTCATAAATTTTTAGGTTATATTTTTTTTTTTTTATGTATGATTATTTTTTCGCTTGCTTTGTAGTTTGTAAACTGACTTTTCTGCTTTTAAATTATCTATGGGGAAGTGAACTCAACAATGTCATGAGACGAGCCCATTCCGATCTACGCAGTTCTGTCTATGAATAAATCATGAGACGCCCACCCAAGCTTTTATTGTAAAAACATTGAGTTTCCCCTAATATTCCACGGTGCTTGAAACTTAGGGGTAACTGCTGAAGCTTTAGTGATAGTAGTTTTTGATAATGGATACCACAGATCACAATCTACGCAATTATCGCGTAGCGTACAACGTTTTATTGGCTTTAATAAATAAAAAAGACGTTGACTTGTAAACGTGGTGTTGACTTTTAAATTTAATCTCATCTATTTTTTTTATCATCCGGTCAACATGTTAATGAATACAGTCATAAGCCTGCCAAAGTCCAGTGCTGGTCATAGAGCTTCCCGCATGCGGGAGCAACGGCCGTCGGATCTGCGACCGGCCCGCTGCCACTTCAGCTCAGGGCTATAATCGATTTTAAGCCAAGTACCAGGTTATCATAACAATGCCGGTGGTCTCACCCTGGCACGCGCCGGCACGGGGGGGGCGCGTACTATCTGGGTCCCCCCACCCTCCAGCACACCCCCCTATCGATTTATAGTAACAACGTAGTACGCCGTTTATAAATAATATGCTGCATGGCATTTTGTTTGTGCCGTTTGAGTATCATTTTATATATGAAAAGTGAAAAAAAAAAGTTAAAACTTAAAAAAAAAAATCAAATCAAATCAACAGCCTTTTAATGTCCAAACTGCTGGGGCTCAGGCCTACCCTCTCAACGAGGGCGTTCGGGCTATAGTCCACCACGCTAGCCCAGTGCGGGTTGGTGGACTTCACATGCACCTAAGAATATCTTCGGCGCATACAGGTTTCCTCACGATGTTTTCCTTCACCGTTTGAGAGCAGTCAGTACATGTACTTAAGTTTCGAGAAAAAAACCCATCTGTACATGGCCCAGCCGGGGATCGAATTTCGGACCTTTTGATACGATAGGCCGCTTCTTATCCCCAACGCCACTGACGCTCTGCTATAACTTGTCAATCTTGTTATATTATACTTCGAGTACGAGCTGTCGAGTGGAGACCAGACGTGGGCAAGTGTAGACGTGTGAGTCTGGGCGGCGGCTGGCAGTGACTGGATGCGGAGAACCGAAGATCGGGTTCCGTAGCGCGCCTTGGGGAGGCCTGTGTCCGGCAGTGGACTATGCAGGCAACTATTAAACAGAGTTCAGATATTAACGATCATAAGCAGCGTCCATACATTCCATTCCGCTGTCGCCATGGAGTGGTTGGCGCACTGCGCATTGTTGCACTTCAAGATGGGCAGATGCCATCTGTCCACCGCAAGCTATAAGCGTTAAGCGGTAAAGAATTAAGCTACGTTTTCGCCGCTTCTTTTGTCTAGTGCTACAGTAAAATAAGTTCACCTTTTGTATTTATTTTGTGTATTTTCGCATCTCGCGTGAAGCCGCTTTTGCATTATAAAAGTAGCTTTAAAATGTCTTCAGGTGCCTTCAGTCTTGATCAATGTTTTAATTGGTTTTACGATACTGGAAACAGTGTTCTTTTAGCCACGAAACTGGGCACAACTATAGTCGGCGATTTTCATTAAGGTTCACATTCTCGCTAGAGCGATAGTGACTCTAATGAAGATTTACACCGGAAATTTTCGATAGAAACTAAAATGAAATTCACGCATAAAGTCCCTCACTTTACAGAATAAAAATAAATTAGTCTGGTTCTAGTTTCTATGGTAGTGATTATATCAAGTTTAAATATTATTCGAGCGTGTATGCACTTGATTGCACCCGCAAAAGTGAACATAATTATGAAAGAGTGTTCACTCTATTATTATTTGGCCTAGCGTCGCGTTAGACAGTAACATGGCCTTTCCGTGCAGCTGTGTGATTCTGTAAAGTACGAATTAATACTCGACCATCACATCGCAAGTCACTCACTTCACTTCGCATCCGATCATGAAAGACCTCGACGTCGCATTGTGTAAACAAATACAAGCTACACAATAAACACCTCACTTGCGAAGTAAAGTGAGTATTGAACTGTGAATCATTGAGTTAGAGACCGATCTCACTGCGGATTCAGGATCGAGTTGCACAAATACGCTTACAGAATAGCAGGGCAGTGCACAAACGCCTCTTTTAAAACATTGTTTTCCCGCCTGTGGCTTCTCACGTGGACCTCACCGTTTGCTGCGAGTTGCGGATTCGTTTAATTGTTCCGTGAAGAGTGAAAGTGCTGTGTGTTATCTGCGGATCCATTGTCGGATTAGTTTTGTTTCTCGTCAGTCGAGCGCGAGCGTGTGCGCAAGTTGTTTTACTAAGCGTATCCCAGACACACGCGGCCGGCGGTGGCGGTGGCGGTGGCGGTGGCGGCCTGTTGTATTCCCTGTATGTGAGACTTCAAACACGCGCGGATATAGTTTTCATATTGAGGCTGCGGCCTGCAGTAGGCCGCCACCGCAAGCCGCGTGTGTCTGGAACGCGCTTCCACCGCCGTTTGTGAGCGTTCTGCGCGTATTAGGGGTTGAATTTCAAAAGTATTTTGTCTGTGGATTGTTTTTTGACGTGTATTTGATGAACATTCGGGCATTCCGGACAACTTGTGAAACGGAAACGTATACTTTTGAAAGCTTCTAGTTATATCGTTGTAAAGCTCCATCTGACACAAAAATATGTTTGACCCTCCCTCCACCCCCGCGATGACGTCATTGTCGTGCTAAAACCGTCGGTTTTTTGTATACGATTATTTTAAATTAAAACTATGATTAACCTGTAAGGACATGGTTTTCAGAAGTCATTCGTTCAGTTCATTCATTTTGAATAAATTGTCAATCAATAAACCAAAAGTGCGTGCAAAAATGAGCGTCAGTGGCGTCGGGGATAAGACGCGGCCTATCATATCGAAAGGTCCGGAGTTCGATCCCCGGCTGGACCATGTACCAATCGGTTTTTTCTCGAATCTTAAGTACATTTACCGATTGCTCTCAAACGGTGAAGGAAAACATCGTGAGTAAACCTGCATACGCTGAAGAATAAATTCTGAGGCGCATGTGAAGTCCACCAACCCGCCCTCGGCTAGTGGTGGACTATAGCTCGAACGCCCTCGTTGAGAGGGTAGGCCTGAGCCCCAGCAGTGGGGACATGTTATTAGGCTGTTGATGAAATAATAAAAACACCTACTAAATGCACCTCGGTCCTAGCCCTAGCGTAAATAACTTTTTACGCGACATTACGCGCGGCTACAAAGCTGGTACGTACGTGCGGTGCGCGTGCGCCGCCGCGCGCATAGAAATGCACATAAACGCATTATGTGCCGCGCCGTTGTAAATTTTCTCGTAGCCCCGAGGGTCATCGAACTCGTGCTAGGGTTGAAGGAACTATTACACACTAGCGACCGCCTGCGGCTTCGCTTACTTCATACATGATTTAGATTTAGATTTATTTATTTCGCTATTACATCATAAAACAGTGTACAATATTATATACAACATTATTATAGAGATATATATTATATCATACAGATATATCACATAGATTATGATCATACAGCTACTTACATTAATCATACATGTTTGTTTTAAGTGCATGGGCCATGTACTAGCTAAGTAAATAAAAAAACTGATTAATAATGAAAAAATTAAAAAATATTTAGTTTTAGTGTTTTCTTGGTTATATAATGATAAAAAAATCAAATTAAAAATACCTAATAAGGAGGCAAAACCGTGACTGTTACTTGCTTGATAGTTATGTGTGTTTTCAAAAAAGATTTCTACAAGGACACTAACTAATAAATAAATAATCAAAAACTTGTTGCCACCAAAATAACACGAGAATTATTTTCAATTTTGTGTTGTAGAAAAATAAGAAAAATGCGAAACTATTGCATGAAAATGTATTTTCCTCGCAGTAGTCGTGAAAAGCACAATGTGCAACCTAGGCGGAAAGGACAATACTCGGACTCCTTCAAATTCCCTCGAAACTTAACCTTCCATCAACTCTACTGACATTTTTTAATTTAATTTTTTGGATGTAATTTTATTTGTATGTATTATGTAAATATAATATTTGATACTGTTTAAAAAATAAAATGGCTATAGGTTCGCTATCAGCCGGTATTTCATAGTAAAAGTTCAGTGTACGAACTCTATCAAAGGAAAATATAGATGGAAAACCAGTTAACCGACTTTCCTTCTATAAACCGGACACATAAAATCTTGTTTAGACCAGCTTCATCCTGCAGAACTTCCGGTCAAACGCCCTGTGAAGTCAACGGACGGAAAATCGGCGACAAATCACCGGAAAAATCCACCGAAAAATCCACCGCAACAAATAATGACTTAATATTTAAATTGTGTTGACGCATAAAAATCGCTTTAACGTTCGATCGATTTCCTGATGGATTTACTTTCGCACTGCACCCGCCCGGCTTTTCACGGCTTTCCTCCGAAAACTATAGCTATCCCGCTTCCGTGTATAGCGTTCGCTCGCTCGTATACGCAGGTCGACGACCGGGGCAACGAGCGCGCGAAAGTACTTTCACTGCGCCGGCGCAGGAGTCTGTTAGCTCCGTTTGTTGCTACGCGCGGGTTTGCGTTGGGTTTGTAGAGGTGTTTGTATGGGAAATTGGATTTAACGCGAGCGGTTGAGAGAAATGGCCTTTAAGGGAATGCATGGTTGGCGAGCGAATCCGCGAGTTTAGTTCACGTAATTCATCTAGGAATGCGACTTGACTATTCTAACGTATGTGCATTTCATTCTATTGTATTGTATAAGTTTTGTGGGTAGGTAGGGCGTCCCAATATCTTTGTTTATTAGTTTCTACCATAAATAGGATTAGGCTAAATAGGTCCACGCCTTAGGCGGTCCTTACACTTAAAACTAATAATAATTAATTTAGAATTTAGGAAAACATTAATTGATTAAACTTTTTAAACATTTTAATACTATATTATTAATAAAAAATGAATTGTAATTTTTGATGAATCAAATAAAGCTATTTTATTTACCATAAATAGGTAAGTATTTACCATAAACAGATTAAGTTTGCTACCGGTTATTAAATACAATTTGGTTAAATACATTTTTGTGTCACTCCCATGACCTAACTGGACATTGGCAAAATTCTTTATAGAGAGGCCACTCTTATCAAAAAGTTGAGGTTGAAAATAGATGTAAAAATTTTCAATAGTTGAACCCCCTCCCCCTTGGTGAGATGTGGATCTTGGTGACATTTTCACCATCTCCGCCCAATCAGATTTACATCAAATTCATAGTCCAGGATCTTTGTAAATAAACAACTATGTATATTCATCTTGATACTAGAGTTGCTCCGATGTCCACTTGGACGAGAACTAATTAGGTACCATTAAATGGACTTATAGATCGTAAAATTAACGAAATAGTTATTTTATGATTCCATAGATCACAGTTTTACATAAATGTTTAATGGACTGGGAACTTTCCTTTTTTTCGTTAAATTGTGCAACGATTCACATAATTCACGTGAATTTAGAATTAATTAGTTCATAATTAAAATAGAACTCCCCGTCATCATCATCATCATATCAGCCTGTAGACGTCCACTGCTGGACAAAGGCCTCCCCCAAGGATCTCCACGACGACCGGTCCTGCGCTAACCTCATCCAGCCGGGTCCCGCGACCTTCACCAGATCGTCGGTCCACCTTGTGGGAGGCCTGCCTACACTGCGTCTTCCGATACGTGGTCGCCACTCGAGAACCTTTCTGCCCCAACGGCCGTCAGTTCTACGAGCGATGTGCCCAGCCCACTGCCACTTCAGCTTCGCAATTCTTTGAGCTATGTCGGTGACCTTGGTTCTCCTGCGGATCTCCTCATTTCTGATTCGATCTCCCCATTTTAGAACTCCCCATTTAAACTAAACTTGTCTGCAATGAATTCGGGTCAGGAGTTCACCTTTGCCATACAAAATGCATGGTGAAAACGGCTTGCCTGATCAGGGGGTCGATCGCGCTAATTCTGAACAATATTACCTTGGATTTGGTAATATCGTTCGGTTTTAGCGCGATTGGCAACCCTTAACATTCATAACCTACCCTCTCGAGGGCGTTAAGGCGTCCATGCAGGTTGGTTGCAAAATTAATTTAAATTTTAGTATTTATACTTCAAACAAAAATGAATGGTGCCTATAGTATGAATGGTACTGTAAATCTAGATGTTAGACTTTCCCGTGCAACAATGGGTGGCGGGCGCTGCGCGTGCGCCTCGTGACGGAGGCTAGCTTTCACCCGCGGCGCTTCCTACCGATTGGTATACAACACGACATCGCGTTTATATACCATTTGTATGAGTTTTTATATAAAAATAATTACTTTAGTGTTCGGTATTCCTTCGAATATCGTATTATACAGCCAGGCTCTTGCTGGACAACCTAGACAACCTTATCGATAAGGTTGTCTAGGTTGTCCTAGGTTGTATTTAGTATTTACTAGCGACGACCCGCGTGTCCCTCGCAACCTGGCCTGAGTCTAGTGGTACCGAGTACGTAAAGCTCAGGCCTACCCTCTCAACGAGGGCGCAGGGCTATAGTCCACCACGCTAGCCCAGTGCGGGTTGGTGGACTTCACATGCGCCTAAGAATTTCTTCGTCGGCGTATGCAGGTTTCCTCACGATGTTTTCCTTCACCGTTTGAGAGCAGTCAGTGAATGTACTTGAGTTTCGAGAAAAAACCCATTGGTACATGGCCCGGCCGGGGATCGAACTCCGGACCTTTTGATATGATAGGCCGCGTCTTATCCCCGTCTTTCGAAATTAGTCGAAATGAGATAGCACTATTATGTATTTACGTAGTCGCTAACGAGTTTTACTTTGTCAATTCATCGCAGGCGTACTGAGAACCAACCAAGCCATCCCTCTCCGCCCCCTTTCGTAACCGACTCGAAAGCAGAATTATTTTCTTCATACGAAACCAGGTTGAATAAAAAGAAAAATAAGTCTGTTTTCGAAACTGGTTTCGAATGTGTTTTTTTTTACATGGAGGGTTTTTTTGGTGTGGAGATATACAGAGTGTTTTTTTAACCGGGACACTTAGGGTAAAACCGAAACCATAGGAGATACAGGGAAACTGTCTTAGGAACCATTTGGTCTTTTTTTGTGAAAACAATTTTCGCTTAGAAAATTTTTAGGTCAAGCGTGTTGTCCATAAAAATTAGACTAAGGCAGGATATAGGGTAGTTTTTACCGCAACAAACTGTCCAGCGGACACAAAAACTTATTGCACACGGGCGAAACCTGGGGAAACAGCAAGTTACCTGTGGTAGAGCACCTGCCTTGAAGGCAGCGGTTGCCATAACAAAGAAATGCGGAAAGACAAATGCTGAAGCCAAAGAAGTAAGTTTGAATGCCGACATTCATTTTCCATATCTTTCTCAAAAACAAAGCAAATATTAAACAAGCGGCCCGTAACTTCTTTCGACGCAGTCTCGTGATACAAATCCAGGTGTGGTCAACCCTTTTTTATCGACTTCCAAAAAGGAGGGGGTACCATGTTCGGCTGTATGTATGTTTTTTTTTATTTTATAAGATAGTGCTTGTGTTATGACAGTGTCAAAGACCACAATGCAAAAGTAGGATTTATTGTCCACACAAATTAATATAACAGTTATAGGCACTAAAATTTTATTCAGACGTCAATTTCTGAACTCTTACCTGGCGGATAAACTAAGGGTTTGACCAAGGAATCACATATACGTTAGTGTATTACAAAATGTATGGTCTATGTAGTTAATAAATATTTATTTTCAATTCAATTCAATACTCTTTATTGCACAAAAAATAAAACAGAACACAATAATTACTGTAGACTAAGGAAGTACATCTAGGCGGTTTCTTCCAGACAACCTTTTGGTTACAGCAGTTCAATACAAGAAAAAGGTAGGCTGTGCAGTTACATGAATTTTTTTTTGTGCATTAGTTTGTCTTTATCGGGCCTCTTTGTTGCGTCGCATCTCATCGAGACTATACTAATAATCATGTAAGTATAGTTTGCATGAGTAAAGCCTAGCGGGCCGCTGGTTGGCCGCCGCTGCTCAAAGTATTTTGTAGGCTTTACAGTATTGTGCGCGAAAAGGTTTTTCCCCGAAACTGGCCGACATCACGTGACCACGTTATTGTTCGTGCAGCCTTCGTAGGAGAATAGGCGAGGAGGAAAACAGGACTAATTTTTCCCGGGTATGACAATGTCGCTGTATGTACATCAAACTGCTATACCCTATGCCTTTTAATTTTATTAATTTCTATTTATTTATATGGAATTAATTAATTTTTTTATCTTATATGTTTTAAATTTGAATTTTTAGATTATCGTTTACCAATATTGATATTCAATTACCAATGAGTTTCTCGAAAACTTAAGTACGGTTTGTTATAATACCACAGGTTTTTCGGTGAAGGAAAACATCGTGAGGAAACCTGCATACGCCAAAGACTGGTATTTACTATTCTAAGGCGCATGTGAAGTCCACCAAAAACGGATTGTGGCACCGTTTGGCGGACAGGGGTTTGGCACAACAGATCCCATAGGGTCGAAGTGTCGCCAGGTATTCCTGGCCCCCTAAGAAGATAAGATAAGATCGTTTACTAACGTAATTTTAAAGGTTTTATGTACTAACAATATACTATGGAAATGGTCTGAAATAAAATATATTTGAATTTATGCCGATAAAGGAGTTTTAGTCAACAAAAACAACATCGATTGATTAGCCCGCTTTTATATCCAATTTGCAGAGCGCTAGCTAACCTAGCGCACTAATTTCGTATAGTAAAGACAGTTAGCCAGCTAGCGCTCCAATTTAGTGGGATCGTACGGGCTCTACCACGCTAGATCATTTAGTGCACTAGCTAGCGCACTAATTTCGTATAGTAAAGACAGTTAGCCAGCTAGCGCTCCAATTTAGTGGGATCGTACGGGCTCTACCACGCTAGATCATTTAGTACACTAGCTAGCGCACTAATTTCGTATAGTAAAGACAGTTAACCAGCTAGCGCTCCAATTTAGTGGGATCGTACGGGCTCTACCACGCTAGATCATTTAGTGCACTAGCTAGCGCACTAGATCGCATCGTGTAACTATCTAGCGAGCTCACTCTTCGACTCTCTAGACTATATTTAACTCTATGTGTCAGCTAGTTATTCCGACGGGTAATATGTCATATTATCCTGACATTGTCATACATTGCTTTGACCTCGTATAAATGACAGTTTTTGGAGTGATAGTGTCAGGGACAAAGGTCACAAGATTCAATTCAATTCAATTTTTCAATTCAATTCATTTATTTTAAATTTACAAAATACATGTCTACAGGTAGAGTCCCAAGGCGACAATGCATAAAACAATGGCTTAATTCTAGATTATTAGACTTAAAATGTAATAACAATTAATATAAATGTCAAACCAGTACCTATGTCAATTCCAGTGTATAAAAATAAACAACAAATAATCCTCTTTATAAAAATTAATGAAGCATTAAAATTAATAATAAGTTAACAATTGATTTAGTGAGTATAAAAATAAAAGTCAAATTATAAATACAATAACAGATAAAGATAAAATAAAGATTTTAAAAAAATGGTCAGGGTGTCTGACTGACGCGATATACGTCCGAGGCGCCCTGAACCTGGTTATAAACGTGGGGAGTAATAAAAAATAAATTCAATAGTATGCGCCTTTTATTTATTTTTTGCGATTTTTAATTATAACAAAAATCTGCATGACATTTTCAAGTTGTCGTTGGGCGAATATAAATTAAATTGTTTTAGTTTGATTTGATTTTAGATTTTAATTCGATTTAATTTATTTTATTATTTTATTGAGATGAAAATGTTTTAAATTACTGTATATACTGACATAGTTTTTAAGATTTTGTGTATTACTAACAAAAATATGGACAATGTCTGAATTAAAAAAAAAACTATTCTACATTCTATAAAAATAAAGTGAAATAATAGTACATTTTAGACTTTCGCGCTTTGTATTCATAATTATATAATTATTTACGGGTCTTACACACGAATAAGTTTTTTTACCTTGCCCGACGTTTCGACCAGGTTACACTGGCCGTGGTCACGAGCTGAACGTCGGGCAAGGTAAATAAAACTTATTCGTGTGTAAGACCCGTAAATAATTATATAAAAGTGAAATAATGTACCTAGTCTTTGATGTACCTAGTCAGTCTAATATGTATTGTATGTACCTTAACCTTCCGTGTGCAAAGTCCCTTTCGTAGAATGTCTGTCTGTAATGTTATTTCCAATTTTTTGATTTTCGTTGATTAATGGACCTCAATGAATTTTCTTCCCACCGTGGACTCTCAAAGCCACGACTGCTTACTTGCTGTAGTCCACCACGCTAGCCCAGTGCGGGTTGGTGGACTTCACACGCGCCAAAGAATTCCCTCTTCGGCGTATGCAGGTTTCCTCACGATGTTTTCCTTCACCGTTTGAGAGCAGTCAGTAAATCTTATTGTTTTATAATTTCCAATTATTTATGTTACATAATAGTCACTGCAGGTATTTCGTAACTCTCAGAACAACAATGTTTATTTTTCATGGCGGTTGTGTAAACAAAACTTTTCTTTCGAAGTTTCATAGAAATTAATTTGATAACAACAAAAGTTTTAAATGACTGGTCATTTGTTATGTCACTGTAAGTCGGGTTGCGTAAAAGCCGAATTGCAATGTGCCTAGGTCAATCTTAAGTGCGACTTCACATTAGGTCGCGGGTGGTGCGGCTGTCGCGCGACAGCAGCGCGTCTGTCGCGCTGCTACTTCCATACAAAAAAAGCCGCGCGACACGTGATTTTTCATAGCGGACGGCAGCGCGGCAGCCGCGTGCGATCAGTCGGCTTCGAGCCAGTGTTGCAATTGCACGTTCGAACATAAATTTCACAATGAGCGAATTTGACACAGAAACACACTGAAATTTGGGCACTAATTCGGTGGTTGGTTATGATCATTCTGTCTAAAACGCAATTGGTCTAAACGCAAAATGCCTAAAATTAATACTTAGGCATTCTACAATTTAGACATTGATTTTAGGCATTTTGCGTTTTAGTCCAAATTGCTTTTTAGACGTTTTGCAACTTAGGCAATTTGAGTTTTAGGCCAATTAAGACTTAGGCATTCTACAATTTAGACATTGATTTTAGGCATTTTGCGTTTTAGTCCAAATTGCTTTTTAGACGTTTTGCAACTTAGGCAATTTGAGTTTTAGGCCAATTAAGACTTAGGCATTCTGCAATTTAGACATTGATTTTAGTCATTTTGCGTTTTAGACCAATTGCTTTTTAGACGGAATGATCATAACCGGCCGAAGGAGAACCAACAAAAGCAGGAGTAACAATGATGTTTCCTCGTTGGAGTCCAACTGGCCACCCTAATGTAAGCAAGTCGCGCGGCTGTATTTGTAATGAGAAGGCATCCGCTGCTGCCGAGCGGCTGTCGCGCGACAGCCGCACCACCCGCGACCTAATGTGAAGGCGCACTAATAATGTTAGATGCGCGTATACAGGTGAATGAAATCATTGACGGAGGCACAGAGTATATTATTGCTGGATGGAAAGTCAAAGTACCCTGAATATTGAAGATAGCAAATTCCGTGACCCCCAGAATGTTTCAGACAGCAATCCATAGGTTTCTGGATGGATGAAAGAAGCCGCTTATATACCACCAGGCTATCTGTCAATTTCCCGGTTCAAACTATAACAAAGCAGACTTCAGACTGTAACAGCTTAGGAATTTTAATAAATACCTAACTGTACGCAACGCTGCGGCATCAGCATTAATTCAAACAACACAATAACATTCAACTGAAGCCTTATTCGAGCAATTTTACTTGTTTTCTGTGACCCCAATCTCATTTTTTCTGCCAAATATGCTCATTTAGACTCTACCCTACATAAGGCTTCTGTCGTATCAACCCAATAGTTTTGCCAAAGTATCTGCCTACTAATAATTATTATCATACCACAAACAGGACATCGGGAAACTTGCGTGTCCACCAATACGATGCCCCAATCCGTTTTTTGTGGACTTCACATACGCCTTAGAATAGAAATTCTAACCTTTGGCGGATCAAAGTTTCCTCGCGATGTTTTCCTTCACTGAAAAGCCTATGGTATTATAGTAAACCGTACTTCAGTTCGCAGTTTTGCAGTTGTCGTCCAGTATCGTTGGCTGGCAGACGTATTTTTTACTTGCTTCGTATTATATTCATATCCAGTTCTCAACTACCACTCACTAGTCACCATAGTGATGGGAAATTTCACTATCGACGTGTCGATATCCGGAAAATATGGATAAGTTTCTTCAAAAATCCGCTTCATCTGAAAGTCTTGCTAGTAATAGTGGGAAGAGGCAAGCTGAGGAATCTCTTGAGTGGCAAATACCAAAAAAACCATTCAAATTCGTAAGGTCGGGCCTTACACAGCAACAGATTGTTACGGGAAACCGTTTTAGTGGACTCGCTGCTGATGAAACCGGCAAAACTCTGCAGTTTGGTGTCCCACGGTATGACGCTGCAAAAACCAGCAAGACAAGTAAAGTCCCGCCGATATTCATTGATATCAAGCCAGATTGGACACATACAACCATAAAGGATATCATTTCCAAGTACACTCAAGCCTTCCACATGAAATATCAAGGAAATAACAAAGTCGCCATAAACTGTGATAAGAGTGAAGGGCACCAATTGCTGCAAGAAGGTCTTCGATCTGAAAACATTTTCTTCCACACGTTTAGCAGAAAGGACGAGAAACCATACAAAGTCGTGATTCGTGGACTCCCACTATCAGCTGAAGATGGCATCAAAGATGAACTTGCTATACTTGGTTTTAAGGACGTTGTAGTGACAAAATTAAAGCCAGCTAAAGACAAACAAGGCAGTGCTACTAGTGAACAACTGTACTGCCCATCATATCTGATACTTTTGCCGGCTGGTGCTGATATAATCAAGTTCCGTCAAATAAAATATTTATGTCACTGTGTAGTCCAGATTCAAAAATTTGAACCGAACACCACAATGGGTACACAATGCTATCGCTGTCAACGCTTTGGACATGCATCGCGGAACTGCAACCTCCCGGCGCGGTGTGTTAAATGCACAGACGCCCATGCGACAAAAGATTGTCCCAAAAAGGATCGTACAGCTACCGCCAAATGTTGCAATTGTAATGAAAACCATACTGCAAACTACAGAAAATGTACGGAACGACTTAAATATCTTGAACAAAACAAGTTTAGAAATACCACTAAAAGGGAACAGGTCGCAGTGCCTAAGAAACCTGTTAATCTTACCTCCCATGTTGATGGACGTTCCTGGGCGAAAGTGGCTCAACCTGATGAAAGCTCCGTTCCAAAGCAGCAACAGGACTTACCACGCACTCTGCAGGCTCCATTAAGTCGTGACACGAGCACCATCCACACTTCTCAGGATGCGGCAACTACTGAGATGTTAAAAATTTTATCGGTTATAAAATCCCTTAAAGATAAATATTTATCATGTACGTCTATGATAGACAAAGTCATGTTGATTTTAACACATTTAGGTCAATATGTGTAAGTCTGAACTTCGTATTATATCCTGGAACGCTGACGGCGTGCAAGGCAGGCGGTGCGAGCTCCTGGATCTGTCGGTGAGTGAGCTTGACGTTGATGTGATTGCAATTTGTGAAACCAAATTAACGAAAAATATTAATTTTGACTTACCTGGTTATCATTGTTACCGCATGGACAAGCATTCGAGTGGTAGAGGCCAAGGTGTTGCCATATTAGTTAAGTCTAACATTGTGCATTCCCGTATTATCGTCCCACATACACAGCACCTGGAGACAGTGGGTATTGAGATGATGGTTTCTAACCGTAAATATGTTCTTCTTTCTGTCTATCAGTCACCAAATCTTCCACTAATAGAAAACGATATTGATATTCTCCTCAAGCTTGGTGGCCACGTCTTGATCATGGGTGATATTAATGCTAGACATCCACATTGGTACGGTACAGAGAGCAATGCCCGTGGTAACATCCTGTACAATCATATGATAAAAAATGAGTATGTCATCCATGCTCCCCTCACCCCTACTTTAATTCATTATCGCCACGATCTAACTCCAACTCTTCCTGACCTTGTGCTGTCACTCAATATTCACAATCTAAATAACATACAAACAATCCCTGCATTATCATCTAACCATTTACCAATTTTCTTCACTCTGGATGACCTGAAGCCAAATCTAAAAAATATCAAAATATTTAACTACAACGCTGCTGACTGGAATAGCTATAGAAACTCTCTTAATGATAAAATTCATCTCTCTTCACAGTTTTACGCAAATAAAAGAGAAATAGACTCCGCTGTTACACTTCTCCAGCAAAGTATCCTACAGTGCAGAGATTGTTTTGTCCCTGTTTTTTCATCAAATAAAACTCCATGTGCCCTACCTCGCAAGATTAAGCGTCTCATACGGCATAAAAATAAACTACGGCGTTGCCAACAGCATGTGACTGATGTTAATACTAGGTTGAGTCTCCGGTCGCAAATCAATTCCTTACAAAATAACATTCATTTGCACTTGAAAGATCATAATGATAAAGTTTGGTCTGCAAAGCTTGCCAAAGTTGACAAACCTAACTCTGATCTCTGGCGTCTCGTCAAGACTATGAAATCCCAATCTTCAGCCGAACCAATTGCATCATTGAAGCGCTCCGATGGTTCATACACATCTACTGTAGCTCAGCAGTGCGAAGAATTAGCTACCGCATTTCATCAAAATCTGTGCTTAACACTAAACTGGACTAACGATGGCATTAAACAGTCAGTTTCGAAGTCAATTAGCAAACTTGAACAGTCATCGATTGAAAACCTGTCAATGAGTCGACCAGTTCGTCCTGCAGAAATATGCAAATACATCCGTAAACTAAAAACTCGTAAGGCTCCAGGAAATGATGGTATTGACAATGTACTATTAAAAAACCTACCTCACAAAGCACTGATTCTAATCACCAAAATTTTTAATGCCTGTCTGAGTATTGGATACTTTCCTGATATTTGGAAGAATGCAAAAGTTATCGCAATTAAGAAACCAGGAAAAGACGTATCTATTGCGACGAACTATCGCCCCATTAGCTTGTTACCCTGTCTAGGAAAACTTTTTGAAAAAACTATATACACACGCCTCGTAAACGCGACAGAAGATAGTATAATAAACGAACAATTTGGTTTTCGCTGTGGACACTCAACTGCACACCAACTTGCTCGTGTAGCTGAAGTTGCAGCTCACAATATTAATCTAGGGAACTCGACAGGTATGCTGTTGCTTGACCTTGAAAAGGCGTTTGATACAGTGTGGCACCACGGCCTACTTCATAAAATGATGACCAGTAACATACCTTTACCCCTAGTCAGGCTCACTTATTCGTACCTATCTAACCGTACCTTCAAAGTGCACATAGATGATGATGTCTCTACACCACGTGATGTACCGGCTGGTGTTCCGCAGGGGTCACTTCTAGGACCATATTTATTTCTCTTATATTTGAATGACATCCCCATTCAACCCCATACAACCCTGGCTTGCTTTGCGGACGATACTGCGTCTCTTACAACCGATCCAGATATGGACATTGTAATCAGTAGATTACAGTTATCCATTGACCTCCTACAGGACTTCTTTATCAAATGGAAGTTAAAATTAAATGAAACTAAGACCGAGGCAATCATTTTTACAAAGAAACGCAAATTACCTTCCAGGTTTCTCAAAATCAAAGGCCACATAATTCCTTGGAGTGCCTCAGTTAAATATTTGGGTGTTCTTTTGGACAAGAAACTAAACTGGACCACGCACGTTTCCTCTGTTTGCCAAAAAGGGCTGAAAGCCCTTAATGCACTTAAACCTATACTTAATCGCAAGGCACAACTTAGTAAACACACTAAATTATCCATATATTTGACCCTTGTACGACCAATACTTACATATGCTTGTCCTGTTTGGAGCAGTACGTGTAATTATAATTACGATAAACTTCAAGTTATCCAAAATAAAGCGATTAAAACTTCTTATAATACACCATTTCGAACAAATTTACTCGCCCTTCATCGTAAAATCAAGTTACCACGCCTTAAACAATTCATAATGAAACAAACAAAACGTTTTTATCTAATGAAAAATCCATCACACAAAAATAAATTGATATCGTCATTATGTAAAAGTCGACTCCAAAACCTACCTTATATCGATAAGTATCACACTTACCGGTTGCCACATCACTACGTGCTCGACTCCACCTGACGACGCACAGCTGACGTCACTGTCCCCGGCCGTCGCCGGCCGCCCGCCGACCGGTTTGGGACTCGCACTTGCCTACATTGTATCGCTTGCGCTGTATGCATTCTATCTTTTTACAAGATACCCTCGCATGCAACGCACTAGTTATGTACTAGTATCTTTATTTTGTTATTGTTATTTTATAAATAAATAAAAATGCTAAAAATGTTAACAGCTATTCAAAGCTGACATAATAAATAGATTTCCTGCAGCATTTAACATGCAATTTATATGTACTTAGTATTTTAATCCTAAATAATTAGCCTGTTCCCAAAGTTTTAAAAGGCGCTGTAGCCTGTAAACTGTAATTACCTTATGTTATTTACAATTAGGACTATAAATGTACACTATTTGTAAGTTATATTATAATTATTTTACAAATAAAGCTATTTAAAAACAAACAAACAAACAACTTCAGTTCGCGTCAGTGGCGTCGGGGATAAGACGCGGCCTATCATATCGAAAGGTCCGGAGTTCGATCCCCGGCTGGGCCATGTACCAATGGGTTTTTCTCGAAACTTAAATACATTTACTGACTGCTCCCAAACGGTGAAGGAAAACATCGTGAGGAAACCTGCATACGCCGAAGAAGAAATTCTTAGGCGCATGTGAAGTCCACCAACGCGCACTGGGCTAGCGTGGTGGACTATAGCCCGAACGCCCTCGTTGAGAGGGTAGGCCTGAGCCCCAGCAGTGGGCACATGTTAATAGGCTGTTGATGATGATGTACTTAAGTTCCGAAAAACTTGGTCCGGGCCAGGATTCGAACCTCATGATACCACGGCTTTACTTAGCGTTGGTATCTGTATCTACATGTTGTTTTGGCGCCACCATGAGGTAAGCATGAAAGAATCCTCACTAAAATACACCATAACGACTCGCCGACACGCGGCAGGCTCTGGTCCGTCCGGGCGGCGCGGCGTCTATTCCCGGCAAATAGGTCAAGCGGGCCCAAGTTAGATGCAAGAACGAATACAAAAAGAGTGAAGCGAGCGGCGCGGGCGCATCGCACCCGGTTAACTGCGGATTTAACCAGAGTTTGGGATCAAATAAGACCTATAATTGGCTCTCCGGTGAAGCAGTGACGGCCAAAGAAAGGCCAATAGCAATGTCAATTCTAAAAAAAAAAAGATAATGTTGTTATTATAGCTGTTGGTCTTCTGAAAAAAAAACAATGTCCTCGCTGTTGGGGCTCAGGCCTACCCTCCCAACGAGGATACCACCACCCTAGCCCGGTCCGGGCTGGTGGACTTCACATGCACGTAAGATTTTCTTCATCTTATATGTCGAGAAAAACCTGTTCGAGGAGGTTGGGGTCTCTTCATCATCAACAGCCTATTAATGTCCCCACTGCTGGGGCTCAGGCCTACCCTCTCAACGAGGGTGTTCAGGCTATAGTCCACCACGCTAGCCCAATGCGGGTTGGTAGACTTCACACGTGCGCCTAAGAATTTCTTCTTCGGCGTATGCAGGTTTCCTCACGATGTTTTCCTTCACCGTTCGAGAGCAGTCAGTAAATGTACTTAAGTTTCGAGAAAAAACCCATAGGTACATGGCCCAGCCGGGGATCGAACTCCGGACCTTTCGATATGATAGGCCGCGTCTTATCCCCTACGCCACTGACGCTCTATTACAAGTCTCTGGGGTCTCTTACAAGTTAAATAAATAAAGCATAATATAACATAGACGATTAATTAAAGATGGCTGGTAAATGAGATTGCATAATGCGGTACTTAATATATTATGGGTTTACTGGAAAAATGACCAATCTGAAAAACGTCCAATGTGAAAAACGTCCAATCTGAAAAATGTCCAATCTAAAAATAAATAAATAGCAGTTTTTAAGGTTCTGTAGTGTAAAATGTTTCAGATTGGACATTTTTCAGATTGGACATTATTATTGTAAATCATATTAAGTGGTAGATTAATAAGTGAGTAGAAATATATAAACAAAGAACAGTTTTAATTATAAATGACAGCAGCTGAAGTATTTATGGCAGTTTATTTTAAACCAAGAAAATCATATCAAAGTAAACAGCATACTCATATATTGTGGCAGCCATACCGCGCCGAGCGGCACATATAAGGCTAACTAGTCGACAAGGTGACACTTCCTGGACCTATATACCAACTTAAATTATGTATACATGTATCGCCTCCAATGTCATCCACTATTCTTTTATACGAGCACCAAGCCAACCTTGGTTGCGAACTCGGTGTGTACATGCACTATATTTAAAACAACTTAATAAATATAATAGGTAGCGTGTTGAAACTATAATCGAGATTCTGTGGTGTGATCGTGTCTTTAGAACTGGAAATTTCAAAACTTCTTTAAGGAAGGACTAAGTATTACCGGGAGTTACAATAAAATGTGATTACATGTAATAGTACATTATGACCAGAGAATTGTTAGTATACAGATCGCGCACGTTAGCATGTCTGAACTGTAAGCACGGGTCTGAACAGTCTCGAAATGTTCGGGGCGACGCTACTAGTCACAACACGTCAGTAGCGCTGATTGTTGCTCGCGCCGGTATTTATTTAGATTTGGAGTAATCATGGTGAAATGTGCAGTGCCAAGCTGTAAACACGATTCACGGAAACAAACGATCTAGAAAAAATCTATATAGAAGCGTCCATAGAACACCTGCTTACACTTGGCACAATGGGCAATGAGCGCGCTCTATAGCTAGTATACTAACTCTATGATTATGACACAAGTGAGCTAAGGTGGTCATTACATTCGAGGCGTAGCCGAGTGTGTAATGAAGCCGAGAAGTGTAATGACCATTGCTCCCGTGTGCCATACGACGTTTTTCAACACACTTTTGCGAGGGAAATAAATAATAATAATGTTTAACAATGTTTTGGACAAATTAAGCCGAAACTTGTGGACTCAACAACTGATAAAAATACACAAAAATATTATTAAATAAATACCTAAATACATTCAAACACCCAAAATCAGAAAACCAATGCTCATCACACAAATGTTGGCCCCGGGTGGGAATCGAATCCACGACCTCTGGCGTAGTAGGCAGGGTCATTACCAACTAAGTCAATAGGCCAGTCAATAAAATACTTATTTTCCTTTGATTTAGATGGTAACAGGCTATCACTGACATTTTGCGTTTGCCGTTTTTTTTAACAATCGTCGGTTAGTACATTTTAGACTTTCGCGCTTTGTATTCATAATTATATAAATAATTAATAATAATAGTATTATATAATTGTCATCGTCGTGGAATCCAGTGATCGATAAACTTAAATCTCGTGACTTATCGTCGAATACACCCGCGGATACCGTGAGTGTTGTGTGCCGGGACTTTCCAATAATACAAGATCAGCAGAGGGTAGTTTCAGAAACTACTCACAGCGATCAACAATGACAGCTCGCCTCTCCAGTCAGCTCGTGACCAGGGCCAGTGTAACCTGGTTGAAACATAGGGCAAGGTAAATAAAACTTATTCGTGTGTGAGACCCGTATATAATTATATAATTAATCGTCGGTTAGATGCATCGCGTTAACCATGGGTTAGGCGCTCACCGTGCGGCCGGCCCGCGCCGCAGCCGGCGGCGGGCGGCGGTGCATCGCCCGCGGTTGCGCAACCCGCCTGCCCTATTTATACTACCCTCTGACTAACGCGCAGACTCATCCCGGAACACTCCGGAACTAGCCGCACGGCGAAAGTTCGCGACGGGATTTTTTAAAAAATACATAGGTACATAGGTGGACGGATAATTAGAAACAGGGCAAGATTTTCATACAATCGAGGTCACTTTGAAGCCATGGTTCTCCGTTCATGATTGATCGGGGCGTGATCTGATGACAGTCATCGAGAGAGTAGATGGAGGACTTCTAGATGGCTATAGATATCCAACTGATCAGATCAGCGGTTTGGGAGCAGCATCGTCAAGATTCCTTAACTTTAAGATTTTCATACATTTTTATGCCATTTTGCAGGTTTTTTTCAACATGACGATGCTCATCTGATCAGTAGGATATCTATAGCGAACTGAAAGTCCTCCATGTACTCTCTTGATGACCGTCATCAGATCATGCCCCGATCAATCCTTCACGGAGACCCATGGCTTCGAAGTGATCTCGATTGTATGAAGATCTTGCCCTGTTTCTAATTATCCGTCCACCTATGTACATAGGTAGGTACATACCTATCTTCACGCAATCCTGACGACACACCTCTTTCGTTCGCTCAAGAGCTCTATTTTTGACTCGCTCTACAAAAATCAGTAGAATCGACCGCTCGAAGCGAGGAGAGCGATTCAAAAACAGAGCTCCAGGTCTTATCGTTTTCTTTACACGGCAGTAGAGCTCGTCCCCGGCTCCTATTACCAATCTCATTCGCTCGATACATTTGCGTCATCATTCGTTCATCACTCATTCGCTCAACACGTCCGAACCAACAAGGCATGCTTTTTTGCAAAATGCACCGCAAAAACAGACAAACAAACAATCATATCGAATGTTCTTGTCACTGACCTGTTAAGTATTATACCGTCCGTTGCACTGGATAGCGCACTAGTCCACTGCTGGGCATAGGCCTCCACCAGGGCGCGCCACTGAGCCCGATCTTCGGTGCTCTGCGTCCAGTCACTGTCGCATATCGTCGCTATATCTAGCCAAGGGGTCTCGTCTACCTCAGCGGTTATCGGTTCTCCAACAGATGTGGCCAGTCCACTGCCAGCGCAGAGTACTAGCTTTTGAGCAGGACTTCAGTAAGTCAATTTTAGTCAATGCTGAATAACCAAACAAGTAGCCCATTCCGATCTTAACAAATGATCACAACACTGTAGCCCAAATATCTGACCTGAAACCTGTATGTTTCTGAAGACGACAAAGTTCTACATGAACTGCAACCTTGGGGCTATAGGATAGAAAGCCTCGCGTGTCTGTAATTACAGACTGTATTACCTTCAAGCCGGAAAACAACAATGTTTCTATAGAAATAAGTATTATCAAACAATGTAATATCGTTATGTGCGCGAGCACTCACCGGACACTGCGGCCTGAACAAACACATGTTCAACCTCAAGCTCCGGGACACTAAAGTGTGCACACTCTGCCAGGAGGCAGAGGAAACCCTACTGCACCTTCCGTGCGAGTGTGGCCCGCTGATGTAAAAGAAACACCCATCTGGGCAACTACTCACTTCAGCCCGATGAACAAAAACAGAGCAGGTTCCAAAAGCGTAGTGAAGTTCGTAACTGACGCAAAGCTTAGCGCTGAACTATAGGTGGCGATCACAATAGATCAGTAATGGTCGCAGTGATACAAGGCTGGGCGAGCCTTGAAAGAGTCCAATCACAAATTAATCCATCTGAAAACGCACTGCCAACTCCTCAACGTAGCAGATCGAAATATATAAAAAGTGTAGTTTCATTGAAAACGCGACCTTTATTAGGGTTCTGTACACCATTTTTCGTGTAGAGCGTCAGTGGGTAGAGCGTCAGTGGCCTCGGGGATAAGACGCGACCTATGATATCGAAAGGTCCGAGGTTCGATCCCCGGTTGGGCCATGTACCAATGGGTTTTTTCTAGAAACTTAAGTACATTTACTGACTGCTCTCAAACGGTGAAGGAAAACATCGTGAGGAAACCTGCATACGCTGAAGAAGAAATTCTTAGGCGCATGTGAAGTCTGCCAACCCGCACTGGGCTAGCGTGGTGGACTATAGCCCGCACGCCCTCGTTGAGAGGGTAGGCCTGAGCCCCAGCAGTGGGGAGATTAATAGGCTGTTGATGATGATGATGACACCATTTTTCGCAATACTCCTAAGAGTCGTTTCAAAGTAAAATGGTCTACTCTTTATCAGTTGGTATAAACAACTAATAAACCTAGGTATTTTATACTCTTTGATCCAGTCCTATTTATAAACGAACAAGGTAATAAATGTGACCTCAAATGACTGGCACAATGGCGGATCATCGCGGTGAGTAATCACCAATGGCAATCAGGAGCAAGCAGCAGTAATCATAGATATTATCTGTGGCAATGATTGTTTGAAGCACGGTGAGCGTGCCTCGGTGATAAAGATTTTAGTTACCAATCTTTCATAGATCGACTTTGAGGTTGCTACTTGCGGGCATGTCAAGGATGATGACTTCATGGCATTCTGTATCACTGTTGTTTCTAACTTCTACTCTTATTGGTTGCTGCTATAAGGCTCCCAGAGGTGAAGGTGGCCGGAAACGGCTAGATTAGGGAAGGCCTATGTCCATCAGTGGACGTAAAAAGTCTATGATGATGATGATTAAGGCTCCCCCTCATCGGAACTGCCACAAGATGGACCGAACGATCTAGTCAAACGCGCGAGAACCAGATGCGTAGAGCGCAATACCTGTAATTATGGAGATCTTTGGGGAAGGCCTTTCTCCTTTCTTCCGCTTACATGGTTATAGTTTGTAATCATAATGACGAAAATATATCGAATTTAAAATGCAGGAAAGTATTGTATCGAGAGCGTCAGTGATGTAGTGGGAAAGACAGACTGTATCTGAGTAAACTGGACAAACCTGCAAACGTCGTCTGAGGAGCATGAGAAGTTCACCAACCCGCACTGGGCTAGCGAAGTGGACTATTATAGCTCGAACGCCCTCGTTGAGAAAGAATAAGCTGTTGATTCGATTTTTGGTTTTAAGCTATTGTTTAAAGATATTACAATAAATATTGGCCGAATAAATATAAGCAATCATGTTAAAGAGCGTCAGTGGCCTCGGGGATAAGACGCGGCCTATCATAACGAAAGGTCCGAAGTTCGATCCCCGGCTGGACCAATGGGTTTTATCTCGAAACTTAAGTACATATACTGACTGCTCTCAGACGGTGAAGGAAAACATCGTGAGGAAACCTGCATACGCCGAAGAAGATATTCTTAGGCGCATGTGAAGTCCACCAACCCGCACTGGGCTAGCGTGGTGGACTGTAGCCCGAACGCCCTCGTTGATAGGGTAGACCTGAGCCCCAGCAGTGGGGATATTAATAGGCTGTTGATGATGAATCGTGTATGGAGAGCATTTCAGTTTTATTATTGGCAACACTGAAAAAAAGTTAAGAAATTCAATTTTCGAATGCGCTAGCGTGAAGGAACGCGCAGACGCGGCGGCTGCGGCGGCGCGGGGTCGTCGCTCGGCCGGCGGCGGTCGCCGGGAGCGTCGCCCGCGCACCCGCCGCGAGAAAATGGGAAAACTATTGTTGCAAACAATGCGTAGGCCCATAACCTCAACATCACGCTTCCGCGTGTAAGGACCGGGGTCAACGGAGCCGACTCTCTAGGGCCGCAAGGGTTGGAGTGCGCTCTAGTTGAGAAAGTGAGAAAATAGGCATTCGATGGTACAACTTTGACAAGTGACATCCAATTCTTCTTCCTCTCGTCAAGAGATCAAGAAGAGAAGATTTTGCGAAGAACGGTGCGGCAAAAGACGTATTCCTTTAATAAAACTACATGGGCCATCCATAAATTACGGACTCTGTGATGCGTGCCTCGGCTCCGCTTCGGCCCGCATACTCACGATCGTCCGGTTATGCTGCACTTGCGGGCCGCGGCAGTAATGTACTATCTTTCTAAGTTAATTCCTAATAGTACATTTTAGACTTTCGCGCTTTGTATTCATAATGATATAATTATTTACGGGTCTTACACACGAAATAGTTTTCCACGGCCAGTGTAACCTGGTCGAAACGTCGGGCAAGGCAAATAAAAGTATTTCGTGTGTAAGACCCATAAATAATTATATAATTATTAATTCCTAATGTTTGTAACAGAGGTACAGAAGCGCACGTCTGACTGAATGTTGGCATCATACAAGTGATAGATACAAGTGTCAGCTTCTAATTGAACCGTACTAGAGTGACGTGACGTGTGGTTTTAGGCGAATTTCGGTGATGCATTAGCGTATCTATTTCTATTCGATCAGTTGAAGACATTGGCCTTTCGGGTACATTGTCCCCTGGCGGCCGTCCAGGACGCCTACAGGATCCGATGGGCCACCGTGAGACCGTACAGTGCCCGTAGAGTTTAATGGCGGATGTGTGAAGTTGGCTTATTTTTGCGCAATTTACTTTGAGGTGTCAAAGTAGTCATTGCGCCGTACACATCGTATCGACATAGTAAGTGTACCAGATTATCTCAAACCCTAAGCTATTAATCAGAGGAAGCCCCGTCAAATTCTGCTCAGTAGTTTCCAAGATTAGCGCGTACACACAGGCAGACAAAAAAATTTGGACTTCAATGTAGTGTCTGGGTAGTGAATTACTTTTTATTGCAATGAAAGCACTGAAACGACTTTTTACTATTTACTTTTATTATATCTTAACATAAAGATAGTTATCAAAAAAGATCCACAGATGATCAACCACAATTTGACATAAGAGCACTTAAAATCATAACAATAGGTAATGAAAAGAGATACATAATCGTTACCTACACTTTTGTTTTTGAAATCATTCAATGCCCGCAGTTTCCCATGACTGGAGTGCGTTACATTAAAAGTTTTAAGAAAATGTTTAAAACAGCCATTGTGTTTCGGTTTATTTTAATTTTTTCCACCGACAATACTGAGAGAGCGGCGGCAGTGCGACCACCGAAACTCAATGGTGTTACATAACTTTGTAACTTAGGTAAATAATTAAAAACTATAAGTACGTCGATCTTTATTACCTAGTTAAAGCACTTTCGTAAGTTGTAAAATAAAACTAGTATAGAAACTATAGATCTGAGATGGTTCAATACTTTGAATTTTTTACAAAAAACCGACCTCATTGTAAAAAAATTATGATTTTTGTACACGGACGACTTAATGATCACCATTTTTTTTACAAAGGCGTTTTTTTTTCAAATTGAAATGGAACCAATAATTTTTTCATTCATTCAAGTACATCCTGTCAAATAAAAAAGAACTTTCCAAATCGGTTAATAAATGACCAAGTTCTGAGGTAACAAAAATTAAAAAAAACTGAACTACCCATTTTGAGAAACCTCCATTTTCCTTCTCTTTTTTTTTAAAGTCAGTTGAAAAGATCTCGAATGCAGGAAAAAAGCCCGTAATTTTTGGTCGAGAGTGTAGTACTTATTTCATTGCCAGAGTACCAGGCTGCCATAGTGTCTCCGGAGCTCACCGCTCGACTATATTGACTAGGACGACGTGCTCGCCGCGTACCATGATCTGTGGCAGATGTCGCGTGCACTCCCATACACCACCTCCGAGAGGTGTCTCCGTGACCACTGGTATTGGCGAGATAGCCGCTGCCGTACCTTTGGGGACGGGTGTACCTGTTTAAAAGACTTGTGTTAATTGTGCCAGAAACACACATACACACAAACAGTCAAGGATATGTAAAATACATTACGTACGTTTAATTTAAATTAACACACTGTCAATCTCTCATTGGCAGTAAGAGCTACGTATAATCTAGAATAATAATATTAGTCTCTATTCTGAAGGCACAAAGCTAAGAAAGTACTAAACATAGTTTCGTCTTTTACCTTCGTAATACGGTGTGACAGGGATAGAAATAATTTTAGTGCTGTCTTTAACATTGTGTCTTCATGTCGGAATCGGACGCATTGTCTTCGTAATTGCCATGGATTTTGTGAAAAAAAAACATAGTAAATTGCGCAGAACAAGAAATAAACAAAGAAATTTTATTGCCACATAAACCAGTAGGTAGGTACTAACAACAAAAAAATAAAAATTAAAAAGCTAATGAAAGTGGTACAAAAAAAAAGTACAAAAACCTACCTACAGATTGACAAAAGGACAGGGCTCTGTCGCTTACCCATTCCGGGTGGTACTTTTCTCTTCTTGGGCGCCTTCCGCTTCCAGACCTCGAGCACGTCCGTCAGGGCGAGGTTCCACTGCTTGTCGAACGCGACCAGCGTCGCGTGCAGCACGCCCCTAACGCCAGTCGCGTTGCGGGTTATCACCTGCAACAATAATAAACAAATAAATTTTTCACCTCACCGGCTCGGAAGGGTATACTTTCTCATTCGAAATCTGCGTGGAAAACTGCACCTGGGAAAAAACTTTTTAAAACTTTTCTTCTAATTTGTAGAAGGTGGACATTTAAAGAAGTGGTCAATTCTAATTGTGGTTATTATTATTTGTGGTTCTAAACCGCCGAAAGGATTCAATTCACCTAGTATTTTCATCGCTGTAGTGAGGTGAAAAATTGTGTGCTGCGCTCGGCAGCAAAGTTATTTTGCGTCTCGTACCTTGAAACCCTCGCTACGCACAGGATTCTATCTTTGAACCACGAGCGAAGCGAATCCTAGATCCCTTCGCTTGCTCAATTTTCAATACTAGTACTCGCACAAAATTTAATAACCAACTTTGCAGCCTTGGATGACAAATAACTATTACTCAATGGAAGTATTCCTTTACTAAAAAAGAAGAAATGTTTCGCCGAGGTATGATTTGGGCGAGATCTGACGTTGGATGTCCGGAGTACGCGGAAAGAAGGTCCAAACAAACACAAACTGACAAACATTTAATCAAATCAAATATATTTTATTGAGCACCAAATTATATCAAAAGTTTACATTATAATAATTTACTAAACTGTGTACAATCAAAAGGCAAAAAATCAAAAATTTAATCTAAATTAGGTATCATTAGATAATTTATTTAATTCTAGAATAGAATAGAAACGTTTATTTGCTAGAATATGGTTACAATCATGTTAACTTTAAAAATGTCCAACACATTCTGCCATTTGTATTGGCGTGCAAATATTATTCTTATTATAATAATACATTTTACACAAATTTCAAAAATGTCTACTTTATTAACCTAATAAATAACAGTCTTAGATCTAAATGACCGTTAAAAAAAGGTACCTACGTTTATTATAAAACCTGGCAAAAAATTCCATCACAACAATTACGCCGACTGAAAATATGCGAGTCACAAAATAACGCTCGTTTGGCTGGAACCTTACGATTCTCACGGAAATTACACTAGCCATAAGCAAAGTCGCAGGGCCGGAAACTAGTATTGTACTTACATGTACTTTGTACGCACGATGTTTCATTTAAAAAGCATACAATCACTAACAAAACAAAGGCAACACTTAATTACTCTTTTACAGTGTAACGCGAGGCTCTAATATGCCGCTAACCATTTCCAGGAAAAGCTCGCAGCGCGAACGCAATTGCGGTGACTAATGACATCTCCCTTTGTTACAGGCAAGTGAGAGAAACGGAAGAGTCACCCACCAAATGTGTTCAAGTGCAACCTCGCCTTCCAGCTTAGCAATATACAAACTGGGCTGCTGGTAAGTGATTTTAACTTTCTTTTGCCCGTAAGTTTAAAAAGTAAAAAAAAAACATTGATGCGCCATATAAATTAAACTGCATGGATGAATGAGATTAGCTATTAGGCTAAGCAGAAACAAATTCCCTGCTTTACAAAGTAAAGAAACCCTAAAATGAACTTCCGTAAGCAAAAAAAATCGAGGTAACCAGAGCACATTATTATTATTATAAGCCAATAAGTAATTAAATTATACTCATATATGTATAAAAAACTTTAAAAAATACACAGACAGGGGCAGTCACTATTCCACCATGCTAAAGGTACAAGACCAACCTGGTCACGCGCCGTATTGTGTGCCCGCTCTAAGATATTCGGAGCCGAAATGGGTATCTTATCCTCTTGCGGTCGTATACCGACTTCTTTTAAAAACAAAACCAAGCAAAATCCTGACATTTACCGCGCGAGGTCGCAACTATGACGTGAACCGTGACCGTAGAGCAGTGCCCTCACGAGTGACCAAAACGGCACCGGCCTTGTGTCGAGTAGCGTGTCACTTACTTTCGACCCGGAAGCGTCGGGCGGCGCCATTTTAGCGGCGCTGCAGCCCATTCTGCGGGCCATATTTGGTTGAGGCGCGAATTGGAATTAATGGAACGGGTTCGAATTATTTATTACAGGTGTGGAGTCAGGATATTGTTTTAGATGCAATGCAGTCCGCGACGTATTGTCAAGGTCACAGATTAACTAATAGTTCGCTACGGAATCAAGGTGGCCTCGTGAAATTTCGACCCCTAGTGGATTTTTTTCACTCTGTGTTGCTCACGCCCCGGCATTGCGAAAAAAAAGGGAACAATTCACCAGCCTGTATCAGTGACACGTGGGTACTTCGCAAGGAGGTGGCGGTGGAGTAGCCCATTAAGGACGTTAGCAAAACCCCTCTCAGAGCAAAAGTCCACATAATGCGAAAGTCAGTTATTCGAAACGAATTTGATGAGTTTATTAGAAACAGCGAAACCCCCTCCGTAACAGTCCTGAATGTCACGGTAGTAGATTAATATGATGACTGGCAACACTCGCTCTCTTACATCGCCCGTCGCCGACTGAACCACACGTAACATGGTGTCAGAAGTTTAAAATTATCCTAAAACTATCAAAAAAGTCGTTTCCGAACACCTTGCGCAGCATTGTGATTCTCACGGCATCCAGTCATCTCGTCACAGGTACATAAATCACAAATATATCTCGTCACAAAGTCAAAAACAGTACCTAACCTAAAATCTGTCGTCAACCAGTAAATCAGTTTCATTTCATTCCACAAAATGGCGGAGGAAGAAAAAAGAGACAAATCGGGAAAAATATCCATAGGTCTTGAGCCATTGTCTTTGAGTGGGAACAATCTACCACTAACCTATAAAAATTGGTTGACAAAATTGAAGATATACCTGCGTGCTAATAACCTAGAAAATGAAACAGACGCTCGGAAAGTAGCAATTTTTCTACATTTCATCGGGACAGAGGCGCTAAACATTTTCTATTCCTTCGACCTGGACATCGACAAAATCACATTTAAAGATTTGACGGAAAAATTTACAAAATATTTCACTCCACAAGTAAATATTACTATGGAGCGCCACAAACTTTTTAACAGGAAGCAGAAGGAAGATGAAGATATCGACACGTACGTGACAGACCTGATCAATATTAGTTTTGAGTGTGATTTCGACAAGCAAAGAGAAGACATCATTAAAGACATATTTTCTTGGAATTTACATCCTTCGAACGCTTTCATTAGAGAAAAAATTTTAGATAAATCTCCAAAAACGCTGTCACAAGCGGTGGAAATAGCCAAAACTAGTATGGAAACTAGGAAGAACACGCTTCTCCTAGCTAATCAAGAAAATACTGATAAGCAGATAAATAAAATAAACACCAATAAACACCAATCAAGGTCTAGGTCATCGAGTCGTCCAGTCAACAAGACACAATACAAACCTGGACAAAAGTCAACAAGTCCCAGTAACCACCAGTCTCGAGCTCAGCAATCTTCAGTCTGCAGCAAATGCGGTCAATATCACAGAGTCAGATGCCCTGCGCTAGGAGTCAAATGCAAGAAATGTCAGAAATATAATCATTATGCCACGATGTGCAAAACAGACAAGGTACAACAGGTATTCACAGGTAATAGTTTATTTTTAGGTTCAATCATGATGGTAAATTCTATAGAAAAGCCATGGAACGTAGACATACAAATAAATAATAAATGTATCAATTTCCTTTTGGATACTGGCGCTGACACAAATATTTTATCCATGACTACTTACAATAACCTCAAATTGCCTTATGATTCTCTGAAACCTAGTGATAATAAATTATCTTCTTTCAGCGGGGATGTCATTCCAACAGTTGGACAATGTAAATTAAATGTCATAGTCAATAACAAAAGTTTCTACATAGGTTTTCATGTTGTAGATTTATATTGTCAAAACATCATTGGTCGCGAGTCATGCAAACAGTTAAATCTTATTAAAAAAGTAAATAAAGTCACATTCGATGAAAACTTAGTACACAAAAATGTAGCCATAGAATACTCAGACCTGTTTGAAGGCATAGGATGCTTAAAGGGATTTGAGTGCAATTTACAATTGAAACCTGATGCTGTTCCTCACATAGCAGCATGTCGTCGTATTCCCTTTCAGCTGGAAAAACCACTAAAAGAGGAACTGGAATTCCTAGAGCAAAATGGTATCATAACCAAAGTTCAAGAGCCAACAGAATGGGTAAGTCCAATAGTCATTACTACTCGAAAAAACGGCAAGCTTAGACTTTGTTTAGATACCAGGAAGCTAAATGAATCAATCATGAGACCTCATTATCCTTTTCCAACCCTAGATGAAATAAAGTCACAACTCAGGGGTGCCGAACATTTTAGTACACTTGATGCTAATAAAGGATTTTATGCCTTAAAATTAAATAATCAATCCTCTAGACTGTGTACATTCATAACCCCACAGGGTAGATACCGTTTTCTTAGATTGCCATTCGGTGTATCATCAGCACCTGAAATCTTTCACAACGAGATGGTGAAACAGTTCAGTGATATTGAGGGAATTAAAATCATGATGGACGATTTTCTTATCTATGGATCTACTAAAAAAGAACATGATGAACGTCTAGTAAAAGTCCTAAAAAGGGCACGAGAAATTAACTTAAAATTCAATAAAGAAAAGTCAGTATTCTGTAAGAGCCAAGTCAAATACTTAGGTCATATTTTCAGTAAGGAGGGTGTAAAAGTCGATCAGTCAAAAGTCGAAGCAATAAGCAAAATGTCAAAGCCAGAAGACATCACTGAATTACAACGATTTCTAGGTATGGTGAATTACCTCAGTCCTTTCATCAAAAACCTGTCTCAGGAGTCTTCAAACTTAAGATCTTTATTGTCTAAAAATATAGCTTGGTGTTGGACAGACCAGCATGAAGCAGAGTTTAAAAAATTAAAAGAAATAATTAGTTCTGCTCCAGTTCTTACATATTATGATACCAACAAGGATCTAACCTTGTCAGTCGATTCATCAAAGGATGCTATGGGTGCCTATATAGCCCATAATAAACAGCCAATTGCTTATGCATCAGCTTCTTTAAACAAATGTCAACAAAGATATGCTCAAATAGAAAAAGAACTTTTAGCAATTCTCTTTGGATGTACTAAGTTCCATCAATATATATATGGCAGGAGAACACATGTAGAAACTGATCACAAACCTATTGTCACACTATTCAAAAAAGCATTATTTGATATTCCACCTAGACTTCAAAGGATCATGCTTAGATTACAACCCTACGATTTAGTAGTGTCATATAAGCCAGGTAAATACTTGTATATTGCAGACACATTGTCACGTTCAGCTTTGCCTAGTAATACATTGTTAGAATTAGACGAAGAGCTCGATCTCCATGTCAACTTAGTTTTGTCAAACTTGTCAATTAGTCAAGAGAAAATCAAACACATTAAGGAATGTACTTTGAAAGATAAGGTGTTATGTAAAATCATCAATTATTGCCAAACTAAATGGCCAGAACATAAAAAACAAGTTGATGAGGAAATCAGGCCCTACTTTTCACTAAAAGATGAGATCTACACGGTAGATAATGTATTGTTCAAGTCAAACACAATAATCATTCCTGAATGTTTACGTCCTGATTTTTTGAAAATTATACATGAGGGACACCAAGGTATAAATAGCTGTAAACGTCTTGTAAAAAATTCAATATTTTGGCCTAATTTAAACAGTCATATAGAAAAATACATAAATAATTGTATCATATGTCTCACACATAGAAAAAGTAATACTAAAGAATCTCTTTTGCAACAAGATTACAAGTTATTGCCATTTCATAAAGTAGGAGTTGATATTTTTGAATTTAAAAGCCAGAAATACCTTATTGTGACAGATTACTACTCAAAGTATGTCGAATTAGCACTGTTGAACAATAGTTCAAACAGTAGCAATGTAATTGTGCATTTAAAGTCAATATTCGCAAGGCATGGTATTCCATATACTTTGCTAAGCGACAACGGTCCACCGTTCAATAGTTCAGAGTTCAATTCATTTTGTAAGAGTTGGGATATCCAACATATAACTTCAAGTCCATACCTTAGTCGATCAAACGGATTGGTTGAGAGAACAGTAGGAACCATAAAAAACATGTTAAAAAAGTGCTACGAAGATAAAACTGACACATATCTAGCATTGTTACAATACAGGAACACTCCTAAAGAAAACTTTTGTTCTCCAGCACAATTATGTTTCTCTAGAAGACTAAGAACTAAATTGCCTATTATAGAAAAGGATCTAAAACCTAAACTCTGTAACTACAAGGACATGAGAAGTAAATTAGACAACTATAAAGAAAAAAATAAACTTTATTATAATAAACATTGTAAAGATTTAAAACCATTGCATGTTGGTGATAAGATTTTGTATAAAAAGCAACCAAACAGTTGCTGGTCACCAGGTATAGTGATACAGGTCGGCCCAGAGCCTCGTAGCTATGTAGTAAACAGTCCTGGAGGTTCCTTCCGAAGGAATCGCCAGCACTTAATTTTAAGAAAGTCACCAATTGTCACTCAAAAACTCGTTGAAAAACCAATTCCTTCAAACAACACAGCACAAAATTTTAACAAACTAATTGGATTGAGTAACGATAGTCCTCATCAAACAACTTCGTCTAATCGTCGCTTCACAAGCTTCGGTCGAGAAATAAGGAAACCAACTCGTTATGGGTTTGAGTGATGATGGTGTCCAAGTATTTCTTTTTATAAACCATTTGTTTTCTTTTGGTTTTCTTGATTTGTTTACATTATTTTTTAATACATAATGACAGTTCGTTCGTTTCATCATTTGACGTTAAAAGGTACGTTCGGTACAAAATTTTAATAAAAGTTTATACGGCCTGCACTCTTGCATATTGAGACACTAGGCTCAATTTCCAAAAAATGCTGTCCAATGATGAAAATATTAGTTTAAAATGTTTAACAATACTGTACGAATAATCGCAAAGTAATATTATTGTTAAAAATATAGCAATATTGTCTAGAATAAGTAAGTAAAATAAAAAAGGGACGGATAGTGTACACAGAGCCTGATTGCATTTATATTGTCGCGTTTTCGAAATTTCATTTAACAGCCAGTGTTGCTATAATTAAACGTAAAAGTAACTTCAAAAAAGGGAAGATGTCACGGTAGTAGATTAATATGATGACTGGCAACACTCGCTCTCTTACATCGCCCGTCGCCGACTGAACCACACGTAACACTGAATCCGTCTCTGGCGTTACGGAGGCTGTAACTGTCGCCGGTGACAATGTTTTTTTTTTCTAAAAGGCGAATGTAACGCAAGAAATGATATTGTGCGACATTATTAATAGAATACGGCCTCGTATTGATAAATTGAGTACTTAGATTTTTGCGAAGATTTTTTTTTCAAAAGCTAAGTTGGAGTTATTATCAAATCGCAGCGCTTTCGACTTTAGCAACAACTTTGTAGGTCGTAAGTAGGTCCATAAGGTGAGGAATGGACCTGTGAATTATTTTAGTTTAGGTTCCGAGATCTCCTGTAGCTTTCGAGATAACCGCCCGACAGACAGACGGACAGACGAAGGAAATACATACATACATAGGTGGACGGATAATTAGAAACAGGGCAAGATTCAATCATACAATCGAGGTCACTTTGAAGCCATGGTTCTCCGTGAAGGATTGATCGGGGCATGATCTGATGACGGTCATCGAGAGAGTACATGGAGGGCTTTCAGACCGCTATAGATATCCAACTGATCAGATGAGCCGTTTGGTAGCAGCATCGTCTTGTAGAAAAAAACCTGCAAAATGGCATAAAAATGTATGAAAATCTTAAAGTTAAGGAATCATGACGAGCCTGCTCCCAAACGGCTGATCTGATCAGTTGGATATCTATAGCCATCTAAAAGTCCTCCATGTATTCTCTCGATGACTGTCATCAGATCACGCCCCGATAAATCCTACACGGAGAACCATGGCATCAAAGTGACCTGGATTGTATGAAAATCTTACCCTGTTTCTAATTATCCGTCCACCTATGTATATGGCCGCGGTCTAGAAGTCAGCGGGCAGCGGGGCGGGCGGCTGCGACCGGCGCGGGCGCGGGCGCGGGCGCAGCGCGGTCAAATGCAAAGATTTATAATATGCAACCGTTCTGGAAGGCAGCGGCGCCGGGTCAAAGCCGCTGCCCGCTGACTTCGAGACCGCGGCCTAACATATCTTCACGCTATGTCCCTGGCGGGGTAGGCTGAAGGAACGGAGCGCCAAGTATAGCGATCCTGACACACCTCTCGCTTCGCTACGTCTCATCATTCGCATATAAACGAATTATCTACGCTAAAGGGTATCTGTTTTAAATACCAATGTTAAGTAAGTTTTTTAAACACAGTCATTTCTACAGAAAAATTCTTAAATACATGCCTTTTTAAGGTGCCTACGAAGAGCTCTAGTGGAAATTTTTGCAAAAAAATAAAACAAAGTTTCTTTACAAATGTCGAGTACCTATAGCCGGTAGGGACCTTGGCTGGGCACTTACGAATTGAGCCACGAGGTCGGCCTGCAGGCAGATACTAGTGATGTGCTGGCGGGTAGTCGATATTTGATATATCTATAAAATGTATGAATTACTAATTATACTATCGATTTTGTTGATTGGTCACGTGCATGAGCTCACCCTAAATGCGTGCTCCTTCTACCTTATCCAGGTCAGATTTGGTCAACGTCAAGCTCTAGCACAAAAATCAATCATCAATTTGGGAAAGATTCGAAATAGTCTCAGTACTACAATTAATTTTCCATATCTATCTTTTTATGCTACATTTATTATATGTACCTATAGATTACATACCGGAAACCAAGATATAGAGATTATTTTCTTAAATTTTTTCTATTGGAATGCTGACATAGGCTATTTTTTTACATAAAAAAAATACACGGTTCTCACGGATTGGTTCTTTTCAGCGCTAACACATACGAAGCGGAGATAGAAAAAAAATACTTGTATAAAATGTACCCAGTGCAATTAAATATTTAGACTTTGATAAGAATAACCTGAGGAATGCCGCGGGATGGAAAAAAAAACAATCGACAGTATTAAATTGATCATACCCATTGTAGAAAACTCATAGATCTGTTTTGACCACTTCGATTCCATCAGGAAGGTTCGAATCTCTTTGGAGGCGCGCGCGCTCCCCTATGGAGACTGCATCTTGCATATTTAGTATGGGAACCAATGGTGCCACTTACAGGGGGGGTGCGGACAAAGGAAGCGGAGTAGCGGGAGGAGGTTGCTAATACAAATTTATATGAAGTTTGAAAATGAGAATGTGTGAGTGAGTCACAGTATTGTCATACATTTGACACGATTTTGACACCCGTAGAATGCTTCTTTTACGCCTCTTTAAATGGCCGCGAGCACGCACCAAAGAGATGTAAACTCTATGGATTTCATCGATAGAGTACCGATACATGACATCACTAGTGTACGTTAAACACACTCGCGTCCGCCCGCGTGTGCGTCTGATTAAATTATAGGCCACCATTTATTTATCGGCCGCCGTCCTTGGTACTACTGTGCCAATTTTTAATTTCGGACCGAGGATAGCGTAAATTGTGAATTTTGCGATAAATGATTTTCACTCTAAAGTATACAAACATAGAGTATCATTTCGTTCCGAGGAATGGAATTAAGGGGGCGCTACACAAGTGCTCTAAATGTCAAACTGACCTTGCATCCAGCAGGATGTAGGTAAGCAGCTTACCGATCAAGTTTTTTAAGGAGATTTGGTCACCACACCTTTGCCTGAAGCCATAAACTTATTATCGCTAACAGCTAGGAAGCGGTGGTAGATGAAAAATCCCCCTTTTTTTATTGCTACGGGGGCAACAAGCAGGCGGGCCTCCTGATGTTAAGAGGTCACCGCCGCCCACAGACACCTGCAACACCCGGGGGGCGCTGGTGCGGCGCCGGCCAAGGTTGAAGGGCTCTTTTGACTCTGTTCTTGAAGGACCCCATATCGTAGCGCTGTGGAAAAGCGTCAGAGGGAAGGTCATTCCACATTTTGCACGTGCGCAGCAGAAAAGTACGCGAGAAGCGCACAGTGCTGGTCCGCCAGGGGTCTATGTAATGTGGGTGAACCGTATTCTGACGGCGTGCGGTGCGATGGCGAATACTGGTGACTGGCACCAGATCAAACAATTCCTCGGAACACTCCCCATTATACAGGATATACTCCCCATTATGCAGGCTATACTCCTCATTATACAAGTCCCCCCCCCACCCCTCCCATTTTGAGCTCACGTACATAATCGACGCCCCCAAGTAGTATTTGCGCGGTGTCCCTCCACCTGTGCCCGGTGCGCCGTCGCCGCTGCGCGCGCGCACGTCCCCGCGCGTCGTCGCCATGATTGCTCAATTGCCGCCTCAATGCTCTTCCGACAATATTGTGTTCCCACGTGTCATTATACCGGTGATACCGTTAGCTACAGCTACACAAAGGAACAAAATGAGGTAGCCCGTACTCGGTACTGCGGCAGCGTTTTACGTGAAACGTGTTTGTTCCCTCTCCTATTTCTTTTATACCCAAATTAAATCTATTCGCTGTACAGTCGACCGCTGTACACCCTGTTTCTAATTATCCGTCCACCTATGTATGTAAGATTTGGCAAGTAGTAACAGTAGGTAATATTGTTGTAAACTACTGAAATAGCATCACACAGAGACGCCATGTAACGTCATATAAACTGGACCGCGCCCAGCGCCCTTTGCCTTGCTCTGCGCCGAGCCAAATGTACACATAGAAAAAGATCATGGGCTATTCAGCATCACGCTACGACCATTAGGAGCCAAGCAAATAGAAAAAAAGTCAAAAATTACATACAAACTTCTATTATTAATGTTACACATCTGGACGTGTTTGGCTGACCTAACGAGCAAACAGAATGCAATTCTAAGCCGCAAATTAAGTATGAACTATTCATGGCCATCGATCTATTACGTATTCTATTACGGCAGCGATATCATAACAATTGCCGCTACCATCGCAACTCAAACGGAAGGAAAAACGTTTGGTTTCGCAACCGCGGCGCGGCGCGGCGGCGCGGGCGCAGGCGGCCGAAGGTTGCGCGCCAACCGTGAACGGCCGCAAGGTAAAGGCTGCGCCCGCGCACACGCGCCTCATACCAATGCGAGATCGCGTCGGATAGCTCCGAATTCGGACATTATTCACAAGATAAGTACCTACTTATAATGCCGAAAAATCTATACATTTATTTTTAAAATCAAATCCCGTGCGTTATTCTCGCAAAAACTGGAAAATGGCTCGATTGATTTGAATTTTTTTTGGGCATGTAAATAAACCGGGCGCCTAAAATAATAAACTTGGCACCTAATAATTTAACTTCAAGGTATTTAACATAACATACCCAGTTTTTTGGTGCCACTTTCAGGATTATTAGGTGCCCGGATTATTAATTGCCTTTTTAAAAAGGAAAATTTGTATGAAAGCATTAACAGGACAACGACTGTCGGGTCAGTTCTAGGCCAGCAAGTTTAACTGATAAACGACGACAAGCAAAAACAGTCTTCAAACTTCAAAGGACCTTGCAAAATTCGGTATTTGTTTTTGGTATTATCCTGCGGCTATGTATATAAGTAACTCGAACCATACAACTCTCTAAACTGCAACCTTTCGTCCGTACGCGTCCAAATGCATGATTCAGTCCACGTGAGATCACAACTATCTACAGAAATGGGAACCGCAAGAGAAATGGCTGTGATGGAAGACCTCAGGCGCGCGGCGGGCGGGCGCATGCGACGCATACTTGTGCACTTTCACTTGGCACCGGCGCCCGCGCCGCCCGCGCCGCCTAATAGATAATTGACTACACTAATGTACTTAGTACAGTCGACCGCAAGTCAGTGGAAACACCTTGAGCTGGCCTAGCCTATTGGGGAGTTTCAATACCAAAAGAGACCAGTTTATACTGGTTTTGTTTCCACTGACGGGCGTCGACCGTGCTTACCTACTGCTTCTAGTAACATCTGTCGCAGAACCGACAGCTGTTGGGGCAGACGAGTTCTGGAGTGCACCAACGACCTAAAGAAAGCCGGAAGCGGCTGGAGACGGAGGTGGGCCGGGTCTCGTATTTCTGAATCGCTCTCCGCGCTTCGAGCGGTAGATTCTACTAATTTTCTTTAGACATCCGATACAAAAATGTGTAGAATCGTCCGCTCGAAGAGAGGCGAGCGATTCAAAAATAGGGCTGGTCGCTGTGAAACGATGCTCTAGCACCTCACGTGTGTCTCCGGAGCCTGTACGGGAGACCCACCATGTGAAACCAGCCTTAATTTATCGTACGGAATCCTCTGCCGGCTTCTATATCTCTGGACTTCGGATACATTCAATTTGAATCTCTTTAAAGAAAGACTGATTGGCATCTTTAGGGAAAGACTTTCCCTCCACTTCCAATCATGCGATGACGAGCTTTTGGGAAGGTCTATGTAGTTTTAACAGTGAACGTCAAAAGGCTGACGATAAAGATGATTTACATATTTAGTTTTGTGATGTAATCGGAGTCGCCTTCAAAACTGTTTAAAGAATCCAGTTCGTACCGAATCTTTAAACGTTAAGCGAGTATTTGTAGACCTTGTGGGCAGCCACCGCGGCAAACAGACCTTGACTGATGACGGTAAGCCTCACTGAGGTCATCACCATTGTTGAACATCGGCGTTCCCTCATGCCGGAGTGGCCACACTGCCTGGTAGGCAGTCTTAACCCTTTATAAGGCAGAGGCGATTTGGATACCACTTAGTTAATAAACATTTACGGAGAAGAACATCCTCTTTTTTATTTAACTATAATGGTATTATATAGCGAATATATCAGGCTTTCTTTCCTCATTCATTCAATGTGAATGAATAGGTGTATTGGAAACAGATTATCTGAAAAATCAAGTGCACTAACAGGCTGAGTGCATATATTGACCACATGTTTTTTTCTTATTGCTTTTTCTTTGCCGTAGATGTGTTCCCCAGAGCATTACAAACATGGTAGTGTATTTAACTTTCACGTAGCATATCTGTATAACTGGGGCCTTATAAAGGGTTAAAGCCTTTAAAAAACCTGGATACAACACTGCCACCGAACACTGCACACAAACAAACCGAAAAGCATGAACGTTGACCGCCAGCGAAAGTAAACATTACGTGCGGCCTTGGCGAGGCCGTCTCCCCGCCAATCACAACACCTAACACCAATTTAACTTCCCCTCCCCTCTCACGCGATAGTTCAACAGAGCCCCGCGGGGTATCACGACATGACAGTTTGACAATTCTAGTGGGCATGACTTAACGCAGTTCAGACAAAAAAACGTTGGCGTTGTTTGAGTTACAACCTAACGTAATTGAGAATAGAGTTGATTTCAGATGGGGTTGGTGCAGTGGTTGGACAGGCATCCCCCCCCATCTGGAGTGAAAGTGAATGGTGGCATACGGAAGCGTAGCGCGGTAGCGGCGAAGGCGATGTGATTTGTTGACATCGGATAGCGTTATGCATTTGCGTACCGCAGTTGCATAAACCGGTATCCAAGCAGATTGGATTTCTGTATTTTCTTATTATTGATCCAATCAGGATTTTCACTCTTCGAATGACGTTTCTTCGTTCTTGATACTCGTTTGCCATTGGTTACATTACGTGAGTTTACTTTACAACACTTCCTTTAAAAAGTTAAGCATGTACTACAACTACATAGGTGGACGTATAAATAGAATGATGCTGCCTCCAAACGGCTTATCTGATCAGTTGGATATCTATAGCAATCTTAAAGTCCTCCATCTACTCTCTCGATGAGCATTATCAGATCCTGCCCAGATCAATCCTTCATCGAGAACCATGGCTTCAAAGTGACCTCGATTGTATGAAAATCTTGCCCTGTTTCTAATTATCCGTCCACCTATGTAGATGACGGTAGGTCAAATCTTATAATGGAGGTCAGACGCTTTTGTCTAACCTTGGTTTCTTTTCAATTCATATACCTATCAATAAGTATCAACTGATAAACTATCATAAATCAAATCAAACTAGACAATAACTGTACAGCAAAGCGTGAATTATCTTATACAGGCGTGGCTATAGCATAGTCGATAAACTTCATCATCATCAACAGCCTATTAATGTCCCCACTGCTGGGGCTCAGACCCTCTCCACGAGGGCGTTCGGGCTATAGTCCACCACGCTAGCCCAGTGCGGGTTGGTGGACTTCACATACGCCTAAGAATTTCTTCTTCGGCGTATGCAGGTTTCCTCACGATGTTTTCCTTCACCGTTTGAGAGCAGTCAGTAAATGTACTTAAGTTTCGAGAAAAAACTCATTGGTACATGGCCCAGGTGGGGATCGAACTCCGGACCTTTCGATATGATAGGCCGCGTCTTATCCCCTACGCCACTGACGCTCGCTTCGTCGATATTAGTCGATAAACTTATACATTATTAATTTTAAATTCCTTGGATATAACGGTGGTATTTGAGACTAGTTGGGACTTGGGAGTATAGGTTGCGATCGTCCACCGCTCGAATGAAAGTTGCTCGATGACTTCGTAACATGAAATGACTCGACTATTTTATAGCTTTTAAGTGATTAATCTCCTCGTGAATCACGTCGTGATTCGTGAATATGATTACAAATATTTTATTAAATTCCAGTTTGGAGTCGATAGATAATGCTTAGGTATACGTCATTAAATAAAGATTATAAAAGACACCCGCTGCTCTATGCGAATACCTTTGAACTCTGAAGTTATAATTGGCTAGACAATATAGGTACACCTTGACAATAAGCAGACTAAGATGGAGGATTGACAGATGATTTTGAAAGATGCAAAGATGGTTGAAGAAAATACCAATCCCGTAAAATTAAAATACAGAAGACGAGAAGTGTCGTGGGACACCCGGTTGGAACGAAGTTCCTTTCGCTACATATCTATGTATTAATTAACAGGCACAATGAAATAAATCCCTGTGAATAACTTCGGGAATGCTCGGCTACCCTCGGGACACATCGCGAAGTGTCGTGTCGTTGAAAGTCTTACACTTTTCTCGGCCTAACCTCGCTCGTTCCAACTTATCAAGAAGTTTCAAATCTCTTTGGTCGCGCACGCGCTCCCTGTGGAGGTCGCATCTTGCATATTTAGTATCGGAACCTATGATGCCATTTACCGGGGGGGTGCGGACAAAGGAAGCGGAGTAGCGGGAGGAGGTTGCTAATACAAATTTATATGGAGTTTGAAAATGAGAATGTGTGAGAATAATTTTGTGATTAGTTTGACACGATTTTGACACCCATAGGATGCTTTTATTACTCATCCATATGGGAGTGGCTAAATTTTTTGATTCATGCAACTTATAGATCCTGCGCGCAGGATTTGAGTAGACCACCGTAAAGTTGAAAGTGGCATCTTACATGTCACGAATTGACCTTGGACATAATGTAAAGCTTCCACTTGTCATTTTGATCTCAACCGGAGACCTTTCCTCTGCGACCGTGTCTCGTCTCAACCCGAAAGCACTTATGTATAATAAATAATCCCAAGATTTATTTGACTCATTGTAGTTATATGTTTCTCTTCGGACATCATCCATCACTCGCACTGTACGGTCGACCGCTCAAGTTTTGAACCAAACATTTTCAATGTAGTCTTTATTGGGAAAGGTAACGGCTTGTTACGTTCAGAAAAATCAATGCTGCTCATATAAACTATCAAAGGTGTATCGCTTTCTAAACATTACATACAAAAAATGTATTACTGAATTGTTCTGGGATTACTCTATCTCTATATTACTCTGGGAGCAGTCTTCGGTGTCAGCGATGCACGTTTTATCTAAGTTTTTATGACTAGTTTAGATTTTGCAGACTTTCATTTTGGACATTTTGGACTGGCATTTTGCAGACAGGCATTTTGAAAGACTTCATTTATTTTATAGAGTTCACGTAGTTTTTTTTTACAATTTTTGGCTATACAGGTTAATCATCTGTTGCCGAACTATGGGCGAGTCTGTATTTCAGCTTACAGTACTTAGTAGGTACTGCAATCAACTGTGGGGTTGGAAGCGGTAAGAAACGTTCCTGTCCTGCGGTACGGGATCGTGATTAATCCGAGTCTGGTAGGATCTAAGTCGTGCTTTGTCTTTTTAATCATCAGAAAACATCCAACAACCCGTGTGGTCGACTGTACAAGTCACAGCACAGGAAAACCTTCGCTCCAAATGTCAACATCCAAAATAACACAAGGGGCATCCGAACCGCGAGGTCAACGCGGCATAATAACTGGCAGTACTATTTACAAACTACACGAAAAGACACAAGCACGGTGCAGAGAGCACAGTAGGTATGGACGCTCTATCACTAAGCTAAGAGTAATCCCTAGCTCGAGGTCTGGATGAAAATGAGAATGCGATGCAATAGAAATACAAACTAAGAATAGGCAAGGAGATTTAACAAGGCAACAAATAATAATTTCTGTCACCAAAGTTTATATTTGTCATCAAAATGTATCCCCTAATTAAAATATTTATTCCCAGCAAATATTTTTGTTATAAAAATTAATCAGAAGGGTCTCCAAGTATTGAATAAAGTACCAAATTAATGTAAATTTTGATCAATATACTCTATTGTCTGATTAAAAGCTGTCCTCAAAAAAAAGTTGCAGTCTTAAACAATACCTTTATTGCCATTGCGTTTTGCTACTGTTTGATCATCATTCGGTTCTGCTGACAGATCTATTATTTTGAAGGATTTTTTTTTGATTAGGTCTTTGAATATTATTTATGTGATATTTAAAATCATTCCCATTGAAGGAAAGAAAAGGAAAGGAAAGATTGCAAGAAGGAAACATGCAAGTAAAGGAAAGCATTGAAATTCGAATAACCTTTTTGCAGGCGAGCTACTTTCTTCGTGATATTTGAGTGGACTGTATTTATAGGAGCTGATTATCAAACTCTTTGTTCAAAGTTCGATCAAGACTTTAATGACCTCGTAATAACAAAAACTGTTACAATTAGATGTAGAAATATTATTTGCAATGCACTCGATGACGAGCGAAAAAAGGTAATTTTAAAGAATGAATGGCCACCGCCTTCCCCGCGCGCGCGCACGTTCGCCTCCGTCGCCCGCGCGCATAACGTTCGGTTTCACGAACATTTTCATTCCACGACTGTACATAGCGTTTGGTGTAGTGTCACTACCGTTGTACGTGTACTGCGGTGTTGTGGGTGTGTACGGATGCGTGCGCGCTTGTTCCAGATCCGCCACTCTCGATTTCGGCGCATGCCACGGTCACGGACACCTGACGGATGGCTTTTGTTTCTTTTTACGATTCTCGATCGGACAGATTACAGCGATGACGCAGTCAATGCTAGCGAGCGAGACATTCTAATCAAAGCCTTTGTAATTGTAGAGAGATTGAGGCGTTTTCTATTTGTTAGTTTGTTCATGGTTTCTTATTTGAATAGTGGAGAGGTGGAGCTACACATTGTTTAATTGCTTATTCTTATCTAGTTAATTTGAAGACAGTTGCCAGCTCAAGAATTTAAGAGTCATTAAGCGTATCCCAGACACAGACCAGGCCTGCGGGGGCGGCCTACCGCAGGCCGCAACTTCAATATGCAAACGCAGGCCGCGCTTGTCTGAAGTCTCACATACATTGCTTATGGAATACAACAGGCCGCCACCGACACCGCCACCGCAGGCCGTGTGTGTCTGGGATCCCCTTTATCATCATCCTCATTAGATGCGAGAATTCTAGGGCAGGATCTGTCTGGATGATCAGCCAGCGGCACAGAATACTTAATAGCCAGCGGTGAGCACCGCCGTCAAACATCAAGCTTGCTGTGGTCCGCTTAGAACTGTAGGTACGACCAAATCCCACCACCTCCCATGGCCTTCGACGTCTAGGTCATATAGGCCGAATCGCGGGGGAGGTGCCCGGTACTTGCTCCGGGCTCTTTCCCGGACACCCTGCTTGATCCCCCTACAAGTTATTTATCCCGTCCCTAGGTGCTTTGCACACGCAACTCTCCCCATTCAGGGGCAAGGCACCACAATAACGCCTTCGTCGTCGGGCTGCTCTGTAGTCGGTCCAGTCAGTCGGGCTGTCAATACTGTCGGATAAATACATGAATAAATAACGCCAAGCTCCTTTCTCAATATATTTTTTTTTCCAAACATTTTTTTTTTTTAACCATATCTCTATTTTTTTTTTTTTGTAGGTACGACCAGTGTAATTAAAGGCGCACGATTTAATTCAATCATTCATTCACCCTTCAGCTCCATCGGCGACAGTCACCGCTGACCATCAGGTGGGCTGTCAGCCCGTTTGCCATAAACCACTGAAATATAGCATTTAAATCAAATCAACACCCTATTCACATGTCCCCACTGCTGGGGCTCAGGCCTACCCTCTCAACGAGGGCGCAGGGCTATAGTCCACCACGCTAGCCCAGTGCGGGTTGGTGGACTTCACATGCGCCTAAGATTTTTTTCTTTGGCGTATGTAGGTTTCCTCACGTTGTTTTCCTTCACCTTTTCACCTACATACGATGAAAATATTGCATTAGCAAATAGTAATATTCTTCGGCGATAGATGGCGCTAGCTAATTCTAACGCCGTAGTCTAAATTCGTACTTTGTATTTTCATAAAAAAAATGTATCCTATGACACTTGCGAAACCAAGACGAATTCAACGATACCTCGCTTTTTTAAATCGACCCAGTAGTTCAGGCTCTACGAAGGAACAAGACCATATAATATGATACATGGATCGCTAAATCATAACTCTCCTCATAGCTTTTCTGTAGTCAGGTAAAAAAAACGATCTGCATTCGCAGCGAGACCGTGAGGGTCGTGACTTCCGCGTTTCTTGCTCCAGCTGGCGACCCTTGATGGAAAAAAAGCAGCCTCAATCGGTGCATTTAGTTCGTTGTTACGTATAGCAACATTAAAATAAGTTTATAGTAGTAATTACGTAATAAGTGTGGCAAGAGTGGCAACACCAAACGCTCTCTTGTGCTCGACCCGTTATCGTGGAAGTACACGATTTATCCTTAGTTTTTTTCTAAATGTGCTCTCACGAAGAATCCAGCCCTCTAAAATCTCTATTCGTGGTCGGACACACCAGTTTTTGTAAAATACGTAATGTTTTCATTTCATATAATTTCAATATTGTTTGTGGAGCTTATTGTTCTGGCAGAACTGGAAGAGAAATTTAAATGTAAACAAAAGATCAGAACCCATTCAAATTCAAGTAACCGCCAACTCTTTGAAGATAAAAAAGCAAAGTTAGTCTTTGGCAAGGATTTTCTTTCAAATACCTTACGTAACCTCAACGTCTTTGATTCGGTTTACAATACAAGATTATGAATTTGTTACCTAAACGCCAGGTGTTTTGTGCAGGATATGCCTGTCTCTGTAAAAATGTAGAGTAAACCAACCACGGTAAATCCTAAAATTTACCACTTTTACAGAAACATATACGAGTATATGTGTCATTGTCGGGTGTTTCAGGCATTTTGGTATCCAGTTTTTATCTTTTTAATGCCTAGTGTCAGAGCATCAAGAGCGTCAGTGGCGTCGGGGTAAGACGCGGCCTATCAAATCGAGAAGCCCGAAGCTCGATCCCCGGCTCGGCCATGTACTCATGGGGTTTTTCTCGAAACTTAAGTACAATTTACTGACTGTTCACAACGGTGAAGAAAAACATCGTGAGGCAACCTGCATACACCGAAGAAGAAATTCAGAGGCGCGTGGTGCATAGCGTGGTGGACTATAGCCCGAACGCCCCCATTAAGAGGGTAGGCTTGCTTTGATTTTGTCATAGTTTTCTTATTTTATATTCTCAAAGCAGTCATTCTTTAGCATTCCTAACTTCCATGTCCCCCTAGTAATATCGAGTCAAATGTATTAGGAGTCAACTTCGTACGGGATATCTTCTTGTCATTCCTAGGTCAAGGCATACATTTCTAACCTTCTGCTACAGCCTTCAGTGTGTTGTAATAAAAAAGATTTGCACGTGGATCTCCAAATCAACGCGTAAAGGTCATCTCTAAAAACCGATTCAAACCCAAACACCGACCTTGGTGAGAAAAACCATTGCATTGTGACTTTAATGAGGAAGGAAGTTTCTCACTGGCGGAAATTTCAGTCGTGCATAAAAATCGAAAAAAAAAACCGGAATAGATCCCGCGGCCTTCCACCGATACGAAGCAAGGGCAGACCCTTTATCGATGATAAAAAAACAGAGTAAACATGCCGTGATAAGGTGATAATACACGAATGTAGGCGCAAGGTCTTGGCTCTAAGTCACTGGGTAAAGGTCAATGTGAACTATTTGGTTTGGCATTTGGAATTTTTTAAGGCATTCGAAGCTGTGAAGCGATAAAGCCTGATCATGTGATGACTATGACAGGTCGATCACTTACCAACTTAGTACTTAACCTACAAATATAATATTGTTGAGCGAGTTATTTAGGTCAAAGAATTGCGAAGCTGAAGTGGCAGTGGGCTGGGCAAATCGCCCGCAGAACTGACGGCCGTTGGGGCAGAAAGGTTCTCGAGTGGCGACCACGTATCGGAAGACGCAGTGTAGGCAGGCCTCCCACGAGGTGGACCGACGATCTGGTGAAGGTCGCGGGACCCGGCTGGATGAGGTTAGCGCAGGACCGGTCGTCGTGGAGATCCTTGGGGGAGGCCTTTGTCCAGCAGTGGACGTCTACAGGCTGATATGATGATGAGTTATTTGGTGTTTGAATAAGGTTGTTAAATTTTCAGAGGAAAGTGCAGCTCTCATACAAGCATGTACTTACAGGGTTTAAGAGTGTAGTACCAAACATATATGTAATACAAAAGTAAACCCGTAAGCTCTGGCCAAGAGCGATCAGGAACAAAGTAACGCTATAAAGAGAAGCCGTGCAGTCGACAGTGTATGAGAAAAGGGTGATAATAAATTATTAAAGGGAATTCAACTTTGTGCCAGCACAAGAAAATCAGACAGTAAAAGCCTCCTGGACATATTTACTGGTGGTCCAAAAGAGCCTTGATCGAATAATGGGAATGGAGAGAAAGAGAAACACTAAGGGCGAAACAGACATTGAATCTGAAAAGAATACCTACCCCGTAATATTATTATGACTCTAATTATAAAAGGGCGTACCTACGCATCGAAACAAACCTTGAGTGAATGGAAAACTACCTTCAAAAACAACACAAATAATAGGCGGGAAGGCCAACGGCGCGGTATCCGCCGAATCGTGTAGAATTCACACACGGCCCGCACTCAGAACACAAACAAACACACAAACTGCAATAATATGTTAACTTCCGCGTGTCCTTGCTGTGTACACGAATCTACGAATATAAACTTTATATGAATAAAATCGTCTTTAATGAAATTAGAGTCGCTGAGACATGTTAGGCCGAAAACGAAAACCGTGACCGAATTCCAGGAATAAAATAAAATCATACTATCATACTATTTTATTAACTTTTCACGACTTAACCGCTGGAGGGATCATATGAATTTGGTGTGGAGACTCATGGAACCCTAGGGCAGGACATAGACTACTTTTTACTGTGATAAACTGTTCCAACTGAAAACAACTTATTCCTCACGGGTGAAGCCGGGGGAAACAGATAATAGGTAATATATCTGCAAACTATTTGAATTGAATTGAACAATGGGTGGGTACGGGGTGACCATGATAAGTAATTAAACTATATTGATTGGATATCAGTGATCATCCACATCACAATAAATACACCTATACCAGTTCGTATACAAATACACCTATACCAGTTTGTATAAAGCTGACCACCCTAGCTTCAAAAAAAAACAATCAAAGCGTTCAAAGCCGAATGTTCGAACTCTACATTCGGCACGGCAGACTCTACGCGTCCACAATGAAACCCTCACAGGTTTTTTCGGCGATAGAGGAAAAGATTAGTAATTGGAGGCACAACACATTTGGTTGTGTGAATCACTATTACATCACCGCCAGTGCACGCGTGTTCATAGTGCAACCTTGGAGTAACACGTAGTACCTTTACTAAGCCATACAAAGACCTCTCTATAAATACAACATACATCGTGTCTATCCGTCACACAAAAACTCTCCAACTGTGGGCCTAAGTGTCATATGTACACGGTTTAGAGAGAACACAGATAAGTACAAAACCTTGCTCTATTCGCGGAGTATTATAAACTCAAGAGAAACTAAGGGCTATCTTAGTTTTTGGTCTGAATAGGTACTTGGTGTAAAAGTCGTCTGAAACTGCCACAATGGCTACAGTAGCCAGTGCAACCCTCGCAAGGAATTTTGAAATACCAAATATAAAAGGACACTTGACCAGAGTATAAAAACTTCACATTTTACATAGAAGCACCTACCTCAAATTACACGGATGAAGTCGCGGGAAAAAGCCAGTATAGTGATAAAGTGCTTTATTTGCCATCATACAAGGCGAGGAAAAACATCGCGAGGAAACCTGCATACGCCAACGATTACAATTTATATACTAAACTAAAACGTATGTGAAAGTTCACCCAACAGATCCCATCTGGTCTCATATCTGTATCCTGATATCACAGTAACCTACTGGCCAAGTACTCACAAATCAGCGCATTCACGCTATCTAGTGAGCAGTTATCAAAGTGCATGGAGCAGGAAGTGTGCGCGGGCGCCGGCCGTGACGGCTTGCTGCGAGGTCGGCCCGCCCGCCGGCAGCACACGTCAGAGTACGTCATCAAGAGATAGTCTTGCGTAGCGGGTACATCATCATCAGCCTGCACTAGTCCACTGCTGGACATAGGCCTCCCCCAAGGCGCGCCACTGAACCCGAACTTTGGTTCTCCGCATCCAGCAGCTAGCCAGCCGACTCACCTCCATCTAGTCTAGCCGTAGCGGGTACTAAACGGACGAACGCCAAAATGTACGATGGCTCAGAAATTCTGACCAGACGAAGGAATATAGAAAAGAAAATCAAAGCATGTGTTGCATAACACCGACCGCCTCGGTTGATCAAATAAAGCCGGGGGTCTCCCGCGCGGACAAGTCCGGGTGACATTTGCCATGCCGCGGCAATGGTAACAAGGTCTCCAAATTAACACGAAATACAGGGTGTTCGGAAGGTCGTGCAAGTAGGTGACGGGGGAGATCATTTTCACTGCCAAAAACGAAAATGTAATTTGTTATTTTACAAAGTTTTTTTTTCCCTTAAATGTGATAGTTGTAAACATAGCTTTTGTTGTGTAAATTTACAAAACAGAACACTCTTGTATTTAAAAAAATAAAAACAATAGAAAAGTGAAATAATTGAAGTTATTTAAAAACAAGATAGTCTCGAATATATTGAAAACCATAAGAGGTAAGTATGTTTGGCTTAATACCAGTCAAAATGATTTGCCCTGTCACCTCCGCAGGGCCTTCCAAACACCCTGTATATGTATAGGCAGAGGTTATAGTGCAGTATGGATTTAAGGAGATAGTTTTATGTGTCGACAAATGTCCCATTTAGGGGAAAAATTAAGAAAAACCTTAACAGACGTGGAACATCTATGAATCTATGCCACAAACTAGAAACAGCGAACGGTTAGAGATATGCTTTGAAAGATCAAGTCGTCAGGGTAGGGCAGAAGCTTGTTGCGCCGCTTCTTCTTCCCAGCGCTAACACCTTGGAAGCGGTACCCAAGACCCAACGCAAACGTGTGGAGCAGGGAGTTTGTCTTGCGTTTGTAAAGGTTTGCCAAACGTGTAAACGTTTTTGGTTATGATTTGGATTTGGTAATATAGTTCAGAATCAGCGCCATTGGCCGCATGGTAGGTAAATATGTACAAGTAGGAATTTCATTCTCATTAAGTGTGATATATGAAAACTCACAAAGGTTGGGGAAAACAAACAAACAACCCAGCGCGTAGGGCGCGCGCGTCACATTTCTGAATCACACACGTTTTATTTTTAACACAAAACTATTTCCTTGTTTTATATTCTCTGGAATTTGTGTTAAATATTCTAACGCTGATAAATATCCGAAACTCTAAGAGATAGGATCCGAAACGAGGTGATCCGACAGAGAACCAACGCCTTCGACATAGCTTAAAAAGTTAGTACGTTGAAGCTGGTCACATCTGTCGGAGATCCGGTAACTGCTGGGGTAGACGAGAACTCGAGTGGAGACCGCGAGGATATCTTAAAATTATTATCATAGACGGGGGTGGCGGTCTCTGTACTGACTCCATGAAAGCTGGAGTTTTGTGCGATTCCCCCGGGCAGTCAGTCCAGCCATCCCAACTCCTTGAAGTAGTGGAGCAGGGCTTCTGGCCGACGGCAGCACTGTCGCTGGTTGCTCGTTGCCGAGAGGTCGGGATCTGTTGTCAGCTCCGTGATTCACTGTCTCGCTCTCCTGCAGACAGCCCCTGCAAAGGGTACTGTCTGTGATGTACTGTTTGTTCAGGTTGCAACGCCCTGCTACGATGTTCTAAAACTCTCAGCACAGAGAAGTTGAAAATCGCGAATGCTGAGCAGATGTCCCTTCTTTTAAACGATTTCTTGTCTGGATCAATAATTTGATTACTTTTACATTTCTTTAACCAAGACCTTCAGTAGAACTTCAATTAATTGCATTCAATCCCAGTTGCAGTTAGCTGTTTGCCGCATGCCCCCGCATGACTTCGCATGCATTAACTGTTTACCATCGTGCATCCTTTGTCTGCAGTGCACACATCGCGGTAGCAGTTCGCAAATGAATTCGTTGCGTAGGCAGATGCAACGCTAATGGTTATGTATGAGCAATCAGCAAGCTCGTTCCGAACACATAACAGCTTTTATGTCTTCTATTTGCATAGCCCAAGCATAATTCTATGAAGTGGCCGTTTTAGAGTTTTATAATATGTATACTTAAGTGTTTTTCGTAATCGTAGTTATTTTCCTTAGGAAACAGTTTTGTAGTATATTAATTAATATAATCTGTGTAGGTACTAGTCCTTATCTGTGCTGTTTATCTATCACTTTTTATGGTTATTCAATAACAAACACAGTTAATGACTTTGCTATTACAAATTGTGAATAGTAATTTGACGATTTCATAATATTTTTGATTCTAAAGTTAAATTTAAAATCCCTAAAAAGGTACAGTGATAAGTATTATGGAAATTGAAAATCAAAAATAAATGAACAGAGGAAATATAATTAGAGGAGTAGACGTGTGCTCCGGTCGGCGGTCGGGCACCGACTGCGCTCGCTCCGCCGCGCGGTCGCGTGCGCCGGCGGGGCCGTCGACAGGCGGAAGCTGCGCGCGCGCACCCGCGCAAGGCTACGCTCATGACCTCGCATCGTCTTTGTCTAGCGCTATCTAGCGTCTGTTTGCCCGCGAGGCCGAATGCATCATACCTTTGCCTTGTGCGTACTTCAGCGAATGATTATTAAATCGAAACCATAAAATTATCTTTAGGGTACGTTGAGACCTTGTGGATATAATTGAAATGGTATTAAGGTCAGTTTCGAGTGTTATGTAATTTGTAAATTAAATTAACAATGATTATTTCTTTATTTTCAGGTATGGCACGACATAAGTGATCGTGTCGGCTGTATGAAAGTGCGGCAACTAGAGAGCTGTAAGTACCTACATTTGTTAGATAATGTTTTAACACTATGATTTCATAAGCGTCACTTTAGATCCCTGAAATTAAATCCTAGACTTTCTTCGCGGTGATGTCATAAATTAAAAAGGACAACAGTACTTTAGCTATAGTTGGAGTAACGAAAAAAAAAACGTTACATTTATCCCAATCGATTGGGATAGCCGTTGGGATAGATATAATAATAGACCGGACTGATTCCTCCACCGATGATGTAACAAACCTATTATGAAGCCTCGCTACAGCTTGTAGCACGAGAGAACTGATCTCGCGGAGGTTTTTTCCAGCACTTCGAATGTAGGCGACCTCGCTGCGAACAGAATTGGGGGTGAGCCGCTTGCTCGGCGGATGTGAGCGTACCGACAGCACGACAAGTTTCATAAAGAAACAAAATGAGTACCGGTACCGAAATCTTGAAATTACCTGAGAGATGATATAGCATTTTCTTCCGTAAAATATTTTACATACTTAAAATAGAAACGTGAAATAAAATGGAGATACTAGCTTTTTTCAAAATAGCGACCAAATCTCAAGAAGAATGTTAGCGAGGTACAAAAATGGCTTTCCAAACAAACTCCGTGTTCTGACAAAGGCTTCCACAGCATTCGATCTTCGACAGAGCCTAAAGAAATCGCCGGGATGGTCTACGCTTACGCCTTTCATTCTAGTAATTATCTGTTAGTACGTGTTCTTTACACGCAAAAGCCTTAAGGGTCAGTTCGAAAGGGTCCTCGAGCCTCGCGCTCGAAGTCATTCATACGATTTTGTTCCTTAGGGTATAGTGATACGGTTCATTTGACAATGACGTCAGAAAGTCCGCGGGCAAATTTCCGCTTGGTCTGAACCGACTCTAACGAGACGCAATTAATAACCCATTGAAAAGTTGAGGTGCGTTCCGTTGTTCAAGGTGAACAACACCGAAAACAACTAATGGCTGATAAACGGATTGGACACGTAGGAAGTGTCGTGTCTGATTCGTCCTAGCAGGCCCTTGTACGGGGGTCGCGCATAAACCACGTACGGTCAGCAGAAAAGTGCACCTACCAACATCAATGATATTATGTCAATGAATGGTAAAAGGACTCTCTCTATTTCTACCTCCTAAACTAAACAAAGCAAAAAGATGAAAATGATTAATTAAGTACAGATATTAAATCAGTCCATGTATTTTAAAGTTATAGAAATGTATGGTCAACCGTGGCCACTTACCATCAAATGACTGTCTGCCTGTATGCTGCGCCATTCGGAATAAAAAAACTTACAGACAAATATAAATAAATTATTTCCTGTATAAAATTAAGAGCATTTTTCTGTATAGGTGCGGTTATTAAAAAGTCTTCAGTATCAACGAAAGTTTTCACTTGAAGGCAATTGTCAGGGCATATTTGGATCCAAAGACGTGATATATGGACGATCCCGCAGTGTACGAGCAAGCACACACTACACACACAAGTAACGCACACACGTTAAACAATATGGCCCTGAGATAACTGACATCATAGCAAGGTACAGTCGTGAGGTAGAGTCAGCAGAATTAACAGTTATACATAAGCCATTAAATTATTTATACTTTTTAATTATAAGTTTGTAGAGATAATCTCCAAAACTAACGACTGATTTAAAAGTTCTTTCACTTTCTTTGGGCAATTTGTTTGTTGTTATAATATGGATTGCATGATGTTATAATATTCTTGTCTAACTACCCGACTATTTTTTACAGTAAAATGACCCCTGGTTTGGGATTCGTTCGACAAGTGGAAGCATTATTGCTGTGGTGTTATTGTAAAGTCTGTCTGTATGTCCGCTCCTAACTCGAGAACCGCTGTGCACATTGTGATGCAGTTTCAACTATTACTTGAGGGTTTTCCTGTAAGAGATATCAAGCTACGACGAACGAGAGTCGAGCTGCAACGATTTTGGTTGCACAAGTCGACGCAGGTGGAATGCCTGGCGGTGCTGACGGTACGCACGTGCACCACGCATGCGACGTCGCTGCGTAACGTACTGTAATGACGGTGTTTGCGCCCGCGCGCGACAGCTGACGGCCTTCGACTCGCTGCATATATTTTTACATTACGAATAAATCTGAAAAATCGCTAAAATGAAAAGATGACTTACTAAACAAAAACAAACATTCACCATACGACAATCCACAGGTCATATAAGACAAGATAACTCATCTTATTGTGAGAATAACTTTGGATTTCCACAAGGAAGTGTCCTTGGCCCTTTGTTATTTCTGATTTACATAAATAACTTACCCGAAGTGACAAAACATGACTGTCTACTATTCGCTGAAAACATTACTGTTTACTATAGGTTGACGACACTACTATTAAAAAAAAAGCATAACATAGTGAGTGTATCACGTAAAGAAAACGAAAATTATAATATTCAGATGGGGAGGGGAACGGACCGCGTTACTGAGGTCAAGAAAAAGTTAGTCGTTAGTTAGGTTGTTAGTCGTTAAGAAATTCAAGTTTTACACTTGCTTCCAACTCACGGTTTTTATAATTTTTCCCGTGGTAAACAATATTTTACCGTCTTAAAGAAACACCCCGTCCGAAACATTTTTCCCGGCAACCTAATTGTAATGGTAATTAAAGACAAAAAATAATATCGTGTCCATTTGGAAGTCAGTCGCTGCATACGTGTTTATTGGCAGTTTGTATCTGCCGTCTGCGCCTGCGACCTTCAATGGAACACATTGCATATATTTTTAAATTAGGGCCCACGCTTGTCGCTCCACATTTATACGAGATGATATGCGCATAATTTTTAAACCACGTTGCCCGTTTGGACCGTTTTAAGACCTCGCCTTACGTTCGGGTTCATAGATCATATTTACATACGGATATAAGTCCAACTACCGAGACCTGGGAGACCTCCGGTCGAGGCTTCCGTCCAGAGGGCGGAGCGTTACCTCACTCAAAGGATCAGCGTCACCACAGAGCACAGAAAGCGCAGTTCCAAAGAGCCTCACCATTCAGCGGAGTAATGCCAGCCTGGGCACTCTCCCAGCGGTGGGACATCGAAGTCTCAAGGTTTTTTGTTAATTTATGATTAGGCGTATATTCATGTTTAGTTTATTTAAGAATTTCAGCGTTAAGTTTTATGAAACTACGTCCGGCGTCCCAAACACATGTTTTATTTAGTCGGTTCACTTTTAAACTTTCACCTTGATATTAATTTTTTTGAATTCGCTTAAAAATAAGAACCAATAAGTTTTATGAAAGTTGTATGGGCGTTTGTATGATGGGTCATATTGTAGTGGTTGGTAGTGACGTTCTATTCTGATACAGTGGATATTAAGCGACTTCTTTCGTGAAGGTATACATTCGTGAAGAAATCTGCACCTGCCAAAGTAAAGTCCACCATCCCACTCTCGGTCCGCGTGGTGGACTGTGTATGCCCCGTTTTGTCGTGAGGGCAGGCCTCAGTAGAGCGTATTTACAGGCTTAATTTGAATAACTAATCATCCAGCTCTGTTATCACTATCAGTTCCATGTACATTCGACCGCACGTCAGTGGAAACACTTTGACCTTGAGCCGGCCTAGTCTATTAGGGAGTTTCAATACTGCGAGAGACCAGTTTATACCGGTTTTGTTTCCACTGACGTGCGGTCTATCGTACCTACCGACACAAACGTACGTAGCTTCCTTATTTACCTATTCTATTATGATGTTGAGTGAATACGCCCTGCGCAGCCCTAGCGTCGCCTTGAATTTTAATATGTCGGTTCATTTCAAAGATTATTTTCGTTTGATCGTGCAACACGTGATAACTGAATGATTATGAGATCATTCATTTAAGTAGTTAAACAACTGTAGTTTTCAGTTATACTTCTATTTCAATTTATTTATTCAAACAAACAAATTCAAATACATTTCGTTAAACACAATAATATGTATACTGATAAATGTTATAATACTAGACAGACAATGTAATAAATAAGATGTTTTATGAGACGCAGCAAGCTAAGCAAGTTATTACTTAATTTTTATTCCTAGTCATAAATCAAAGCGACAAAACTAAGAATCAGCATGGATAATAATTAACTTGATAATTTCGAAAATAGAATTTTATACTTTTCTTCAGATAAGGCTAAAAAGTCCAGTAACCAAGCCAAAACCTCATTAAAAATGTGTGACAGTTCGATTAACCTGTCGAGAATAGATTGTAATAGGCTAGCTGAGACTGCATTTATGCGGATGATTTTGTTCTTAAATTTATATTTCCCTACTGTATTAACGACTTGTTGTATTATTCTGTAGGTAGTCGTTCTATTTGTTCACTCATTATGTGCTAGGTTGCGGAAGGTCGAGTGTTCTACTCAATTATCTGAGTACACATGTTTTTGTGTGTGTGTATGCTTCTTAACCAATGCTCATCTAGCTGTCAGAATTTGTGGTCAACTTCGATTTACGACGCATAGCGTATCTTAGACACACGCGGCCTGCGGTGGCGGTCTACCGCAGGCCGCAGCTTTAATATGAAAACGCAGGCCGCGCGTGTCTGAACTCTCATATACATTGCATAGGGAATACAACAGGCCGCCACCGCCACCGCAGGCCGCGTGTGTCTGGGATACGCCTAACTCAGGTCAGTTTTACACATTTGCTTCAAAGCTTGCGCAAGTGATTCCCAGTTGTGACATTGCTTCGCGATAGGTATTCGTGTCGTGTGTCCTCCGTACACTGCCGGTAAAGAGGATTCACAGTAACATTTTCATACAAACGTGGTTACTTTGAAACTTTCGTTCTCCACCAGGGATTGATCGGTGTGTGATCTGATGATGGCCATCCAGAGAGTGAATAGAGGACGTCGAGATCGCAGTACAAACCCAACTGATCAAGCAAAAAAGGGCATCAAATTATGGAAAACCTAAAACTAAGAGCTCCACACGATGTCTGGTCGAAACGACTCATCTAATCAGTTGGGAGTGCATAGCGATCTGGACCTCCTCCATTCACTTTCTGGGTGACCATCGTCAGATCACACCCCGATCAATCCCTGGCGGAGAAGCAAGGTTTCAAATTACGCGTTTGTATGAAAATGTTGCTGTGTATCTGGCAGTGTACAAGTAAGTACAGGATCATCCCACTTCGGCTCACGAGTGAAGAATAGTGATGATGTTTATACGCCCATATCCGTGTTCGACACGTCATATCCGTAACACACAACCCTACAATCTATTTCTGCGCGCGCATCGGTCATCAAAGTCTTTGCTCCGGCGAGCGCCCGGTTCCGCGTTGGCCGTCCGCCAAAAATTCACAAAGGATGCATAAAGGGCGCTGCAGTTATGACAGAGGCATCTAAACTTGGGCCCGGTGAGACCCAGTTGGGCCCTTCAGTCACGTTCTTATTATTTGTGTAAAAATTCCGATCGCAAGTGCAAGGGTCATAATCGACCTCGCTACCCCTGTTCACGGACAGTTTAAGGGCCCTGGTATATTATGACATAACAGCAGACGCTAAACATGGACCCAGCAACACATGTTGGTCCATGGCCACCGTTGAGTTTCTCATTTCCAAGTCACAAGTGCAAGGCCTAATTGGGTCTTGATTAACCTCGCTAGGCCATTAGTGGACCACCAACAGAAGGGTCTCAAATAAGCAGGTAAGTACGTAAGAACTAACTAGATTGCCCACGCCTTTTGCTATTATACATATACCTCAGAAAGGTTCTCGAGTGGCGACCACGTATCGGAAGACGCAGTGTAGGCAGGCCTCCCACAAGGTGGACCGACGATCTGGTGAAGGTCGCGGGACCCAGCTGGATGAGGTTAGCGCAGGACCGGTCGTCGTGGAGATCCTTGGGGGAGGCCTTTGTCCAGCAGTGGACGTCGGCTGATATGATGACATATACCTATGTGCGACTGTGATCTTCTTCGTTATGATCAGACGTGTCAAGAATGTTTGAGATATCAAAAGATTGTCTAACTGGCACAGTAAAACACTACTTCAATTCTTAACCTGTATGTTTCCCACCTTTACACTGAACTTACCAGTGTGGAGATGGGGAATAAATACTGCATACCTTTATTCTCAGCCTGCTGTCCACGCATTCCTTCAAGGCTGCAAGTGGCCCGTCCATGTGGTCTATGCGAGTGAGGACATTTCTGGTCTTCTTCTCCTTCTTTGTAGTCACCAGACCTGTGGAAATCAACGACTATTATACCGATTTTCCATCAAGGATGTGTTTTGTAAGTAGCTTGCTACGATATGCCTCTAACTTCAAAAAGTTTTTACCAAATATTATTTAAACTTATTTTTCTGACCCTCTGAACTTGGGTGAGATTTCCAAGTACCTTCGCAACGCAAACAAACGGTTGATAATACGCGAAAAACTTGTTTCGCATTCTACGCTTATCGGCGACAGTTGAACTAAAGGACTTCCTATCAATTATTAAGCTATAATAGCGCATATTTTTCTGACCTTACCAAATCTGGTGTGTTTTGTAGTACAAATGCAATTCTCATTGTTGACGACCAAACTTTCGCGTGATAAACTCATTGTAACGACACCTAAAGTAGGTACCATACCATGTACCTACCAAAAATAAGATGCCGTGGTAACCCAGTTGCTTGTGCAATGGCCTCACGTGATCGTGAGTCCAAAACTTGGCCCGTACCAATGAGTTTTTCAGAGTAATGTTAAGGAGTAATGTTTCTAAGGCGTATGGTGAAGTCCACCAAGAAAAGGACTGGGGCACCGGTGGACAGGCATTGGCACAGAAGAGTCGAAGTATCACCAGCTATTCCTGCCCCCCTAAGAAGATAAGATAAGATGTAATTCTCAGTGAGGGGATAAAAAATGATAATGGTAGAAGAATCAAGACCAGGGTGCCAATTCGCGCTAATACTGCACGATATTACCAAATCGAAACCATAACCAAAAACGTTATGCGCCATCCACACGTTTGGCGAACCTTTACAAACGCAAACGTGTGGAGCAGGGGTTTGGCTTGCGTTTCTAAAGGTTTGCCAAACGTGTGGATGCAGCATGACGTTTTTGGTTATGGTTTGGATTTGGTAATATATTGGCGTCCAGAACTAGATTTAAAAGGAAATGCGTGTTGCTATGTCTAAATGAAAGTCATGATAAAACGTTGGTGCAAAAATGACATCGGATTTAGAACAATTCTTTATCGCATCGGGTTAACGATCTTCTAGTATAATAAAAGCAATGTCAACGCTCTCTGCCACATTATTATCGCAATTCAAATAGACACCTGTGAAAATTTAAAAAATCGAGTCATCGATTACATTTGCGTCATCGCAGCAGAATGAGCAGAATCAAGGATACACGTGACAGAAATTTGCAAATATCTTAGTAAAAAGTAATTAAATCTTACGATTGCCTTTTATAAATTCGTTATCTTCATCATCGTGTGAGACTTTACAGCCGCGACGATTGCTTTTACAAGCTATTACATTTTTTTCGAAGTTATGGCGCTTCGCAACAAAAAATTGTACATTTTAAAATTGATAATCATCATAGCCTGCACTAGTCCACTGCTGGACACAGGCTTCCCCCAAGGCGCCACTGAACCCGATCTTCTGTTCTCCGCATCCAGTCACAGCCAGCCGCCTTACGCAGACCGTCCCTCCATCTAGCCGGGGGCGTCCCACGCTATGTTTGCCAGAATCATTCTTAAGGCTGAATTATTCTTAAGGTTTATACAGAAGGCCGCAAGAGGAATTTCGTTTGCATGATATGCGAGGGGTGAGGACCGCGGATTGACTTCTGTTGTTGAGCTCACAAGGATGTTTATGATCTAAGGACTATGGCTAAAGACATTTTGCCGAATAAATACCAAACATTTTCTTTTCTCTAACCGGCGGATGAGTTTATTCTATTAACATGTGCTGAATTAAGGTTATCTCTAGTAATCTCAAACAATTTCTTATCAAACAAATCAGTCTCTTTGAATCCGGATCAAATTATATCAGTCAAGAGATGCATGTTCCTAAGAGACGATTTGACTGTCATAAAACCATTGTATCTTTCGATTAGCCAACGCAGGTTTTATCTACCCATAACCAATACAAGCTGAATATAATCTAAATGAAAACAAGAGCGTCTGCGCATAATTGAAACACGTTCTTCATTAGGCACGAGCTATGAATCAAACATGCAATCTTAGTCTATCTTAGTTAAACCGCTTCTGGTCGCTACTAATATGGCTAAGTTTTAAAGTCATAAATACCGACTAGCAGAGATGTACAAAATGGTTTTAAAAAAGCATTTAAATACAAAATGCAAAATACTTTTCAGATTTACTATTTCAAATGCAAAATACCAAATAGTTTTGCGTTTTGTATTTCAAATGCTAAATGCAAAATAGGTATTTTCAAAATGCTTTTTCAAAATACAATACCTTTTGGCCAAATCTCAGATATTGTTATTTATTTTAGGTATTTATCATGAGAAATAGAGACAAAATGCTGAGCCGAACAAAAACGTCTAATAACATGGCATCTTATGCGTGACATTTTGGTCATATTTATCAGTCTCTATCGGTCAAATTCGGCAATACAAGCGTCATTCGTTCATTTCATTCTGTTTGACTGGTAATGTTGCCAATGTTGGCTAAACTTAATCACAAAGTATTTTGCATTTTGAAATGAATATTAAAAATGCAAAATACATCTCGGAAGGTATTTCAAATAAAATACAAAATGTTTTTTACTAAAAGGCATTTAAATGCAAAATACAAAATAGATATTTTGCATTTTGTATTGGCATTTTAAATAAAAGTATTTCAAATAAATCGCATCTCTGCCGACTAGCCATAGAGAATCATTCGCATTTTATGTTACTGCAGAACTGAGCGCACCGCAATGATGTCATCATTGGCTATGGTTTCCCACGTACCGCGATACTTTTGTGGTTTGCTTGGTGAACGAATCCAGTAGGCACTTCAGTTATCTTTTCACGGAGGAACATCTATCTAACATCATTTAAGTTCGAACCTGGCCCGCACCAATTAGTTTTTCGCAACTTAAGTACGGTTTGTTATAATACCACAGGCTGTTAAGTGAAGGAAAACATCGTGAGGGAACCTGTATACGCCAAAGTTTTGAATTTATGTATGCGAAGTCCAGCAAAAAACTGATTAGGGCACCGTTGATGGTGGTTTAGTATAAAAGATGCTAAAAGAGTCGAAGGTATTCCTAGAAAATAACACATTTTTTAAAAGATGCAACAAGTGAATACTGGGACTGGGAGACGACAAAACATGAAGTGATTCAACAGGATCGGGTTAGATAATTTTCTCTTAACCTTTTGACGACCAACGACCTATAATTATAGATATCATAGAATTTCTGTAGCATCAAACCTTGATACCGCATTTAAAATGTCATTTTGATCTCAATCAGATGACCCGGGCGATCAAAAAGTTAAAGAACAATAACAATCATCCGCTGTTTCCGTACAATCTACTACCAGGGTTTGAGCAGTTTAAAGTGCATAGTTTAAATATAGCAGCTAGAAACGTCGATAAATCCATGCAGCTCTCGCGGTGGTACCAGGGAGGCATGGCATCGCATGCGGTCGCGAATTACTTTCACTCGACTATCCTCGGGCGCTGACCGCGCGCCGCGCGCCGCGCGCCGCGGGGTCGTCGGCCGGCCGCGCGCCGCGCGCCGCACGCCGAGCGCCGAGCGCGGGAAACGCACGGCCGCCATCATGCCATTCAGAAAAGCGCGGCGTGTTTACACAGATGCTCGCCGAAACGTGGTCCGTTGCATCACTTCCGCTTGCGTTCCGTTTTACGCATTCGACGCGTGCCGTCTGCGCTTATGTGGGCTTAATTACAATAATTAGTCATCATCATCATATCAGCCTGTAGACGTCCACTGATGGACAAAGGCCTCCACCAAGGAACTCCACGACGACCGGTCCTGCGCTAACCTCATCCAGCCGGGTCCCGCGACCTTCACCAGATCGTCGGTCCACCTCGTGGGAGGCCTGCCGTGGTCGCCACTCGAGAACCTTTCTGCCCCAACGGCCGTCAGATCTACGAGCGATGTGCCCAGCCCACCGCCACTTCAGCTTCGCAATTTCTTTGAGCTATGTCGGTGACCTTGGTTCTCCTGCGGATCTCCTCATTTCTGATTCGATCTCGCAGGAAACTCCGAGCATAGCTCTCTCCATTGCCCTCTGGGTGACCTTGAGCCTTCTTATGAGGCCCATAGTGAGGGACCACGTGTCGGTACCGTATGTCATCACTGGCAGCACACACTGGTCGAAGACTTTCGTCTTGAGACACTGCGGTATTTGGGACGAGAAGATGTTGCGTAGCTTCCTGAACGCTGCATATTATGATAATTAGTGGATATGCTTTAAAATCGTACAACCGTTCAGTTTCATTGTCGTCATATCAGGCTTTTAACGTCCAGCCGCTTCCGGCCACCTTCTTCAGGTCGTCGGTCCACCTGGAGGGGCAAGTTTCATTATCGACTGACGCTTATTATTAGATGTGGTCAAACTTCACAGAGCTGGTTACTTGAAGTGTCTTACGTACAAAGATTACATTATATTAAATAAACTATAGTTTCGATAACGTCGCACGCGCAGATCACGCCCGCCGTCATCTTACAGATAACAGATCGCGTAAATAAACGATCACATCTCCGTAATTCTAATTCTACTTGTTTAAATAGGTATAACTGTCGCATCTATCTTTAGATTATTTATCACTGGAAAATAGATAAGTTGAACTTTTTGATAAAAACACTTGAGATGACGAGATTAAAAAAAAACATCGTTTTAGATAAGTAGGTAAGTAAGGTACCTACCTAATAAATACCTATAGATCTTATCTGTAATAATCCCATTTTACAAGCATCCGGCACCGTATTTTAAGAATTTTCACGTTTTTTTTAAACGCTGATAAACTCCGAACGCGAATCTCTGGATGTGTCAATGACCGATGCCCCGGGTGCAGTGGTGCGAGCGGGACGGCACGCATTCCACTCATGTGGAAAGCGGTTATGCAACAAACGTATACGCGAAAGTCATCTAGCGAAGCGTGCAGCCATTCGAGATTGCAACAAATGAGATGGGCATAGGATTAGACGCTTGATAGACTTTGATTTTCGTCGCGGAATTGTTTTTTTTGTCGTAGGCTGTTTGCTGTCCGACCTGTGCCTATGCCACAATGTTTATTTGGAATAGGCACAGACAGGATTCATACAGCCTAGTCTTACATTACACAGGGTTGAAACACGTTATTATCACACATAAACAGCCTATTCACGTGTCCCCACTGCTGGGGCTCAGACCTACCCTCTCAACGAGGGGGCGTTCGGGCTATAGTCCACCACGCTAGCCCAGTGCGGGTTGGTGGACTTCACATGCGCCTAAGAATTTCTCCTTCGGTTTAAGATTTCCTCACGGTGTTTTTCTTCACCGTTTGAGAACAGTCAGTAAATGTACTTAAGTTTCAAGAAAAAACCCATTGGTACATGGCCCACCCGGGGGATCGAACTTCGAACCTTTCGATTTGATAGGCCGCGTCTTATCCCCGACACCACTGAGACGCTCTGCTACATGCTATTAGATAGGTACCATAAAATCCTATCGACCTAGCAATTAAGCGGCTTATGAAACATTTTTAAGACGAGATTATATCTAATCTTAAGGCGAAAGGGTTTTGCCGTCCACAAATAATACCAAACAGCACGTGTTTCAGCTACTGTTCTTTCACCATTGCAAAACAATACAATGTTAATTAACCAGAGCAATAGATTATACAGATTTGCTCAAATTAGGCTTAACTGGCGCAAAGGTATTACCCAAGAATAGCACAATGGTAGCTGGAGCCAGCTGCGCGTTGCTTAGAGACCACCAGAATTTCCTGGCCCTTGGCATTGGTAGGCGTTTCCCTTCAAGACTTGGCAATCTTATCGGGCGCGGGAGGGTGTGTAGTCGCAAGCTACAGATGTCAATTAACTACTTTCCCGCGCCATTTTTGCCAAATCGGCGCGAAAATAACTGGCGACGCAATAGTAATAGATTAAAAACAATAATCTCATATAACTGCAGATAATTTATGTAAATAAATGATTATGTAACTAGGCATTGTTTAGAATAACATGGAACACCCGGGGGGTGCTGGTGCGGCGCCGGCCGCGGTTGAAGGGCTATTTTGACTCTCGTCTTGAAGGACCCCATATCGTAGCGCTGTGGAAAAGCGTCAGAGGGAAGGTCATTCCACATTTTGTACGTGCGCAGCAGAAAAAGAACGCGAGAAGCGCACAGTGCTGGTCCGCCAGGGATCTATGTAATGTGGGTGAACCGTATTCTGACGGTTTATTTATGTTTTTTAAATTATTTTTTAAATTTTATTTTATTGGGGTGTTAAATTTGTATGTAACTTAAGGCTTTGGTGAAATCTGTAGGTATGGATTCTGTTTGTATTAAGTTTATTCATAACTATACATATATATATATATATATATATATTTATAAATATAAGATAATAAATTGGATTAGCACATAGGATAAATAATAATACTGCAATATATTTGTAATATTTAGTAGCAATTAAGTACGACGTCGCGGTGCACAGACAAATCGAGTCTGGTTTTTGTTGCACCGTAATAATATATTTACACTGTATTTTTATTGTGATTAATAAATAAATACTATACTATACTATACTATAAACAAGGAAGTCATATTATATTTTTTGTAAAAAATCAGATTATCAATAGCATTTCATGCTGCTAAACTTTGTATAAAAAGTGGAGAAGTAAATATGTTATTTAGTAAATATAAACACTTGTCTATGAATATAAAAAAACGTGTGTTTTGTTTATGTAAGACCGCGGCAAGGCCGGCGGGGCAGCGGGTCACGGGCGGCATGCAAATGAGCTGATGCCATTGTTGGTAGCACGTCACCGCCCAGGATCGATCCACTCATTCATGTGGAGCGGAACACTTTTTTTTATATAGTTTTATACGGCCAGTTGGAAACAAGTCCTTATAGCTGTTAGGGCGATCTATAATCTACGTTGTAGAGAATCATTAAGAGAAAAGTTTAAAGAAATTAATATATTAACCGTTGCCAGTCAATACATTTTTGAGAATATTTTGTATGTCCGCAAAAATATATCTCTCTTTTTGAGGCACTGTGATATGAACACAGCTTATGTTACAAGAAACAAAAACAAACTTGTACCACCACAGTTAAGGCTTAGTAAGGTCAGTAAATCATTCACGGGGCAATGTATACGCTTCTACAATAAACTACCAGAAGAAATCTTAAATATGAATGACAGAAAATTTAAGACTCACATTAAACAACAACTTTGTAAGAAAGCTTATTATAAAACAGTCGATTATCTAAATGACAAAGATGCCTGGTGTTAATGTTACTTCAGCCTCGCACAATCTTTACAAAATAATATTATGTACAAACTTGATTTTAAAAGATGTGTTGCGGAAGTTTGTTGCGCCGCTTCTTCTTCCCAGCTCTATATAACACCTTGGAGGCGGTGGTAGATAAAAAATTGACGTTGTATAAATGTACCTAGTGTACTTACATGCAATAAAATACTTTTGAATTTGAATTTTGAATTTGAATTAGGCCAAATCGTAGTTCATAATCGAATACATAAAACCGCAACACGGCCTCCAGGTCACAACTAGCGCCATTCAGTGATCCACACTGCAGCTCACGCCGCACTAAACTGGTAGTAGGTTTAATGTCGATTCAACGAGGGACAATTTGGAACAATCCAGAACAATACACGCATTTATTTAACTATCCCGCACAAAATACACTATAGTAGGCACTTGCTGCATATAATACTATCACAGATATACACCAAAACCCACAATATACATTTTTAGGAAAACTAAACAAAAAAGATAACCATCTGTGTCAAAATCCCGCCAAGAAGCCCGGAGCGGAACACTTTGAACCTTTGAATGATTTAGGCGCTCTAGGTCCCGTTCGCCATTCGTCTCGTTCGTCATTTTACACCTATTCACCATCATACACCTATGCAGGCAGCACTATTACCAAATGTTGGAATTGATTCTTATGATTGACCCTTTCGATCGGTATCATAAAAATACATAATGTTTTCCTCACAATTATTTCTGAATTTTCTAAAAAAAAAAGAAAGCACAACTAACGTGACGAATCGCGAACGAGACTAACCGCGAACGGAACCTAATGCGCCTAATGGCGAACTAGACGAACCGCGAACGGAACCTAATGCGCCTAATGGCGAACTAGACGAACCGCGAAGGGGGCATGCGCCTAAACCCTTTGAATGGAATCTTTTTTTTGACCAGAATACGTTGAAGCTAGAATGATTTTTTCAGTGTGTGCAGCACGTGCGCGTTCGCAATGTATGAGACTCTATGGAAGACGTCACACAGCTTCGTTGTGTACGCATCTGGTGTGCTCCGGCCTTTAGTCTTCATAAAGCAACACGATTTAGATTTTAATTTTAACAAACGGACTTAAACTTTTCGCAATTTCAGTGTCCACAGAGTGTCGAAACGAAATCCACTGACGAACAAGGTTCCCCAATGCGCGTCACCCGCTCCTCCGTCTTCCTTATGCAGCTTCCGCCTATTTTTCTTTAGCTTGCGGCAACTTTCTCTGTTGCTACATTTATGACGAAATTTTTTGACATTGCGATCTTACTTTGACCCACATAAGTACAAAAGCGATGACGTCCGTACGTTTTTTGCGGAAAATACGTCCTTTCCGCGTATCGATTGGACTCATTTACGCACTACGTGGGACGGAGCGCCAAATATAGCCGTAGACCAACAGAACCCATTGAGAAATTTCGCAATATCAGACGCGTTACGTTTCAATCAGAGCGGGGGATGTATTTTTTCTGAAAATAGATTCCTTTTAAATCCCATGGCTTCGCTTGCGCACGTGGATTACAAAATTTATGACGCCAGTACCATAGCATTTACTATGCCAGTACTGAGCGTAGAGTTCGAATAGGCAAATGGCTAGCCGTCAGGAAATTTTTATTTACTTTTTCAAAGCGTTTTAAGTCCACAGGGCCTCTGGCTTCTTATCTTAATCGAGTATTATCGTAATAATGTTACATCTACATCCTAATGTTTTGCGTGTAATAATGTAATACTTATGTATTTATAAAAATCATAGTAAAAAAATCCAAAAGATTCAATAATACCCTAAGAGGGTAATACCGTCCTATTTTGACAGCCAGCTACCCCTTGACCTCCCCACGTGAATTTTTTCCCAATAAGAATATTCCGGTCCAGTTCCAAATGGAAACGTGATAGCTAACAAATTACTAGAGTTCTAAAGGTTCTACCCCAAAAAAACTCACGAATAATTGAAGGCTGAAACTATACAAAATCAACGTAAAAAATTCTATTACCCGAAATTATCTGACCGGCGACCAAAGTCAACTGTCTGACTACTCACGCCTATCTGCTCGCGTTATACATTTTTCTTTTTTAGCGAATATGCCAGTAAAATAAAAAGTTTAAAAAAGTATACCAGCACAGAATATATAATAGTACAAGACTTTAGTAATAATTTATACTTATCATTTATTTATAGTAGCAATTTTAACAATTTTGTGTCGCATGCAGTGCTGTTTATTTTGGTTTTATTTATTTTCTTATTAAGAAAATTATGATATGCCATTACCTACCTCCTACACAGTTTCATAAACGTGAAAAAATGCATCACGTATTTATTTAGGCACCTACGCCTTTTCCCAAAAAAAAAAATTACCACAAGGAAAACATGTAAGTTGTAATCAAAAAAGCTATTTGCAAACTATTTGCGACCTAGTTAAGTTATTTCCATCTTGTTATATCTGCGATGCGAGCGTACAGCTGCCCGCTGTATGGGTGGCCCGCGTAGATTATCCCGGCGCAGGCAGCGGGGGGGTGGGGGCGAGTAAGAGCGGGGCGCGGGGGGAGGTCGTTGAACTCCGCTGACACAGAGCCGCGTGCGTTGAACGCACGGCCTAGACTGACCTCGTGCGTGACCCGGGAGGGGGGCGCGAGGGTTGGTACGGGTGTCATTTACTATTGTTTACCTGTCGTGTTGATGAGAGTGACCTCTCGTTGGTGGGATGAGGAGAATGACCTTTCTTTCGATTCTGGAGCAGTTTTTTGCATTATTTTTACTAGCTAAGTATTTTTTTATAGCCTGTATGTCAGTCAGGGTTTTATCTACATACTATATAATAAAGCTGAAGAGTTTGTTTGATCGCATTAGTATCTCTTAGCCAGGCGGATTTGAAAAAATTTTTTTGCATTTTTGTGGAAGGTTATAGGCTATTTAACCAGCCAAATGAAAAGGAGCCAAGCAAAATGAATAAAAGTCAAAGAACGGTAAGCGAAAACGAAGTAGTATTACAAATTATATAGTAGTTCGTAATAGCGTAAACTAAACGGCGGATGAAACCGCGGGGCACAGCTAGTTTTATAATAAGACACCACACCATTGGGGTAGCCCTATTCTTGAACTGTAAGCACCTGTAGCATTGTCAAATTTCATTAAAAGGTTACGTCATGAGAAATTGTTGTTGGTGGTTTCTCACTTTTCTCAGCTAATTTTCCAGATGCTTATGCCTATAATTTAACGGCCAGGAATATACACTATGACTAGGTACACAAAGTTTTGCCTAAACAGACAGTCAGAAATGTTAAATATTGCAGGCTGTATCCAGCAGGAGGTTTTCTCACTATATAACAATATTGTGGTTATTAATTAGCTTTTCCCGCGAATAAACTTTATGTTGCTATATATAGTAAGTAATACAGAAATTAAATTACAATTCAAATAGTAAAAATAAATTTTACAAGTCTAAATTTATAAATAATATCATGCAAATTACTATTCTAAACAAAATGTTTTGGTCAAAATTTATTAATTTATAAATTACAATATAATAATAATACTAGCGAAAAATATACTGTATAAAACAACATAAAATAATAAAAAATCGACACGTGTTTCACCTCTCTACGAGGCATCCTCAGGATGTTGACAGAACGGCAGCTTGCGGCCATTACGATTTTCTCACTATGTTTTTCTTCAGCCTGTGGTATTATAATACTCCGTACTTCATTGTGAAAAACACAGTTCGAACCCACGACCTCATGAATGTAAAGCGAGAGCAATAACTAAATAGGCTGCCTACCACAGCTCATAAATATAACCTGATACCGAGATGAGAAACAAAAATTTGCCCATCGCAATGGATCTTATACCCATCATCATCATCATCAACAGCCTATTAATCTCCCCACTGCTGGGGCTCAGGCCTACCCTCTCAACGAGGGCGTTCGGGCTATAGTCCACCACGCTAGCCCATTGCGGGTTGGTGGGCTTCACATGCGCCTAAGAATTTCTTCTTCGGCGTATGCAGGTTTCCTCACGATGTTTTCCTTCACCGTTTGAGAGCAGTCAGTAGATGTACTTAAGTTTCGAGAAAAAACACATTGGTACATGGCCCAAGCAGGGAGTACATAATACGTTAGATGTTATAAATACTTTGGAAATGTAGATAGAAATGCACATCTCGATGCTCATATAGTAATTAAACCGTTTATGTTAGGGAAAACTAAAATGTACTGACCCACGGCCCTGACCTATATAAAATCACCAAAAACCAACCTATACACTTCCACTAATATTTAACCCCGGTGGCAAAATGTGGAACTAACCCTAAGTACCTATATTAATTCCGACGACAAAATACACAAAATATGACCGCCAGCGCCATTCGTATCAGCAAAATAAACTTTGTAGCCCTCGCAAATATTAAACATAACCTCAAAACTGTACCTTCATATTGAGCGAAGCGCTGTTTGTTTTTCTCCTCCACTTGTTTCTCTTTCTCTTGCTTTATCCTCTCCTTCTCTTCTTCCCTCTTCTTGACCAGGGCTCCGTGGCCAACAGGAATAATGGAGGCATTTTTTTGGGCTGCTTCGAACTGATGAATGTTTTCATACTGCGGCGCAGTCTCCACGGGTATTTTCGTCTTAGCCGAGTATAACGCTTTCAAAGGATCGAAGCTGGAACTACAAGCACTGACTTCCGACTCCGAAGTCGAGGAATCTGAGTCGTTTTTTTCGGACATTGCGGATAAAATGCACACAACAATTCACATTTCACAACATAAACAAAACCTTGTCAAAAAACAAATGTCAATGTCAAAACAAAACCGAATGAATGCTGCGTTTCGGTCAACGCATTATTCGTATCGATAATGATCAGAGTGAATATAAGCATTACTCAAAGATAAAACGTTTTTAGTTTGCTACATAAAATTCTGTGTTAAATTTATAGTTTATTTCCGTTTACATATAGTTTTTCTAAACAATATCATAATCTTGTCACCACAAATCTATAAAAACAACAAACCACATCTACTGAAAACGGAACGTACGCAAATTACGATTCGTTGCACGCATTTTTTTCTAAACTTGAACAATGCGGAAACAAATTCCTTTCATTTAATAAAAATTAATTGATAATTTCAAATACGAAACTTGATTCGAAATAATTGTATTTAATTATACTTCAGGCATGTTCTTTATCGACAACTACAACGATATGATCTCGTGATAGAATGTTGAAGGCTCTTCCTTCTAAGTTTGCTTTGTAATACATTTTTAATTATGGCCATTGCTTTGTGAATTGTTTATTCATTATTTTAAAGCATCTACCAATACAACAAGCGTTATTATTCTAGTAACGGGTCTATTTTCAACCGACGAAAAAAAAAGGAGAAGGTTCTCAATTCGACCCGTATATATATATTTTTTTTCACTGCAAGATACAAGGTTCTCTTTTTAAAAAATAGGTGACGGTATCCCCTTTTTCAAAAGAGAGCTTTTTTAAATATCTGCGAACCCAATAATATTTTCAGTACATTCTGAGTTAATTACTGATAAAATAAATACAGAGTATAAATAAGTATAAGATCGCAAACTTGTCATCAACATTGCGCCAGCGCACAAGGCCCTAGCACATGCAATAGGAAGTAATAACCAAGGTTGACTCTGCACAGTCGATAAATCTTATGGGCAATTTATACTGGAAAATTTATTAGGCCCGTAGCAAACCAACTTAACAATTTTTTTGCTCAATAAATATTTGTAATGGAAATACATCGAGATTAAACTACCGCTGCTCGCTGCTAGGCGGCGCTACCATCGCTTTTTAATTATAATTTTGTCGCTGTCTGAAAAATTTCGTAAAATTTCACACAAATAAATTTACTTCTGATTCCAGATTGAGTATTTTTTTTAACTGGGTAAATATTTAATAAATTAAATTAAAAATAACGCGGTGCCGAGTGGCTGGATATTGGTCGAAAAAGAAGGTATCGGAAAGAAAATATGTATTAGTATGTGCTACTTGACAATAGATGGCGGAAGTAATGACCAGTGTTATTAACATTTCAATCCGTTTCGTAGATGAGATTCGTAACCATTTCGTAACCGGAATCGAACGGAAAAAAACCCTGTTCGCCCCCGGTTACAAACTGTTATGTTTGCTACCATTTCGTAACTGTTTCGAAATGAAAAATAAAATCCTTATTCGTAATCGGTTACCAATTTGGACCTTCTGCTAAAATAATTTGCTCGGTCAGATTCTGGCTCTACATGAATCACAGTTCCCAGTTGGCTGGTTCCAATCTCAGTTACGAACAGAGAAAATGGAATCCTGATTCGTAACCCAGTTACGAGAGACTCAAACTCGGTTCGAGGCTGGTTACGAATTGAATCCAAAAAACCGATCTCGCTTGTCGCGTGTAACACGTTTCTATGACAACAGCAAAATGGCGGTTTGTTTTTCTCATGTCATTTCATTATTCAGCATAAATCATTAAATTACACGGAGAAATGATAATCTATTCTATTTAGTTGCGCAACCACTTTCCTATTTGAAATTATGATTCAAGAGCGCTTATTTAACTTCGTGATGGCAACATTCCACGATGTTGATGATGATTTAATAATTATATTGTTTTTTTTTTACTTTTACCTAGGTACCTGTGGTTAGTTTTCGACTTTTGACTTGGAATCCCACAGATCATTATAAAACCATCGTAGCGAGCTTTTTCCGTGTTCCGTGGACGCCCCGGATGGGGTCGAATCCTGTCGTCGGCATGACATAATATAAGCCGACAAAACTAAAGTGTTTTTCCTTTTTTTCTTTTTTTTTCCTTTTTTTAGTTTAAGATCTAGTCCACTGGACATAAGCCTCCCCACAAGGCGCACCACTGAACCCGATCTTCAGTTAACACCGCCAGCCGGCTCACGCAGATCGTCGCTCCATCTATCCGGGGGGCGTCCCACACCACGCTTGCCCATTGTGACCAGCCAACTGCCACTTCAACGTGGTGATTTTTTATCTATGTCGAAGTCTTTAGTCCTGGTTTCGGATCCTATCGCCCAGAGAAACTCCGAGCATCATGGCTTTTTCCTTAACCCTTCTAGTTTTGGGACTAGTCCCACTGTCAGTTATAACCACAGGTTATATAAGCTACGTAACCATCAAATATATAAATCGCATGCACTTGTGAGTACGCGCGACGAGCATTAATTAAAACACTATAGCGCAACTAAAAACCACACTCATACCACTAAGTACAGGCGGCAACAAAAAATGACAATGCACGGAAGGCCATATTAGCCGCGATGATACGAACGCGGGCTGAATGGGCCGCAATAAAAAGTGCGCGAGTTAAACGCGCCTCTTTCACTATAATTGGTGCGCGGACGCAACGCAAGAAAATGGCTTTTGTTTTCTACGCTTCCTACTGCACTTTCATTATTAATTATGTTATTTGTATTGTCTTTAACGTGAAAAAATAAATAAGTTCTTTTAAAAAATTAACAGTTTAGCGCCCATGTGCCAATTACGCCAAATCTTGTACCCAATGTTATAAAACTGGGCATTTATTTAAAATATTTATATTTATGTGCATTAACATAATTCGTTTCCAATATAAGTATGCTAAAATTTCCAATTTCATTCATACATATCTTCCCTGGCGAGTTATGCAGAATTATCGGAGCGCCAAGTATGTTAGGTTAGGTTTACATGCTTTATTGTGCGGTAAAAATGCAGATTAGCCGGTAAAAGTCCCAAATTAACGATCAATTCGAACCTTTACCAATAACACTTGGTAAATATTTGGTTTTGGCAATCCCACAAGGTGGACCGACGATCTGGTGAAGGTCGCGGGACCCGGATGGATGAGGTTAGCGCGGGACCGGGCGTCGTGGAGATCCCTGGGGGCGGACTTTGTCCAGCAGTGGACGTCTACAGGTTGATATGAATGAACGAATCTTTGGTTTAGTTAGATCGGGCTATGTTTCGAAGCCTATAACATTAGTTGTTGTATTGTCCGCAGAGCGCGGTGGTGGCGCTAGTGCGGCGACGCGGAGGCGCGCGGCCCCCGAGCGGCGCGAGCGCCTCTATGCTGCAGCGGCGCAGGTTCGACATACACCGGGACGTCGCCAGGTGACCTCGGCGCACTTCTGACGCCTTTATACAACATTAATGCCACACAAACTGTTCCTTCCCCTTCCTCTTCCATTTCACCTAATAGTTCAAAGAATGCAAGGTAAGACAGCCATTGTAATTACGGGCCGCAGATAACCCCCAATAGATACCGCTTACAAGACAACTGGCGATCACCACACATCAATGCATTGGCACAAACTCTGCGCTAGGTAAAGCCGATCTCAGTGTGCCTGTTCCTCTAAGTTTTGTGAACATTTTCGACATGCGGTATAGATTGGGGGTTATCTGTGTTACATTCGGACGAAGCATTCCAGTCGATCCTCATTGCAGCAATGAGCAATTTCCCTGTGGGTAGAGAGGATGTGAGCATCAAGATCATAAGGAACAAGATCTAAGATATATTCATTACAAAAAAAACCTCTATCTCCCACCAAGAGCATCAACCTTATGTTGATGGATTAAATGAAAAAGCTGCAAATAGACAGATTAAAAAAATTAAAAAATATTCATTATGCCCTCCAATCTAGTAGCCGATTCGAACTCGGGTTTGTTTCGTTATCTACTGATGTTTTCTGAACTTTACTGTCAGCCTGTCAACGTCCTCTAAATATATACGTATGCCGTTCTCTCCCCATTTTATTTCCCATCTCGAAACTGGTAGAAAAAAAAATTGTAACCGGTAAATAATGAAAAAAATTTGTAACCGGTTATTAATTTTTTTTCCGTTTCGAAGCCGGTTACGAACCTCAGCTATTTATGGGCTGAATTTTTTATTATTATTTAAAAGTAAAGTTTTGAGGTTTTACAACGTATAAAAATTCTGTCTGTAGAATTTTTTAAACAATTTTATGGACTTACTTCACAGGCAAAAAACCAACATTCCCACCATATTTCTATTCTATTCTTCTACTTTGAGATTTGATGATACAACCAAATCCCATTTTTTGCTGTGTCATTAATTATTTTCACAAATGACGACCCAAAAATGATGAAACGATTTTTTTTAATGAAAACAAAACATTTTAATTTATGGTTTTTTAGGCATTTTAAAACTGGCATTGTCGGCCTATTGGCCAATAAACGCTCTATTCTATAAAAAGTGCAAGAGCTATGCTCGGAGTTTCTCGGAGGATGCGAAACGGGGTGATCCGCCAGAGCCGACATAGCGCAAAGGGTTAGCACGTTGAAGTAGCAGTGGGTCACACCTGCCGGAGAATCGATAACCGCTGGGGTTCGAGTTCTCGATTGGAGATCACGACTGTGCAAGCTTAGTGTGGGACGCCCCACGGCTAGATGGAGCAACAACCTGCGTGAGTCGGCTGGCAGTGACTGTATGCGGAGAACCGAGGATCGGGTTCAGTGGCGCGTCTTGGGGAGGCCTATGTCCAGCAGTGGACTAGTACACGCTGATGATGATGAAAAAGTGCAAAACTCTTGACTCATTTAAAGACGTGAAAGCCTACTTTCTGTATCTCCGCAGGTCGCTGTTGAAACGGAGCGGAGAGCGAGGAGTGAGGTAGCCTGGCGCCAGGCAGCGAGCCGCCGACAAGCCCAGCAGTCTGTCTGCTGCGCCAACAAACCCAACCATGTGTTCTTGCAACTAGTGCGCGCAACATCGAATGATGTCCGATCCGTCCAAAACTCTGCCAAAAACGAACGAATTTATTAATTTAAGTGTAGATACAGAGCGCGTGTGAGTGTAGTGAAGTGCGTGCAGCGCCCCTGGCGTGCAGTAGCGGTAGTGACACCGTGGCGGGGACGCGCGCGCCGGCGGCCCCGGCGCTGGCGATGCCCTTCATTGAAGACGAGTGGTGGGCCGCGGAGAATGAGGGCAGGATGGTCGACCTCTCCAATTGCCTGCAGGTAATACAGTATTTTTACACTAAGTGCAATAAAAAAAGGATTCGCTAAATATATACAACGCCATCTGTTATCGAGTAGTTTATAATATTTAGCGACCTGAGTGAAATGTTTACTGAAAATAAAAGGAATGATTTCCACAAAATATCTAGTTTTGAAAACTCAATGAGCGACTAATCCGCCAAATGGTCGCATAATAATCAGTAATTTAAATTTGTTTGGTGTAAGTTTGTGTTATGTTAACTTGATGCATAAAGTCAAAGTCAAGTCAAAATATTTTATTGCGTTACAGAGTACACTGGGTACATTTATACATATAATGCCTATGTAATAGATACCCAATTTGTTGATTGTTGTAATAATGTTGTATTGTGTGGCAGGACGCTGTAGTGGCGGCGGGGGGGCAGGCGGCGGCGCAGCTGCAGCAGATGGCGACGTCGCTGGGGGAGCTGTCGCAGGCCGAGCTGAGCAGCATCGTGGGCGGGCTCACGCTGGAGGCCGAGGCCTCCGACGCCGCGGACCCCGACGACATCCTCAAGCAGCTCGGGGAGACCGCCTTCGACAACTTCGATACCTTCTTCACGGACCTCACGAATGCCACTGCGTCGGTCATGCCCCCCATTGAGATAAAGGTGGGTTTGTTGTTTCATTATTTGTTTAATAACATGAAGGGGGGTCCTTCAAGAACAGAGTCAAAAGAGCCCTTCGACCTTGGCCGGCGCCGCACCAGCACCCCCCGGGTGTTGCAGGTGTCTGTGGGCGGCGGTGACCTCTTAACATCAGGAGGCCCCCGTAGCAATAAAAAAGCAATCAAATTGAAATAATAGAAATTAAGTCAAAGTCAAGACTATTTTATTGCATGTAAGTACACTGGGTACATTTATACAACGTCAATTTTTTCACCGCTTCCAAGGTGCTTCCAAGTTCGTACCAAGCACGGGTAAGATTCTTTATGTATATACATATAATTAACATTTCTAAATTCTCTAATTTCCAGCAAGAAGAGAACAACAACGTATCATCGCCACCGTCCGGCAGCCAGCTGCAGTACTACCAGCCCAGTCAGCTGACGCTGCCCAACAACGGGCAGCAGCGGCTGCAGCAGCTCCTGAGGAACGGCACCAGCGCCATCAACAGCGTTGTCGCGAACAATATCAATAATGGACGATATAACATCGCCTCGGCGAACCCTCTGCTCGCTGAGAAGTTAGCAGCGACATCTAGCGGCATAAAGCAGGAACCGATGAGCACGGATTACAATGGAACCATGAACTACGGCAGCGCGTCGCCGATGCAGCGGGTGCCGAGCGGGAAGCCGCAGGTGCACGATGCGGGCGGAGGTAAAGGTAAGCTTTAATTAATACTAGTTATCTAAGACAAATGAAACTGACTCAGCGCCATCTGTTGAATATTATCATAACTAAAAGTAACTGCGCCATCTAGCGTCGAATAGCGGAACTAGTACAAATCTGACACACTATACGTTGCAGTAGTATTATTTTGTGAAACTAGATGGCGCTGTCAACAATTACAATCGTTATTTTCATCCAATCACCAATAGATGGCGTTAATTTCTTTTATCGAAAATTTGCGATCTGCACCGGCCGTATGCAGTTTTCTCCCGGGGCGCAGTGATTACAATCCACTTTCAATTTCCGCTCGAGGAAGTTGATGGAGATTTTCCTTTCTGCCAGTGGCCGCTTTTACCTCGTTAACCGTTTAGCGAGAAAGTTTTCTAATCTGGCTAGATATTAGTAAAACGGAATGCCTTGTGATATGTACCCACTTAATGATTAAGCGCTAGATACGTACAAACAATAATAATATGTATTTCCTCCAAGGTTTTCTAAGATCTTCATACTTTGAATTTATAAATATTTTTGAGAGAGATAATTTAGACCTTTGTCCAAACAGCGCACGTTGCTATTCTGTTAATTAAGAATTGAGGTTATTTACACTGTGGTTACCAAATTTTCTATTATTCATTTTTCCCATTTCAAAGGGAAAAATATTAAAAACGTATCTACCTACTCAACAACTGTGTACTTACCCAAAGGTACTTACATTTATGTAGGTAGCATCGGATATTCTACAAAGAAGTTGATAAACTTTGACTTGTAACTTGTAATAATTATTAATTTCTTATAAAAACTCACTATTATATAATAGGTAAGAAGTTTTAGGTACGGAGTCAAAAACATCACTCAAAAAGTCACCCAAATTTCTTTTAACACCAAAAAAGCGTCTAACGGCAGTTTAAACCACACGTGGATCACTTATCAATGTTTGATCGCATTATTGCGAACGCCAAAAAGCTGCTCGCGTGTGATCGCGCCGACGAGCGCTCCTGGGGGTCCTAAAGGGAAAAAACACGTCCCTGAAGTGCGGCGGAAACATTGCTGCAGGGTTTTTGAGAAGCAAGAAGTGCTCCGCTATTTTTGGCCTACCCGAAAGTTGCGCTCGCCTCCCGTTCTTGAGGCCGTAGGTTCAAACCTGGCTCGTACCAATGAGTTTTCAGAACTAAGACTTTAACAGGACCAAGTGTTCGCTGCATGAAAGCTGTTATGCAGCTAAGGGGTAGCTTGTAGTCCTCGGGTTCAGGGTAGGCTGTGCCCAGGGCACTCAGCCTTGCGGTAGTACAGTCGTCCGCACGTCATTGGAAACACTGTGACCTTGAGCTGGACTAGCCTATTAGGGTTCCAAATCTAGGAGAGGTCAGTTTATGCTGGTTTAGTTTCCACTAGGTAGTACAGTCGGCCGTACATTGTTGTTATTTCCTCGGTCGTGCAGTGTGACGTCACCCGTCATTCCTCGACCTAGGCACACTGCTCCATAAACATGTCTCTGTACCCTCATTACATTATCCACTCTTACCGGGAATTCGGATTCAATTCTGAGGAAAAATACTCTTCGTTTAGAGTTTAGGTAGATCCTTCCTTCCCGCTTGGAGACGTTCTTTGATAGTACCTACTCGTAATGTATTGGTCTTTCAAAATTAACTAAATACTTACATGAAATTTGAGAGTTTTTGAATTATCAAGTTTTCGCTTATTTTTCTAAAAAATTTGTGACGTTTTTTATTATTATTTGGTTCGAGATTACCTCGCGCGAGCGACAAAAGAGATTCTAATCTTCTTGGAGATTACGGTAATTAATTAATCTCTATACTTTATTTTGTAGTTACGTTGAATGGGAATGTAGGATTTTCAATTTATTTCTAAAATATAAATATATTTGTATATTTTAGAAGTATCCAGATGCTATCTACCAGAATCTGTTGTATCTGCCACATCTTTAAACGTGTTTAAGAACAGACTAGACAACTTTTTTAAACAAATTATGCAATCAAATGCTGATTTGGAAACATCAGCTCTTTTGATTAAAATGAATAAATAAAATAGATCTGTGGGGACACAAGATATTACTATCTCTTTCTAACGTTAAGCGCTCCTCTCAACCGTCGCCGGTTGCGAACCTAATATTGTAAATATTATTATTAAGGACAATTGTTAATAATAATATTTACAATATTAGGTTCGCAACCGGCGACGGTTGAGAGGAGCGCTTAACGTTAGAAAGAGATAGTAATATCTTGTGTCCCCACAGATCTAATCGTCTGTGTACGCTCCATTCTGTCGCAATTATATTTTTCCACAAACATCGAATGCATCCTCACTACAAGGAAAGCGTTACAATAACCACGCGTGTCACAGATTGCGATGCGTTTGTTTTACAAATGTAACAAAACAGGAAAATCCAAATTTACGTCAGTTTACAGCATGACGAATTAGATACGAAATTTGCAACCCTAGTTTGTCGACCCGCGACTTCGCCTGCGATTTGTTTTCTAGCTGCGGACCTAGTATTTTCCCAGGGGAAAAATAACATATGCCTTATTTGGCCACAAGGCCTACAAATTAGAGATTCTAAGTTGAACCCTGGATGGTATTCACCATATTATTTCTAAACCTAAAATCGTTTGTCCTGACCTAACCAATGACTGGCTGATCTATCAACGCTCAAAGCACAGCCAAAAAGCTGAAAGGAACATACTAATAGGTCTATTTTGTAACGTAAGCACTTAGAATAAAGAACAATCTGTATTCTGAGGGTAAGCATTGAAAGGATCTTTTGAAATTTCAACTTTAGCTAGCTTTGTATCTTTGTTCTTTGAAGTTATAAACACGTAAATTTAAATTACAGTTACTGAGTATAAAATAATGACGTGTCCTAGGGTTTTAGGATTTCCACATTTTAAGGGGGGGAAACGAGTTGGAAGTTTGTATGGGAGCATCGGTTTTTTTTTATTTAATTAAATTTTGGTATGTGTCTGCAGCGCACTCTATAGGCTATAACAATATGAAAGGTTTTAGGCTGCTTTGCTAGTATAACTATACTAATAATAAAGAGATAAAAACTGGTGGATAATTTGCACGCTTAACTTATGTTGCGATAACCAAATGATAGCGGGGTGTAAAATACACCTAACGCCATCTATTGACAGACTTTAAAACTAAAAAACTGCATGATTAGAACGGGTTATTCCCAACGAATCATATGATCCGTTCGGAGTTGCGTCTGATCACACAAAAAGTTCCCATCGGATCACATGATTCGTTGCAACTAAGAAATTGTGATTATATGATCCGTTGCAACTGTAGAACGGGTTAAAAATTTTTGAATAACATTTAATTAATAAACTATAAAACGCGGCGACTTCATGTCGCGGGACATCGGCTGGTCATAAAATAAAACCATGTTTTGTAAGTGAAGAGAATGCTGAGACTGAGCGAAGCGATAGAGGCGTGTCAGGATCGCGATACTTGGCGCTCTGTTCTTAGTTGGACGTAGCGTGAAGATATGTGCTGGCTAGTTCACGGGTAGTATGAGTTGATACCGTTTCTGGTCCCGTCCCGAGCCAATGTTTACTATATTTCGGGCGCTGCACCCGCGACGCGGTCGGTGCAGCGCGCGGGCGCGCGGGCACGCGGAGCGCGGGCACGCGGCGCGCGCAACCCTGACCCCGTTTTCACTGAGCGCGCAAACATCGCGCGTGTGTGCGTGCGCGCGCACACGCGCCGCGGTCTGTTATGTCACACGAGGTGGAGCGTGGGCCCGCGATGCGTGCACCGCCGCCGCACTGCAGGTGGCTCTACTTGGATAAGTTTCGCTTTTTTAATAACGGAAGCCAAAGGCTAGGGATACTATTACTACGTACTACTTATTATTAAAGCAGAACCGATACAAAAAATATTCTTAAGCTTGATTTAAAGTGTTAAAATATTTTTTTTTTTAAAAAATAATAATAATAAAATAAAATAAAAATAAAAAAACATAAATTTAAAACTCTATGTATTTGATTTTTATTTAATACACAGTTAATTTCTATGATGACTACTTATTCATGAACAAATTAATTTTCAGCGTAACATAATGGTTAGGCTATTGTAATCATTTTATTGCTGGTTTTGTTGGTCGTCGTAGGTAAACTATTAATATTGCTCTCTTGTGAGTTTTTCAGTTAATTTTAAATATTAGTAGGTAAGTTACCAATTTTAAGTCGCAAGAGCGATTAAAGGCAGCAAAGCGTATATGTCCGGCAGATTATCGGAAATATCTTGGAAATTTTTTAAAAATCCTAAAATTTCATTTCTTCCTATTTCAAGTATTTTCAAGTTTCAACTAAATCGGTCCATTGGTTTTCGAGTTATCCAGAGACAGAAGACTTTCTTTTGATATGAAGGTATCCATTTTGACGGATCTCTAATAATAAAAGAAGATATAAAGAAGTAACGGTTTAAAATACCGGCAAGCTACCGATATTTAGTAGAGCATACTGGCAGGCGGTGCCGTTACGCAAGGCGGTCCTCTCGCATCCGTGCCTTGGATTGAGTGGAGAAACTCCGCGCCTCCCTTCCTCCCTCCCTGCTCATGAGCTGGTGGGCTAAGGCCACTGTTGGGCCAGGCCTCTCATAAATTGGGACACGTCTCACCCCAAACAAAGAATTTATTCGGACCATTCATTTCATTATTATACCTGCCCTTCAACCGCCCTCCACCAGCTCCCGGCCACCTTCTTTAGGTCCTCGGTCCACCACGACTCGTCTGCCCCACAGCCGCTGGACCCACCTAATATAATAATAAATATAAAAATACGTACCTATTACAAATGAGTGACGTTTTATTTAGGTCATAGGCCTCGAAGTTTCTCAGCAAACCACTAAGTCATTAACAGCCTTTAATCTCCCCACTGCTGGGGCTCAGGCCTACCCTATCAACGAAGGCGTTCGGGCTATAGTCCACCACGCTAGCCCAGTGCGGGTTGGTGGACTTCACATGCGCCTAAGAATTTCTTCTTCGGCGTATGCAGGTTTCCTCACGATGTTTTCCTTCACCGTTTGAGAGCAGTCAGTAAATGTACTTAAGTTTCGAGAAAAAACCCATTGGTACATGGCCCAGCCGGGGATCGAACTTCGGACCTTTCGATATGATAGGCCGCGTCTTATCCCCGAGGCTGCTGACGCTCTCAGTATAATGAATTATAGTATAAACTACTAAGTATAATGATATTTCCTGGAATTCAAACTGACATAACTCGCCTGAATCGAGAACGGTCGGGCCTTTCCGTTTATACGGCCCTGACCTGCTGCAGATATACAGGGTGTAGACGAGTGTGCGCTTCCAGTGCAGGTGTCGCTTCTTCAACTATTGGAAATTATACACTTTAGACTTTCGCGCTTTGTATTCATAATCGGGTAAATGTAAATAAAACTTGTTCGTGTGTAAGACCCGTAAATAATTAATTAATTATTAGGAATAATGTAGTTTCGCAATTGTAATTATTAAAAGTGGAGGCGTCAGTGGCGTAGTATGGAGCCTCAGTGCCATATTAAAAAGCGTTAGTGGCATAATATAGAGCGTCAGTGGAATAATATAGAGCGTCAGTGGCTTGGTATAAAGCGGCAGTGGCGTAGTATGGAGCCTCAGTGCCATATTAAAAAGCGTTAGTGGCATAATATAGAGCGTCAGTGGCATAATATAGAGCGTCAGTGACTTGGTATAAAGCGGCAGTGGCGTATTATGGAGCCTCAGTGCCATATTAAAGAGCGTTAGTGGCATAATATAGAGCGTCAGTGGCATAAAAGAGCGTCAGTGGCTTGGTATAGAGCGGCAGTGGCGTAGTATGGAGCCTCAGTGCCATATTAAAGAGCGTTAGTGGCATAATATCGAGCGTCAGTGGCATAATATAGAGCGTCAGTGGCTTGGTATAGAGTGTCAGTGGCATAATCTAGAGCAGCAGTGGCGTAGTATAGAGCGTCAGTGGCATAATATAGATCGTCAGTGGCTTGGTATAGAGCGTCAGTAACGTAGTAGGGAAGATGCGGTCTGTCATGTCAAGAGTTCCGAGTTCGATCCCCGGTCGTGACATGTACCAATACGTTTTTCTCGAAACTTATGTGCATCACCGACTGCTCTCAAACGGTGAAGGAAACCTGCATACGCCTAAGGAAATCTTAGGCGCATGTGAAGTCCACCAACCGGCACTGCTCTACCGAGGTGGACTATAGATATATATACCTTCGTTGAGAGGGTAGGTTGCCCCAACAGCGGGGACATATAGGCGGTTAATGAATAAAAATCAATACTTTTAAGTCCAATACGTAAAAAAACTAGACCAAAAATAATGGAATCTGAACGATGCCTCAGAACCTATCCTCAAACAGATTTATATCCTTATTGCAGTGCCACCTCCGCGGCGTGCATGCGCCGGCGCAGGATGTGTGCTAGTTAGTGCCGGCACACATACACGTGTGTATATGTATATGTAGGCGTGTGTGGGTGTGTGTGCGCGTACGCTTGTCATTGACACGGATAAGGTTGTCGCACGGACCCAAGGAGCGGCGCGTACAGTTTCACGTACGGTCGACCGCACGTCAGAAACCAATATAAACTGGTCTCTCGTAGTATCGAAACTCCCTAATAGGCTAGACCAGCTCAAGGTCGAAGTGTTTCCACTCGTAGTCGACTGTACTATAGCCTGCATGTCAGAAGGTAAACCTTCTTAAATTCAAATCAAATCAACAGCAATGTCCCTACTATGGTGGCTCAGGCCTCACTCTCAACGGTGTACCCTCTTAAAGCGTATCCCAGACACACGCGGCCTGCGGTGGCGGCCTACCGCAGGCCGCAGCCTCAATATGTAAACACAGGCCGCGCGTGTCTGAAGTCTCACATACATTGCTTAGGGATCCCTTAACCCTTTATAATGCCCCAGTTATACAGATATGCTACGTGAAAGTTAAATACACTACCATGTTTGTAATGCACTGGGGAACACATCTACGGCAAAAATCATTAAGAAAAAAACATGTGGTCAATATATGCACTCAGCCTGTTAGTGCACTTGAGTTTTCAGATGATCCGTTTCCAATACACATATTCATTGACATTGAATGAATGAGGAAAGAAAGCCTGATATATTCGCTATATAATACCATTATAGTTAAATAAAAAAGGGTGCGGCCACGTGGTTCGACAACGTGGTTCGACAGTCGAACCACGAGGAATTTTGATTCCTTGTGGTTCGACATGTCGGACCATCAGGAATTTGATATTCCACTTAGTTCGACCATCAGAGGATTTTCAAATTCCACTTGGTTCGCCCTTCGAACCACGAGGATCATTGAATCGGTTCGCCTAAAACTCAAAATGCCTAAAATCAATGTCTATATTGTAGAATGCTTAAGTAAGTATCTTAGATCTTCATTTCGGATGACAGCTGTCAAACTTAAAATAGCTGTAACTCGGAAACTAGTGATCCTAGACTACTAGTTTCTAAAAAGGAATAACAGATTTCGTCGCGATCTTCATTTCGGATGACAGTTTTACTTTTGACAGCTGTCATCCATAAGGAATTAAAATTCCTCGTGGTTCGACTGTCGGACCACGTTGTCGAACCACGTGGCCGCACCCATAAAAAAGAGGATGTTCTTCTCCGTAAATGTTTATTAACTAAGTGGTATCCAAATCGCCTCTGCCTTGTAAAGGGTTATATTCGCATCTATTAACTCCTGGACTATCATACTGCAGCAGGATGACAGCTAGCTAGTTATTCCGCCGGGTAGTATGCCATATTATATTATATTATATTATATTATATTATATTATATTATATTATATTATATTATATTATATTATATTATATTATATTATATTATATTATATTATATTATATTATATTATATTATATTATATTATATTATATTATATTATATTATATAGTATGCAGACCGGCCTCAACACACTGTTGGAAGCGACGCCTGAATGTGATCTGTTTGTGGATGTATGGAGTAAAGTATCTGGGGAATGTTTGAAGATTTGCGAAAGGATGGATGAATGAAGTTATATATGTTTAAGTGATTGTAAGTTTTGACATGTTCATTGTAAAATTTTGACATTCTATTATTATTATTTGATTTATATTATGTTATGACACTGCTCTGTATGGATATTTACAATTTGATTATTAGATTGATTACTATAATTGGTTAAGCCGTTGTAATTGAAATAAATAAATTAAAAATTAAAATATTATTCAGTTCGCAATTGTATTGAGTGGTATAAATGTGTCAATAGCACTGGCAGTATTGGTCGCGAGTGAGTGTACCGCTGATTGAGGCAATATTGTTTTATGCGCGGAGTTTCCGTCCGAGTGCGCGGGCGCAGGCGCCGCCTGTTGCTACGTGCGCATCCCACATCATATTATACATATGTGTGTAGAGCCGAAAGGGAAATTGGAATATTTCCAAATTTTCGTAACTGGTGACGTAAGAGCGTTAGTGGCGTAAGAGCGTCAGTGGCGTAAGAGCGTCAGTGGCGTAAGAGCGTCAGTGGCGTCGGGGATAAGACGCGGCCTACCATATCGAAAGGTCTGGAGTTCGATCCCCGGCTGGGCCATGTACCAATGGGTTTTTCGCGAAACTTAAGTACATTTACTGACTGCTCTCAAACGGTGAAGGAAAACATCGTGAGGAAACCTGCATACGCCGAAGAAGAAATTCTTAGGCGCATGTGAAGTCCACCAACCCGCACTGGGCTAGCGTGGTGGACTATAGCCCGAACACCCTCGTTGCGAGGGTGGGCCTGAGTCCAGCAGTGGGGACATTTAATAGGCTGTTGATGATGATGAATTTTCATGGAGAGAATAATCTATTAACTAAGTAAATACGTTATAATGCTGTCTCTTTTCGACTAATTACGGAAGACAGAGATATAGATGATAGTTAAGTAGTCGCTAGCAAGTATCGACGTCGAAATGTCATGATGGGGGTCATTGTGGGGGTCATTGTGATAATGTTGACAAAACTATGTTTACATTCATAAATCAAACAGGGTCCAAGACGCAAAAGGGTACTCTGCCTTCGCCAATGTAGGAACGGGATATTTTCTGTAAGATGGCGCCACCCCGTAAATAAATGGCGTGCCATTAATAATAGCCACACTTGTTACCATGTCGTTAAATGAGGTGAACCCTGCCAACAGAATTAATTGCTTCTGTTTTAGGGTCCCCTGGTAATAGAAAGGAATATAAGAAACCTCTTTTCGACTGTCAGGTACAAAGTTGTCTACGTATTCATACGTTCTATTGATTTTTTGTATGACCTTGACCTAGATTTATCTTACTGGTTTCTCTAGTGGTTTAATTTAACAAACGGACCTAATTATATCGAACTATTTGCGTTTGGATAGGTATTTTTTCCCCACGGGTACATCGCTTCTATGTATCTCCACACTAAATTTCGTCAAAATCCGTTCAGCGGTTAAGGCGCGAAAAGGTGACAAACAGACAGACAAAGTTAGGTACTTTCAACTTTTATTGTTCGTATGGATAGGTATAAAATTAAAAATCATAGACTCGATGGATGGAAAAAGACGATTTATACGAAATTTTCATAATATTCATATAAATCAAAATAATATTCATAATAGTATTCATAATAGAAAAATAAAATTCATAATAGTCACTTAAATGTTTTAAATTTTATTCACCCGGATCAGTAGTTTTTGAGTTAGAAGAACCCTCAAATAAGAATCAATGAGCACCCTTGGCCCCAACTTTTTCTTCCTGGCGCGACACGTGTGTCTATAAACCGTTCGTTCTCCAGTTTTTTTATCTATGGGCCAGGTCTTCGCGCTCTATTAAGTGTGGCCCATGACTCCACGCCTAGGGGTGTCAAAATACATGCAGAATGAATTTCACGCTAACGAATTACTGGAATTCTATGGATTTTTGCGAGAAACAGACGGTTTTGTTGATTTAATGGCGTGTTTAACAGTTGGTTGGTACGGCAGCCAATTAATTTTGTGTCTAATTGGACTGATTAATGATTTGGTACATCGCGGGGATAAAAATTCAACCTTCTTGGTGTTTCAATTCTAAATGGATTGATTGAATTGAATGATTGACCTGTGAACGATTGAATGAATGAGTGAAATGACAGCCAACGATATTTCTACTCGTTGAAGTAAGAAGTAACAAAGTGTAGTGTATTACAGATAATAAATAATAATTAAAACATGCTTTTCACATAGCTGTATTCTACTCTATACCCATGCCAAGGGGAATGTAAAAATAAAGATAATCCGCCATTTTGTGGTGGCCGCCATTGAATGTACATACATTGTCTGTCTTCAAAATTCAAAACCAAAATTTGAGCATGATCGGATATCGGGTCACAGAGTACATATATAGTTTCCAAACCGGGAATATTCGCAACCACGTTTCGTCACCAGTTGCCTTAATAGAAACCAAGTTACTGCAAAATTAATAGTTTTAATTTAGTAGGTACACTTTTTATTTGAAAAATTGTCTTCAGGAAACATCGTCATTAAGTAAGGCCCTAGGTGTATTAGTTAATAAGTTTTTTTAACAAATTCCTACTTGTTACCTTGTAATAGAATAGATACTTACCTAAAACTTTTTTTTTGTTTCAGGTAAGTTTAACACAAAATTATAACGACTACATAAGTCTACATTTTGAAGACTTCCCTCCAGGTAAGATGTATTTGAACTATTTCTAAGGGTTTAGTAACTATTACTATATATTTCTTTTAACGTCGTAAAACGTAGAATGTAAAAATTCGCTAAATGGAAAAACGGGTTTAGTAAAAGCCGCTTGTTTATTTTTGTAAGTTGAATGTGACGGGAGCCGATCAGCAGTATTATTTTTGAATCGCTCGCTTCGCTTCGAACGGTCGATTCTACTCATTTTCCTGCGACAGAAACACAGAATCCATTCAAAATTAGTAGAATCAAACGCTCGAGAGCTCAAGAGCGCCAGTGGCGTCGGGGATAAGATACTGCCTATCATGTCGAAAGATCCGAAGTTCGATCCCCCGCCGGCTGGGCCATTTCCCAAAGGTTTTTTTTCTCGAAACTTAAGTACATTTACTGACTGCTCTCAAACGGTGAAGGAAAACATCGTGAGGAAACCTGCATACGCCGAAGAAGAAGATCTTAGGCGCATGTGAAGTCCACCAACCCGCACCGGGCTAGCGTGGTGGACTATAGCCCGCACGCCCTCGTTGAGAGGTAGGCCTGAGCCCCAGCAGTGAGGACATATTAATAAGCTGTTGATTTTTAAACGCTCGAAGCGAGGCGATCGATTCAAAAATAGAGCTCCTGCTCTCGTCACGTTGGGGTGAAATCTCTATTGGGCTCCCTAAACGATCATGCGGCATGACATGCATTGCGTGCTGTCACTCATGCATAACCGTCTAGCTGTAGTGATTGACGTGCATGACATGCAAACTACGTGCTGGCCGTTGCTTCACTGTAGGTACTGATTGATAGCAAGCATGATGGTCCATCATGCAGCATGACAGTCACGTAAACGTTGCATGTCATGCAAGCATGATCGTTTAGGGACACTTGATAAGAACTAGCTTCTACCCGCTCTAAAGTACTAAAACCGCTTGGGGTCATGTTCATTTTGACAGCCACCAACGAATGACTATAAGTATATATGTGTAACAAATCATATATATATGTTGGTTGCTACATACGCAGGTAGATTACATAACCCCACACATGCGCGCGCGCAGCCTGCATCCTGTCCCACTTAGTGAGGTGAACCGGTCGGTCCACGATCTAGGATCTATACATGTCTTAAGCATTATTCGAAAAATATAGAATAACTAGACGTTTTACTCTTAATTGAGTAAAATTTATAGACTTTTAAGTTGTCTTTGAAAGGCGTTTCTTCAAATTCAACTGAAAAGGTCTAATGACAAGTTTACAAACGTCCAAGTCTTGAAACGTTTGATTTTTCATCATTGCCAGAAAATATACACAATATAATACCACACAAAATAAATCTCGCAGGCCACACGGTAACACGACCTATGAACTATCCGGCGGCTGTTTCCCAAAAATAATACCCAAAAATGTGCGAAACGCGTTAACCACCGCACAAGTGTGAATTAATTATCGGCCGGCACGTCGGGCGCTTGCAACACTCGCGCGTCGCTTGCCACACGCCGGCAGAGACCTTGGCAACACACGACACATTCGCCACTCGGCCGCTTGCGCGCCATCGGGGCCGGGGCCCGACCTGGAAACGGCAATTCAGATCAGACCTGGATCATCATCATCATCATCGTCAACAGCCTATGAACATGTCCCCACTGCTGGGGCTCAGGCCTACCCTCTCATAGAGGGTGTTCGGGCTATAGCCCACCCCTCCAGCCCAGTGCGGGTCGGTGGACTTCACATGCGCCTAAGAATTTCTTCTTCGGCGTATACAGGTTTCCTCACGATGTTTTCCTTCACCGTTTGAGAGCAGTCAGTAAATGTACTTAAGTTTCGAGAAAAAACCCATCGGTACGTGGCCCAGCCGGGGATCGAACTTCGGACCTTTCGATATGATAGGCCGCGTCTTATCCCCGACGCCACTGACGCTCTCATTGACACGGATGATCCATAGCAATGTAGGCAACTGCCTCTCAGAGGAGTTTTAATTTGATGCTTTCGGTTTACAAAGGGTTTTAAACGCAGCAAAATGCAGCGTACCAGGGTTATTTATCAGCTGGACCGAGAAACTTGCACGAGGACGTGAAACTTGCAATATGTATACAATTTTTGTTTCTTACTGGGACGCAGAAGCCAGAAGCTTCGTTGGGGAGTTGGCCGTCGACTCAGGGACAAGGGCTTGGACCCCTACAACATACGTGAATTAGAATAAATATAATCGGAGCGAAAGACGTCGGAGAGAAAGGGTTGCTTTCCTTGATAGTGTTTGAAATTTAAAACGCACCAGCGCCAGCGCCAAGCCTGGCCTTCCAGAGAGGGAACGTCTCCAGCACCCTGGGCACCTTTCCCACGGGCGACGATTTGGGGTAATTTTTTAGGTTAGGCTAGTTTGGGGTCGCTGTTTGCAGGAGATAAATAAAACGACTGATGATCTGTAGATGCATATTTTATTAACAGTTGTCCCTAATAATATTTACAATATTATATTCCCAACCGGCGACGGTTGAGAGGAGCGCTTAACTTTAGAAAGAGATAGTAATATCTTGTGTCCCCACAGCTAGGTTGTAGTTAGTGCAGTTTTGGTATTGTTTTTAATTGTTTAATGTTAAAGAAAAAATATTTTTGTTCCCTGAAAGTTTGTGTAGTTACTTTTGAAAGACGTTCAAATGTATAAAAAGCATAGTTGTAATAGTAGTAACAGTGGGAAGGAAGGAAACTGCGCGCGCTCCGCCAGCGCTGCGCGGAGGCCGGCGGAGCACCGACCGCGCGAGGCCGGGCCATGCAAATACTGCGCTCAAGGTGCCGCCCTAGTTTCGCTACTCGCAACTGTACTGCGCACCTCGCACCGCCCTACCGCCTGCCACACAACGTCTAACATCCAACACCACAACTGCATAAACTACTTTGTATTCAGAGTCTAACGTGCGGTTGGTTTAGACTCTATTTTAGGGTGAATAAAGATGGTATTTGAAGATACGGATGGTAAATAGCCGCAGATTTAAAGATCACTCGGTGACGGTGTGACACTGCGCTATCCTTTTAAGTGTAATCGGTGTGTTGGAGAAAAAACGCTTCGCCAGTCACTGGTTAATTGAGGCAGTGCTTATATTTTAATAATAAATGATTAATTGATGGGATTAAAACCGCTGCTCGCCGCTGGGCGGCGCCACTATCGTAAGTTTATAGCACACTGTTAACATAGGTGTGAAAGTAACTTATTTAAGTCCCGAGACGGGGTTTGGCGCCCGACGCGTAGCGAGGACGCCAATAGTTCGAGGGACCTCTAAATAAGTCTTGAACCCGAGGGAAACACTGTGCTTTTCATTAAGAATACACTGAAAGTAAAAACAAAAACATAAAATGAGTGTTAATACAAATCTCTGCTATACGGAAGTATAAACAAAACTCTACGACTCGAAAAAACAAATGAAGATCGGATTGCCGCTTCCCCGTCTACTTTGTTTTTTTTCTGTGGCCGGCCAGCTATTCTGCCATTATTTTTCATTTCCATCATTGAAAAAATGGTAAATATTTTGCCCAAATCTATGTTATTTTAAAGAAATAGTTGACAGTAATAATTATAATAAAGTCATTTAAAAATATATATTCTTTAATTATTACATAACTTTATGTTATTTCAATTTTACATTGCGCTGTAATTGAGTGGCTGTATAGACAGTTGGAACATGGTCCAATAGAAATGTTAAAATAGTACTAGTTTTTTTTATATATAATTTGACAGCTGTCAGTTGAAAGCGATTCTCCCTAGGGCTGAGATGTATTACTTTCAACCCGCTCCTCAGGCAAGTTCAGACCTACTTTCAGAGTATGAGTAATGAAAAATTTTTATTCTAAAGATTCTTGCGCAATGACTGGTTTTAGGTGGCAAAGGGGGTTCACCAAAGAAAATAGTTCATTCAATCGATCGACCGAATCAAGATTCTCCAATTTTTAGACATCTCTACACATCACATTATGTCGATTACGCTGTCAGCGTTACTTAAACTGTGACTATATTCACTCAACCGCCAAAAAGATTGACTGTTATATAACAGTCAATAATATTATGTTAATTATATCAAAACTGAGATTTGAAGACTATTACTTACTCTGTGCTGAGATCTATCGAAGAAAATATTATTTATACAAGGTATATACCTTGTACTAGGCATTACCTATTTATAATATTTTCTTCGATAGATCTCAGTTTTGATACAATATTATCACATAGTGACGGGATATAAAAAGCTTCAGCGTAGGTACCTCGTCTCAGGAAGGTCAATCGATTGGAAATTGGGGTAGGTACATCACCGGCGGGATATCAATTCGGCGAACAAATACGTATATTTTCTATACCTAGAGGACTACGATATAAAAATAACCATTCACATATTTCAAGGCTTCACTGTGACTGACTGGTTGATTTCATGATCTATGTCGCGCAGAGTCTAGAAATTACATACATACCTTCACGCTAATGTAAGGCGGGGTAGGCAGAAAGAATGGAGCGCCAAGTATCGTGATCCGGACAGCTTTTTCTGTGTTCTGTGGTCTCATCATTCTCTTCAACCACGCTCGCCGCGGGACGCGAGTGCTCTTTACGTGTCCGTCTGTGAGCACCCGCCGTATCCCGTCTAGAAATTAGACGTTTATATTCATATATGTAGTTTGAATAGCTTGAATTTCCACCTCAAAGGGACACTTACTTCCACTTGGAAGAATTAATCGGTACAGCCAAATACAGGGGGAGAAATAACCCATAAACTTGCGTATAGTCGAACTAAAATAACTAGGTAAGTGTAGTTTAATTAACAAAAAGAAGATAAGAACATATTATCTATGACATGACCTAAGATTTAATTTATGATTTTTATTTAGGTAATTTAATTTAATTTGTCGAAACTATGAAACTTGTTTTTCGAAATAAATGAATTTATTATTATTATTTAATAAAGACAGATAATAATAATAATAATGTTTAATAATAATAATGTTTGGACAATTTCACACGCGGCTGTTTAGTCCCAAACTAAGCCGAAGCTTGTAAATGGGTAAATACTTAACAACTGATAAACATACTTAAATACTTTTAAATAAATACTTAAATACATACAAACACCCAGAATCCGAAAACCAACAGTTATGCTCATCACACAAACGTTGGTCCCGGGTGGAAATCGAACCCACGACCTTTGGCGCAGTAGGCATTGTTACTACCACTACGCCAACAGGCCAGCCGAACACGTAACGAGACGATAACGAAATAGATAAACACAGAAAGTAATACATATAACTACGACAGAAAAACAAAGTATAAATTGAATAGTACCTACCTACACTTAGAAAATATAATTAACAATAAGAAATGAGGAAATAAGCGAAGTCCTATTCGACACCGTGACCTCGCCACAGAATAGAATATAGGACAGCTAATAGGACAAGTCCAGAAGGCAAACTTTTTGATAAAAACATGCGAGTTTAAACCTAGCTACTACGCAGCTAACGTTCTTAATATTTTGCTGAATAGGACAGAATAGTTAATAGGACAATATGACAGAATAGTTAATAGGACAGAATAGTTAATAGGACAAGTCCAGAGGGCAAACTTTTTGATAAAAACATGTGAGTTTAAACCTAGTTACAACGCAGCTAACGTTCTTAATATTTTGCTGAATAGGACAGAATAGTTAATAGGACAGAATAGTTAATAGGACAAGTCCAGAGGGCAAACTTTTTGATAAAAACATGTGAGTTTAAACCTAGTTACAACGCAGCTAACGTTCTTAATATTTTGCTGAATAGGACAGAATAGTTAATAGGACAATATGACAGAATAGTTAATAGGACAGAATAGTTAATAGGACAGAATAGTTAATAGGACAAGTCCAGAGGGCAAACTTTTTGATAAAAACATGTGAGTTTAAACCTAGTTACAACGCAGCTAACGTTCTTAATATTTTGCTGAATAGGACAGAATAGTTAATAGGACAATATGACAGAATAGTTAATAGGACAGAATAGTTAATAGGACAGAATAGTTAATAGGACAGAATAGTTAATAGGACAGAATAGTTAATAGGACAGAATAGTTAATAGGACAGAATAGTTAATAGGACAGAATAGTTAATAGGACAAGTCCAGAGGGCAAACTTTTTGATAAAAACATGTGAGTTTAAACCTAGTTACAACGCAGCTAACGTTCTTAATATTTTGCTGAATAGGACAGACAGAATAGTTAATATGACAGAATAGTTAATAGGACAGAATAGTTAATATGATAGAATAGTTAATAGGACAGAATAGTTAATAGGACAGACAGAATAGTTAATATGACAGAATAGTTAATAGGACAGAATAGTTAATATGATAGAATAGTTAATAGGACAGAATAGTTAATAGGACAGACAGAATAGTTAATATGACAGAATAGTTAATAGGACAGAATAGTTAATAGGACAGAATAGTTAATAGGACATAATAGTTAATAGGACAGAATAGTTAATAGGACAAAATAGTTAATAGGACAGACAGAATAGTTAATATGACAGAATAGTTAATAGGACAATAGGACAGAATAGTTAATAGGACAAACCTCGCCTACTCTCTTTAAGTTTGCTCAACATCAGCCAGATTTACCCTCCACCCTGTACGTGCGTGGGGGGGGGGGGGGGGGGGGGGAGCCAACGTTACCTTTTTATTTTCAACCGAGCAACCGGCGTCCTTGTCGGGCCCGGCTGAATATTCAAAGGCGCGTCTGGTCGCCGTGGCGACCAGGCTGCCTGGATATCTGTTGCCAGCCCAGTGTGGGTTGAGATCACGGGAATAATCGCTTTTTCCACAGACTTAGCTCCGTGCTTGTTACTGAGTTAATCCAAGTTGTGTTTTGTAATTCCAACAATAATTAAATACGTATACATTACCTAAGGGCTTCTTTCACCACTTGCTGATATTGTTACAGATAATAATCTTAGTGATAAACTAATCTATCAGATAAATCTGTGTGATAGACTATATAAAATATATAAGATATAGGCAATAAGATACCTGTGAAACCAAAAAAACAGGCTATCTGTCAGATAATTGCACAACCTACCTTCTAATTTGCTGTAAATTCTCTACCCAAAGGTTGTCTGGAAGAAATCGCTCTTAGCGATAAGACCGCCTAGATGTACATTACTGTATCTGTTTTTGTTTTTGTCTGTAATTTTTAAACATGCAATAAAGTGTATTGAATTGAATTGAATAACCTACAGATAGGGTATCTGGGACTTTATCAGCAAGCGGTGTAAGAGGCCCTAAGTATCTGACACGTAAAATTAATTCAAGCAGAGCTTAGATGAATGAAACCGAAAACAGGTAGATTATGTTCGCTCAATGGATCAACCCATAGTTTTGTTTGATTACGATGAGTTGAGACCCTTTTCACGTCAACAACTAGATCCAAGAAACCTAATTAATGAACAACTTTCTAATAGTACATTTTAGACTTTCGCGCTTTGTATTCATAATCATATAATTATTTACGGGTCTTACACACGAAATAGTTTTATTTACCTTGCCCTATGTTTCGACCAGGTTACACTGGCCGTGGTACGAGCTGACTGGAGAGGCGAGCTGTCATTGTTGATCGCTGTGAGTAGTTTCTGAAACTACCCTCTGCTGATCTTGTATTATTGGAAAGTCCCGGCACAAGTCACAGCGATCAACAATGACAGCTCGCCTCTCCAGTCAGCTCGTGACCACGGCCAGTGTAACCTGGTCCAAACGTCGGGCAAGGTAAATAAAACTATTTCGTGTGTAAGACCCGTAAATAATTATATAACAACTTTCTAATTGATAATATCACCTATGTTTGTCAAAAATATTAAACGGGGGTGACTCCATGAAACGGGAGTTTTGTTCAACCCCCCCGGCCGTAGGCCAGCCATTCCAACTCCTTGAAATTGGAGTAGGGCTTCTGGCTAACGGCAGCACTGTTGCTGGTTGCTCGTTGCCGAGAGGTCGGGATCTATTGCCAGTCCCGTTTCGGATCTGAATTCCTGTAGTACATTTTAGACTTTCGCGCTTTGTATTCATAATTATATAATTATTTACGGGTCTTACACACGAATAAGTTTTATTTATCTTGCCCGACGTTTCGACCAGGTTACACTGGCCGTGATCACGAGCTGACAGTGTAACCTGGTCGAAACGTCGGGCAAGGTAAATAAAACTTATTCGTGTGTAAGACCCGTAAATAATTATATAATTCTGAATTCCTGTGTTGCGGGTCATGGTAGCACTACAAGCTCCACTGTCTCGCTCTCCTGCAGACAGCAGCTTGTTCCTACCAATTAGTTTTTTCGGAATTTAATTACGGTTTATAATACCACAGGCTTTTCGGTGAAGGAAAACATCGTGAGGAAACCTGTTTAAACCAAGGATTAGTATTTCTATTCTAAGGCGATCCTGTAGGGTCGAGGTGTGGCTAGATTTTCTCCCTAGCAAGATAAAATGCTAAACGATTCTATAGTAAATCTGTTTAATAATAATAATGTTTGGACAAATTTGCTTTGCAAAAAAGCTTGTACATGGGTACTCAAGAACTGATAAACATACATAAATACTTTTAAATAAATACATAAACACATACAAACACCCAGAATCCGAAAATCAACAGATATCTCTCATGCTCATCACACAAATGTTGGTCCCGGATGGGAATCGAACCCACGACCTTTGGCACAGTAGGCTGGGTCACAACCACTACGCCAACAGGCCAGTCAAAGTTTTTTTTATTATTATTATTTTTTTTTAACTTAAATGGCCTGATGGTACGCTTATCGTTTTCACCTGTATCAAATCGAAAAACCAACAGCCTTATTTATGTCTCCACTGTTGGGGTTCAGGTCTGACATCCCAACGAGGGCCTAAGGGCTAGCCGTGGACTATAGAGTCCACCACACTAACCCAGTGCGGATTGTCGGACTACAAATGCGTCTCTTCGGCGTATGCAGGTTTCCTTACTATGTTTTCCTTCACCGTTTGAGAGCAGTCAGTAAATGTACTTAAGTTTGGTACATGGCCCGGCCGGGGATCGAACTCTCGACGTGCTTGCCGCGTCATCCCCACCCCGTATATCCCTCAGAGTATTAAAAAACCCGATCGGGCTTTATTAATATTGTCTGCAGAATGTGACGCGACCCGTTCGGGTGTCGTCGCTGTAGGCTATTATCACGTATATATTATATATGTATAGGTATGAGTGATTTCTCGAGAATCAAAAAATGACGTCCACATTCTGCGGAGTTTTCTAATTTTGACAGACACATTCTAAAGGATATTTTGTATGAAAACAGAAGATATGTATACTTAAATATGTATGAAACAGTTCCCTCTGTATTCATTTTCATCACCATTCCATACAATTTGCATAACGGTTCTGTAGGGTAAACGCACCCGTAACGGGCGGCAGCGGTCCGATGCATTATGCACTCGTGTCATGAAATTCAGATTCCACGTCCGTCTGTCTATCTGTGCCGCGAAATAGTCCACCGAGATACTCCTCTGTCACAACCAGTCGCGGACCTCCTACACCACCCTAGTATTGAGTCGAACAAAAAATGAAATAAAATCGGTAGAGCCAATTTTGCGAGACGCCAATTGATTTAATAAAAGATAAGATAAGATGGGTACACTAAAGTGTACGGTACATAATAAAACTACGACTATAGATCTTTAATAATAATAAAAGATCTATTATAATAATCATTTTTCCTCCTTCAGTATAAGTAGGAAGGAATCAGAGAGGACTGACTGCTCTCAAACGGTGAAGGAAAACATCGTGAGGAAACCTGCATACGCCGATGAAGAAATTCTTAGGCGCATGTGAATTCTACCAACCCGCAGTGGGCTAGCGTGGTGGACTATAGCCCGAACACCCTCGTTGAGAGCGTAGGCCTGAGCCCCAGCAGTGGGGACATTAATAGGCTGTTGATGATGATGAATCAGAGAGGGATATTCCGTGTTACCATTTATATATTTTTTTATTATATTATTGTACATTGCACAGCTTACAGTTGTTAACCATTCGCCATTGTAAAGTTAGTAAATAAACTTAAAACTATATTCTATATACTAACTAAATAACATGTCAATAATTATTAGTGATCAAATTCATAAATATAATTTAACAAGTAGGTACTACAGTATTGAGCTTTTTGTTGACTTGTCACGTGACTATAAGCATTAGCATCAGAGTTTTGTACGCTGACCTTAATAATATGATCACAGATAAAACAGTTAAGAACAGTTTTCCAAAAAAAATCCCATTTTGTTGTATGATAGTTACCATGGAGTTCTGAATACCCAAGTTTTTTCCGGAATGCGCAAGCGAAGAAACCATTTTCCTATTAAATTATCAATGGTAGCACTAGCTACCATGGAGACATGAAAAGCCAAGTTTTTACCGGAGTGCGCAAGTGTTTTCGTGCAAGGGATTATCATCGGTAACTAAGATACACTGTGATGATCAGTGATCGGATTTCGGATGCAATTTGGGGTGAATGACCTCAAACGTTATGCATAACATGGATGTGACTCGGGCTTTCCCGGGGTTCTGGGAAATGGGATATTTATAATAATTAATGAAACAAAATTAAAATGTTCACTATCTTTAATAGGACATTTATTTTACTTAATTATACTTTTAAAAAATACTTTACATACGTCGGGTAATAAAAGCATTATGTTTATTTTACATTTACATTACTAATGTAAAACAAAAATAATGCTTTAATTATTCACATTTATAGCTACGCTAGTTGCCGGTGCAAATTCAAAATAGGGGTAGTAATTTAACGTTGATTTTCTGTTTCTATTATAAGCTCTCCACTTATTATTAATTCTGAGTGTCCTTTTATCAAAGATTGCATGAACTCTAATGTAGTTTTTTTTGCGCGGAGGCATTTTAAATTTAATACAAATGTAATATTAAAAAGCAATAAAACAGGGTTAGTATCAATTGGTATAACAGAAAAAACAACATATGTCAGTCTGACAAATTATGAATATTGACAGTCAATATTGGATTGAATTAGGTAAGACTCGCGGGCATCTCGCGGGATTATAAGTTATATCCATGTTATGATAACGTACTTAAATCCCGGGACATTGCATCTGTCATCCGATCACTGGTGATGATAAAGCGGTTTGACAACGAAGACCGACAAGCACCAGCTATTATGTAAGCCGGCGGCCTCAGCCGGGTGTCGAACCCGCGATGTGGGTCAATGCAGCACGCGACGCGTCCACTCGCCTCGAGGAAAAACTGACGGTTGAAGGAAGTTCAACGCTTAGAGGCTGCTTATCTGGACCACTTCTACCATCAGTCGGTACCATCGGTGGTACAACCGACTGAGAACAACAAGGCCGCTGAAACTACCTTCGTCACCACGAGTGGGGGTGGAGAGAGTTGGCTCCCCGTCCGGGTCCCACGTATAGCTGTGAAACCGGCCTAAAACGACTACCTATTAGGTATATTTTATTGAATGTTTATTTAACTTTAAGTGAACTGTTGAACAACGAGGTTCCTCTCTTCAACGAAATTGACAAAAAACAAAAAAACACAGCATGACGAGGGAACCTAAAGCTTCTGGTGAAATAACTCCGCCCTATAGAGCCCTAAGTAACCTGAATGTATTTGCATCGCCCTCCAGACAGGGGCGACGCCCGCCAGGATCACGGCAGGTGCGTGCCCTTCAGCCTCAAATTGGGCCCACTGTTACCAATGGTGGATTACTGTAGGTACGGTTTAGGAAACAGTTCAGAACGAACCGAATTAAGTAATATACGCATTCATTTAAGACGTTAATTCGTTCATCGATTGAACTCGATCTCGCTCTAGTCTTAAGTAAAATCACAGAATAAATAGTATTAATCATGTTGGCCACAACAGAAACTGTGAGCCTGTCAACGTCTCCTTTTGGGCATCGGTCATGCTACAACTGGAGTAATGCCTACTAATTTTTTCTTGTTAATTTGATTCAGTGTTAATTTACGATTACAAATAAGACTATAATATATTATACATTTTTTTTGTATTCCTTCTGATTTTAAGCTGTATCAGTAAAGTAAATAAATCTAGATCTATGAGCTAGCTAGATGATCTGGCGCTCTATTTTTGATTCGCTCTCTTCGCTTCGAGCGTTCGATTCTACTGATTTTCCCTCGACTCCGCATTTTTAAACCGCTCGAACGGCAACGAGTGGTATCGACCAATCGTCGCTTGGGACGAGCCGAGCGGTAGAATAAACGTCAAATGCCATATGACAAAAGAAAAGAGACAACTATCGCTGACACTTCACTTCACTTTTTCTAACCAAAATCAAAGATAATATCATATACAGTCTCTATGGTTTCGACCATTACTGAGCATTTTACGTTCCGCTTTACGTTTCGGTAATTACCGGTTTTTATTTTTCTGCGTGAAACGGATAAAATTCAACATTTCTAATATTATTGGCAACACCGAACGCGAGCGAATCAAAAATGCAGAAAACCAGCGTCGTGCGACTTGGAAGTCGAGTATGACTTATGTCGCATGCGACGATACAATTCCCTACGAGCGATTCAAAAATAGAGCTCCTGGACGCCTAACATTGGTAACTTTGAAACGCACAAAGTTTCAACCTTAAAGGTACATTAAATGTTAGGGTTCGGAGGCAGACCTCCTTCCTGAATCAATATTGTGCTAAAATATTGAGACAACATAAACAGATTTTAGACTTTACATCGGGCACAGATAAACAAAAGTATTCGCGTGTAAGACCCGTGCATAAATTATGTTAACGCTTTTTACGTTTGTCCAAAAGTTATTTAAAAAATTAAATCATAGCCTTTCATAGCACTCTTGAGGTGCAACCCGGCTTAATATGGAATGTCCTAACGGTCTGGGACACGTTGCAGTTGTATAATATTTTTATATGAACGCTTTTGTTACAAAAATTAGAAAGAATACTTCACCGAAAGGTTTAAGAAAAATGAATTTTATGAGAGTCAGCCCACACGTACCTTGGTTTGGTGACACTGGAAGCGGAATTGTTTTGTTATAGATTATAGGCTATACCTTACAGCCCATAAAGTGCGCTCCGGCCATCGACAAACACTTTTGATGGGCTACGTTGGGGAATTAAAAATTAAGCTTTTAAATCTAAATATACTTAAAGGTACGTACACAAACTTTGAGAGATTTATGTATATTTATGTATAAAAAAAAAATTAAAAATTCAATTAAAATTAAAAAAGTATACAATCTAACACTTTTTTTTCCATTTTGTAGTATCATTTCAAAAGTCAAGTCATTTCTTTCATTTATTTTGTAATTATTGCTATGTAGGATTTTAAAAAATCGACAGCCTAGGATTTTAAAATTTTGGACTACCATTTTTTATCACGAAAACCAGGTACTTACCTACTGATGAGTTAATAAAAAGTTACTGTAATTAAATGGGAAAAATGGCAATACTAAGGGCGTCTTTCACCACTTGCTGATAAAGTGCCAGATACCTTATCTGACAGATAGCCAATTTTTTTGATTCACAGGTATCTGATTGCCTTATATTATCTATTATATATAATCTATCAGACATATGTATCTGTCAGATTACTATCTGTAACAATATCAGCAAGTGGTGAGAGAAGCCCTAACTGTTTAAAAAGGCCCGAATTAAATATACATCATAAAAGTTACGTGAAAGCAGTCACGTATTGCCAGCCACGTTACATAAAGCACCTCCCACACCGGGGCGGCATGCGGCACGACATCTCGTAACGGCGGTCGTCGACTCGTCTGGAGGTCCCGCCGTCCTCAGAGGCTCAGGCACCCGGCACCCGGGACACGGGACACATTAGTGGGACTCGCCCGGGGCGTCGGCGAGACTGGGATACTGAAAAGTTTCGCATAGGCTCTAAAATTATACCTAATAGAATATACGATATTTAATACCAAGTCGTGCAAATAATTCATTATTATCATCATATCAGCCTATAGACGTCCACTGCTGGACAAAGGCCTTCCCCCGGGACTTCCACGACGACCGGTCCTAACCTTGCAATGGTACAGACTTTTCAGATTTGCCAGAGGTCGTGGGCTCGATTCCCACCCGGATTCTGGGTGTTTGTATGTATTGAAGTATTTATTTAAAAGTATTTAAGTATGTTTATCAGTTGTCGAGTACCCTTTTACAAGCTTCGGCTTAGTTTGGGACTAAACAGCCGTGTGTAAAATTGTCCAAACATTATTGTTATCTCATTTGTATAACATTATTCTTAGAATTAATTTTTTTACCATATTTTTATTAACCAACGAACGTTATGTAAAAATAGCTATCTACAAACAATTATTTATTATCGTTATGTAAGACATTTAACGACATAGAAATCACTAGAACCTTCCATAAAAAGTGCCACCCTGTTTAAAATAACCCTCTTGAGTTTTGTTCGAGGTTCTACGCGGGTATTTATTAGTGTCTGAAAAGGGAATTTTGACATCAGTGTCAGGCATTTAGGATTTATATTTTTGGGTTATATTTTGTACCCTGTATAGGCTATATATAGGCTATATTATCGGTAACAAAATCCCAGTTCACCCTGAGGGCGCGCGGCAAGGGCGGGCGTCGACTCGTCCCTCCGTCGCCCTCTGGGCCCATCGCGCCGTGGGAAGGCCCATGGTGTCACCTCCGGATTTTACACAAACTAGATATACGTATATAGGGCATCTATACCTTCTAGGTACTTCTATTTTTACCGACTTCCAAAAAAAGAGGAGGTACTATGTTCGACTGTATGTAGGTTTTTTTTTCCTTTTATGTATGTTCACCGATTTCTCCGTCAATTGTTGACCGATTTTAAAAAAAATTATATTGTAACAAATGTAATATTAATGTCTTGGACAAATTCGGAATGTGTTGCGGAAGTTTGTTGCGCCGCTTCTTCTTCCCAGCTCTATATAACACCTTGGAGGCGGTGGTAGATAAAAAATTGACGTTGTATAAATGTACCCAGTGTACTTACATGCAATAAAATACTTTTGAATTTTGAAATTTGAATTCAAACACGGCTGTTTAGTCCCAAACTAAGCCGAAGCTTGTGGATGGGTACTCAACAACTGATAAACATACATACATATATACTTTTCTAAATAAATACATACATATTATAACGTGTTTCCCGCAGCCCGCCTTAAAAAGTTTTTTCCGCGGAAACAGCTTTTCTCGACGTACTATCTTATATTAGGTAGCCCAAAATTCTACTTTTTTACGAAACGTTGACTTTTTTTTCTGTAAATGTTGCATGTAATACCTACAAACCACCCGGAAGAAATTGTTTGAATGATGGTGAAAACCGCATCAAAATCCGTTGCGTAGTTTAAAAGATCTAAGCATACAGACAGACGCGGGAAGCGACTTTGTTTTTTACTATGTACAGGTAGCTAGACGAGCTAGACTTACATTACAAGGATCAGATAGAGCGGGTGCTCACAAACGGACACGTGAGGAGCGTGTTATTTCGCACTAATGACATGTCGCACTATCGTATTTCGCACTATCGAGACTTCGCACAAACGAGATGTCGCACTATCGTACATCGCACACTCGTATTTCCCATTATCGAGACTTCGTACAACTGACACGTCGCACTATCGTACATCGCACAATCGTATTTCGCACTATCGATACTTCGCACAACTGACACGTCGCACTATCGTACATCGCACAATCGTATTTCGCACTATCGATACTTCGCACAACTGACACGTCGCACTATCGTACATCGCACAATCGTATTTCGCACTATCGATACTTCGCACAACTGACACGTCGCACTATCGTACATCGCACACTCGTATTTCGCAATATCGATACTTCGCACAACTGACACGTCGCACTATCGTACATCGCACACTCGTATTTCGCAATATCGATACTTCGCACAACTGACACGTCGCACTATCGTACATCACACAATCGTATTTCGCACTATCGATACTTCGCACAACTGACACGTCGCACTATCGTACATCGCACAATCGTATTTCGCACTATCGATACTTCGCACAACTGACACGTCGCACTATCGTACATCGCACACTCGTATTTCGCAATATCGATACTTCGCACAACTGACACGTCGCACTATCGTACATCGCACACTCGTATTTCGCAATATCGAGACTTCGCACAACTGACACGTCGCACTATCGTACATCACACAATCGTATTTCGCACTATCGATACTTCACACAACTGACACATCGCACTATCGTACATCACACAATCGTATTTCGCACTATCGATACTTCGCACAACTGACACGTCGCACTATCGTACATCGCACACTCGTATTTCGCAATATCGAGACTTCGCACAACTGACACGTCGCACTATCGTACATCACACAATCGTATTTCGCACTATCGATACTTCGCACAACTGACACATCGCACTATCGTACATCACACAATCGTATTTCGCACTATCGAGACTTCGCACAACTGACAAAATGTCTCACTATCGTACATCGCACTATCGATAATTCGCACACACGTGTGTCGCACTTCTGTAATAATCCCTGTGTGAAGAGAATGGTGAGACTGAGCGAAGCGAAATAGGTATGTGTCCGAATCGCGACACTGCCTACCCCGCCAGGGACATACATAGCGTGAAGATATGTATGTATGCAATACGAGTCATTAAAAAAAATTACACTGTAGTTTGTACATTCATTATTGTAGTTGGCATTCGAGCCAGACAGGCTGTACTGGGCGGCAGAGGAAGGATGTCCGAGGGCAGCGCGACCTCCCCGGGCCGGGCGGCCGTCGACCGCGCCGCTGTTATTTGCTACCACTGCCTTTATATTATAACTAGCTGTTGTCCGCGGGTTCGCCCGCACGGAATAAAGCTTTCACTCCCGTGAGCACGTTTCGATTCGAGTGGTATACTTAATTATTCAGTAGACAGTCATTTCAATATGATAAAAGTTTAGAGAATTATACAAACGAGCTCGACGATAAATATAAAAAATTTAAATTCTGAAAAAAATTATATTTTAATCGATATTTTTAATTCTAAAATACTTACCAGTAATCTTTGTAACGGCCAGTCTTTCCATCGTCAAAGGCTTTGTATGAAGTTTGAGTCTCTTCACTCCCTGCAAAATGGATGTAGTATGGATGATGATCCATATGGATGAGTAATAAAAGCATCCTATGGGTGTCAAAATCGTGTCAAACTAATCACAAAATTATGACTCACTCACACATTCTCATTTTCAAACTCCATATAAATTTGTATTAGCAACCTCCTCCCGCTACTCCGCTTCCTTTGTCCGCACCCCCCCGGTAAATGGCATCATAGGTTCCGATGTTCTAATCTGAGGTTCCGATACTAAATATGCAAGATGCGATCTCCACAGGGGGGAGCGCGCGCGCGAACAAAGAGATTTGGAACTTCTTGGGTCCAATACAGTTTTTGATATATATGAGAAACGGGATCGATTGGCATAAAAATAAGGTTTTTCGTACCGTATTTTTTTTTCAAAATCCGTGAATGCAGGTCAAATTAAGTCTCCTAAGAAGGTTTCTCTCCAATGTCAATAATCAAAAGGTTTCTCTCCAATTACAAGGGTTATGGTACCTGCCCTTACTGCCCCATCTCAGAAATCCACCCTGTAGGTATACGTTCGATTATGAAATAGAAAACAGAAGGAGGCCCAGACCGCGGCGTCGTCGGCCGCGTCGGAAGGGCGCGTCCTCTCAGCCTCCGACACTTGTCCCCGATTGAACTGCGTAACACGACATCACCTCCAAAGTTTACAGTCAAGCTGTTTGTTAGACGCGGCTCGTCAAAGTTGCGTTATATATAAACCGTTGCCAGTCAATACATTTTTGAGAATATTTTGTATGTCCGTAAAAATATATCTCTCTTTTTGAGGCACTGTGACATGAACACAGCCTATGTTACAAGAAACAAAAACAAACTTGTACCACCACAGTTAAGGCTCAGTAAGGTCAGTAAATCGTTCACGGGGCAATGTATACGCTTCTACAACAAACTACCAGAAGAAATCTTAAATATGAATGACAGAAAATTTAAGACCCACATGAAACAACTTTGTAAGAAAGCTTATTATAAAACAGTCGATTATTTAAATGACAAAGATGCCTGGTGTTAATGTTACTTCAGCCTCGCACAACCTTTACAAAAATAATGTTATGTACAAACTCGATTTTAAAAGATGTGTCGCGGAAGTTTGTTGCGCCGCTTCATCTTCCCGGCTCTAACACCTTGGAGGCGGTGGTAGATAAAAAATTGACGTTGTATAAATGTACCCAGTGTACTTACATGCAATAAAATAGTTTTGACTTTGAAAAAAAATACATATTTCTTCTCCACAATAAAGATTTAAAAAATAAGCTTCTATATAGGTACTATGTACAGTACGTGAAATATGTACTTCTTGTACTACAAACAATTCAGAGTTTAGTTCTGACCCCCCCCCCCCCTATTCACCCAAAACTACCCATAAACCCCGGCTAAAATTAACCCCGTCGAACCCAAGTCACCTTGCACCCGGCTACGGGCTACGGCGTAGAGGGCACGCGTCTACGCCGCTACGGGGCTACGACCGCCCGCCCGGACGTCTGGCTTGGCAATAATTACGGCTTGTTTGCCCATGATGTGAATTGTCTATAAGTAGATTCGTTATCTGCTGGGAACAAACGTGGCGCGATGAGCTCGCATTGCTGGGGACGAGCTCATTTGCGCATTACAAAGTATCCTTCCGTATGACGTCAGAAACAATAATTACTTTATATTATAATAATTTTTGGCATATTGTAATACATAAATATATATATTTCTATTTCAACTACAGGATTTTAGACAATATGTATATAATTTATTGAATATACAGGGATAATTTTAACTACTAGACTTAACTAATAATGTTACGACGGTCTATTCTTTTATAATATTAATGAATTTCTGATCTAATATGAATTTCTATATAATATATTAACACCGCATCATTTTACACATTTCCTGGGAAAGATTTTGTTTGGAACTCGTTGTCTAGTTTGAATAGTAAGTCAATGGTCTGTGGTTTATTTTTATATGTGTATGGAAAATAAACGAGATTAGTTTTTGTAGGTACCTTCTCTTACACCAGAGATTTATACAAGAAATAATCAATTTCAGTTATTTATGAAGACCAGCTGTTTACAATGCCCTAAAGATATCTGCGAGAGATACTCTGTAGTCATCATCAGCCTGCACTAGTCCACTGCTGGACATAGGCTTCCCCCAAAGCGCGCTGAGCCTGACCTTCGGTTCTCTGCATCCAGGCACTGCCAGCCGCCTCACGCAGACTCTATATACCTAACTTGGCTATCAAGATATATCTCCATGAAGGTCTGTCAAATTCTAAAACCATGACAAAGGAAACGACTAAATCAATAATTCGGTTTAAAATAAGGCAAACGTTTTGGGCTTCGTTTTTCTGACAGCTGTTACATTTAACTTGAAAGTTCGTAACAGCATAAACCAGTTCTATAGACTCGAGAAATATCCCGAAACATAAAAACCTAAAATCCATTTCAAATGCAATATTCCACCTTATATCATCACGAGAAATTATCTAAATCACTAGTCAAAGTATTCGGAATTCCCCCTCCCCCAACCACCCCTATTTCACCCCCTCCCCATCCCCCACTGTCTGCAGTCGGACGTCCCGGTCGCAGGTGCAATGAACCGCTAACAGTTGCACGGAGTCGTATGCTTTAGTGAAATCGAGAATGGTTGAGAGGGGGGGGGGTGTCTATTGTACAAAAAGGGGTCTCTCTCCCCCCTCTCCGAAGTCATGTCTGCATCCTGCCAGGCTCTGACATCCCTTTGAGTTCTGATCTAGCTATTGTTTATCACATAGCGTAGCGAGCTTTTTCCGTGTTCTGTGGTTTAACAAATACTGACTCGAAGACGCAAGATTTCTTCTCTAGGAAACACATAACATTAACAAGGCTATGATTGACTTGTTGGCTTAGTTGGTAGTGTAGTGACCCGCCTACTGAGCCAGAGGACGTGGGTTCGATTCCCACCGGGACCAAGATTTGTGTGATGAGCACATCTGTTGGTTTTCAGATCTGGGTGTTTGTATGTATTTATTTAAAAGTACATATTTATGCATGTTTATCAGTTGTTGAAATTTGGGTCTATACAGCCGTGTGTGAATTTGTTCAAACAACATCATCAAAACATTATAAGAAATATACACGATGTTGTCTCGCAAATTATTATTATAAATTTATTTCATTTCATGACATTAAATGGATTTTTTCAAAATAAATAACAGAAACAGAAAAAAACATACACAAAACAACGTATACCTACTTAAATTAGATTACAGAGAGCGCCCCGTTGCCCAACGGTGGGCAATGACGTACTGGTCGTGAATAATTTTACCCTGTATGATGTGAAATAAGTAAACATGTTTTCGAATATTGTATTCACTTCGTTCCCTGTTAGCCTTAATATATATTATAACCCTCTTGTATATTATATACATGCTACATATATGTTATAAGACTTCAGTATTTATATTACCTTATATACAAGTATATACGGCAAATATACGAACAGTTATTACAGAATATTTCCAGGAAAAGGGGTGTCTACTGGGTGGCTGTTTAAAATGGAGAAATTTTATTATACGTATTTTATAAGAAAGTTTATTATAAAATAGATGATTATTTGAATCACAAGTACTTGTTATCAGCATATTTATATCCATATTGTTAGTTAAGCTAGTAATTAATCTGCAAGTACCCCTAAAAGTTAAAAAAAAAAGACGTCTGGTATGAAAATGTTACTTCATCCTCGCACAGTCTTTAAAAACAATTTGTTAAAAACTAGATTTTAAAAGATATGTTGCGGATGTTTGTTGCGCCGCTCCTGCTCTGCGCTAGCGGTATAGATATCTGTTCCTCTGCAAGTAATATTTTTACTTCATAGATGTCGTATAAAGTTAAGTTTAATGAGAAACGAAAGAAACATTTTTCATTTTCATGAGCGTCAGTGGCGTCGGGGATAGACGCGGCCTATAATATCGAAAGGCCCGAAGTTCATTCCCCGGCTGGGCCATGTACCAATGGGTTTTTCTCAAAACTTAAGTACATTCACTGACTGCTCTCAAACGGTGAAGGAAAACATAGGATACCTGCATACGCCGAAGACGGCGCATGTGAAGTGCACCAACCCGTACTGGTCTAGCGTGGTGGACTATAGCCCGAACGCCCTCGCCGAACTACCCTCGTTTAGAGGGTAGGCCTGAGCCCCAGCAGAGGGGACATGTTTATAGGCTGTTGATTTGATTTTAGTATAGAAAAAAAAAAATATATATAGTATACAATTTGACGTGTATAAATGTAGCTATTTAGACTTTTGGACAGTACTGTTTTTAGAATAAGATACTGTACGTATACTACTGTAGTGATTGAAACTGACTTCTGCTGTGTGTCTGTGAGCCTAGTCTACGTTACATTAAGAGAGTAGGTACTGTATTTATTTCCTTTGGTTTCATCTAAGGTATCAATTAAACTCTAGTGAAGAGAAACGCGTGTAGTTTCAGGAATACAACCTCAGAATATTTTGAACGTGTCAAGACGTTAATTTGTTTCACTCTCAGGGAAGTAAAAACAAACAAGATGTACCTACTTAAATCAATGGTGCGACATATCGTTAACTCCAAAAAAAAATGTAATTTTATTTTTATTTTTTTATATAGTTTTACGGCCAATTGGAAACAAGTCCATAAAGGCCAAACAGTAGTCTAAAATCACGAATACATAAAACTGCAGCACGGCCTCCAAGGCACAACTAGTGCCATTCGGTGATCCACACTGCAGCTCACACCGCACTAAACGGATAGTAGGTTTAATGTCGATTTAACAAGGGACAATTTAGAACAATCCGGTAGAGTCGTAACACGCTTTTATTCAACTATCCCGCACAATGTACACTTGTTGCATATAATACTATCACAGATATACACCAAAACCTACAATATACATTTTTTTGGAAAACTAAAACATCGCTAGGTGAACGGACACACAAAAAAGACCACCATCTCTGTCAAAATCCCGCCAAAAAGCCTTTTATTACTTCTCCCCACACAAGCAATTATTTGCTCAAAGGAAGCTTCCAGAACCTGTCAAAATTTTTAAAAATTAAGTTACTGAAATAAATAAATTTCCTTTTTTTTTTCTTTTTTCGTAATATTTATTTAGCCTTTGATGTGTGTGACTCTGAAAGGGGTAGCGCTGATTCTTGGGCTAATCTGTATTTAATTTTTTTTACTTTTTATAGCAGTTTTCCACGGAACTTTTAAAACTTTTTCAAACTACGAAGATGTGAGTTAGGTATATCTTATCTGTGATAACGCACACAAGCACAAGCCAGTCCCATCGATACAGTTTGCATGCAAACGCACACATGTACAGCAGTGCCGTCGCGTCGCACCCACACAGCAGAGCGGCGTGCACACACGCGAGACGTGTCTAGACGACTTGTTAAAATTGCGTTTGAGGACTCCGTAATCGTCAGTAGGATAGGTCGCGGACCACCTCGACATCGCCGTCTCGCTCTAACGCTACCCCAACATATAACTCCGTCTCTTTCTGTACATATGTCGAATCGAAGCAATGGAATTCGTTTCTTACTGCTTTGTCGTAGGATTGTTTATTCCCCTTTTTAGACAGGTACGAATTTCGCTTTCATAGCTATTAAACTGTTAAACCAAAGGGTCGTAAGAGAGGATTTGTGTTTTTTTGAAATGAAACTTTAAGTCAGGTGGTTATAGTTGAAATTGAATGGCGTTAGATCCTTCCAGGTCTTCTGTCCAATTGTCCTTGGGCATTCAGGAGGTTAGTCTTGGGAATAATAATTTATAGAAATGTACATACCTATTAAACTAATATTATAGGTACTACACACATAGTTGTTCATGCGCAAGTGGCATAGACACTGATAGAAGCGCTGAAAAAAGCCGGAAAGTATCCCCTCCCGCCGCTTTCATTCATTTGTTGCACTGAAAAAAAAACTGTACGACGAACTTTTTCCCTTTTTTACCGACTTCCAAAAAAGGAGGAGGTACTATGTTCGGCTGTATCTTTTTTTTTTTATGTAAAGAAACCGAAAATACTAAAAGGAACAGTATTGTTAAAAAACATATTTTTTTTATGTTGAATGTGCATGAGTTCATTAGGTACAGCCGACCGCCCGCCAGTAGAAACACTTAGACTTGAGCTGGCCTAGCTATTAGGGAGTTTCAATACTATGAGAGACCAGTTTATACTGGTTTTGTTCCACTGACGTGCGGTCGACCGTACCTAGCGAAGATATCCGTCTATCCGTTTGTCCGCCGGATATCTCAGACACATAATAGATAGTTTTGTTTGACTCTAGTTATAGAAGAAAAAAGATTTACTGTGCACTACAGTAATTTACTATATAAACGAAAATAAGTAAACAAAGCAACATAATTGAGTACGTACCTAAGTAGAATTTAAATATAATTTTTTTTAGGTCATTGCTTATCTTATGTTTTTAACTGTTGACAAATATTATGTTGACATTGACGTCAGTGGAAACAAAACCAGTATAAGCAGGTCTCTCGCAGTATTGAAACTCCCTAATAAGCTAGGCCAGCTCAGGATCAAAGTGTTTCCACTGACGTGCGGTCGACTGTACTAATATTTTATTTTATGTATTTATTTTCACAGGAAAAAAAATTTACAAAGAAACCACGAATGTTTGAAATTTGCTTAGCGTGGCATATATTCTCTTTTGAGTAACTAAGTACCCAGTATAATAGGTAATAATACACATCTTTATTTTGTTTCCTCACAAAAGCAATACAAATATATAGTATAAAGTCAAAAGCATGTGTTAGTCACAAAAAGTCAAAACTATTTTATTGCATGTAAGTACACTGGGTACATTTATATAACGTCAATTTTTTATCTACCACCGCCTCCAAGGTGTTATATAGAGCTGGGAAGAAGAAGCAGCGCAACAAACTTCCGCAACACATCTTTTAAAATCAAGTTTGTACATAACATTATTTTGTAAAGATTGTGCGAGGCTGAAGTAACATTAACACCAGGCATCTTTGTCATTTAAATAATCGACTATTTTATAGTACATAGGTATGTCACCTTTTGTGAAGACCACAGATTTAATCGGAGCGTAGCGAGCTTTTTCTGTGTTCTGTGGTGAAGACTGATGTCTGAACTAGACTTAATAGTCTGTGATCCAGGCTGCGATCATGAATACTATCGCAGGATCCAGGTCACGGACTTCAGTCAGTATACTCATACCTACCTATAATTTGATTGAGAAATATTAAGCACACGAATATTTTTTTTTGTATAATAAAGAGCTGTAAGTATTGAAATTTAATAAATTATATTAAAATATACCTATATACTATTACTCGGTACTTAGCCTCGTCGAGTTTGCCCACGCCTCTGGGGATGATGTTACACAATCTAGCCTTTCCGAGAAGAGGCTGCGAAAAACAAAGAGCTGAATTTAAATGAAATCCAACATTTTATCTAACTGTTTTTTTTTATCTCCGTTGTGAGCTAAAAAGTATCATTTAATTGAAGAATTATGAGTAACTTACCTTTTGTTCTGGAATCACCATTTCATAAGACTTTTTTTTACAAATTTTTCACTTTTACTTCGTAAGTTAGTAAAAAAACGTTTTTACGAAAAAAAACTTTTTTTGTGTTGACAAAACGAACATGTATATTTATATTTATGTAGTAAATTGTAGGTATTAATAAATAGTAAGTACTTAATAAAGTATATTTTTTATCGGAGATTTGGAAGGATATTTTGGATTCCGTTTCTGGAAGTAGATGGCTACATACCTACGTTTTTTTTTAAAGTAGGTCGATCTTACGAATCTTTACGAATCACACGAAAACCACTGAGCGAATTTTGAATAAATTTTCTATACTGATAGTGTATATTTCTGGCCAGTATAGTCTATCAAATAATTCAACAATTTGCCAAAAAAACGACCGGCAATAAAAATCTTTAACCTCCCGTATGAACTTGCAGCATAGACAGTTGTTATTGAAAATGCTACAGCATGCTTGAAGTTAAAAAAATGGGAAGATAACCCATACCTATAGGTAGCCCACAACAGCTAGTAAAAATATACAACCATATGACAACCATATTGCGTAAACATAAATATGTCAAACTTGCTAATTTTTTTTATTGTTGTTGATGTGTCCTCTATTGAGGACGGGCAAGGGAAGCTTCGGCCATACAGCCCTGTCTTATTTAAAGTATTATTTCTTATATTTATTTAAACCGGCGGTTACAGCACGGCCTCCATAAAAACAGGGCACGACTATAATAGTCTGCGATTTTCAATAAAACTGCAGCACGGCCTCCACGAAAGCACGACTAGTGCCATTCGGTGATCCACAGTGCAGTTTACGTCCGCATTAAACTGATAGTAGGTTTATTGAAGATTTGACAAGGGACATTTTGGATCGATCGTGTAGAGTTGTCACGGAGTAGCTGGCAACACTGCGGTGTGCACAGCTCAGGCATAGAAAAAATGGCGACCGACCAAGCCATCGCTGAATCTGAAAACTGTTCTATATAATTACATAAACCTTAGTGGAGACCTTCGTGGATATTTAATAAATAATAATATAACATATCGGATTAACATTACAAGAGTGGTTTATACTCTTTCATGTAACTATCCCGCACAATATATACACTATAATGGGCACTTGTTGCATATGAAACTATCACAGATATACACCAAAACCTACAATATACATTTTTTTGGAAAACTAAATAAAAAGACAACCGTCTCCGACAAAATCCCGCCAAAAAGCCCCAATTTTTTTTGTTTTTAATGGTATGACGGCCAGTTGGAAACAAGGTTTCACCACATTTCCATTGTTTATACATATTTAGAGCGAACCTCTTTTCTTACGAAACAGTTTCCCGTTTTACGGAAAAGTTTGTTTAATGACGTCAGGCGCCTTGTGGCGTGACGTCAGCGGCCCGTTCCGCAACCACCGTTATATGACCGGAGCGCAATGTATTTATAAAACATTTATAAAGGTGTGTCGGGAACACAGAACACGTAAAAAGCTCGCTACATGTAACACTTGTACACTTGTAATCTGTGGTCGGGAACTTGACGCTCACTGTAGACTGCTGTAGAATGGTACGTAGTACAGTCGACCGCACGTCAGTGGAAACACGTTGACCTTGAGCTGGCCTAGCCTAGGAAGTTTTAATACTATGAGAGTATTTAGTATTATTTTATAATACAGTATTTTCTCAAACATGCTTGGAAATGTGAACATTATTTAACAACCTTCTTCGAGTTAAATCGTCATTGCTGTACTGGTCAAATAAATGAGATGAGACGGGCAAATAATTTGAATGAAAATCCATATATGTAGTGCCTAGCGGTCAAATAATGACCATATTAATTCTTAACATGTCATGTGACCATGGCAACCACGGAGGTAAAATAACAACAGTTTTTTAAAAATTTCGAATTGCCTTGCAAATTGCAAGCAGTTTAGTGTAAAAAAACAAATGAACATTTTGGCGCGTGGAAATTTATTGTTGTTCGTCATTGATTTTGGAATGTATATGTATGAAATAAAATGGTGTACATAGGTAATAGTTTGAATTTCCGCGCATTTGTTTGAGAAAAGTACTATACCAGCCTTGGCCACAACCAGGCATTGATGGACTCACGTATGTGTGCCTCGGCTTTGTCTCGGCCCACATGCACACGTTTATCCATCAATGCCTCTGTTGCGGGCCGCGGCAGTAATGTACAGAATATATAATAGTAGTAAGTACCTAGTATTATTAATTATACCTATGTATGTACACCAAACACCAAAACATGTTATAACATGTTACACAAGAACCCTCTTGTGTAACATGTGGCTTGGAAACAGTTCGCGTATGTATCGCTTTCAGACCACCTTTTGTTTGGAAATGTTCACCTCCGATGTTCCGTTTTCATCAATTTAATTTTAATTTCATTTATTCAGAAACAAACAGTCGTTTACATAAATGTTTTTCAACAATAATTTAGGTGAAAAATGTTCAGAAAAAGCCTTTTTTTTATATTAAAGAGAAAAACAACAAACATAGACGGACACGTAAAGAGCACTCGCGTCCCACGGCGAGCGTGTATGAAGAGAATGATGAGAATGAGCGAAGCGAAAGAGGTGTGTCAGGATCGCGATACTTGGCGCTCCGTTCTTTCTGCCTACCGCCAGGGACATAGCGTGAAGATATGTATGTATGTATGTATGTAACAACAAACATATAAATGGTCCGGTCCCTTATACCTACCATTTTCCTGTCGGCAATTTAGAAATTAATTTTAAATTTCTTCAGTTCATCCCTTCATCTAACTTCAGGCTTTTTAATCCGGCGGAGTCTCCAAAATTGGGTTAAGTGCTATTATTTATTCTGTGGTTAACTTAGGAAAGCAAGCCTAGCAACACAATTGATATTTGTTATATGAAATATTGTATATCATACGATAAATTCTACCAAATGAAATTCTGCAAATCGTGCTGTGGGCTGAGCTTTTCTTAGAACTCGAAGCAGAAGTAAGTAGGTTATTATATATTCTGTGGTAGGTTGTAGAAGTGATGTGATGTCAAGATTGAGAAAGGTACAAAGAGGGGGTTACAGGAGAGGTTGGGGGGAGGGGGCGATACGTTGTATACAAAAATATGCTAACAGCCTAATAACTAGACAAAGCACTCTTCAATATACACATATGACTAAAATGTATGTAACATAGGCTAAGGGCCCCATCATATCAGCCATTCAACGTCCTCTGTTGAACATAGGCCTCCGCAATGAACGCCACTACACTGCATACAAAGATTTTTGAAAATTCACTGACCTCGCCTACTGAGTTGACAACGTAAAAATCGCTAGCGACTACGTAAATACTTCATAGTGCCATCTCATTCCGAGTAATTACGAAAGACAGAGAGATTTATTTATTTATTTAATACTTTATTGTACACACAGAAAATAAAAACAATACAAAAGAACAGAGAATTATACAAAGGGTTAAGCTTATTTCTATGAAATCTCTTCCAGCTAACCCGCGGTTGAGATACACAATGAAAGAGAGGCAGTAGTCGCGTGTACTATTTAAAACACATATATATATATATATATGAACATTAACATAAACATTACACACATATATAAACTAAGCATACATACAATACTAATAAACATAATAAATATGCTAATGTACAGATACATAAATAAATAAAATTATACATATATATATATTAAACTAAATATTATTTACAGAGAGTGAGGTAGTGCTCTTTTACTCGTGTTCTGAAGACAGCAATAGACTGGCAGTCCCGTATGGCGGGAGGGAGTGAGTTCCACAGCCTGACCGCATGAACTGTCAGCAAGGAGTAAGAATAGAAATCAGTTTTGTGAGAAGGAAATTGGAGAAGAGTTCTAATGTGAGAACGACAAGGGACATCAGGGGGGGGAAAAAAGGTGAAGCGTTCCCGTAAGTAAGAAGGAGAAGTCGGGTTATTCAATATGTTAAAAAGAAGGCATAAGGTGCGAGTATCCGAGAGATATAGTTTTTTACGTACTCGCTAGGGAATCTCTAACGAGTTTACTCACTCATGTTAAGTAACTCATGGTGAGCGTACAGAGCCGGGAATCGAACCGGACAAATTTTTATTATTATTATTTTTTATTTTATTTAAATGGAAAGGCAGCTAAAGCTGATGCTTCCATATCAGCAGTCGACTTGCTTTCATAATTTATATTAATTTATTGCGTCTTTTTAGATTTGAGAAAGTTGTCTAGTCTGTTCTTGAACATGTTTACGGAAGTGGCAGATACAACAGATTCTGGCAGATTATTCCATTTGGATGCAACCCTGTTGCTTAGAAAATTTCTGTAGGGGTTCAGCTGTGCATTGGCTCTTTGTATTCTCAAGTTGTGCCCTCTCAAATGTGGAAAAAAACTTCCTCTATTTTTATGATACGAAAGGGGCCATCAAAGGTATAAATTTCCACTCGAGAACTCGTCAACTCCAGCGGTTATCGGTTCTCCGGCCTGTGACCAGCCCACTGCCACTTCAACGTGCTAGTAGCGGTTGACATTTGGGGCAATTAACGTTAAAATAGACTCACTTTCTTTTTCTTCTCCTTTTTAGCCAGGTTATCAACTAATAAAGGTATAAATTAAGAGCGTCAGTGGCCCTGGGGATAAGACGCGGCCTATCATATCGAAAGGTCCGGAGTTCGATCCCCGGTTGGGTCATGTACCAATGGGTTTTTCTCGAAACTTAAGTACATTTACTGACTGCTCTCAAACGGTGAAGGAAAACATCGTGAGGAAACCTGCATACGCCGAAGAAGAAATTCTTAGGCGCATGTGAAGTCCACCAACCCGCACTGGGCTAGCGTGGTCGACTATAGCCCGAACACCCTCGTTGAGAGGGTAGGCCTGAGCCCCAGCAGTGGGGAGATTAATAGGCTGTTGATGAAAGGTATAAATTCGTCAAAAAATCTTCACATAATTCTTCAAACTAACATTAATTATTTACAATTTCGTATTCCAAAGCGTATATTTCGAACATATCATTTAGGCGGATAAAGTCCCGTTCGCAGAACGTCCCTTCACAAGTTTCGCATAAATTCCCTTCGCAAAAAATTCCTTTCGCAAAAAGTTTTCACGCTATGACCCTGACGCGGTAGGCAGAAACACGGAGCGCCCAGCCCTGCTATTCTGTAAGCGTATTTGTGCAACTCGATCCTGAATCCGCAGTGAGATCGGTCTCTAACTCAATGATTCACAGTTCAATACTCACTTTACTTCGCAAGTGAAGTGTTTATTGTGTAGCTTGTATTTGTTTACACAATGCGACATCAAGGTCTTTCATGATCGGATGCGAAGTGAAGTGAGTGACTTGCGATGTGATGGTCGAGTTTTAATTCGTACTTTACAGAATCACATAGCAGTATCGCGATACCGACACACCTCTCTCGCTTCGCTCAATCATTCTCCTCACACACGCTCGCCGCGGGAAGCGAGTGCCCTTTACGTGTCCGTCTGTGAGCACCCGCTGTATCTGTTTCCGTACGACAGTCGAGCTCGTCCCCAGCTCCCACCACTAGTTTTAGTACAGTCGACCGCACGTCAGTGGTAACACTTTGACCTTGAGCTGGCCTAGCCTACTAGGGAGTTTCAATACTTTGAGAGACCACTTTATACTGGTTCTGTTTCCACTGACGTGCGGTCGACCGTACACCTAGATATTAAAAGCTTGTATAAAAAAAAACCACGTAAGTTTTCGTAACCATGTAAAAAATTCTCCCACAACCCCTTGTATTAATTTGTGAAAAGCTTCCTAGACGCCGCCCTCCCCCCGACCGCCCGTTCACCCTGGTCCCCCCCTGTCTGAAGGTCGCCGGGCAGGCCGTTCACCCCGCCCAGCTCCACCCCCCACCGCGCCGGTGTGCGTCGGGGACTCCCCGCCCGCGTGTTGTGCCGACACACACCGCCCTTGTGCCGCGGTGTGCGTGCGTCAGCACAGGTTACACGCACGACGCAGACAGGTGGAAAACGAATACCATAGATTGACAGATCCCATAGATAATTTCTTAGATCTTAGAACAGTACTTTGCAATGAGGTCGGAATTTTCAAATCAAATCGCAGCTCTATAGCAGAGATTTAATTAAGACGGTTGAACTTTTTTACTTTGGTCTCAAATTAAATTGGGTCAAATCCATAGAAAAAGAATGAACTATAGAACCGTAATCAGCGTATAGCATGAAATAGCAATAGTATTTTACCCCAATAGTTTGAGAAGAAGCTTCTTATATGGCGGGGTCAAACTGAACAAACACTATCTATTTTAGTCGGGTTGTGGTTTGTTCAATATCACATACGTAGAAAGAGATTTTATACCTGTCTTGCTTACTCTTACCACTATTGTAATAAGTGTGTCCCTCTCTGATTAATATTGTTAATTTAGCAGCTGTTCTATGGGATCCTTGTTCAATGGTTAAATCGGAAGGAACCGAACGAATATAGCGTTACTAATAGGTATATAGTTCTCTTTTTTTAATACGAGTAGGTAGTACCTATACTACATACGATTTTTCCCGATTCGACGAAATTTAATTTGAGTTCTACATTGTTATTTCGTATAAGACCCATCGAGTATTTGGTGAAATATTATATCACGTTATAATGTAACAATAATGACATATTATAAGTTATTTAAAAGACCGTAAGACCATTAAAAAAGAAATTGAAAATTGTTGTTCATGGGAGCCAGGGCTGCCAACCATCAGACGTGGAGGCTGTCTGCAGGGTGTAGTAAGTGCCTACTCGCGTGTGTCGCTTCTGCGTGTTGGTAAAGCTTTTTCCATTCACATTCCTTCCATGGTAATTATAATGGTCCCTCCAGACAACGGGCCAGGCTGGGCCACGACAGGCCACCATCGCCTGTCGTCGCCCACGGTTGTCAACGCTTGCGACCAGTCACCGTGATTTTTCCGACAAACATCAAAAGGGGGGACGCGCGATGTGCGCCGATGGTGTGGACTCCTGCGCAATGATCGCCACGGCCAGCGTGCCGGATTGTCTGGTTGCAGCGTAAGATTTAGATGTACCAAGTTTATTTTTATGGCAATTGCGTTGCATTTCTGCCAGCGTCACGTCCAGAGAAAAAAAGTAAATAAATATCGAAAAAAGAAACAAAAATCAAAGAAGCCAATGAAATCAAGTTATCTGTTGGCAGAATCAGGAACTACGCGAATGTCATTTGGCCGTCAGCACAAAATATGACGGGCATGCCTTAACAAGGATCCCATAGAACAGCTTCTAAAATAACAATAATAATCAGAGAGGGACACACTTATTACAAAAGTGGTAAGAGTAAGCAAGACAGGTATAATATCTTCTATGTCTATCTACGTATGTGAATTTATTGTTGGGGGGCAGTGTAACTGCATACCAACTGCCCCCCAACATTACCCCAATAATTTGAGAAGACGCTTCTTATATGGCGGGGTCAAACTGAACAAACACTATCTATTTTAGTCGGGCTGTTGTTTGTTGGGGGGCAGTGTAACTGCATACCAACTGCCCCCCAACAAACAACAGCCCGACTAAAATACATAGTGTTTGTTCAGTTTGACCCCGCCATATAAGAAGCGTCTTCTCAAATTATTGGGGTAAAAGACTATTGCTATTTCATGCTATACGCTGATTACGGTTCTATAGTTCATTCTTTTTCTAAGCGGACATGGGACGAGCTGGCAGAGCCACCCTTCAGTTCACAGATAACTTGGTAAGTCTTATGGAAATAGTGTTTGTATACTATTTCCATGGTAAGTCTATCTATCTGACCCGACAGACGTCAGTCTGGCTATTTGAAAGTAAGGAGTTTCTTTAGTCATTGATTTGACTGTGGCAGTTTGTCGGGTGTGTCCATGTGGTTCGACATCTACGCACAAAGAAAGTAATTCAGAAGATCTCTACCTGCAGAAATGTATTCTATCTAGACAAAGGTGTAACTAATACGACTTTGTTTTATGTAATTGATAGGTAGTACTAATTGTGGAACCCCGTTAGGGCACCGCAAATGAAGATTGTGGTACATAAGCTAGTAGAGAATCATTAAGAGAAAAGTTTAAAGAAATTAATATATTAACCGTTGCCAGTCAATACATTTTTGAGAATATTTTGTATGTCCGCAAAAATATATCTCTCTTTTTGAGGCACTGTGATATGAACACAGCTTATGTTACAAGAAACAAAAACAAACTTGTACCACCACAGTTAAGGCTCAGTAAGGTCAGTAAATCGTTCACGGGGCAATGTATACGCTTCTACAACAAACTACCAGAAGAAATCTTAAATATGAATTACAGAAAATTTAAGACCCACATTAAACAACAACTTTGTAAGAAAGCTTATTATAGGACAGTCGGTTTTTTAAATGACAAAGATGCCTGGTGTTAATGTTACTTCAGCCTCGCACAACCTTTACAAACAATAATGTTATGTATAAACTCGATTTTAAAAGATGTGTTGCGGAAGTTTGTTGCGCCGCTTCTTCTTCCCAGCTCTATATAACACCTTGAAAGCGGTGGTAGATAAAAAATTGACGTTGTATAAATGTACCCAGTGTACTTACATGCAATAAAATAGTTTTGACTTTGACTTTGAGCTTATACATTATATACACTAGGTATATACACTTTGTCTGGTGGTATTAATAGGCTGGTTGTGTAACAGTACATGTACCTATTCTCTTTTGTTGTTTATTGAAGCGTGAGCGGTTATATTTTTTCGGTATTTGGAATTTCGGTTAAATATACGGGACGTCCCACGGCTATGGACCATGGGGGGAAAGTGCTAGAAGTATTGAAGATAGGAAATTTTACTCAAAGAATACTCTTTTTTAGCCTGTGTCCGTACAAATGTGGAAAAACATCTTGTAATTTTATGGTGCCAATATAAAAAGTCAATCAAAATTCGCCCTACAGTAAAAAAAACATTCTTTCGTCTGTAAATAAGAACATTTGATAATGATGTACATACACATCTTTACGATTTCTTAGAAGTAATAACATGGTAGGTATATATTAATATATATAACATTGGAGAAGCCTATTTAATGAAATTTTATTATTAGAATATATTCTGAACTCCGTGGATACCAATGGACTGCTCTCAAACGGTGAAGGAAAACATCGTGAGGAAACCTGCATACGCCGCAGTAGAAGGAATTCTTAGGCGCATGTGAAGTCCACCAACCCGCACTGGGCTGGCGTGGTGGACTGTAGCCCGAACGCCCTCGTTGAGAGGGTAGGCCTGAGCCCCAGCAGTGAGGACATGTTAATGGGCTGTTAAATTGATTTTTTTATTATTATCGCTAGGACGTATATGTTGTAAGATATTATTAAAATTTATCTTTGAAACAGACAAGAGGGCGTTAGCTTGAAGGGCGAATCGTGGGAGAGCGGAATCTTTTAATTTTTGTTAGACTCATTGTGGTTGAAGGAAAATACCACAAAGGGTGTAAAAGATTATTGTGACGTCAGGTCAAACTGCAGGAGTGACGTCAACCGGTCGCTACCCCGACACCGGGAGCTCTATTTTAGAATCGCTCTCCTCGCTTCGAGCGGTCGACTCTACTGATTTTCCTTCGACATCCGATACAAAAATTATTATTTATTTATTTTATATCTTTATTCAATTTCACAGCAAATAAACAATTTATTACATTACAATTCCATTAAAAAAAAAACAATATGCCAATTATGAAATTAAAGAAAAAATTAAAAATGATGTGTAAAAAACTTACAGGGGATACAAAAAACAAACAATAAATTACAAATTAAATTACAATGAATTACAATTGAAATACAAATAAGATTGGATAAAATTCTAATCAGTAGAATCGACCGCTCGAAGCGAGGAGAGCGATTCAAAAATAGAAATCCAGGGGCTCCAGGCATTGCTAGGTAGAAATTCTAATTTAGGTTGAAGTTAAGGGCGATTGGGCAACCTGTTGGTTGTCGACATGCCCTCTTTTATAGTAGGTTCCTTCTGTTATCGATCTGTGAATGTCCTATGCGATAGTAGGTATACCGGGGGCAAAAGAAACCTTAACTATTTGGCGAGAAAGTATCCTAAATATTATTGATACCTGCCAAATTTCACTGATTTCTTTTCTGAACTGAAAACATCTAAATAAAATAAAAACATTTTAATAACAACACTTAGGGCCTTTTACACCGCTTGCTGATAAAGTCCCAGATACCCTATCTGCAGGGTATCTGACAGATAGCCTATTTTTTTGGTTTCACAGGTTTTTGATTGCCTATATCTTATACATTTTATATAGTCGTTCACACAGATTTATCTGATAGATTAGTTTATCACTAAGATTACAATCTGTAACAATATTAGGAAGTGGTGACAGAAGCCCTTTAACTTTTAATAAACTTATAGAGAACGCAAATAAGGGAAAACCTCTCAATCAATCAAATCAATCAAAAACATTTTATTGCTATATGAGTATCTACCTTTATACAACGTCAATTTTCTGTCTACCACCGCTTCCTAGGTGTACTCATTTTTAATTTGTTTAAATTCCATAGTTTCCCTTTAATTAAAGATCGGTATCATAAAAAACAGAACAACTTTTTCTATTTACTGTAATAATGTCCAATCTGAAAAATGTTTCCACATCTTGTCCGGTTCGATTTGATTCGACACTATTTATCCAGTTATAACTTTAGTCATACAGAAAACAGCAGACCGTATACTGCCACTTTTGTATCTATGCCTTAAAACTCCTACAGAGCGTAAAAGTTGCCATTCACCTGAATGACTGGTATCACATTTTTATCCATTGTAAGTAGGTATTACTGTCCAATTACGAACACAATACATAAACAAAAATACGTGTACAAAGGAATCCGAAAAAAAACTTTAGGTTTTAGGTTTTTCCGAACAGAAAATCTGGCGATTACGAAACATCGTCCTAAAACTTTCCTACCGTTTTCTTGTTAAAACCCCATTGGGAAACGGAAACAAAAGAACACGTTTCACAAAGCTTTAATTAGTCGAGGTGAAGCTACGTCAGTCCACCCCTGAAGCCTCACAACTACAGCCTTGCAACTTCCTGTTTCGTTTATGTATTAGCTGGCTATACATATCAGGGGAGTTGGGAAATATTACATATTACATAATCATTTATTTTGTAATATACATACAGCGTCAATTGATGTACTTATAAAACATACCTTGGTAATGGAAAGTGCTTAATTTTGACAACATATTGAAATGTCAAACTTATATAGAAGCTATATCAGAATATTATGTGCCTTTCTAAAACACACAGCGTTGAGGTGAAGAAGCAGTCTGTGAATATATAGCCTTAATTAAGTAAACTCACCGATTATCCAGTCTATGGTTTAGCAAAGTTCCATCTTACCAGCAAGGAGCGCCACCGTCTACGTGAATCGGCGCGTTGACAGCTGACAGCTTCATAGCGTTTGTGAATTTTGCCGCTTGCGAGTGCAAAATTTTTCTAGAGAGTTAAAATTTCAATAAATATTTAACAAATCTAGTGTAATTTGTCACACAGTGTTTTTAAATTACATTGAGTAGTGGTGGTACTTGTGTTATGTGCTCAGAACACAAGGGATGCAGGCGTAACAGTCAAATGATGAAATTGAGAAGAATCGTTCTCATTACAATCCGGAAAACGGCTTTCCAAACATTGCAGCTATGACTCGAAAGTAGTTCTACCTCATCCTCGGAGGTTGAGGAGGACACCTCAGTATAGATAATGTACTCTGTGGAGGACACCGCCTTTCCACCACCAAACAAAAGACCGCGACATGGCTCGGTCGAACAGGTTTAGACTTGCTCAGACAGATTGAACTCTAGGTGAGTAAACTTTATCAGAAGAATTTGATGCAACTACCACAGTAGGGGTATTTAAACACAGTTATAATCAGAAGAAAACTAACTAGTTATCTTGCTGCAAGTTTTGAGGAAACTACAACCCCATTCATAACATAATCTACATAGATTTAATAGTTGGTTTAAATACCTACTGTTTTATTTTTACATGCCTACTGTATTGAATAGCCTTAGTTTAGGTAATATGAATACTGACCTCGATGACCGTCGAGTTACACCTCTAGCTGAGAGGAGAGGCTGAAGGAGTTCGGGGTTGCAGCAGTTTGATTCTCAAGCAGGGAAGGGAATCAGATACAATAGATCTTTAGTCATTTATGGCTTTCAGTGACTTATAAAATTCATGAAGATTTATACGATTTCAATAAAACTAAGATTATTTAACATCAACGGAGCAACTCGGACGGCTCTCCAATAACTTGTCAAAGAAGAGTTATTTAAATAGGGTTTACAGAACCTGGTTGATATTTGAAAAAGTACCTATCACTAATCTTCAGACAAGGATCATCCATAACATATCACTTCGCTGGTCTAGTGATTTAGTAGTTTGACATGAGCATCAGCGGTTGTGGGTTCGAACCCCAGTCGGACAGACACCTTTATACAATTTCGTCCCAATCTGGATATGATATTTGTGATTTATTCTATTCTCATCTAATTCTCGTGGTACAGAACAAGATCCTAATTTACCAAAGAGCAACCATTTTATATCTTTATAGCATAACGACAGTTTAGAACCAGTCATAGTACATTTTAGACTTTTGCGCTTTGTATTCATAATTATATACACAGCCAGTGTAACCTGGTCGAAAGTCGGGCAAGGTAAATAAAACTTATTTGTGTGTAAGAACCGTGAATAGTTATATAATTAAGAACCTGTCACTTCATTCATTTATGCATATTATTATTAATTGTATATTTCTAAAATTTGCCTCAATATTTTAGTAGGTAAAGTACAATTTCATCATAGGTACCAACTTACCTACTACTTAGTAATTATACCTAAGATTGTAAATAATAGGTTCGTCATAACAGCCAGAGAAAGTCCAGTTTATACATTTGGCAAGTTAAGCAATACATCAAGTCCAAGTTCTTAGATGAATTGAACCAAGATTAGACTCACTAATGTAAATGATCAAAGTCCGTTCAAGGGCAAACCCCCTTTGTGATATCCAAGCAGGGTATTACTAGGAAATTTTAACAAGAAATGTCCCAAATGACAAAAGAGATGCTCAGCGGATGAGAGCTCGGTTTACCATTGTGTTGAACACGGGTTTAATTCTCAGTCGAGAAAATTAGGAACGGAAGAAAGAGTTGTCCGGAATAAATCGCTTTCAGCGATTAGACCACCTAGTGTACTAGCGTAATCTACTGTAATCATATCTGTTTTATTTTATTGTAGGTACAATAAAGCATGTTGAATTAACCTTTTTATGTTGTAGAATTATTACAGGGCAGGAACTTATTAGCAAAAGGATATCCATACAACTGGAAAGTTCTACAAGGGGATGTCTTCCACCCCTTAACTTTTGCGGCCAAATCGAATTGGATTGCGGAAATCCTTCAGGCCCCGTGTGTACACCAAGGGGATGTCTTCCACCCCTTAACTTTTGCGGCCAAATCGAATTGGATTGCGGAAATCCTTCAGGCCCCGTGTGTACACTTATTAGGATACCTTAGACAAGTACCTGGTGCGTTGGTCTTCTAGGGCTCCTCCAAGCTCTGTACAGTTTGCGGAGACGTTGGGTATCCTAGGATGGTATGTGAACTACCTAAAGTCAGTTATCATGTTCTGTCAGGAACTTTAATACCTACCTACCTTGGTCTCATGTGAAACACTCAGAACAAAATCATGGTATTGCTCTAAGAAAGCTAACGGAAATAAAGGGCAACCTTTAGAACCTTCTAAATTAAAGGATTTTTTCCCTACAAGAGGTTCAGAGCTGGTGAACTTGCTAGTTTGACTGTTTCAACGGAACACCTGCATTGTCGCAGAATGCAAATAGTTCTAAAAAAGTTTAAGCAAGGTTGTTTGAGAGAAAGAATATTGTGACCCCTTCCATTCAATACACTAGGAGCTCAACTGGTCGTTTGAAGAATTGGACCTCAGCTTAACAGTAAGTCACTTACTCCCATAAATGCAGCTGATGCAGGGTGCGGAGCCCATCTAAACAAAATGTATGTATCTAAACAGAATGTATGTCACGGGGAAGTGGACCCCCCCATACGTACCTAGAACATGCCCATATTATTCTGGTACAATCAATATTGAGTAGCTCAGAAACCAGGGGGGGGGGGGGGCAGATCGGTGACCCATCTAGGATTAGCGAACGGACTCCTGGAATTATCTGTCTGCTACCTCTCGGGGAGGTTATACGGAATGGCAGATCGTCTGTCACGAGTACCCGAATGACATTTGCTGTCCCAAGCCACGGAGGGACAGCATACCTATTCAAAAGATGGGATAGACAACACAGACGTAGACTTACATAGTCGTACAGCGTAACATTGAAGTCAACAGATGAGTCTGCAATGGTTTGCGACGCCTTCACACAATAAATATCTCAACTGGTCCAGCCATTCTGATGCACACCAACAATTGGATTATAGGTTGGACATTCCTTCCACCCAATTTAATCCCACGAGTTCTGGCCCATTTAAACAAGACGAGGGAAACATACATCTTCATAGCCCCTCGCTGGACTTATTGCTTTTGACTGCCAGAATTTCAGGCAAGGGCTCTCGGAGGGCTCTTGCCGATAGATGACCTGCGGAAGGTACCTACTAGTGAGAATGACGACGACCAACTGACCTTTCTTGCCTGAACGGTTGAGCTGATTAGGTCGCTCTCGTACATATAAGCCCTTAAGCGTCCACTGCTGGGCGTTCGCCAATGAAAAGCACTGGAGCATAGAAGAAAACAGTTATTAAAGAGTAGCTGGAGAACATCTAGATTTGACACACCGTTAGTGTCTAATTGAGATATGGCTAACATGGTCTCTAATAGTATCAATCCCAAGGCCAAGGGACTACTGATGTAACCAAATTTCTGGCCAAATCAAGTTGCATACAATACTACTGTACATAAATTTTCTAGATCTAATTATTGTGCAACATCAGGTGAGTTCATCTGTAGCTAAACCTACCTATAACAGAGCCATTATCTGATTGGTTAAAAGTAATTAAAATTGACTTCTAGCTCACACTTTTAGCTGGGTTGGCGGACAGCCTTAATACTAATGCTAGCTGCGGGGCGCAGGATACCTTACTCTTTTAGTAAATTCTCCAGTTTCATTTATGTAGGAGAGTAAAATATTAATAAAAAAATGAGCCTAGCACCAAGACCGACAGGTGCCGTGCTCATCGACAGTCAGGCTGGCTGTAGCATCCTGATCATTGTATATACCCTGTAAAACATGTAGAAGATCTTATCCATATTTCGAAAGATAGACATGCAGAGGATGATGGGTTGACAAGTTTGTGTTACAATTACTGGAGTGTCGAAGCCGGCGGCCTCAGAAGCCATGCTTGCAGGTTGAGTAGGATCTATATTTATTATGGAGTCTAATATTAATCCTTTATAAAGTCATCAGTAGCTTTCAGAGCTTGGTTGGAGAACCGATTAGTGGATTAGTTAATCAGTAATAATAATAATATAAGTATTAATTTAAGAAATATTATTGTCTTGGGGGTAACAGGACTGAATTGATTCGTGTGCGGATTTAATAATTTCAAAAACAAAAATTCTAAGTAATTTTTAATTCCTGCCTGCAATATACTTAACACTGAAAGTTACCTAGGGCAGTGAAATTATTATATAATACCTAATGTTAAGCGTAATGTATACGGATAATTTGAGTGATTGATCGCATACTTCGTTTTCTAAAATTATGAATAATGTATATTTAACATTGATTTATGTTTGCAAACATCTAGACACGCGGCAGCGTGTCAAGCCAAGTTCAATTCAAGAGAAAGGAACTGGCGATTGTTTTTAACATTATTAATTAATCACATAGCGTTTGTATGTACCTTGTACTTTTAATAGATTATCACCAGCAGATATCAAACAGGTCTTCACCTCAACGCTGTGTGTTTTAGAAAGGCACATAATATAACTGTTTTGCATTACAACAAAACAATTATTATGTGTCGGATAAAACACACAGCGTTGCAGCAAGGGTCTTGCTGGTGGAGAAGACGCTATGAAGCTGTCAGCTGTCAACGCGCCGATTCACGTAGACGGTGGCGCTCCTTGCTGGTAAGATGGAACTTTGCTAAACCATAGACTGGATAATCGGTGAGTTTACTTAATTAAGGCTATATATTCACAGACTGCTTCTTCACCTCAACGCTGTGTGTTTTATCCGACACATAATAATTGTTTTGTTGTAATGCAAAACAGTTATATTATAAAATACAATTATATAATATTATTTTATTCTATTCAATGTCAAAGTAATATAAGAATGTCAAATTAAATATTGAAAATGTCAAATTAATATAGAACCATGTCAATAATTTATGTCAAAATAATTAATAAACAATAATTATAAAGTAATATTTTTATCTACCTACAAACGGCCTACTACATGCACGGTCGACCGCATGTCAGTGGAAACACTTTTAACGGCAGGCGGTAAGGATTGCAGGGGCGGCAAAGAAATGAGCAGCGGACAGGGCGGCAGAATTGCAGTGGCGGCAAAAAACTGGGCGGCGGCAGAATTTCAGGGGCGGCAAAATGTAAAGAAATCTATTTGGTTGTGCCTAATTTTAGTTAAAGGCCGTGACCGATTAAATCGATTTTTTGAAACAGTCTCATCCCACCCCTATGGGGTGACCCCCTGCAATAATTGACCGAGCGAGCGAAGCGTCTAAGTTTCGAGATTGACCAAAAATGCTAATGTCCGTCTGTCCTTCTGTCTTTCTGTCCTTCTGTCTTTCTGTCTGTAATTCTCTACAGGTCGCATTTTTCAACCGATTTTGACGAAAATTTGGCATAGGTATAAATTAATTAAACCTACAAAATGAGTAGAATAAAATTTTGAAAAACATTTTTTTTAGAGTACCTACCATACTCGCAAAGTGGGAGTGAACTTTTTTTTCTTGTGAATCCCATAGTGTGGGATATCGTTGGATAGGTCTTTCAAAAATATTGCTGGTGTGTGAATACCATTTTTTCGATTTAGGGATCCGTTGGCGAAATATTAAGCTTTAAAGCGGTAATTTTTGTTAGAGTCACGTGTCCCCCCCCCCCTGCCAGCTAAACGGTTGCTTCTGGAAATGTGAAAAAATTCATGGCAGTAGCATATATAACGTAGTTACAAGGAAAACTATTACGGCTAAGTAGGTTCTATTAGTTTTTGAGTAATAGTGGATCGACTTATGAAAGTTGAAAAAAAATATTATGTTCATAGAACTGCATACGTAAAATGGAAAATTATTTTTTTCCGCGTGATATCCATGGTGTGGGGTATCGTTGGATGGGTCTTTCAAAAATATCGCGGGTGTGTGAAAAACATTTTTCGATTCAGGGATCCGTTTGCGAAATATTAAGCTTTAAAGTGCTAGTTTTTGTCACTTTAGTAGGTACTTTTTCTGTCTCCAACTACAAAGTTGACTTTTGTTGGTTTCTTTTAGGTTTGGTTTATAAGGGCTGGCGAGGTCTACTGTTCTCACGGAACTACTAGTTAATGAGTTTTTTGGTTCATTATAATACCACCGGATTTTAGGTGAAAGGAACAAACGTGAAGAAACGTGCATACGCCAAAGATCAGAATTTCTATTCTAAGGCGTATGTGAAGTCCACCAAAAAGGGATTAGGACACCGTTGGTGGTCAGGATTTGGTACAAAGGATCCCCAAAAGTGCCAAGTGTCGCCGGGTATTGCTGGCTCTTAAGAAGTACTTACGTACGTATAGGTACTAGCACGGAAGTCGGGTTTGAACCCACTGTCTAACGTTGCCTCGTCGCGTCGTCCCTTGAGGCGCGCGACTGTTTTTCAACATCCACATGTAGACTGTCATGACAGAAGCGTTCTGAACTGTCGCACCACGTAGTGACATCCCGTCAATATGTCCCGGGGAGGCGCGTGTCGCACCGTCGTCCGTCACTCCGCCGCCGACATCGCCCGGCGAGGACGTCAGCTGTCATCGCTGTTTGTCAGCGCGGTGTCAAAGCTCATCACAAAGTTTTTTTAAACTGTTATGCGTATCCCAGACACACGCGGCCTGCGGTGGCGGTCTGTTGTATTCCCTATGCAATGTATGTGAGACTTCAGACACGCAATTACAAATATCAAGTTATCAACTTCAACGCGTTCCTGAGAAAAATGGTCTTGACAGACGGACAGACAGACAGACGGACATCGAAGTGATCCTTTATGGGTTCCTTTTTCCTCTTTTGAGGTACGGAACACTACTGACGGTCACACGTTTTTGTGTGGGAGTCAGTGGCGTCGGGGATAAGACTCTGCCTATCATATCAAAGGGTCCGGAGTTCGATCCCCGGCTGGGCCATGTACCAATGGCTTTTTTTTCTAAAAACTTAAGTAGGTACATTTACTGACTGCTCTCAAACGGTGAAGGAAAACATCGTGAGGAAACCTGCATACACTGAAGAAGAAATTCTTAGTGAAGTCCACCTATATCTCTACCTATCCGCGCGGAACTTTCGGCTGAAACGCTCGTAGTGTGTTTCCAGTTACCTAGGTATGACACATCAGCAGAAATGACGACCGATATAATATGATAGGTGTGGCGCTACAGATAATTATAGGTACCTATGTGTTGTTACTGAAGTGGCAGTGGGCTGGGCACATCGCTCGTAGAACTGACGGCCGTTGGGGCAGAAAGGTTCTCGAGTGGCGACCACGTATCGGAAGGTCACGGGACCCGGCTGGATGTGGTTAGCGCAGCACCGGTCGTCGTGGAGATCTTTGGGGGAGGCCTTTGTCCTGCAGTGGACGTCTACAGGCCGATATGATGTTGATGTGTTGTTACAACAACAAGGAGCGTAACGAAGAAAGCCCAAAAGACAAAAGATTTAAGTTAGAAACACGTAGTAGATACATTATTTTTTGCTTCTGGGGTTAAACAAGATTACCTACAGTTATAAGATGAATGTTATCAGAAAAGTAATTTATGAAATAAAATAAAAGCGAGTTTGCCGGAAGTCTTCATGTTCTATACTAAAGGCTGTGATTTTCAATTAAAGACTTGAACGAGTTCTTCTTGGAAATGATTCGTCTCAGAAATATGTTAAAGTATAAAAATAAATAAGGTAGCTATTATAAGCTATTTTTTTTGCATATAAATTTGCACCCACCTTTGGTTCTGAAGACAATACCACAGAGGATTATAATAGTTAACAATACCAATAATAGTAGGTAATCAATTTTAATATGGCGGCCACCACAAAATACCTTCAGCGTGTTTAATTTATTATTATTCAATCTATACTATTATAAAACTAACGGAAGCATTTCTGTACATTGAAGGGTTTTAAAAAAACTATTGGAATACGTAATGTCTTGTCTGTCTCTATGTCTGTTTGAACCCGCTTCACGCTAATACTACTGGTCCGATATGAACCGTTTTTAGGGTTCCGTACCTCATCATCATCATCAACAGTGCTAGGGCTCAGGCCTACCCTCTCGACGAGGGTGTTCGGGCTATAGTCCACCACGCTAGCCCAGTGTGGGTTGGTAGATATCACATGCGCCTAAGAATTTCTTCTTCGGCGTATGCAGGTTTCCTCACGATGTTTTCCTTCACCGTTTGAGAGCAGTCAGTAAATGTACTTAAGTTTCGAGAAAAACCCATTGGTACATGACCCAACCGGGGATCGAACTCCGGACCTTTCGATATGATAGGCCGCGTCTTATCCCCAGAGCCACTGACGCTCTTAGTTACCAGATACCTGGCGTAAAATCATTCATCATCATCCCCATATCAGCCTCTGACGGGAGCTAATTACCTTCAGGAATGGATAGATGAAGAGATAAAATGCATCAAACCACTCTCTCGCTGACAACGAGAAAAACCCTCGCTTTTAGCTCGCTGTGCAATCGTGCGATCGTGCTCCCTCTCCGTCGCACGCGTGGCTCTGTCCGCATGTTGTCCCGCTCGCGCAGAAATGCAGTTTTCTCTGATGCGCACGCGACGATGCGGCTACCGACTCGACAGCGGATGTGTCAACTTATTAGGAAATTTTAGGTCCAAAATGACTGGCCTGTTGGCGTAAAGTGACCCTGCCCACTGCGCCAAAGGTCGTGGGTTCGATTCAACATTTGTGTGATGAGCATAACTGTTGGTTTTCGGATTCTGGGTGTTTGTATGTATTTAAGTATTTAAAAGTTTATAATTAGTAAGTTTATCAGTTGTCAAGTACCCATTTACAAGCTTCGGCTTAGTTTGGGAATAAACAGCCGTGTTTAAAATTTGTCCAAACATTATTATTATTACTTGGCGCTCAGTTATTTCTGCCTACCCCGCCAGGGACATAGCGTTAAGATTTATGTGTGTATGTATATTATTATTACTTTAGTCAGACATACACACTGAGTATCAAATTGGGAAAATGTCCAACCGATTATCTATTAAAGTACCTACTACTTGTTAGATCTTTTTCTCGCGCATTATTTTCATGTAAAAGTAGGTAGCTTTTTTCCGAACTGCTTTTTTTATTCTATGACGATTTCTTTTCTATTGATATGTCTGTTCTGATGACATTCAAAAAACTATGAGTTTGCGAAAAAAAGCGAGACGGAAAGAAGCTACATAAAAAAGCTTCTCAAATAGTCAAACTCGATCATATTCGGTCACATTTGCCTTTTATATAACAATTATTTTTAAATAATATCAAAATGTTAACTAACTTTTCTTTTCTTTTTTTCAGGTAAGTTCAAATTCTCAAAACGAATCTAACATCAACTGGATGCAAGGAGAAAATTATATCGTAAGTGAAAAAAGCTCTCAATTCAAGCAAAACGACATGTGAAGTCCACCAACCCGCACTGGGTTAGCGTGGTGGACTATAGCCCGCACGCCCTCGTCGAAAGCCTCAACATTGGGTCATATTTTTAGGCTGTAGAGTCGAGCAGTTGAGAAAAAAATTCACAGATTTCGTGCCTCACACGACTATCGAGCACATTGGAAATGAATCTACAAAATGTTGTTCTGACTTTTTTCAAAAAGGTTAGGCTACAGGGCAAACCCTTAACCCGATCGTCTTTGTTTTAGGCTCAAATTGTAGCTGACTAAATTGTCCAGAGGGGTTTTTCTCAAAATTTTTAATATCATTCTTCGTTTCCAAAATATCGAGCGCCAAAATCAAAAATTCGGAAAAAATTGAATTTTTTTTCACTATTTCGGCCATAACTTTTTTTGTTTTTGACTTTCTCGATTAATTCTTTTTGCACCTTACAGCTCTCATTAATACGCGTCTTTTGAGCCTTTAAATATCATATCTTCACAACTGTCCGAGATATAAGGGGATCGCACTTTTTCGTGAAATCGGAGCCTACACTGGAGCGAACGAAAATACATTTCCAACGTCTTCTCGATCTTTTAGTCGACGAAGTCAACGCTAGTGTAAAACGCTTGTCTTATTAACTATTCTGTGGCACAACGAAGATGCGTTTGCGCAACTCTAAGTACTAAGGAGTTAGGTAGGTAGGTACATACATAGAACTAGTACGGATGGTGGCAGGTAGAGTGGTGACCGTCCGCCAGCGCAGCGGAGCGTGGGAATGCAGTTGCAAGGACAGAGATGCACTAGCGCCGCCGTCACAAGCTATCCAAGTGGCATGACTACCTAATACCTAATAATTCTCACATTAGATACACATAAAATACACGAAATACTTGAAAATACTTTACAGGCAATTCAGAAAAATAACTCTTTAACTTACCAGGTTTTTTAACTTACTTTCCTGTTTGTAAGTCCGGGAGGAAAGTTCTGATCGATTTTTCTGAGAATAATATTTTAAAAAATTGAATTAAGAATATTAATTTTGGTGTTACCACCGATTAATGGTACCATGGGAAGGAAAATGTAGCCGTGGTACCGCTGGTGGCACAAACCGGTGGTACCACGGGCCTATCCGACCACCTCCCGTTAACCGATCATTCTATTGTGCGCTGTGGTTGTTGGTTGGTCTGTTTAAGTATTTTTAAAAGGTTTTACGGCCTTAGGAACGAACCCTTTCTAGCCAGTCTTAGACTTATGCGTTGGTGCATGTTGCATCTCTCTTCTCGAAAAAGTTAAGGACGGAAGAATGGAAGACGGAAGACGCCTTTGTCCAGGATTGGACGTGTCAAAACATTAGTGTTTCCTCTAGTTTATTACAAAGTCCATTGCAACGCAGAACAATTAAAACTGGCTTTCCAACTATCATGCGCGGCATAAAACAAACTGCAGTGAATACTCTCCCATTCACAGACTTTCGTTTACGCCGCGCATGTGTGCGAGCGAAGTGTGTTGTGTGCAGTGCAGTGCGCGTGTGTGCGTGCAGCAGGAAGAAAGTGCATTCTATCCGCACGGACGGACGCGCGGAGACGGCTAGCCGAGGGAAACTTGACATTATTGTGGCGGCCGCACACGGCAGCGCCGTCCGAATGTACATCTCAAGACGTCTTCGTACACCAACAAGGTCTTCAACTAGCACCTCATCATCATCAGCCTGTACTACTCCACTGCTGGACATAGGCCTCCCCCATGATGTCATGACTTCTACAACTGTCATGGTCTTGCCAGAGAAAGGGCATTTTCATCGCCATGTTTTAAATTGCATTTTTTTGTGTCTGACACGACTAAACTATTTGACAGTTATACATTTCATCCCATCCTACTGCATCAGACTAAAATTTATTTATTTATTTATTTAAACTTTATTGCACATGTATTGTACAAGAGGCGAACTTAATGCCGGAGGCATTCTCTACCAGTTAACCTTTGGGCAGTGCTGATAGATTGTGGTAGGTGCGAAGACAGTAACATCAAAAAGACAGTTGAAATAAACTTCAGTTAGAGCGTGAACCATCCGAATTGACACGATTGCTTGCTCAACAAGAGGCCAAATAATTATTATTTTAATGAATTTATATTTTCAAGTCAATAACTCTAAAATTACATCGGAAAGACTGTATTTTTAGAGATTTTGCAATGGGGACTTATTTTCTCGCCTGAATCCTGATTAGCTAGTACTTTGTTTATTTTAGCTGTACCTTGACAACTGACTGTATGGACACTTTGGACACTGCACTAAATTAAAAACGGACATAAGTCATAGTCTCTAACTGTTACCTTTTCTTACATAACCTTAAAAATAAAAGTTCCGGAAAACCAGAAACATTCGAGAAACCTCTGAAGTGTTCCGTTAAGAAAATTTAATTTGGATTCTATTTCAGGAAAATACATTTTATGAAACGTTTTATAGAAAAATAAATTGTTATGCAACCTGTTTATACGACTTGGTGGAATCAAGAAGAGGCGTGACTGTTTTTTTTGCAATTTCGACATCCGCACTCTTTCGTAATACAAAAATCACGATCTTTAGTATCTGCAAGTTGTGTAGATAGGTAAGTTTTAAGTAGGTCTGTACCTAATAATAGAGATACGCGATTAAGTATATGATCTTTGTAATGCAAAAGAAAGTAGTTTCATTTCAAAATGGTATATCTTACGCCCTTTCTTGACTTGACCAACCCTGGATGGTTCACTTAGTCGTAAATTTCGGGTATATTTACTGCCTGGAATAATAATAAATAATAAAAGACTGTGTTAATAAAAGACGGATCTTTTGAGGATTATTCTATCCTTGTTTAAACCCCAAAACCCAGAATGAAAAAGATAGTAGAAAGGTTGTACAGTAGCCTGCTAGTCTTGTTGTTGTGGTCAGGTCTGTGTGTCAACTAGCCAGGCTATTGTGCATGAGAAGAGGAAATGACTGTAAGACTAAAACAAGTTCATGTTTGAACAAAGTTTGTCTGGACTCTGGAAGAAAACGCTCTTAGCGATAAAACTGCTTAGATGTACATTACTGTAACTGTTTTTCTCGTTTTTGTCTGTAATGTTAAATGTGCAATAATAGTACATTGTTACCCCAGGGGTGAAAGTAACTTATTTAGTCCCGAGGCGAGCGAGGGCGCCAATAGTTCGAGGGACTCTAAATAAGTCTTGAACCCGAGGGATACACTGTGCTTTTCATTAATAATACACTGAAAGTAAAAACAAATACATAAAATGAGTGTTAATACTAATGTCTGCTATACGGAAGTATAAACAAAACTCTACAACTCGAAAAAACAAATGAAGATCGGATTGCCGCTTTCCCGTCAATTTTGTTTTTTTTCTGTCGCCGGCCAGCTATTCTGCCATTATTTTTCATTTCCATCATTGAAAAAATGGTAAATATTTTGCCCAAATCTGTTATTTAAAAGAAATAGTTGACAGCAATAATTATAATAGAGTCATTTATAAAAATATATTCTTTCTTTATTACATAACTTTATGTTATTTCAATTTTACTTCCCGCGTAATTGAGTGTCTGTATAGAAAGTTGGATCATGGTCCAATAGAAATATCAAAATAGTCCTTTTTTTATTTATTTGACAGCTTTCAGTTGAAAACGATTCTCCCTAGGGCTGAGATGTATAACTTTCAACCCGCTACTCAGGCAACTTCAGACCTACTTTCAGAGTATGAGTAATGAAAAGTGTATTGAATTGAATTGAATAGTATGAAATGTCTCCGAATGCATCTCAGCACTATCGGGCCGTGTGCGCCCGCGCTCTCCGCTGCACTTGCACCAGTAAACTTGAAACAGTTGCGCGCTCTATTATTACGGCGTCTCCCTTTCGCAGGCAGAAAGTTAACGATGCAGTAACTAACTATAGCTTCTCACACGCCGTAACATTATTTTACTAGATTTATTTATTTCACACTATTTTATGATGATACTGTAGGCTGATAAGCCTTTGCCACTGGAGACAGTAAAAAACTGTTTATTTTTTGTAATTAAAAGGCAAGGAAAAGTGATATTGGTACCTAGGCTGTTTGAAATAACCTACGTTTAAAACTTTTTTAAATAGTCCTAACGAGCGAATTAGCGAACTCCTTAAAAAAGCTCCGCAAATAATGAAGGCCTTCAGCGTCCCTTCTTAATAAAATAATCTGTTATTCAATTGCCCTAATGAGACCTAAAAACGGGGGTTGTTTCAAAAGGGTTTCAAGGATTCCTAGCTTTAGTTTGTGTTCCTCTTTATTCTGAACGTCGACGAGCTGAACGTTACGAAGTTATTCTCACCAAGTCATTATTCAATAAATTTTATTCTGACGTATTGTATATATTTTTCATTACAATACATAAATAACTTCTTGCATCAAAAAGCGTAGGTAAAGTTTATAGGTATATTGCTTTGTCATCACGTTCTGAGGTATGTACCAAGTAACAAGTCTTAGTTCGTTCGTTAGTTTTATTGTAAATGTGTATCAAACAGACAGATAAGAGACTAGATATAAATACTTATTACTTACTTAGACAAAATACATCACAATTCATATACATTATACACCCATCCATACCAAGAGCGCTTTTACAAAGTTCTCTATATCCGTAGCAACCCAATATTGAAGTTAAAAACGGACAGACAAACGCCTGTTACGTATTATTAATATAGATAGTAGAGACAGCTAGTCAACCTGGACAAATATTTAGTTAGAGCTCATTAATATTCTATTTGTAAAGGCTGAAGTTAAACGTTTCAGAAATTAGGAATCTGACAGCGAGGCCTAAGTCTAGTCTAGACACGCAGACCTTGGCTGGCGTGTGGACTCAACCGGCGCGTCCTGGTAACATTATTACTTAACTACCCACGTTTCGGTAACAATTTTAATACAACAGTGGTTCAGCACAAGAAAACATCCACACCTTCCATGGATCAGATTTCAGAAGCCATATAGATACAAAACGGATTGACTGGTCTTGAAAATGATGCAGGTTTCTCAATGAGCGAATGAGTGATGAACGAATGACGTTACAGGTATGTCGAGCGAATGTGATTGGAGCCGGGGACGAGCTCGTACGACTGACATACGAGAAGCAGATAGAGCCGGTGCTCGGGATCGCGTCACTTGGCGCTCCGTTCTTTGTGCCTACCCCGTCAGGGACATAGCTTGAAGATATATATGTATGTATTGGTTCTTCAAATACGTTGGCAATCCTCAGTCATTATTTTTGAAGTGGCAGGCAACGCTAATCGTACATGACTAAAGTGTAGGTTTTATGTTTACCCACACTTGTCAAATCCTACAATAAATAATATTCACTTTGATTTTATTTTTGACCAATGACTGGCTCCAAAAATGGCGCATACGCGCCAGTGCCCAGAAGTCAAACCACATCACTTTCGCTTTAAGAAAAGAAGATTGCCCAACAGTCAAACTCGGGAATGACATCTTACCCCATTGTCTCTGCGTCAAGTACCTTGGTTTCCATCTAGATAGACGTCTGACATGGAAAGACCACATCAAACATAAAAGAGATCAGATAAATTCCAAGTTTAGAAACTTGTACTGGTTAATGGGAAGGAATTCAGTGCTTTCCGTGGACAACAAGCTCATGATCTATAATTCTATCCTAAAACCCATATGGACATATGGCATTCAGCTGTGGGGTGTAGCCAGTAAAACAAACATAGTTTGTCTACAGCGAGTTCAAAATTATATCCTTCGGGCGATCGTGAATCCGCCTTGGTTCACTAAAAACGTTGAAATCCACGATTACCTCAACGCGCCGACTGTCGCTACAGAAATCGAGCGGTTTCAGAAACAGCACGCAAATCGCCTTGCTTCTCATCCAAATCCACTTGCTGCTGAGCTGTTGGATAACTCAAAACTGATCAAGAGGCTGAAAAGGGGCCAAGTCATATGATCAGGGCAGTCGAGGCTCTGGCCTCGTCTCCCTAAAACGCTCGTCTAAATCCATCAACAAATCCAATTAAAGTCTGTCGACTGCTTGTGGATAATTAAATTAAAAAAAAAAAAAAAAAAAAAACTTTGATTTTATGTATCCTGTTTTCGTCCTTAAAATTATTTATTTGTTACTTCTTAGTTTAGTGGAGGTCTTGCCATTAAAGAAAACACAAAATGGCGCTAAAAATTAATAATTCACACACAAAACTTAGCCAGTAAATCTAGATGAAAATCTTTATTCCCAGGAGATTTCACTCTCACAGTTTCAGCTTTCAAGGTATTCCGTGGCTTCGTAAGGAACCCTGAAAGTTGGCAGCTTGTATGTCGACCGACAACAGACAGACTCTCATTAATTTTAAATGCATAGATAACGAACTACCTACAGAATCCTTCTACGGGTCGTATGATATACATAACAAGGTTTTGGTAGCTAAATTTCGTCGGGGAAACTTGTTTGCTTTATCAAATAATTTGCGAAATTCAATTTGGCTAAGGAGAGTAATGTAGGGTAGGTTACCTACGTTGACAAGTGTAATGTTTAGAATGGGATAAAGTTCTCAATCTACATAAACTTTTCGTTTTCAGACAAATAAATTGGCAATTGTATATATGATACCTGGGTTTTTTGGTTTCCGAGCTACAAACGACTGGAGGGATTTTAATAAATAAGGTGGTATTATTGTTGTCGTAATGTCGAAAGTGACATAAGATGTATGAGGTTGTCTGGAAGACATCGCTTAAAGCGATAGGACCGCCTAAATTGTCTATTTATTTTATTATCTGTTATTTTAGTTCACTTCTCAGTCGGGTTTTTCAATTTCTTGTCCATTTGTACTTGTTCTCGAGAAAATTCCATTGGCTCATGGCCCGAGCGGGGATCGAACTTGGACCTGTCAACATGACAAGCATCGCTTTCCCCACTACGACACCGCGACGCTCAATGGATTTTTCTCGAAACTTAAGAGCATTTACTGTCTGCTCGCAAACGGTAAAGGCAAACATCGTGAGGAAACCTGCATACGCCGAAGAAGAAATTCTTAGTCCACCAACCCACACTATGGTGATAGCCTATACGACCTCGTCGAGAGGGTAGACCTATGCGCCAACAGTGGGGACATATTAATAGGCTGAATAATTGTATTGTATTAAATCTATTCGGTAACAATATTAAATTGTGTTCGAAATATTAGAAACTTAGATTAGATAATAATACTTAACGCATCGAACTAAAACTATTCTCTCCTATTATATCGAAAGGTCCGGAGTTCGATCCCCGGCTCGAACATGTACCAATGGGTTTTTCTGGAAACTTAAGTACATTTACTGACTGCTCTCAAACGGCGAAGGAAAACATCGCGAGGAAACCTGCATACGCCGAAGAAGAAATTCTTAGGCGCATGTGAAGTCCACCAACCCGCACTGGGCTAGCGTGGTGGACTATAGCCCGAACGCCCTCGTTGAAAGGGCAGGCCTGAGCCCCAGCAGTGGGGACATGTAATAGGCTGTTGATGATGATGATGATCGAACTAAAAGACTTAGTAGTCTGGTTTTCTGCATCACCGAACTACTGATCCGAAAAAGTCTCATCAGTCCAATCATCGGACTGCTGATACTAGGCCAGATTTCTAACTAAATTAAAACATGTACTTGTTCTGTGATCATTATGATACGTGGTAGTTAGATCTTGTATCAATATCACACACTAATCGCGCGTTTTCCCTTCTGTCTGTCGGCACGTGACGCCGCGTTTTTCTCGCCAGAACAATGTCATAATTACACCAGTTTCCACTTTCAGTTTCGCTCGCGGACGCGGCGCGGGCGCACAAAAAACCGCCCCGCTGTTTTATAGTGAGCTATGTGATACTCGTGTACATGTAGCTACTGAGTGCAGAAGAAGTAGTGTGATTACAATGACATATTTTCCAGTTAGATCCCTGAAAACGACAAAAACTACACTAGCTACAGAGTGCAGAAGAAGTAGTGTGATTAGAATGACATATTTTCCAATGAGATCTCTGAAAACGGCAACTAAAACTACGGTAGCTACACAGCCCAGAAGAAGTAGTGTGATTAGAATGACATATTTTCCATCTAGATCCCTGAAAACGACAAAAACTACACTTGCTACAGAGCGCAGAAGAAGTAGTGTGATTAGAATGACATATTTTCCAATAAGATCTCTGAAAACCACAAAACTACACTAGCTATAGAGCGCAGAAGAAGTTGTGTGATTAGAATGACATATTTTCCAATTAGATCCCTGAAAACCACAAAAACTACACTAGCTACAGAGCGCAGAAGAAGTAGTGTGATTAGAATGACATATTTTCCATCTAGATCCCTGAAAACGACAAAAACTACACTTGCTACAGAGCGCAGAAGAAGTTGTGTGATTAGAATGACATATTTTCCAATTAGATCCCTGAAAACCACAAAAACTACACTAGCTACAGAGCGCAGAAGAAGTAGTGTGATTAGAATGACATATTTTCAAGTTAGATCCCTGAAAACGATTAAAACTACACTAGCTACAGAGCGCAGAAGAAGTTGTGTGATTAGAATAGCATATTTTCAAGTTAGATCCCTGAAAACGTTTTAAATAGCTCGACAGATGGCCGGTCTGTATCATCTGATGTTAAAATGCAAGAAGTTAGCCGACACGCGTTCATATTTTTCCTGAACTCAAATGTCAACCCAGACCTTCCTCCCATTTACTTGGGGTCTGCCCTTCATTTCTTCCATTTTACTGTATAAATTTGCCTCTTTTAGGTCTTTCTCGACCGTCGTCATCCAAGTGGCTGGTGTCGGCCGCGGCCTCGCTTCGTCGTTGCTTGGCTTTGGTCTATTTGATCTTTTGGGCGTAATCCTGAATGAACGCAAAAGGCAAAGATTATTAAAAACATACAGTTAATTCAGCTTATTCCATCCAATATGACGTACAGAAAGTTTTAAAAGAAAATAAAAAATATAGTTGTAAAAAAGTTTATTAAAAAATAGACGATTATTTGAATGGCAAAGATGGCTGGTGTTAATGTTCTTCAACCTCGTATAATCTAAACATTTAGCGAATTATATTTGTTCTGCGCTCAGTACAACAGTAACACGTTTGTTTACAGTTTTCGCTCTCTGTGCGCTTCTCGCGGTGAAAATTCCTCCGCTCCTGCGCTCGCGCCGCCGCCGCGTGTGAGCGACGGTTTTTCCTGCGCGTGCGCCGCGCCAACCAACATGGCGGGCGGGTTACCAGATTACTGGATCATGTCGCCTTCTTGTTAGTCTTGCAGATTTCCACACTACACGTATACAGCGTGTGTTCGAGAGAGCTTGGCTCGTTTTGCTCTTACGACGTTTTTCCGATACGAGACATTTTACCTCTCAAATTCATGTTTTGTTGTACAACTTGGTTCCATGATTTTAGTTGTTTCAAACAAACTGAATACCTACCTAGTATTTTCAATGGTTTTCACTTTTAACGGAACCTATCTATCATCATCAACAGCCTATTAACATGTCCCCACTGCTGGGGCTCAGGCCTACCCTCGCAACGAGGGTGTTCGGGCTATAGTCCACCACGCCAGCCCAGTGCGGGTTGGTGGTCTTCACATGCGCCTAAGAATTTCTTCTTCGGCGTATGCAGGTTTCCTCACGATGTTTTCCTTTACCGTTTGAGAGCAGTCAGTAAATGTACTTAAGTTTCGAGAAAAAACCCATTGGTTGGCCCAGCCGGGGATCGAACTCCGGACCTTTCGATGTGATCGGCCGCGTCTAATCCCCGACGCCACTGACGCTCTAACTTATCTATACCTATCAGATAATGTAAAAGAAGTCAGTGCTAAAAGCGCGCTGAAGTTTCTTACTGATGCACAGCTGAGCACCTGAACTATATTAAGGCGGCGATCAGAATTGATCAGTAATGGTCGCAGTGATACAAGGCTAGGTAAGCCTTGAAAGAGCCCCATCACAAATAATAATAATCTTCATCTATTTATTAAATAAACACATTACACATCGTACAGTTCCAATCATCATATTTGGGGTCTATAATCCTATCCTACTAATATTATAAAGGCGAAAGTTTGTAAGGATGTGAGGATGGATGTTTGTTACTCTTTCACGCAAAAACTACCGAACAGATTTAGATGAAACTTGGTACAGTGATAGCTTATATCCTGGAATAACATATAGGCTACTTTTTAACGCGGACAAAGCCGCAAGGCGTCCGCTAATACCCCCTAAGTAACAAAACGCCTACATACAGGGCGCCACTGTTTCACAATATACACAGGTAAAACTTTTCTACGCGGGCGAAGCCGCGGGATAAAGCTAGTGTTAAATAACTATCGAAAACGTACAAAATACTCAACTGTAGGGTGCCAATCGTCGCTCACTTTGAAAGCTAAGCTAGTCGCATTGATACACCCTGTATGTACAGACTGATACGAGGTAATGTTCAAGTGAGATTTGTGTTGTCATTTCGTTGTTTTATTGATTTGATTCTTTGACAATATTTGCAGTTGCCAAGGTGATGGATAGATAGATAGCTAGCTGGTTGAGTGAGACACAAACACTTGACTATCTGATTGTCCTCCACTATGTCCGGTTAAATGTTCACTGTTTACATTACAAACTGCGATTGTGATATCATTCACATAAATACCTACTTCAATACATACATACACTTAAGGAAAGTGTGTACACAAGAACATAGTGAAGTTGCAGCTTTAAATAATACTAGCTTTTTCCCGCGGCTTCGCCTGCGTAGAAAAGTTTTTCCCCGTGTACATTGTGAAACAGCGCCCTCTGTGTAGGTATTTTGTTACTTAGGGGGTATTAGCGGACGCCCCGCGACTTTGTGCGCGTTAAAAAGTAGCCTATACGTTATTCCAGGATATAAGCTATCACTGTACCAAGTTTCATGAAAATCTGTTCGGTAGTTTTTGCGTGAAAGAGTAACAAACATCCTCACTCACATCCTTACAAACTTTCGCCTTTATAATATTAGTCGGAGTAGGAAATTACTAGCTTTTCCCGAGGCGACTAGAGCCTGTGGTAATCTGATGAGGATGTGAGGATGTTTGTTACTCTTTCACGCAAAAAATACCGAACTGATTTTGATGAAACGTGGTACAGTGATAGCTTATATCCTCGAATAACATATAGGCTACTTTTTAACGCCGACAAAGTCGCGGGGCGTCCGCTAATACCCCCTAAGTAACAAAACGCCTACATAAAGGGCGCTGTTTCACAATGTACACGGGAAAACCTTTTCTACGCGAAGCCGCGTGAAAAAGCTAGTAATCTATAATTCTGTAAAGTTTCATCAAAGTGTGTTACGTAGTTTTTGCGTGAAAGAGTAAAAAACATCGACCATCATTATAAATTCTCATAAACTAATTTGATTGTTGTAGTCTTGATTCTTGGGGGAAGCTCGTGTATAATTTATATTTTTTTATTTAGTTTGTGGCTTGGTTACAATACAATATTGTCAAGTATAATGGGCCGCAGGTCTCTGTAGGAGCCATAATGCTTCTTATGACTGAGAACGCACTTCAGAAAATGCAGTAACACCTAACCGACGCCATAACCTATCCCAACAGCTTCGCAGTTGACCGGATAGCGGCTAAAAATAATTTAAAAAAAAACAAGTCATAGACCAGTCTTCCTGTGCTAATCGATGCCAATTACAACTAATGTATGGTTTGTGTGTGTGTGGGTGCGCGTGTGTGAGTGCATCGGTTTGCAGCGGCGCAGGCGCAGCGAGTAACCTTGAATCCGTGCAACGACTGCGCTCTATCGCGCGAGGTCAGTTCGTAAACTCTATACGGACTGTTACAAAATAATACACTGTTTTAATAAGTTTTACGGACCTGGAAACAAAATCCTTTTAGGCCAGTAGTTTCAATATTCATAATGTAAAAACAACTGCGGTTACAGCACGACTTCCTCAAAAATAGGCCGAAACTAGTTTTTTTTAATTGCTACGGGGGCAACAAGCAGGCGGGTCTCCTGATGTTAAGGATGTTAAGAGGTCACCGCCGCCCGCAGACACATCGTTCTAGCCAACGATTTACACTACAGTTCACATCCTCACAAAAGTGATAGCTGATTTAATGAAAATTGGACTGGACGAGTAGTTATCTAAATACACGCTTTTATAGAAACATAACATTAATATAGATATAGAGTATAGATTAAAAGCCTGATAATTTAAAAAAACTGAAGAAGAGAAGAGACATCGAGATCCTATCCAAAAGGGGCGTCTATAAATCACGTGATGCTAATTTAGGAAAAGAAAGTGTCACTTTAATAACTAAACCTAATTTAAAACAACAGTAGATTAGGTTAGCCTAAATGTACTCTAAAACAAATAGAAAGAAAATTGCCTTTAAGTTTTTTGTCAGTTAAAAGGTCACGTGACTGAATGTCACCAAAATGACACTACTAATTGTGGGTTTTGGAATTTTTTGAGAATTTTTATCATCAGATTACACCATGTGCAAGTTTTCGAACGCGCCCCGCAAAATACTACCATCTTCCTCGCGCATCTCGTCAAACAATCACTGTCCCGCTCTAACTACACCCTTCGCGTGTGCAGCCCTCTCGCTCGCACCGGCGTATAATTGGCGCCGCAGGAAGCGACGAGAGATTGATGATCTAGCGCTGGATCGATCGGCTCCATCCTTTTTTGAACTCCCTTCTTCTTTTTACACTTGCAAGTTCCGTTGCAGAATATCTGCCCAGTGTAAAATTAGACGATACCTTGTGATCTACTAAGAATCTGGTCGGACTATTTTTAGATTTAGTTATTATTAAGGTAGTTGGAAATAAGTAGGTATTATGAAATGTCTAGGACACGGTAAATTCTCTGATCATCAACAGCCTATTAATGTCCCCACTGCTGGGGCTCAGGACTACCCTCTCCACGAGGGCGTTCGGGCTATAGTCCACCACGCTAGCCCAGTGCGGGTTGGTGGACTTCACATGCGCCTAAGAATTTCTTCTTCGGCGTATGCAGGTTTCCTCACGATGTTTTTCCTTCACCGTTTGAGAGCAGTCAGTAAATGTACTTAAGTTTCGAGAAAAAAACCCATTGGTACATGGCCCTGCTGGGGACCGAACTCCGGACCTTTCGATATGATAGGCCGCGTCTTATCCCCTACGCCACTGACGCTCTCACATTCTCTGATAGCTGATTCAAAAAATCGAATTGAATAGAAGCAGTTTATTGCTCTGCAAACTGACTGCTCTCAAACGGTGAAGGAAAAACATCGTGAGGAAACCTGCATACGCCGAAGAAGAAATCCTTAGGCGCATGTGAAGTCCACCAACCCGCACTGGGCTAGCGTGGTGGACTATAGCCCGAACGCCCGTAGGGTAGGCCTGAGCCCCAGCAGTGGGGACATTAATAGGCTGTTGATGATGATTAGATGTTACTTTGTGATCTAATAAGAATCTAGTTATGGTTTTTTATATATAGATATTAATTAGATAGTTGTAAGTAAGTATGTATGTAATGTCTACGACACGGTAAATTCTAGTACTAGTTTCCCGTGGGAAATTCTATGGTAGATAAATTTAAAAAATCGGTTCAATGGTTCTCGATTAATTTAAGCGAATTGAATAGACGTAGGTACCTAATTAATGGCGCGCTTAAAAAATACTACAATATGAATTAATGGCGTACATATCCCATCACTGAAATCGGTACATTCAGATTAAGGACTGGAATAAATAATCATAGAAATAAATTAACGTTTCATATTGTTATTGTCTGTTTTCCAAGTATTTCAAGTCTACAGCCTCCGTGATAATCTGGCTTATTTCGCTCGCAGTCGGTTTCAAACATAGAGATATGATCTCTTTGGTGGGTTCTCTAGCAAATTTTTTTCATTCAAGGTTTCAAACGTCAGAAGGACACTCGTATCCTACCTTAGAAAAAAATCAATTTCTTTGTATCCTACCTTTTCGAGTCAAAATTAGTTATCATAATTGATAATTGATATTTAATAGCGCAGGACCGGTCGTCGTGGAGATCCTTGGGGGAGGCCTTTGTCCAGCAGTGGACGTCTACAGGCTGATATAATGATTGATAATTGAAACTCGAGGACATAAATAAAGCCAATTGCGAAGTAAGTAATGCGTAATTCCAATTGGACCACCTACGTATTTAGGAACTTTAGGAACTAGCTCTCTTTACCTACGATTCAAAGGTATAAGTTCCAAACGGATTCCAAACGGATAAGTCCGCCTTTGATCAGAAACCCATTTACCTTTGTTTTGATGTCGGTTTCATTTTAATAAAATCATTTTATGTGCGCATAATATTACACATCCGTTATAATGTTTATATTATACCTAACACGGTTTTTTATGGATATAATGTATAGTAATTATTATCAATTATCATACTATTGTTTTGTTAAACATAAACATATTCTAAATCCGAAACAAAATGGTGACATACGAATAAATATACTAGTCGGACACGCGTATTTGTTGGTTCACAAACTTGTGAGGAAAAATTTATTTCTAAAAAGCATAGCTTGACCTATATCCAAGTCAAAGTCAAAACTATTTTATTGCATGTAAGTACACTGGGTACGTTTATACAACGTAAATTTTTTATCTACCACCGCCTCCAAGGTGTTAGAGCTGGGAAGAAGAAGCGGCGCAACAAACTACCGCAACACATCTTTTCAAATTGTACATAACATTATTTTTGTAAAGATTGTGCGAGGCTGAAGTAACATGAACACCATCTGTATGCAAAATGGTATATTTATTAAATAAAGGCTACTGGCACTGCTTCCCACGTGTAACACCAAAACTACAAACTACCACAAGAATTAGAACGAATTAGCAGCGTTCTAATTTTTGTTGTTTTTGTAAAATAAAAAGGCATTTTTATGACATACCTACTTGATAACTTGAGCGCAATGAAATATATCCCGGATATTTTAACTTCGGGAACGCTCGGCTATCGGATATCGCTTCGGCCTGGCTCTCTTTCGCCAAGTCGTTCGAAAAACACATACATTAGTAACCTTGGGAGAATATCAGAGAATGGTAGAGAACTTACAGTAGTATCATCGTCGTTTTTATCTTCTTCAGGGGCTGGAAAACACATCTTCAGAGAAGATCAGTGAATTGTTGAGAAGTTAGAGTAGTATCATCGTCGTTTTTACCTTCTTTAGGGGCTAGAAAACACATCTTCAGAGAATATGAGTTAATTGTAGAGAAGTTAAAGTAGATTCTTTGTCGTTTTAACTTCTTCAGGGGTTGAAAAACACACCTTCGGAGAATATCACTGAATGGTAGAGAACTTAGAGTAGTATCTTCGATGTTTTTGACTTCTTCAGGGGCTGGAAAACACATCTTCGGAGAATATCAATGATTTGTAGAGAAGTTAAAGTAGTTTCTTCGTCGTTTTTAGCTTCTTCAGGGGCTGGAGAACACTCGTTCGGAGAATATCAGAGAAGGTAGAGAACTTAGAGTAGTATCTTCGATGTTTTTGACTTCTTCAGGGGCTGGAAAACACATCTTCGGAGAATATCAGTGATTGGTAGAGAACTGAGAGTAGTATCTTCGTCGTTTTTAGCTTCACAGGGGCTGGAGAACACTCGTTCGGAGAATATCAGAGAAGGTAGAGAACTTAGAGTAGTATCTTCGATGTTTTTGACTTCTTCAGGGGCTGGAAAACACATCTTCGGAGAATATCAGTGATTTGTAGAGAAGGTAAAGTAGTTTCTTCGTCGTTTTTAGCTTCTTCAGGGGCTGGAGAACACACGGACGGTACCAGGACATCATGAATTATATAGAGTGGTTACATAAGCCTCTGTGTATCCGCGGGGTCGATGGCCGACCGATCGGCCGATACGATGGCCTGACCCGCGATAGCCCGATAGCTCTACGCAGCATCTTAGATTCGCATTAGAGTTGTCACTATTGCCGCTGTGATTAGTATATTTGGTGATGATGAAATCCAATCACTCCTAACAGGGAAATAACTTTTTGGGCAGATGTTATCCAAAGCATGTGTTTACAAAATACCAAGCCGTTCTTCAAGCTCCCAGAATTAGGGGAAAAATGCATCTCCCCGATGCAGCTATGAAAGGCTGTTCCATCCTTTCTGTCTGCATATCTGAACATGATTACAGAAGAGAATATTAACTTCAGTGGGCCGAGTCATGTCGCTTCGCCCATATTTTTTCACACCTACCGTATGAAGAATTCATTGCTAATACCAAAAAGAGCGCAGTTTGTAAAATATTATTAAACTAAAATAATTTAAAATACATACATACGTAGTTATTTGGTCCCTGACGAGGTCGGCAGAGAAAACGGAAATTAAAAAAAGCATATAAATGATTTCTGGCAGGAAAAAGCCAGTACCACCAAATTATCTACCAGGCATTGACGTAATAGCGTAAAATATACGTCCATTCATTGTCTTTCCTCTGATAACACACCCCTCCCCCCTCCACCCTCCCGCCTTCACCCCCAACCCGCGCCCGCGCCGCCATATCTCTGACACACGCGGCCTGCGGTGGCGGCCTGTTGTCTTCCCTGTGCAATGTATGTGAGACTTCAGACACGCGCGGCCTGAGTTTTCATATTGAAGCTGCCGCAGGTACAGTCCCTAACGCACGTCAGTGGAAACAAAACCAGTATAACCTGGTCTCTCATAGTATTGAAACTCCCTAATAGGCTAGGACAGCTCAAGGTCAGACTGTTTCCACTGACGCGCGGTCGACTGTACGTATACAGGGTGAAAACCTGCGATAATTATTCCTAAACTGCATAAGCTATTATAGAACTTGAAAAAACTAAACGTGACCAGCTGAATTGATATTAATAACTACTTGAAAAAGAAAGTCAAATATTTAGTTGCATATACATAGGTGGACGGATAATTAGAAACAGAGCAAGATTTTCATACAATCGAGGTTACTTTGAAGCCATGGTTCTCCGTGTAGGATTGATCGGGGCATGATCTGATGACGGTCATCGAGAGAGTACATGGAGGACTTCTAGATGGCTATAGATATCCAACTGATCAGATCAGCCGCTTGGGAGCAGCATCGTCATGATTCCTTAACTTTAAGACTTTCATACATTTTTATGCCATTTTGCAGGTTTTTTTCTACATGACGATGCTGCTACCAAACGGCTCATCTGATCAGTTGGATATCTATAGAGATCTGAAAGTCCTCCATGTACTCTCTCGATGACCGTCATCAGATCATGCCCCGATCAATCCTTCACGGAGAACCATGGTTTCAAAGTTACCACAATTGTATGAAAATCTTACCCTGTTTCTAATCCGTTCACCTATGTAAGTGCACTGGGTACATTTATACACATCAATTTCAATTAACGGTTGGATATGTCAAAAATTTTGATTTCTCATACATACATTTACTATGGCAAGGAAATATAACTTATTGAATTTTTAATACACCATACACAGAGAGATGAGATCAAAAACTTCATGTAATTACGTACCCAACTGCGTATGCAGGTTTCCTCACGATGTTTTCCTTCGGCGTTTGAGAGCAGTCAGTAAATGTACTTAAGTTTCGAAATCCCATTGGTACATGGCCCAGCTCGAACTTCAGACCTTTCGATATGATAGGCCGCGTCTTATCCCCGAACCCACTGAATGACGCTCTTGACTATTACAACAATATAAATAAGTAATATGTCTGCTTTAAAGATAGCAAATTTCCCCTTTATATCATCAACAGCCTATTAATGTCCCCACTGCTGGGGCTCAGGCCTACCCTCTCAACGAGGGTGTTCGGGCTATAGTCCACCACGCTAGCCCAGTGCGGGTTGGTGGACTTCACATGCGCCTAAGAATTTCTTCTTCGGCGTATGCAGGTTTCCTCACGATGTTTTCCTTCACCGTTTGAGAGCAGTCAGTAAATGTACTTAAGTTTCGAGAAAAAACCCATTGGTACATGGCCCAGCTGGGGATCGAACTCCGGACCTTTCGATATGATAGGCCGCGTCTTATCCCCTACGCCACTGACGCTCTTGACTATTACAACAATATAAATAAGTAATATGTCGGCTTTAAAGATAGCAAATTTCCCCTTTATATAATTAAATGATTTTAGAAAAAGTTCCTTTCTTTTCATAGGGCTTATTTAACGATTTTAAATCTTTGGGCATAAGCCTTTTTATCTATGGCATTTCAGCTGAATGCCCGCCGGGTGAAAAGTTACTTTAGTTATTTAGGTTAATCTAGAAAAGAATTATATGACACAAGAGGATATTTTGTTTGCCTCCAAGAATTTGCTAGAAGAATTGTTTTTAATTCTGCTGCTTTCAGACGTTGGAATGACGGGGTTTTTCCTCGTTAATTAGACTAGAATAATGATAAGACTAAAATAACCTAATTGACGAAGCAAATTAATGTTTTCTTTCCAAAGAATTGATTGAGATTTACTTGGAATTGTAGAAGAATCTTCGAATCTTTTTTTTTTTCTTCTAACAATCTGTAGAATTGATTATTGTGAGAACAACCGAAAAAGACGTCGGTAGTGCAGTGGGGAAGACGCGGCCTGTCAGTCAAGAGCTATTTTCTCGATTTATGAATAATTAAATTCTTTATGAATAATTAATGAAAAAATGAAATAAAAAAAATGAATAAATAAAACTTTATGAATAATTATTTTTTCTTTATGAATAATTAAATTAAGTCTCCATTACGTGAAAGTTTGTGGGATACCCAATTCATGTGTAGGTATAATCTTCAAATAAACACATCCCCTTCCGCATTCCGGAATAAACATCCTGACTGTAGGTATACCAAAAACTCACAAAAACAGTTAAATAAAATTAACTTCAATACAAGATTTCCTCATAACGCCGTAGAACAACCAAAATTATCTTCGCTCACTATACGATGACATTGGTTCTACATTCATAGAGCCCTATCTATCACCAGCTCAATCTGAGCTGCGGTGACGTCGGTAACCCGCCCGCGGCGCGCGGGCCCGTTCGCGAGTCGCGGGGACGTTCGGCTCAAGTGGCGCTAGTCGAGTCAGTGTGTCACGTGGCCGCCGCGCGCGCAACATTATTTGTAACTCGGTCAATGCTCCGGGCATTAGTTTAAAAAAAAAGCTAATTGTTTACGCGTTTGTTACGCAAAACGGAGATACGGTGTTACAGATTGCCTCTTGCGTTCCGTTTGTTGATAATGATAAATGTTTTTATTATGTAAATAATTGTTATATTGGTAGGTATTATTGACTTTTATTAAATCTTTAACACAGTGCAAAACTGGAAATATAAAAATAAAATGTCTTGAAAAGTAAAATGTAGGTCACCAATCACAAACTACCTAAATAGAAAACCAGTTAATATTACAAATTGTATATACTATATGTACCTTACAAATTTGATTGCTCGCTTGTTAATTAAATTAGGCAATGTAACAAATAAAGTGTTTTCAACATAGTAGCTGATGAAATAACAATTTTAAAAACAACACATCTAATTACCGCGCCAAAGTCTCAGTGAAAACCTGTTAGGTAACTGGAAATGAAGGAAAGCTCCGCCGCGACGAAAGTGGAAAAAGCTCCCACGCACACACAAGCAGTCGCGCACACCACTACACATGGCGAGGGGCGTGTGTGCGCGGCACGCACACACCGGCAGCTGCGCGACGAAAACGAAAGTGGCCGAGTCGCGCCGAGCGGCGCCGAGCGAGCTCACCGAGTCAGTGGAACTCATCGCCACGAAAGTGGGACATCAGTCCGCAACTCGACGCGATCGCCGGCGGACGCACGCGGCGCCGCGAGCTCACACCACATTACGCTATCTGACATAACTGGAGTGATTATGGTGTTTGTGTGAAATAATGATGATGGCAGTAGAGGCGCGACCGGCGAGCGCCGGCCTCGAGCCGCGCCGGGCGCCGGCCGCCGACCGCCGGCCGCTCAGCGCCGACAGCGAGCCCCGCACCCTGGCCGCCAGGAAGGCCTACCCCGAGGAGCTGTCTCCCAAACTGGAGCCCGAGGACGACAACGACGCGCCTTTGGACTTGACCGTGCATACTCGTAAAGAAATCACAGTGCGCGACTTCGCCCGGCATTCGTTCGCGGACCCGACGGACTACGTGCGCGCCCAGGTGATCCTCCGGGAGTCCAGGGAGTACCTGGCCGCGGGCCGCGACTCGGGCACGGAGTCCGACGACTCGGCCGGCCGACTCAGCCCCGGAGACGACGCCATGTCGGGCAAGGCGTACAAGAAGTCACTTATGAAGAGATACAGTAAGTGACACTTATTTTGAATGCGCTGCATGCATTTATTTGATTGAGGGTTGACTGTCCTACACGATTTTTAAATAGTCAAAACTGTTTTTTTTTATAATAATAATATGGTTTTACCTTTAGCTTACTGTGCATTATTATGTTTTAATTTTTATGTAGTTAAACCTACCTACATAAATTCTTTTTTATGGTTTAGTTTCAAATAATAGTAAGTAAAAGATTTAGGTACATTGTACCTATGTTTTTTTTCGTATAAACATTTGGAAAACTTTAGACGTAAAACTTGATTTTCTGAAAATTGCTACGAAATGAAAACGAGCGCTTACTACGGCGCTACGAGCGTAGAGGTGCTACGAGCGCGCTACGATGCACAGGGTTTATTCTGGTAACTGCCTGGTAACTGCTTCTGGTAGGCCGTTTTATTTTATGCAATAGGTAGTTGATAATCATTTTTCGTAATCAGTGATAATTCTCTTGGTGCTTTCATAATATTTTGTGACCTTCAATACTTATATTTTTAGATTAAGTAGGTAAGTAGTACTTCAGATTGTAAATGGGATTTTTTTATTTTTTTTAGATTTGAATTATTTTCGGCTCTGACTGAATTTTATTGTGGTGAAAATTTTTAAATACAATAGTAAATTTTTCATAAATATTTCTATACTCACCTGATACCTACCTACGAGTGTACCTAATTCTAGTTTTAACACTTTTTGAAGGGATAATAATTTCTTCCTTCTATTTTGAATTGCTATGATCAAATTAGAAAATATAATCTTTGCAAAAGGTCGATGTAAAAATAATTAGGACTTTAATAATATTCTTAAACAGTACCTGCTCGTTTCACAAAAAAATCTAATGTCTAGACGATAAAAAAAGGCTCGCTTCTGGATATGCTGAACATGGACCAATACCTGCTGCCTTTCCTTGTCATCAGCTGTATTGAGATCAATAAATGTTCTTCCAGTATATAAAAAGACTGTTTCAAATTTCATTAAACTTACACAAATTAAAATCATATTTTTGTCTCTAATATCTTCTTCATATATTTATATTTTATTTTACAAAGAAATCTGCACCAAAACATCGTTACGATCCAGTCTATAGAATTCGTATCGAAAATTAAACTATTTCCCACGGATGGTTTTTATTTCGGTAAAAACGTCCCTAAAATCTATACAGTTGTCTTCCGCCATTTTTAATCTCCCCCGCACGTTCCTAAGGCGTAGTCCGACCGTCCAAAAAGCTTTCAAGGAGTTTCACGCGCTGCAGACTTAGGGCCTCTTACACCGCTTGCTGATAAAGTCACAGATACCCTATCTGCAGGTTATCTGACAGATAGACTATTTTTTTGGTTTCACAGGTATCTGATTGCCTATATCTTATACATTTTATATAGTCTATCACACAGATTTATCTGATAGATTAGTTTATCACTAAGATTACTATCTGTAACAATATCAGGAAGTGGTGTAGTTTACTAGTAGAAGCAGCGATAGTAAACAAGCGGCGCAGACGCACACAATGACCTATTGTTTCCGCCGAAGAATGCCGTCGGCTGCAACAAGACTTTTCAGGAGCTGTCTAAAACAAACATTTTTAAAAGCTGAAGGATAGTTTATAATACTGCTTAAAAGAGTTCCTTCATCCACTGACACTTCCGTTTTACATTTTTTCACTGTTTAATTTTTTGGGAGAGTTTTTTTTGTTGAATTTTTTGGATTTTTTTTTTTTTGAAGAGCGTCAGTGGCGTCGGAGCGCGCCTATCATATCGAAAGGTCCGAAGTTCGATCGCCGGCTGGACCATGTACCAATGGGTTTTTCTAGAAACTTAAGTACATTTACTGCGAGCAAACGGTGAAGGAAAACATCGTGAGGAAACCTGCATACGCCGATGAAGAAATCCTTAGGCGCATGTGAAGTCCACCAACCCGCACTGGGCTAGCGTGGTGGACTATATTGTCACAAATTTCCTCTTTAAAAGACTGAACTTAAAAAAAATCTGACATAGCAACTCTCAAACGCAATGCGAGTAAACAAGGAAACATATTCGCTGACCACATGCACACAGTATCGGTAGGTATGACCTGTAAAAATGGGTCAGATACAATAAAAAAAACTGCATCGTTTCAACAACATACGCGATGCATACCGCCGCATGCAATAACATACATGCAGGTCGTTGACTTAACGCGGAACTCTTTATAATTATATAGTAATGTATAACATTATAATATACCTACTTGCTGACATACAAGATCCGTGACCCGGCGACGATGCTGCCTACAAAAGAAAACTGAAACAATTTGAAGTCGGTTGAAAAGAATTTTTACATTTGATACCCCAATTTTTGAGGAAGTCTACTAGCTGTTTCCCACGGCTTCGCTCGCCTAGTTATGTTTTCTATAGAGCTTTTCCCCCGAGAACAAACCCTTCCCATTGGACGTCAGAGCTATATGAAGAACCTTTGTGAAAATTTTCATGTCTCTAGGCTCAGCGGTTTGGGAACACGTTGATCAGTGAGTGAGTCAGTTTCTTCTTTCATATTTATTGATTGATTGATGATTTAACATCACGCTACGACCCCTAGGAGCCGAGCGGAAAGACAAAGGCAGTAAAACTTTAAAACGTGGGCGAGACCGGAGGAAACAGCTAGTCCTATCCTATCCTACAAATATTACAAAGGCGAAAGTTTGTAAGGATGTGAGGATGTTTGATTGTTACTCTTTCACGCAAAAATTACCGAACCGATTTTGTTGAAACTTGGTACAGTAATAGCTTATATCCTGGAATAACATATAGGCTACTTTTTAACGCGGACAAAGTCGCGTCAAAGGACAAAGGGGCGTCCGCTAACACCCCCTAAGTAACAAAACGTAGAGGGCGCTGTTTCACAATGTACACGGGAACAACTTTTCTACGCGGGCGAAGACGCGGGAACATGGTAGTATTTAATAAATGAGAGTGTTGTCGGCGACACGTTCCGTGGAGTCATCATGCAGTTTCGCGGTAGCCGGGTTCGACGCCCGGCCGCCGCCTAGTACGGGGCGGCGCGCGCGCAGCCATTGATTGGGCACGATGCGATTGTCACGTGTCACATTACACTCGATTAGTCGCCGAATCGAAGCGAGCATGTTTTGTTTGGCTGTTGCTAAGGGTCAATTCAGACTAGGCGGATATATGCTCGGGCACTTTTATGCCGCCTAGCCTGAAATGACCCTAAGATAAGAAGCATTGAACCACCGTTGTATGGTGGTCTTGGCATGTATTTATGACTAGCTGTGTCCCGCGGCTTCGCCCCTTTTTCCCACGGGTACCTACAGCTTTTCCCAAGGTATCTTTACTCAGTGTTATTCTGATGTATAATCTATATTACTGTAAAGTTTCATCAAAATCTGTTTCGTACTTCTTCTTTTTTTCGTGAAACAAACAGTTAAACATCCTTACAAACTTTCGCCTTTATAATATTAGTAGGAATAGGATACCTATTAGTAAAGTACCTATTAGTAGTCAATTCAATTCAATACTCTTTAATGCACAAAAAACAAAAAAGAACACATTAATACATTAGATTTAGAAGATAAAGATGTCATAAAAAATCCCAAACCCCAACGAATGTTTTCCGTCAAAGGCCGGACACCAAACTAATGTTGTTTGTCCGTCTGTCTGCTCCCTCGGCGGCTGCGCTCGCGCATACGTTTCTGTGTCGAACGCGCCCGGTCGCGCAGAAATATAGATCAATATTAATCATCCGAATTGACCTGAATTCCTGTCATAAAAGTCGAGTCATGACTTTGTATAATCAATGATTTGCTGTCTACAATTTACGTTTCTACGCTTTCTTATTCTATGGTCCATAGTGAAATTTCAACCCTCTATGGTAGAATTTTACCAGCAGTTATTAGTAAACGACAAAACAGTGCTTAAATAAAATCTGAGCATTGTTTTGTGATCAGTAGTGTTGTCGCGTGTTAGGTTTTGTCGTCAATCTGCACTTTGCTTTGAATTAGATTGTGTATTTGCAATTTATTATGTTGGATTTATATATGACAATTTTTTCAAAATAAACGAACCGAACGAACTTCGCTTAACCTAATGATACGGTATGTCAATAAATCAATGAGACATTTCATTATCATTATAAACAACAATACAATGAGCAAATGAATATAAAATAATTCTTAAATCGAATTAGGTAAAATAGTGCTTTTTAGTAAAAACTTTTTTGTAAAAACTACCCCCTAGACAGCAATAATTATAAATAATGTACCTACTTATATCTACTGCGAATAAGGTAGCAATCCATCTGGAATGAAATATGACCCATATTCATACCTATGATAGATACCCTTTGGACTGTCAAATTTTTTTTCTACGAGATCGAAATATAAAGTTGGACTTTCCCATGCATATTGAGAGGCTATAGGAAACAAGCGCAGCTGCTTAACATCGGTTATCAGAGCTCTTCCCGGAGAAATGGGTGATACCTGCGCCCGCGCATCGGAAGTGAAAGGTGCGTAAAAAATCTCCATTTATATTGTACGTGATCGACGCGCATGCCGGATGCGCGGCCACGAACAATACGCACGGGTTGGATGCTGCATTTGTTTTAATATTATATTGGCTAAATATTACCGAGCAGTTGAAGCCGTAAAAAGAGAGAAAAAAAAGAGGGATAAAAAGCGGCGCTTGTTCCTCGTGGGCTAGGCAATAATTATATACTGCCTACTTATATTATGTATTTGCTCATCATATCAGCCGAAAGACGTCCACCGCTGGACAAATGGATCTTCCACGACGACCGGTCCCGCCCAACCTCATCCAGCTAATGGACTAAATTTCCAAAGCTAATTTTTAAGCTTAATTTAAGGAAAAAACAGAAATAGGTACTAACTTAAAAATAAACTTTCCTAAATATTTACAGCTAAAAATAATAATAAATAATAAATTAAAACAAAATAATCCCTACAAATATAAAATGGCGTCCAGCTCGCTGCCATTTTTAAGATAATTTTCTAAAGTGTAAATTCATCCGGCGGCGTTGGGCGAATTTTATTTTGGTCCGAATTGGAAAGATCTTTTATTATTCTGGTCTCGGTAGTTCACATACGCACTAAAAAACAATTGTCAGTAAAATTAACAGAGGACTTCATACCCGGACATGCTTGACTCAGAGGTCGTTGTTTTTTGGAAAAATTTGCATAAAAAACTATATCTACATCAGCCAAATTAGTATTGAAGACATAACAAACAAAGTGTGGACAAAAACCCATTGAACATTATTCAGACCCAATCAAGACACTCGCCAGCTACCTGTTCGAGATATTCAAACAAAAAAAAACAAATTTCGAATCATATTAAATTCTTTTTGCATTCGTTTTTATTTTCGGACAAAACTGTGTTAATTTAATTTAAACTTTACGGTCAGTTTGATTAGATTCAAATTAGATCTCCAGGTTAATGCCGTATGACGTTTTGAGTGATGTAAACAATAGTCCCCAAAAGGGTGAGGAAGGGTTGTTCTTTTTTTGAATAGCTTCCTGCTGCGTCCATCTGTCTCTGTCTCGCATTGTCCTCGCCTAACGTCAGAAAGGGACAGCAACAACAAAACAAAGACTCATTCGAAACAGTTTTTTCTAATATGCACTTTTAGTATTCAAATGACGTTAACGCGTCCGTTTTTAGAAATTCAAAAATAAATAAACGTGTCTACGAAATCGGCTATTGGTAATCTATAAACAGTTTTATAACTTCCTCACAAAACAAAGGTGTTTACGATATATTTTACACTAACTAACACATCTTTCAATGCGATTCATTCTTCTTTTGTGTTGGCTGAATGAGAAAAGTCTTTGGCAAACTAAAAATAAAAAAGTCATAGACAATTTCCGCAATTCTTCCAACATTGCCGGGCAATTTTACACGTTTGTTCCAATTCCAAGCTGCTGTTACAACTAGGTGTTTTATAGTAGACTCTTGTATATTTTTATGGAATAATGTAATCGATTGGGCAATATATTTATGCGTGCAATGCTCTCTGAGTGGGGCACATCTGGGCGTGGAGCCGCGGCGGCGCGCGCGCAATTTTTGGCCGGCCTTCAACCGCGGCGCAAGGCTATTAGGTTTCACAACACATACAGACAAACAGACAGGCGACCTGTTCGGTCACTGTTACTTTGGGGCCCTAGTGAAGCACATTATGTGTTTACTCTTGTTGTTCAGATCAGAACCAAACCATGTGTTTCATAATATGTATCTGATTAAATCTATATTTCTATTACAAAAGTCGATTCCCGCGTCTGTATGCTTAGATCTTTTAAACTACGCATCGGATTTTGATGCGGTTTACACTATTATTCAGATAATTTCTTCCGGGTGACTTATAGGTACTTATCCCATGCGGGCAAAGCCGCGGGTAACAGCTAGTCTAGTTCTACTAATGTAATAAAACTGAAGAGTTTGCTTTTCTTTTTGGTTAAACGCGCTATTCACTGGACTGGAACCACTAGTCAAATATGAAAATTCTTTTTTCCAGCCGAGCAAAAAAGTCTGAAACAGCTAGTTTTTTTATATACTCGTTGGGCTCACGCTAGTGAACTACATCTGTACTCCAAAAACGCTCACTAAACATGTGAACTGATTATGTTTGCCAAAAAAAACACTTAATAGGGTCATGCTGCTTGAGTAAAAAAACCACCGGTTTCCGTAACCATACACCCGCTCACCTTGCCCGGTTCATCTGTCACGCAAAAAAAAACGTTTAACCCAATTTCTGAAACGCGTACTAAAAAAGACCTACCTGCCTCCGGTAGCGGGAGTACACCCCCGGCCGTAAAAAATAATATAACTGTACCGTACTTTTTTAGGGTTCGGTAGTCCGAAAACGAACCCTTATTAAAAGTAAATTGAATTGAAAAACTAACTGTTAGTTTTCTGCAAAATGATAGATTTTAGACAAAATGGTTCATAGACATAATCATGAATCAAAAAAAAATGCTGCATGGGAGCGCGCGCGCCACAAAAGAGATTCGAACCTTCCTGGACATAATAATAAGACTTGTACAAATTGGTACCTAATAGACAATTAAATCGTACAGTTTTTTTAACGTAGAAACTTTAAATCTAATCACTCTCGTGGTGGACCACGTTAGGAAAGGAACCCACAAACAATTAAAAAGTCCTGCGACGAACACTTTGTAAAGGGAAAACTGTAAACTAAAAACAAAACAGAACCCTATGCAATGCATGGTCCGACACACACTGAACGGATTTCTTAAACAAGCTTGTCTATTGAATAGATTTAGCGGTTTTTGCGCAACACGAAACTTTTTATTGGCAAATTTATGGTTGCGTTCCTTGTTTTGGAACGGTGCCTCTGAGCTTTGTTTAAACTTACTTGCAGATGTTTTTTTTCCGTTTGCAGATTTTTAACAAGCATTGCAATTTTAACGCGAAATAGGTTTTTGTAACAAACTTTTACCGTATTTCTTTTGTCAAAAATTTCTTTTTAACCCTCTTTTTTTTCTAAACTTTTGGTGATGATTTGGGATGCGACATAACTTCGTCTCACAGAAACAATTTAGATTATTTTTAAATGAGTTTCTGGCTTGGTTACTTACTAATTGTAGTTCTGCTTTGACGGGTCCCTAAAATAGTAATTCGAAGCCCGAAATTATATTTTCTAATGCGATACAAATCGATAGAAAAGAACGTTCTAAAAATTACAGATTAAAATTAATACGATAGACCAAAATCAGACCAAGGACTAAATAGAACACATCTGTTTACATAAGTATATATTTTAACCTCTTCACTTAATAAGACGCGTCCTAGGTAAAGATGTCTGTACCTAGATCACTGCTCATCGGTCTGAAAGATCGGTTTTACAGTCCATAGATAATTTTGATGTTGTTTTAAATGGCGTAAGAGATCGTATATAAATAAGTGTATGGCAGATAACCCCTCCCACACCCTCCCCTCCCCTCCCCCTCCACTCCCCCACCCCTCCCCCTCTCCTTCCCCTCCTATGCCCTCCACCTACTATGCCGTAACTCGAACTATGTATATAATTTTTTCCTCGATTTCCATCGGATCCCTTCATCAGATCCTAACTTGGTGACAATGGGACCACCTCGGGATCGGACCCACTCAAACAAACAAAAAATTTTTGAAATCGGTCCACAATTGACGGAGAAATCGGTGAACATACATAAAAGGAAAAAAAAAAACATACAGTCGAACATAGTAGTCCTTTTTGGAAGTCGGTAAAAAGCGGGAAACATACGTGAGGGCTTCCTCTATCACATGAGTACATACACGTCTAGCCAGAGCGCATGCGTCACGGCTGCCATACAGACAGGAGGTAATAGCAGATATGTGATGTCACCGCCATCGCTTCCGGTCATCCAACATACACAACCAACACATACTCTAGCGAACAATTAGTATCCTGTATGCTATATTTGTATACATATGTTACATTGTCCTCTTAGGCTTTCCTATTTGCCATTATGCAAGTATATTTCATTAATTAATGTAATTTTGTTTCAGTTATTGATCTATATTTTGTACGTTGGCAATTATTGATTTTATCACCTTTTTAATAGTTTGCATGTCATGCACGTCAATCACTACAGTTAGACGGTCATGCATGTCATGCCGCATGATTGTTTAGGGAGCCCATAAGGCTTTACACAAGTTTACGAAGCCTATATAAATAATGGAACAGACATTACTATACGTGGAGTAACACATGCGTGTAGAATCTAGATAGGACATTAACAACTGACACAGTAGAGTCAGGTATAGTACTGTCGCTTGGTGAATAGTCGGATGTAAATAGGCTGGTCTTTTGAGACGAGGATATGGCATTACTCCTAAGTAAAACTGGTTGATGAGCACTGATTTTTATTACTGGTTTTTGATTGACACACACAATATTAGCCTAGTGCCTTTTCTTGGCTATTAGAAAATGAGAAAATTTAATTACTTATATGTCAGCACATAAGTGCACTCGAGTAGTTTGTTGTTCGTGTGTGCGTGTGTTTCGTTGCGACAGAGCACAAGTGTGCGTATTGGATTCCCCCGATAAATATGACAGGATTAAGAAAATGCTGTGACGTCTCAGCGTCTAGCTGGCGGCCCCGTGTTGCTTTAAGATCTGATGAGGGTAACACACATGATGATAAGAATCAAGGGAGAGTTGCTCTACTGTTTATCTCTTTACTGTGGACGCGAAGTTTAGAAAAATATAGATGGTTTGGAGTAAAAAAGGTATCAAAATGTTTTTCTTCTGTTAAATATTGATGTATCTGACGACCAGAGCTAAAAGGAGTATTGTAACCTTCCTTTTTACTTCGCCGTAGTCGGGTAAAAAGTCTGAGGTTAGTAAATTTTGTGTCAAATTGGACACGGGATGGTCTGGCTCTCGTTAGATTTGAACTCTAGACACCAAGCCGCAAACTTAAAAAAAAAACAAATCTAGTGTCGGAACAGTGTAGAGGTGGGATTTTGTAACCGCCCGCGCGCCGTAGGCGTTCGTTCTCAAGGCGCGCTCGGATCTTGCGTCACGCGGATATTGGGCAATGCGAATGTGTTGTAAAAACCACCGCCGCGCCGCCCGAGGGTTCACTATCACTAACGATGTACGTCTAGAAGCGACACCCACCTCCTGCCGCAAATGACTAGCGCGATGCCTAGTGCGTGAATGATTCGGCCAAGTTCGGCTATGGTCGCACGATCGCTCCTGATCACCATCATCAACAGCCTATTAACATGTTCCCACTGCTGGGGCTCAGGCCTACCCTCTCAACGAGGGCGTTCGGGCTATAGTCCACCACGCTAGCCCGGTGCGGGTTGGTGGACTTCACATGCGCCTATGAATTTCTTCTTCGGCGTATGCAGGTTTGCTCACGGTGTTTTCTTCACCGTTTGAGAGCAGTCAGTAAATGTACTTAAGTTTCTAGAAAACCCCATTGGCCGGAGATCGAACTGGGACCTCTCGACATGACAGGCCGCTGCTGACATCTCTACAGCCTGTGCGGACAGGCTGGTAATCATGTAGTATAGCTTTGAGGGGATTATGGCGACTTAACTCAACTGTTACAACGTCGTATTATGAAATCGCTGCAATGTGGATGTGATTGAATTACTTACTACTAACTGCTGACGACCTATGAGGTATGGCCGGAAGCGGCTGTATATTAAAAAACCTTTTTTTATAACTCATAAATAAACACATAAACTATCATTAATTAAAACAGTAAAATAAATTAGACAACCGCATTACTATAGGTCAAATATATGCGTCAAAGTGTACTTAAGTTCCCATACTGTGCCCTTACTGTGTACTGTACTTACGAAACTTTTATGAATTCCGTTAAATAAACTTAGAATTGTAATAAAACGGTAAGTAATTAATCTAATTGATATTTTATTTCGGCAATAAAAGCTGTCATAACGAGTCGGTTTCCGATTTCTTCATTATACGGACGTCGGAAGGACATTCTCCATTTAACATTACGCAATGTGTGTATTTAAATTTTTAATAGATTGATACCTTCATTCCATCTTGTATATTTATCGTATGATAATCGATAAAGGTTGTTTGGAAGAAATCGCTCTTAGCGGTAATTCCGCCTAGATTTTTTTTTTATCTAATATACATTGTGAATTACATTGACAATTGGTATTGAGGTGTTGATAAACCAGTGTATTGGTTTGTCCCAACACCACCATTCGTGCTGTCCATCGGTTATTTAAAGCAAACAAGACATAAATTACACTAAGGTAAAGAAAGCATAACATTGGTATTAAAAGTTGAACATGAACACAATAAACAATACAATAGGTAGGGTAGATACATAAAAATTGGAGTACCTACTAGATGTACTACCTACTGTATCCTTGTATCTGTTTTTATTGTATTTTTATGTGCAATAATGAGAATTGAATTGGTAACCGGAAAATTCGGATCTTTTGCAACCTAGCGTCATCATGAGGAGCGTCGCATACGCAGTCGTTCAATATTCTAGAGACGCGGACGCTTCTCGATTTCAAAACCCAATTAGACATTCCATGAGAAGAGCTGGCCATTTTTTATAACAAAAATAGACAACGGCCATTACGAAACAAAAACTGTGTCAATGTCAACAAATCTCGCGGCTCTAGTGAAGCGGATAAAACCGACGATTGCCGGAAACCGTAAAATACCGATGCGCCTGCGCATTGCGCACGGGCCGCGGGCGCAAACAAACAAACATACGGACGAGATGCACAAACATCCACACATTGTTGTCGACGCGGCTGTTAGGATGCTTCCTTTGCCTGTTTTCATGTAACATGAACGCTGTTATTGTTCCAAAATTTTAAAAAATCTACTTGTCATTGCAAATATAATAATTTTAATAGTGAGGATTTGAACTGTAGTGTGAATCGTCAAATGGCACTAGTCATTTTTGTGTAAGCCATGCTGTAACCGCCGGGTTTTTTTCTTAAAAACCACGACTGGCCTAAAACACTTTGTAGCCCGGGCCGTAAACCCCATTTAAAAACTTTGAGCATGTAAGTTTGCTTCATAAACACATCAAATAACTACAAGTGTTTACTGCTATGGCCGACCTACATATTTTTCACGATGTTTACATCTATCTACGGCCATCTTTAACCGTGATTGTAGCATTTAGGTAGCTTTAAATGTAACCAGTGGTTTTCCTGTTGACGCGCCGTCTGCCGCGCATGCGCACACGGTACGTTACGCAAGCAATGTCACCGGCGCATGCGCTACGTAACAACTGGTTGTAGTCCTTGCCCAAACTGAGTTTATCGCAAAGAGACCAGTAGGCCAGCTTGGGAAACTTTGGAGTTGGACCGCCATTTTTTGGCGGCGCGGTGGTCATAATCTTTGGCCCAAATCCATTTCGGAACTCGTTTCGTTATGGCGTCTACGGACTTCCTAGGTTTATCCTTAGCTAAAAACCAAGAGAAAAAAAAGAAAAAAAAACACCTACATTAATGTATTGTATTGTACCCCTGACCACCAACGGTGTCCCAATCTGTTTTTGGTGGACTTCACATACGCCTTAGAGCGTTAGAGGCGTCGGGGATACACGCGGCCTATCCTATCGAAAGGTCCGAAGTTTTTTCTTGAAACTTAAGTACATTTACTGACTGCTCTCAAACGGTGAAAGAAAACATCGCGAGGAAACCTGCATACGCCGAAGAAGAAATACTTAGGCGCATGTGAAGTCCACCAATACGCACTGGGCTAGCGTGGTGGACTATAGCCCGAACGCCCTCGTTGAGAGGGTAGACCTGAGCCCCAGCAGTGAGGACATGTTAATAGGCTTTTGATTGGGCCAAGGTTCGAAACCACGACGATGTCACGAACGTGCGGCGCGTGCACAACCAAAAGAATCACCGAAATGCTCAGCTATTATCGATTACCGACCGATCTATTACCAATAAGCTCGCAATACTTATCGGCGACTCGACTGTTGCGTGGTGTTGCTGTGTTTCGCAGCTTCCGACTCGCAGTCAGTCTACACCGATTGGCAAACATTTCCGGCTCTCATAGTTGACCGGTTTTCGCGCAACGCCTGTTGTCTCCAATTATGTCATCAGTTAACCGGACCGCAGCCGCGATGGTTACTGTCTCTCCTCTCGTTCATTGTCATTAGTTCATTACCAAATATTTCACGCCTTGGTGATTTATTATCAGTTTTACCCAATGATTAAAGAAACTAAAGGAGATGCCCTATTCCACATAAACATATTTATACATATTTTCATTTGTTGAGCGTGCCGATTCGCCATACTGTGTTTTATGCTGTTTGCAGTGAAATACAGTGTTTTCGTGTAATTTAGTGGGAATCGTGAGATTTACTATACTTTAATTGCTATAATTGAGATATGGACCAATAAGAAACACGTCTTCAATAAAACAGTGTGTAGTGCCACGCCAATTGTCGGCCATTTTATGTTTTCCCAATGTATAAGTATACACCCTTTTTTTGTACATATGCCTCCTTACGCAGTAAGGAGTTTCTTTTGTCATTGGTTTTACCTTACTTGTAAAATAGTCCAAATCGCCAGCATAGCTGACAGATTCAATCACACCATTACATCATACTGTCCTGGTAACTTTGCCAGTCCGCTTGAGTATTTCAATGTAAAGTTCACACAATATTGTGCGAGCGCCGCCCACGGGCTCCCTTGCCTACTCACGCACGAACTTGTGTCCCCTGAGAAACTGGTTTCATTAGAACCGCTTCCTTTTACTTAAAATTAACAACATACCTACATAATTCGAGATATTTTGGCAAGCATTTAAGGTTTTGTAGGTTTACCTCTCGCAGTACAAAATCACAGCGCTAGACGAATTGTTTTTGAGCTACCAGTCTCGGTTTTTCATAATAATCACCATAATACTGCTCTCATCGTCTGGCAGCTGGCATTAAAAATCAATTATATTTACAACCTCGTTCAAAAACTCTACTTTCATTGGATATTTGCTTCCAATGATATTTAATGTCTACATATATTTATATTTACCATGACTCTAAAAGGATTTCATAAACGGCGTATTCATTCGCACGAATCTAGTACTGTGTTGTAACTATTACAAATATAGACAGGTCAATTTGCTTCTCGAAGAGACTACCTACACATTCCATAGGGTATATAATACATGAACTTACTACTCATTTCATTAACCTGGCAGACCGAAAGACTAGGGTCAGATGATGTTGAGAAGGTTCCGGCAAGAAGTGGATACGTGTAAGTAGCGACCAGTAGGACGCAGGAGAGCCATATCCAGTATCGGACCGGTAGAGGCTGATGAAGCACAAGTACTTTTAGACTTACGCGCTTGTCGTAGGATAATTTGAAAATTCGGATATTTACGAAAATCCTCGAATTTTTGCAATACGGATAATTGAAATCATCATCATCATCATCATATCAGCCTGTAGACGTCCACTGCTGGACAAAGGCCTCCCCCAAGGATCTCCACGACGACCGGTCCCGCGCTAACCTCATCCAGCTGGGTCCCGCGACCTTCACCAGATCGTCGGTCCACCTTGTGGGAGGCCTGCCTACACTGCGTCTTCCGATACGTGGTCGCCACTCGAGAACCTTTCTGCCCCAACGGCCGTCAGTTCTACGAGCGATGTGCCCAGCCCACTGCCACTTCAGCTTCGCAATTCTTTGAGCTATGTCGGTGACCTTGGTTCTCCTGCGGATCTCCTCATTTCTGATTCGATCTCGCAGGGAAACTCCGAGCATAGCTCTCTCCATTGCCCTCTGGGTGACCTTGAGCCTTCCTATGAGGCCCATAGTGAGGGACCACGTCTCGGTACCATATGTCATCACTGGCAACACACACTGGTCGAAGACTTTCGTCTTGAGACACTGCGGTATTTGGGACGAGAAGATGTTGCGTAGCTTCCTGAACGCTGCCCAGCCGAGTTGGATTCAAATGTAAGAGTAATAATTGAAATGTAAGAGTGAATTTCGTTATTATCAGAGATATTTAAAGATCTTTACAAAAATCCGGCGTATTTTATTAGCGAAAAACGGCTCACGTTTCGTAAGTCTGAGCGCTGATTGGCTGCTTTATTGATTGACAGATGCGCGAATCGACTCATAGATTAGCCAATCAGCGTTCAAATCCAATCGTCCTATACAAACTCGGATTTTTGCAAATAACCTCAAAATAGCTCGGACTATTTCACTTACTCGGACTTCAGACTAGCTTATTTGCATTTGTTTTTATTCGAATCTCACAATTTCAAGGAGATTCGAACATCTTTTGTCGCGCGCGCGCTCCCTGTGGAGATCGCATCTTGCAATTTTAGTATGGGAAACGATGAAAAATTCTGTGTCAAAATCAGGGGGGGTGCGGACAAATGAAACGGATTAGCGGGAGGAAGTTGCTCATACAAATTTATATGGAGTTTGAAAATGAGAATGTGTGAGTGAGTATCAATTTCGATATACATTTGGCACGATTTTGGCACCCCCTAAAATGATTTTGTTACTCATCCATATGGGAGTAGCTTTTTTTAAAAAATTCATGCACAATTTAAAATAAATATGTATGAACTAATACTTCTATACGTACTAAAGTTCACTGCTGGTACTGCTGAAAACCCATCCCACTGTTTAGAATTGAGCCACATTGACATTATCTACAAATACATTGGTTACGCACACACGGCACAGAATGCAGTTCTCGCCTAGACCTGTGTTTACTATCGTAGTGGAGGGGCGGCCGGAGGGGGGGGGGGGGGGCGCACAATCGGGTCAAGGGAGTCGCGATGCACCGGCCGCGCGGGGGGGTGGGGGGGGGGGGGGGGCTCCGCTCGCGCGCGCGTTCTCGTGAAATCTCACTTTCGCGCGCTGCAGCTCCGAACATGGCGGACGTAGTGACGCGCCACTTCGTTTTCGATGACACATTTTACCGATACTCCGGTTTTTGCGGTAGCGTTGTTGTTGTTCGCTCATCGGTTTCGCGAACTTCAACACCACCAATATTTTAAAAGTGAAACTTTATGCGTAGGCTTGAAGGTCCTGTAACCGAGCCACAAAATAAAATAAAATGTTACAACAGATGACGATTCGTGCCATTTTAAAAATGTAGTTTCTGTTAACTTCGTTCGTTCGCAACAGAAGCGACCTTCGACTCCTGGTCGGCATCATAACGGGTCACTGCAACCTGAACAAACACATGCACAATCTGGGCATCACAGACAGCCCCCTGTGTAGGGGCTGTCTGCAGGAGAGCGAGACGGTGGAGCACGCAGTGCTTCACTGTCCAGCAACACAGGAATTCAGATCCGAAACGGGCCTGGCAATAGATCCCGACCTCTCGGCAACGAGCAACCTGCAACAGTGCTGCCGTCAGCCAGAAGTCCTACTCCAGTACTTCAAGGAGCTGGGATGGCTGGACTGACGGCCCGGGGGGAATTGCACAAAACTCCCGTTTCGTGGAGTCGGTGCAGGGACTGCCACCCCCGTCTAAGAATAAGAATAAGAATAAGAATAAGAATGTAGTTTCTGTTCTATAGGAAATAGGAATCTATATAATATTATGTTATGAACTCTGCTCCTTGGTAATAAGTTTGATAGTGGAAGGGTCTGTGTTTGAACAGGATCGTTTTAAACAGGTTCATTCCCTTCTGTGTGAAGCACCCACTACAAAGTAACATGCTCATTGCGTACGCTGTAATCACATACTATTCGCTAACTAATTTTTTAATTGTTCTCTAATCAGGGCAGATGTTGCAACCGCATTTACACGTGTAAGAGCCACGAAAACAAACAATATCTACGGCTGCGACCCGCCGGTATCCTTGCCCCTATTTCTTATTTCCTACGGCTTAGGTACATGTGGTGATAGTGCGCTTTATCTGTCTTATCGCTCGCATTAATGCAATACCCAGTGGAAACGATAAACAAGCCAGTGATTACGTTTCGTTTGTAATCTGACATGATTCCGACAATTCCGATCGAAATAAACGGATTTCAGGTTTACTTCTTCGCATCGAACTCATTTCGAATTGTGTAACACGGTTGATTACAAAGTAAACACGCTCAGTGACCATAGACCATGTTTTTAGAGTTCGGTAGTCCCCTTTATAACCGTTCATCGCAGTGTACCACAGGGTAAAATAAAAACCGGTCAAGTTATTTAAACAAGCATGAAATTTTCAAAGATACTTGTAGATCTCAATTTTGCAACAATGAAAGTCATTTTGCTTTTCTATGGGTACCTAACCTACCTCCCCATACATGTAAAGGGGAGATAGAGAGAAGCTTCTTCAATGAATTGGAAGCTTTCATTAGAAGATTTAAATTATGTAAACAAATCACAATGTAAAATTATTACACATACATACACATTACATAGTTTTTTAGACATAAAATACGAAACAATTGGATATTTTCATAAAAACAAATTTTTTGAGGTTATCATGTTAATGTCATTCGGCCATATTTGTTTACCTCATTGGTAACTTTTAATGAAAGAGACCTTATATACTTGTATGCAGCCACGAAGAAGGCCCATTGTGGGAACTTTTAACGAAAATTATTTTAGGTTTCCGTGAACACTACCTAATTGATTTATGAAGGAAAAACTGTAAAATGCAGAACCTTACACTTACGTGGTTCTACGCGAACTTGAACGGTTTTTATTTTTACTTTTTATGGACAGCGGTACTCCCTTCAATAATTAGGGGATGACAAATACCCTGACAGTTTTGTATATTTGTGTAGAACTATTGCCCCCCCCCCCCCTCAATTGACAGTTAAGGTAGGCTACAGTCTACACCCAGAAGTTTCCCGCATCTAAAATCACAGATAGAAAAGCAAATAAAGGTCCGTTCACACCGGCGACCGTGAGTCGAATTAACGCGCGTTCGAGGCTACACGTAGGCCCGGCTTGTTGTTTCCACCTCCAAGGTTGCCGCCAAAGAATCTATTGCAACCCGCGTCTTCTGGGACATGACTAATGGAATGGACAATCGGTTGCGAAACCGTCGCGTCGCGTTCGATTTTGTCTTGTTATCAGAGTTGTATCACCTTCGTCACTTCGAGTAACTCGCCTAAAGGCTCGTTCTCAATACGGACATTGTATCGACAGTGACGGTGGCGTCGTTGTGGAGAGTGCAGACGAGGCTTGAAAATTCACGTCAGTTGTGTGTGACGTCACGAATGAAATCTGAGTAATCCCAATTTTTTTTATTCTTTTTTTTGCGGATTAAGGCAATAGGTATTACAAGTAATTGGCAAAGGCAAAGGACATGAAATGAAATTTATTCTGGATATATACAAGTAATACCAGAAAAGAAATTCTAATCTTTGCCGTATGCAGGTTTGCTCATGATGTTTTCCTTCACCGAAAAGCCTTTGGTATTATAATAAACCATACTTAAGTTCTGAAAACTCATTGGCTTGATCTAAAGTAATAGAAAAAAAAAAAAAAAGTAAGCAGAAGTAAGGATGGCTTAACTGCATAGCCATCTGGTAGTAGACGTAACTTACTGCCGACAGAGTTAAACTGATTTGACTAATATTTTCCTGAGATAGAGAAAGGAATTTACAAATACTTCTCGTAGGTAGGTACTTATATCTTACTTAATGATTCGATAAGGCAGGCAATCATTGATATTGTTTTCATTAATGATAAAACCAACTGAATGGTATCGAGAAATCACTAAACATGATAAAATATTTTGAGATATGCATTTTTGCGAGACAAAATAAAAACATTGCACCTTGGACTTTTACAGTGGGAACATAAATTAAACCGGAAACTTTAATACTTAGCTATAAAATAACAACAGGGCTACTCCCTCTAAATTTTCATCGGTTATTTTTAAAAGTTATTTTTATACACGTCAATTGACCGCAAACTTACTAATTTGCGCCCACGAGCAATTAGCAACTTTATAAGTTTTAGTTTGTTGACGTGAGGATGACGTGGTGAGAAACATATATTTGCAGGTTTACGTAAACTCCTCGATATCTGACTCTCCATGAATTTGAATTGATCATGCCGATGACCTGGTGCTACGAAGTTCACTTCAAAATGTTTTATTGCGTAATGTATGTGTACATTTAATACATGTCAATTGTTTATCTACCATCGCGTAAGGTGATTTCCCATCGTTGGTGGACAGGGGTTTTTGGCACCAAAGATACCGATATAAAGAACACCTTTGTAACTACATGGTTGCTGATTAAATAAATTGAAATTAAGATCCCAGAAGGTTCGAAGTGTCGCCATCACGTATTCTTTTTTTTATTATTATTGGTACGGGGGCAACAAGCAGGCGGGCCTCCTGATGTTAAGAGGTCACCGCCGCCCACCGACACCTGCAACACCCGGGGGTGCGCGTGCGTTGCCGGCCAAGGTTGGAGGGCTCTTTTGACTCTCTTCTTGAAGGACCCCATATCGTAGCGCTGTGGAAAAGCGTCAGAGGGAAGGTCATTCCACATTTTGCGCGTGCGCAGCAGAAAAGAACGCGAGAAGCGCACAGTGCTGGTTCGCCAAGGATCTTGAAATGTGGGTGAACCGTATTCTGACGGCGCCTTCTTATTCTTGGCCGCCTAAGAAGATAAGATAAAAGTTCTAAATAAATCCCTAGTCTTATTTTAAACTGCAAAGTGTACGAACTCAAAGACACATTTTTAGTAGAATTTGTATTAGGTTATTGTCTGTAGGATCGCATCGTGAACTTAACACTGCAGTTGGTCAGTAACACTCGCTGGACGCGTAGGAAGCGCGCGCCGTGCCCTTCGAGCCGCCTGACCCACTTACGTGCGCCGGCGCACCACAACTACACCGATCTATGCGCTATAGTTGGTTGCGATCCGTCGCCGTGCACACGTTTCGTTCACATTTCATTCATTTTTACCTTCTTAAAGTTAGGATACTATTATTATTAGAAGAAACATTTTCAAAATTATCACAAAACACGAACTTTGTCTTGAAATATAATACCAATAACCGGGTTCATTATATTCATCTATTTTGTTACTGTGGCTATTGTTGAATACAAACCACAGATCGCAAAAAAACATAACAGTGTCAAATGTTAGTTGAACATCCAAAACCGGAAAAAAAAACAAATCTTTGAGCACAGCGGTACAGCTCACATTGGCCTTTCCACTCATGAGTCAGAACGCATGACTTGCGTAACACACGGTAACACTCCATAATGTTACCATTTGCATAAACTTATGTTAGCGCTTACACGTAATTAGCACCTATTTAAGAAAATTCAAGTCGTTATGTCTATTGTTGTTTGAATAGTAGGCATGTTACATTCCTTTGCTAATGAAAGGAACTGTTTTTGGCTGAATGTTTTGTGCCCCTTTGCCGAAAAAAGGTAATCTATGCTGTGTTTATACACAAGCCCTTTGCACATGGCAGGTATATCACGGCACGGTTTTGCAGTCACGATGAAATCAGCAATCTCGTTTTCATTTTTACAATATTGAATTATTTATTCAAGTACGAACCAACTATCTGTACATATACCTATCTATTTAAATATAAAAGACGTTAATATCCTCGGGAAAAATCCCCGCCACGTTTTGCAGTGCTACTGCAACGTGCCGCCGGTTATTATAGCCCGTCAGATAAACGTGTTATCAACGTAATCGCAAGTTTCCATTTCGCGGCGCGCACTTTCTTTCGTTTCCCGCGCGGGGGAAAGTGGCGCGCTTTTCCGCCGCCATCTTGGATCTAGCTCACTCCCTGCCAGACTGCAATTTGCTGTCTTTTATTTTTTGCGAAAACAATTTTTAAATATATGCTTGGGTTTGTTTTGTTTATGGTTTTTGTGACTTTTTAGTTAATTAGAATCCGCCACTTTTTTGCCCGAACTGCGTCAGCAATGGAGAGTGACCGGGGTGACCTGATGTTTTTTAATCCAATGTTACATAACATTTTTGGGCTTAATTATTTTCTTTGGATTAAATACGAAATCGAAAACTTTTCAGTAGGTACCTACTTACAAAAGAATCCAAGAGAATTGAATTATGAATTAAACGCAAGAATAAATTTTTATTTTTATTAATATTTACTGTGTACCTTAGACCAACATTTTGCGTTTTGGCATTCTGTGGCACGAAAAAGTAAATCCATAGATAATTGGCGGTATTTTTAGGGCCTAGTACACGTTGGCCGAGCTGGCTCGGCGAATGCACTCGGCCTGTTTGTAAATGTTAACGTCTAAATTTGTAAGATTTTTTTCAACATGATATCATGCATGTATGATGGATGATAATAGAAGAAAACCTTTTAAATAATATTTTAAATAATATTTTCATGTCCTCTTAGATAATTTTTATTAAATACTTAGGTAATTCTTTATTAAGAATTATTTATTATTCCATTGTACAAGTCAAGTCCTATTGTGAATGTTTTTTTATTCATCGCCGTTTCAAATAAAGGATGTGCAAAAAACGTCCGTCAATTTGTGCTCATGCGCATCCGTGACAAGCAATTAAAGTGTAATCAATATATGATATTATGATATAGGTATAATACATAATGTATGATTCAGATTCATTTATTTCACTTCACATTCTTATTCAGGCAATTTGTGAAATATTAAAGAATAAACTTATATAAAAAAAGATCCAATCAAATCATGTTAGGACGTTTTGACGTGAACCTCTTACGTGTTGGTTACGTGTTGAGAAACTTATAGAAGAATGGCATTATCAATAAGGCCGGAGACCTTGACTCGATTTTTTTACATAGCATCACTCGTATTATATCACGAACAAAACGAAGAAGCGTCCGCAAACACATTTACCGAAGCTGTAGCGAGTACAATTACAAGAGTACATGCTGAATATAATAAAAAAATCACTCTGTAGATTTATTTATTTTCATAGATTTTTTTTTTTGTTTATTTTAATTAAGCATGCTAAACTAAACTGCCACAGGACCAAAACTTAATTGTTTTCTTCCACCAGACACCTGGTAAAGAACGGAATCTCATTGTATGTTTCTAGTTCCTAGGTTAGTTCATATTTCAGGCAAAAAAACTGAAGCATTCGAGTTATTTCTGTACCGCGGAAGCTGCACGTCTAGAAAAATAAAGTTTATTTTTATGGCCGCTTCTACACTGCGCGTGTATGATAAATATACTTCTTCAAATGCCTAGACAACATCTTTGTTGCTAATTAGATTTGTCTTTTTAAATTTAGATATAATACCTAATGTCTAAATACGCGTTTTGTCATTGAAAATGATTTTTCAATCGATGCTGGTACTTTTACAGCGAATTTTTCAAAAAAGTTTTAAAGCTAGGAAATACGAATAATATAAAAAATAATTAAAATGTTTTGACTTTTTCCTAATTCTCGAAAAACCTACAAAAATTGACAAATTTTTGGTGTCCCTATGGGATCGTTGATTGATCGTTTTTTTTATATCTTTTTTGAATTCTCTATTATATATAATACCTCCTGTATTTGGTCAGGTTTTGGAATTGGATAGATTCATTTATGAGTTTATTTCAATGCCCATACTGATGATTGAGTGGAGCGCGTAATCTTTGAATGATTCTTTGTTTTTAGCTGCATATTATTTACCTACATTAGTTCCAAGCAAACTAGGAATCTCCGTACTAAACTCTTGTCTCCATTAGAAATCGCACGTTTGACCGCTGTCGTAGAAGGGGGCTCTATAACCATTATTCCAACTAACTGCATAGTTTGTACATCGTACTCTAAAAGTTTTATGTCTAGTAATAGTACATTACTGCCGCGGCCCGCAACATAGGCATTGATGGATGAACGTGTGCATGTGGGCCGAGGCGGTAACCGAGGCACACATACGCGAGTCCATCAATGCCTGGTTGTGGCCAAGAATTGTATATGTAGTAGTTTTCTCAAACAAATGCGCGGAAATTCAAACTATTACCTATGGTACACCATTTTATTTCATACATATACATTCCAAAATCAATGACGAACAACAATAAATTTCCACGCGCCAAAATGTTCATTTGTTTTTTTTCACTAAACTGCTTGCAATTTGCAAGGCAATTCGAAATTTTTAAAAAACTGTTGTTAAATTACCTCCGTGGTTGCCATGGTCACATGACATGTTAAGAATTAATATGGTCCATTATTTGACCGCTAGGCACTACATATATGACATTTCATTCAAATTATTTGCCCGTCTGCTCTCATTTATTTGACCAGTACAGCAATTACGAAGGTTGTCAAAATAATGTTCACATTTCCAAGCATGTTTGAGAAAAATAAATAACTAATCCTATTTTATATCCTTTTCATTTATGTAATCTAGTTGGATCATTTTCGGACGGAACTTTATACTCACCGCGGAGTCGAACCTGCGACCTGAATTGCAAGCAAACCACCGAACCACTAGGTCAAGGAAGCGGTCAGCGTTTAGCAATAACCCGTTTGAATATTACTATACATTACCCACTTTACCACGACCTCTGGTTTCGATACTAAACGTTGGCTATGACAGATCTTTGTTAACTGGATGCTGGTTGTTTGAAAATAGCTATGGCTTCCCGGATGTGTGACGTCACGCATCTCGCCAGATATTCCGACTGGATTGTCATTCCACAATTGATTTTATTGCTAACTAATTTAAGGTACGAATTCCTGTACCCTTCCTTTGCCTTTGAAGTGACATCCAATGTGTCGAGCTTTTTTTTGATTTCCGCGCATCCAAATATGATCTTCAGAACAAAGAGCCTCGATCGATTTCCAAACGAATCGGTCTATTTATAGTTTCCTGACGAATCGATATCGTCTTCAAAGTGAAATTTCCCGTGGGATTTTTTGTGATTCCCGTGGTAATATGACATTTCTTCAATAACTTTAGTAGTGTAGCGAAATTCAAGAACAACTTAAAATTAACTTTGGAAAGGAAATGCGCATTCAGCCTTTAAAATAATAAATATCGTGTAGGTACCAAAAAGAGCCAATTGACGTATTGTTTTTTTTATGAAGCAATTTCCAAGCAAATGGGAGAAAAAACAATTTTTGTCGCTGATGCACAGGATATAAATTAATCTAAATCATGTCTTTATCTCAACTTTTAAGGTAACACATTGAAAGATACAAAATACAACTCGCAAATCCCGTCTCATTTTCAAAGGACTGTTTCATAAACGTAAATCTCGCGTTAAAAATGCTTTAATTATTTCCTGTCTAATAAAAAACGCATATCTTTTCCGAACGAGTGACAAAGTGACATTTCTTTGTGTCGAAACGTTTAAAAATAATCTCCGGTCAAAATAATTTATTTTTATTTGAAAAACTGCAGCCAAAAGTCTCAAAATTTGACGCGGAGTGCGCTTCGTTAGTTATGTTGTTTTAAGAAATTAATAGATTTTCCAAGAAGCAAAACTGTCTTACGTTTAAATAAGTATAATAGACAGGATACTGATCAAACCGTTATATTTGCTGTATAATTATCTCGCCACACTTAGCGATTACACCCATGTATATTCGAAGTCTGCCCTGGCCCAGGTCACAAGCCACCCCAAGGTAAATGCCCACATAACCGGGGATTATTCCGCGAACAATCTCCCACTTGCCACAATCCACTAACAGGTCAAACACTGGCAACACCGGCAGCTCTAAGTACTGCAACACTAAAAAATGGTCAACGTAAAAAAGTGAATTTTGCATTTTGGTACACGGGTTCTATTCACCCGCGTATAGAGGTTTTAACAAATACTGCTTTGGGTTTTGAGTAAGGTAAGAAACCAATAAATATGTTTTAAACGTTCTATTCAAACATAGAGTTATTATCTCTTTAGTGGGCGCCCGTGGAGTATTTTTTTTCCTTCATGGTTTCAAAGATATAACACTTTTCATCATGTACTTATACATATAGTATTTTTATTTATCCGACTTCAAGGGGGTTCTCAATTTGATTGTATATTTTTGTGTGTATGTTACGCGGATTGTGAATCGATTTGAATGATTTTTTTTTATTGAATAGGCATATTTCGAGGGTGGTCCCATTTCAATGGAAAAAAATTGTTCATACTTAGGGGGTGGAAAATTGAGGCTGAATAAATCGGTTTTAATTTTTTGTGTCTTATTTTCCTCGTTAGTTGTGGTCCCGAAACTAAAACCCACGTCCGTATTATCTGTCTTATGTCTACTAACGTGCAAAATAAATACATTGGTATATGAAAATTTATTCACCAATAAATAACACGATTTTCGAAACTGCAACCTTCAGTATCAAATTCGCGTCCAACAAAACCGTTTAATAACGTCGGAAATTGAACGAGCTACAAGGTTTTCCAATTTCCACGGACCCCTAAAACGGCTCACCGTACGTTGCTCCGCACTAAACCAACAGAAGCTTGGCTTGTATTTCAGCTTTAATATAACAAGCTGCATGCATGCTACATGGAAGGGGGGTGCCACCCGCGTGCATTCACCTGCCTGGCCCACCCCCGGGGGGGCTGTGCGCAACTTATGCAAGTTAGTTAATATTTCAGCTGGAAAGTGAGAGTACTTCCAGCTGGATTACCTCGGAGCTCTCTTTATGCACAAACGCCACTGCAGACACGCCCCAGGCTAATTTGTTTAGGTACGGTCACTTTTTAACTTTATACATGTAGCTACTCTGTGGAGTGCATTAAAGTTAGACGAACTGAGACACGCTCCCTCTGAATTACTGAAGTAATATGGGTATTTTTATTTTATTTTTAATATTTATTTGACCCATACTAATACCCTACTACTGATAGTCACAACCATGTGGCTAAATGTCACAGTCATACTTTTCCACCCCCTTTTCACCCCTTTCCTTAATTTATTAAGCGTGCCTATTGGTATTCAAAATAATCATTTTGAATACACTTTCGACTAACTTGAAATAAAATTCAAATAGTTGATTTTTTTTTCCCCTAAAATGAGAAACACCCTTAAAATCAAATGCATGTACAGTCAAGGTTCATAGGTGCAGTAGCAGTTTTGCAACTCAATAGATTGAGAGACCTGTTTCATTTACGACCTTCTTTTATATCTGTACCCATACACTCATCATCATCATCAGCCTGCACTAGTCCACTGCTGGACATAGGCCTCCCCCAAGGCGCGCCCTGAGCCCGATCCTCGGTTCTCCGCATCCAGTCACTGCCAGCCGCCCTACGCAGGTCAACGCTCCATCTGGTCGGGGGGCGTCCCACACTACGCTTGCCAAGTCGTGGTCTCCAGTCGAGAACTCGTCTACCCCAGCGGCTATCGGTTCTCCGGCAGATGTGACCAGTCCACTGCCACTTCTTTTGAGATATGTCGAAGGCTTTGGTTCTCTGGCGGATCACCTCGTTTCGGATCCTGTCTCTCAGAGAAACTCCGAGCATAGCTCTTTCCATAGCCCGTTGAGCGACTTTGAGTTCTCGGACTGGTCCCACTGTCAGTGTCCACGTTTCGGCGCCGTAGGTTTCATTTACGACCTTTTATTTCCATAACCACACACGTAAGCACGTATCGACTAATGTATTTCTGGATATTGCGATGAATTGATGACTGAATTGAAGAAGTTTCAAATCTCTTTGGTCGTACGCGCGCTCCCTGTGGAGATCGCGTCTTGCTTATTTAGTATCGGAACCTATGATGCCATTTACCGGGGGGGTGCGGACAAAGGAAGCGGAGTAGCGGGAGGAGGTTGCTAATACAAATTTATATGGAGTTTGAAAATGAGAATGTGTGAGAATAATTTTGTGATTAGTTTGACACGATTTTGACACCCATAGGATGCTTTTATTACTCATCCATATGGGAGTGGCTAAATTTTTTGATTCAAGGCTATGACAATAAGGTTTTAAACACGCTAAGTAAGTTTGTACGGAACCCTCAGGGCGTGAGTCGTACTCGCACTTTTTTTACATGTTTATGTAAAATGATCATTTTTAAATTGATTTTTACCCTCTAATGTAAATGCCAGTCTCTGCAGTTAATTTTGAAAGATCTTGCATATTTTTATTTTACGTATTTCCAGTAAACAGCATACTTCATAATAAGGCCAGACCAGGAAAACGAAAAGATAAAAGGAATGGGAATTTTTGGGGGAGGCCTATGCCCAGTAATGGGCCGCTAGTATATAATTTAAGTAATAAATTAGAAATATTTCTTTAGCAAATATGATACAACAAAGTACAGGATATAATCATTTGCAATATTTAAAAACCTCCTGCGTGCTCACTTTGAATCACAATGTGGCTATTAATCTCCATATATATTACTTGACTTGTGTTTTATGAATGATATGTATCTATCAGTACATATGTATTTATATATATATAATATATATATACCTATATATATTTATTTATTATTTATATTGTATTCATGTCATGTACTTATATTATATACATATAAATGTCTGCACCCAACACCTACACTCCTTGAAGTTTTCAACATCACCCTAAGGTTGCCTGGAAGAAATCGCTGAAAGCGATAAGGCCGCCTTTTGATTGTACACAGTTTAGTAAATTATTATAATGTACACTTTTGATATAATTTGGTGCTCAATAAAGTATATTTGATTTGATTATTTTTTTTTATTTTACCAGTGGGCCCAGTTTCCACGCCAACGCTAGCCGTTCATAACCTAAATTGATATTCAGTACCTACCGGAAGCGGAAGTAAAGCCATGGCTCGAATGCCCTGGATTCAGCCTATCGATTATCTAACGACCTAGCTTTGCCGCAGTGACGTACATATATTTATACAGGCAGGCATTATATACTTTATTAAATGGCTTTTGCACAAAGTAACTTTAAAACTTATTCTGCCCTTGACTAAAATCGTGACTGCTTTTCTCCCTTTGATGGCAGTTTGATGGTTTAAATACCAAAACATTCCTCAGTAAACGCTCTACGTGACACTTTAAATTCCATCAAAATCTGTTCAGTAGTTCTGAAACTATGCGGGCAAAGGAACCGACCCCCTGGTGGGATTTTGATGAAACTTGATTTATATTTCCTTTTTTTCTAATTCTCCGTGAGAAGCCCAGCTCGTTTCAACCAACATCAATCTGCATATTGGATCCTTTCCTTCACACTGGAAAACAATAACACTTTGAAACTACAAGTAGCTTTTAAGCAAATTCCGATTGCATTATCCAAGCTATAAGCTGCACGGAGATGTATTGGATGCGCCCAGCGCCGCATGGAGCGCAGGGCGGAGGCGGCGATGAGCTAGGGCTGCCCTACGACGTCCCGTTATCGAATGAGACAATGGTCACTACGAAAGACAAGTCTTGTAGATGTAAACTTCCATTTCACGCGGCGGTCTATTTTTATGGAAGCAATGCAATCACTCGAAATGAATAAATATTATTATTATTTATTTACAGCTGGATGAGGCTAGCTCAGGACCGGTCGTCGTAGAGATCCTTGGGGGAGGCCTTTGTCCAGCAGTGGTGGTCTACAGGCTGATATGATGATGATTATTATTATTTATTTATTCTAGACCCATATACCCATATACAGATCTGATACAAATTCAATCAATACGAGAAAATATAATATAATAATATACATCCGTATTATGGGACATAGCTCTAATGCGCTCCAACATGATAAGGTTTCAGTTCAGTGGCGCCTTGGAGGAGGCATATGTCCAGCCAGTGGACTTTGCAGGCCGATGATGACGTAGCTTTCGCCAAGATCAATTGCGGGACAAGTCCGTTCCCCCAGCCCTAGCACAAACGGATGCGCGGATGCATCGCAATCCGGATGCGAGCTTGCATTATTCAGCGGCTAGAAGGCGTTGCATGCAAACTGGCAGTAGGTAGTTAGGTACCTACTATTGCATTTGAAGGGTCGCTGACCGCATGCATCGCGCGCTCGGTTACAACACTAGCACGTTCCGTTTTCATAGCGTTTCAGTTTTATTGTTCCAGTTTCGTTTTGTATGAATAACGTTAAGCTGTGGTCATGTTGGGTGCTGTTTCACGAAATGATTTAGTCAGTAAGCTTTGAAACCGGATCCAAGATTTATAAGGAAACGTCGTGAAAAAATATTTAACGTACAAGTGCGTAACGTATATTGTTAGTTTGTTTCTAAAACTGTAGTTCTAAACTGAACAGGTAACTTGCTACAATACAAGAGGTATTTTATGACGCCCTGACTGCCGTGCTTCGATAAAACTGTAAACATGCAAACTTATCGAAATAGAACGAACCCTCGCGTGCAGTGTGGCCAGATCAAATAAATAAAAATAAAACTCAAAACACAACCACATTCTTACAACAAATACATACTTACTGGAAATCATAATATTTTCAAGTTTTAGTTTATTTTTCGTGTAGATATTTTTTATCAAAATCTGGCTGCACGGCTGGCGTGCCGGCGGGCGTCGCCGCCTTTCCGAAATACGAAAAAAATAAAAACTAATTTGCATAATATCGTAACGTCGCCGCTTCTGCTCATGCAGACCGGCAGTAAAGAGTTCACATGCTGTCTAGACAATTCGACCTGAACCACGAAAGGGAAAGGCGTGTCGTCCCGCTCTCCGCGTCAAACATGCGCACTGGACGCAGGGGGCAGAAGGAGACAACAGGTGGGTCTTGGATTATTTAGGGGGTGTTTGTGGGGGGAGGCGGCCCAAGGTCGCCGCACGGAAGCGTCTGGCGAGGATGTATCAAGATTATATCGCCGTATCGATTGGGATGATTCCTCTGCTGTTTGTGAACTTTGCGGTCCTTTAGATAAATAAATAAAAGGAGAAAAAAGGCACTACCTGTTGAGCTCGTCTCTATTTAAATGCCCGTTGTCGATTTCACGGTTACTTCACAGATGGCATTCCCGCTTTTCCCGCGTGGTTTTGTTGTTGTTTTCCTTTGGCAGGAGTATTAGAGATGGTACAGTCTAGCTCGATTTTCAAGTATCTCTTTTCTCTATTTATCATGTGTAATACAAAAATTGGCGCCCACAAACATATTTTGAATTGGCAGAACTGAACACTGTAAACATAAAGGAATAATTCAATCTGGCAACACCGACCTTTTGAAACGTCACAGTTGAGTAGACCCCAATCACAGAAGCTACAACTACAAAGGACTAAGAATAAGTGAGGCAGAATATTTGTAGATGTTACACCAATTACTGTAGGTATCGTATTGTCCTCGTTTATAACACGCCTTGGGACATACGGAGTATATCTTCCAATTACATTACAGACATAATACCTAGTATTACGTTATCTACCTTAAGAAATAAACGAAAACATCCTGTATTTTATAGCACCAACGGATAGAGTAGGTAAATAATAAGTAACACACGAAATGTAACTTAGATTTACCAAAATTAATTGGTCATTAAAATTTAGAAAAGATTATATCAAAATTTGCTTTGATGAAAATTATTATGCAGTTTTTAATTTTAAAGACAAGAATCGACATTAATTATGAAGGCGACATTTTGAATAATCTACATTAGGAAGTCGACGTTACCGACCTAAATGAAATAAGATCTCCAAGGTGCTTTCCCTCCTGTAGCGTTCGTTTTTTCCACCCTGTATTCAGACAGATTTTTTTAATTCCAGATCTCTGTTCGTATTAACAGAGAGTAATTATTATAATGCATACAGTATTATGACTTTTTGAATGTGAATATATTTTAACTGTGTGTCTGTCTGTTTGTTGCAGTGGACGGCGAGCCGGGCGGGCTGGCGCTGGGCGCGCGCGGCTCGCTGGGGCGCGCGCTGCTGCACGGGCTGCTGGCGCCGGCGCACGCGCACGCGCAGGCCGCCAGGCACCACCTCTACACCGCGCCCAACACCGGTCAGTGACACCCAGCACAGCACTGTAGACGAAAAAGGAACTGTATAACGTTTCGGCATCATCCTTGAAATAAATACCTACGCCCGCTCGGCAGACCGCGATAGGGCTGCCTCCTGAGCGTCCCGCGCCGACCGCACGTACCCGCGGAGCACTCGCGACTGATGGTGACCCTGGCCGAGGTGTGCCCGGAATTCGAGATTGCGGTAACTTTATACAAGCGCTCTGAAACGCACACAGTGTTCAGCTCAGCTGCAGTAACACACTCGGCTATCCTCGGGACAAGTCGCGAAGTGTCGTGTCGGTCGAAATCTTACACTTTTTCGGCCTATAGCTAGCTCTCATTCGCCGTGTCTGGAGAGAGGAGCTTCGTTCCAAAAACCCTTGAGTCTTCAAATCGATAGAAACTGAAGCATTGCGTTTTGAGAATTCAACATTATGAGAATTCAACATTATGTTCCAGAAGGCATTTTTACTTTCATTGTACTTTTTTCTCTATGTATAATTTGTCCTACAAGTAGGACTACGAGCAATAGGGTTTCCTCGTGGCCTCGTGGTCCCACTAGTAAGACAAATAGTAGGACCACGAGGAAACGGCTTGCGATACTACTTTGGGCGGTGTTCCGATTTAGTTACGTAGCAACACTGGGGCACTAACTCAACATCAAAGCTACCACGTACGCACACGTATTAGGTACATATTTATGTATTGTGAATGTTACCTTGACTTGTATCTCATATACAGTGCCTAGAAACCATCTAAAGGCTACACTACGGGGGCGGAATGCTAATCCGGACGCTCTTTGAAACTATTCGAGAACAGTTGGCTTTTGTTCGATATTTGTGAGAATTCATCACTATAAGCTACCAAACCCAGGGAATACCACAGGTTTTTCGGTGAAGGAATACATCGTGAGGAGAAACCTGCATACGCCGGAGAAGAAATTCTTAGGCGCATCAACCCGCACTGGGCTAGCGTGGTGGACTATAGCCCGAACGCGCTCGTTGAGAGGGCAGGCCTGAGCTCCAGCCGTGGGGACATTAATAGGCTGTTGATTTGATTTTAGAGCCGTGATACCCTAGTTGGTTGGTTGGTGCACTCGCCCTAAATTCATGAGGTCGTGGCTTCGAGCCTTGGCCAGCACCAATGAGTTTTCCGGATCATAAGCACGGTTTAATATAAAATGCCACAGGCTTTACGGTGCTGGAAAACGTCGTGAGGAAGCCTACTGCACACGCCAAAGAAGTAAGGTTTCTAAGGTTTGTGTGAAGTCCACCAAAAAACGGATTGGGGCACCGTTGGTGGACAGAGGTTTGAGAATAAAGCCACTCCGAGACTGCGCGTCAAAACAAACTGGCGCGGCGTGGGCTCGTAAAAGTGGCGAATGAAAAATTCATAAAGCAGGAAGTACCGGCCGGCGGGTATCGATCGCGCCGCAGTCAGCTGATCGCCCGCCCAATGTCACGACCGCGGCCGCGCCACGCGCCCCCCGCCGCCGCCCACCCACCCCCGCCCGCCCAGCACCACTCGCACACACACGCGCTATAGGCGTAATTTACACACGTGTGCGTGAACGCGCCCGCCGCTAGGGTTGACACAGCGAATATTTTAAATTAAATAGATTTTTATTTCGGAAATTCATCCATAGTGTTAGTAAACAAGCTTAACCACTAATGTTAGTATAATTAAATAAATCACCTACACATACACTCACACACATGCACATACACACACAAACACACACATCCAGGGCTATACAATGACCAGACAGGGAGACCCCCCAGTGCCCGGGCACATGGCTACTTGACCGCATGCAGCCGTATCCAGTGCCCCAGCACTGGGCAGTCCCACCTGTCAGCTATCGCTCTCAGGATGCCGTTGGCACCGCCGCGCACTCGGCTCATCAGGGATGCGCATCTCTTACTTATTGTATTCTTAGGAAAACTAGCCTACAGCTGAAACTGAGTCAAAGCATTTTATTAATGGCTCGACGACGCAACACCTCTTTTTCTCTCGCCCATTTTTATGGATCTTATAGATAGTTTGCAATAAGAATGTTATAGTGGACAGAAATAAACAGACAAATCAGACAATGGATCCAATTTTAAAAGCACAAAGCTAAATTTGACAGCACCAAAATTGTTTCCCTCCTTGTCACCCATTATTACGAAAGTAAAAGACGAAACTATTTTTCGTGCTGCCATTTTGGTCTGATAAATAAGAAAATAAATAATCTCGATGTATTTCTATGTTGTAAACAGACGAAACTTTTTCGCCCGAAATGTTCTGGCAACCCTATATCCCGGCCTATAGGCACGCGTTCATTCAAACACACAACCTCACGGAGGCTTACGTAATCACGTGTAAATAATGTAGCGACCCTTAGGGCTGGTAAAGGGCATATGATTATGGACCTATTGAATTGATTATGGACCAGCTAACGGGCTGTCAACGTCGTCACGATTTTGTTACATAAGAATCAAGTTAAGAATGCAATGAAGTTAGTGCATTTGTAGTAGTGTCACAAGTATTTACTTACAGTGTAACACCCCTGGGGAAGACGCGGCCTGTCATGTCGAAAAGTACGAGTTCGATCCCCGGCCGGGCCATGTACCATTGGGTTTTTTCTCGAAACTTAAGTACATTCACTGATTCTCAAACGCTGAAGGAAAACATCGTGAGTAAACCCCGAAACAGGAATTCTTAGGCGCATTTGAAGTCCACCAACCCGCACTGGGCTAGCGTGGTGGACTATAGCCCGAACGCCCTGGGTAGGCCTGAGCTTCAACTGCGATATTAATAGGCTGTTGATTTGATTTGAAAACAATACCTTCATATATTGGCTCGTAAGTACCTACCTAAAATAATACCTAATCAAAAGAAGTTCCAATTGACTTGATTTCAGATAATTTAGTAATCAAAGCACTAGAGGTGCTTTTGCTTTATACATAGGTACATAAACAGGCAGCCCAGACTGGCTAGGATCAATATAATATTGAAGGTTTCCTGAAATATAGACTGTCTGAAGCTAAAGTCAATTACTCTATCTCTTTATTTTTAGTTTCCTTCACAATATACACATCCACAAGCACGTATTGTTTAAAATACTATCAAAATTATACATTGAAATCAAAACGCAATAACATTTAAAAAAAAGTAAATACAAATATGACACTTCGGTTCCCGCCAAAAAAATAAAATATTAAGGGCCTTTTACACCACTTGCTGATAAAGTCTCAGATACCCTATTTGCAGGTTATGTGACAGATAGCCTGTTTTTTTGGTTTCACAGGTATCTGATTGCTTATATCTTATATATTTTATATAGTCTATCACACAGATTTATCTGATAGATTAGTTTATCACTAAGATTACTATCTGTAACAATATCAGGAAGTGGTGAAAGAAGCCCTAAATGTAAAATAACCCTACACGTTAATCAGAAGAATGTCGATCGATCCATATTTAAACCTTTTTTTTTTCACCAGCCCTTCCAACTTTCACTCTTCTCAACCCTTCGTGCGCCGGCAGTTTGCACAGATGCGCAAATCACATGGGTCCATTTGACGCGAAATGTGCAAATTCGCGATGACGATTATAGTATTAGCCCCACATGCGGGCGTGGGTGGAATGGACCGCGCTTGCACAACCATAAATAATATTTACAGAAAGGGTTACTTACAAAGAAAGGGTTGTAATTTCACATTGTCCAGTCCGCGAATGAACGTGTGATTGATTGCGCCATGAATGAATGAATGACGTTTTTGTTGTACAACTTTCGTTATTTGATTATAAATATTAAATGTCACAGTATATATGCGCAGAGGAATATGAATTGTCCAATTTTATTTATATAAATAGTCGAACGAAAAATAGGAAAATAGCTTTTGCTCATAATTAATTAAACATAACCTAATGACGTCTTAGAATACTGTTTTCAGTTTTGAAGTAAGTAATACAATTTAATATGATTGACATTATATCACGTCTTTGAACTATTGGTGAATCCCCTAGCGAGTAATAAATATTTGTTTAAATTGTTTGTCCGTGAATGGGTTGTCTGTCAATCATTTTTCGGATTGTTCGATTGCGATACTTACAGTACATAATATTTGCAAAAAAAATTGTTGTGAACTACTAGTTGTCTGATTTTTTGCAAATGTCCAAAGAAAGAAAATATTGATCAAACTTGGATACTGTGTAAGTACTCCTGCATTTTATGTGTAATGTTATTTACAAAGACAACGCAACATACAAACCTCGTACAAAGTACACAGAAAACTTTTAAAAAAACTGTCGGCAGCTCAAAGCTTAACCCTACAATGACAGCACCAGGTCAGCGAGGCCCTCGGCCCCGAAACCCAAACACGCAACGTCCTAACCAAACAATTGAAGCGCAGATGCTTGCACACATTGCGCCATTTCACCCAAAATCCCTAGTTTTTATGCGAAAATGGGTTACATGCACCTTGCACTGCGAAATCGCTGCGTCATCTTTCACAATAGACGCTAATCTGGATTTACATCTCGCTCAGATGTATAGCTACGTCCCTTTCTTCTTTTGTACAGCGGCGGGCGGTTTTCCGGAGCTATTGACACTTCGAAATTAGAATGTCACGCGTGGGTGCGCAAACGCAACCCATTGTTGGGTGCGAGTATTGTGTGGGGCCGATTTGCAACCGGCCGGCACGCTGAGGGTTAATAAAGACCAACCCGGCCGGCGTTCGAATGAACGAAGTTGATTGACGTACTCACTCGACATTAGATCAATATTCAATGAGAACACCCCAGCGCTCCAAGCGGCGGAAAGTTGTAACTATTTCAGTACTAATTTGACAGTTCGTATCAAAAGGGACGGTATACAAATTCCTTGGTAGCGATGTGAAATAAAAGCTTGTAAGAACTCTTCCAGTTCGATCCAAAATTTGTCCGTTGCAAATCTACATTAAAGCTGCTACCACTTTAATGATGATGTAAACCTTAGTGCAGGTCGCCAACTTGGTTGTGCCGTATTTGTGTGGACTGACGTGCTATAACCGCCGCGCCACGCCTGTTTAATAAATAATAAATATGGCTTTATATATTATTTTAAATTAGATATGGTTTAAAGGTCTAGTAGCCGAAACCTAATTTAAAAAAAACTATAATAGTGTCGTTTGTTTATCAAACAAGTAACTATAATAACAAATCCAAGGCACATGGCAGATTATTTTATGGCAAAATGGCACCCCACATCCGCAGATCTCTCGCTATTGAGTCATCCTGGCGATACATTCAAACAAAACCACACATCTCATACCTAACCAGTTCTACCTAAGCTCGGTTAGCCAACGGCATCAAAGCTATAACTTCCATACATCTACTTAACTATACTTACATCTAACATCTAAGTCAGAATTAGCATCTTATAGGTGGCAACACACAAAAGATGTCAGGATAAAAAGGGTTATCAATGGCATACGTACTTTGGTTTTTTGAAGAAAGAGGTTTGGTTCTGGTTTGACGGAATCCTGAATATTAATTTTTATTTATAAAAATACATCGATTAATACCTCCAAAGAAGTAATAACTGGAAACTTGAATAGATACGCACAAAGCCGCGGGGCAGACGCTATATTTACTAATAAATACGGATATTTACGTGCAGGGAAATGTATATGTAGGCATTGTACATCGTGAGTTGACATATGTATACATACAAGTTATCTCGCGAAAGTCCACGTGTAAGGAGATCGTTAAAAGACATAATTTAGCATCCGTATGACAACCAAGGTTTTGTGCCGCTTACGCCATTGTTCGTAAGCAAAAGAATATCGGCGAATCTAACCCTTTATTCGCAAGGATTATGGTCTAACGCCGTAAGGGACAAAGCGCGGACAGTGGTCAGCATAAGGACGCTCCGATGAAGGAAGGGTACATTTATTGTGATGCTTTACTAATGGGACCGCATTCCGGGACGACCGGTAGACCTGATCCGGGACAAGGGGTCCCGAATGGTCCCGGTGTCACAAAAAAGCCATTATGTAGGGTTAATTCATTATTATTTTGATACGCGGGATGAAAGGGCCGGTCAATATACGGCCCCAGTGTCAACTGACCAATGGGGTTGCCATTTTTTGTCGTGTCCAGATCTAAAAGTGATGTCAAAGTATTGAACTTTTTAAAATGTAATGAGTAAACATTATTCTTATTACTTTTCATTCATTAGCGGTTATTCGTATACTTGGTTCGGTAGATCTTCATCTACTTAGCAGCGAAAGTTACAGTCTATTACTCGCCAAAAACATATCTTCCATACTATATGTGCCGCGAACTCTGTAGATCAGACACAATATAGAATACATTTATTTTATTAGTAGGTATATATATAATAATTGGTACCTAAGTAAAAAGTTGATATTTCGGCTTCTGTATTACTGTCTCTGGTTATACCATGAATAACTCATTCACAACGATTCATCCATCAAAGTCTATTCAGTTTTGTTGAGAAAAGCTTTCAAATAACGTTACCCTCCATTACTTACGCAGTTGAGTAAAATAACTAACGACTTATCTGAAACAAAAAATAGACCTATAGACAAACCAAAAAGTATAAAGTCTTCATTAAAAAGAAAATAAGAACAACATTGATCGGATCTATAGCGAAATACAAAGTTTGCATAATATAGATATTAAAAATATGAATACCAATGCAATGTTCATTTATTAAAAGCGTAACACTAAACCATTCTCAATTTAAATGGTCAAACTGACCAGGGGCCGGTCGCTTCCCGGTTCCCAAGCCATTGTGCGCTGAAGAGTTCACAATGCGTATAAAGGGGTGTGGACAGCGCACCGGTCACTTCAATACCAGTCAAAGGAGTAGGAAACATATGAATGAACAGCTTTCCTTCTATTCTACCTAGCTGTATGGCCGCTGTTGATTATATTATTTAAATACCCAACAACCGTTATTCGTCAAACTTTTTATTACGAGGGCCGGACATGGGAAAGTTTTTGGCTCCGATAAACCTGGAATCTAGTTCGGGACCAAGGAAATATATTCTTAAGAATCATCAACATCTAAAAATTAAATAACCTATCTAATTTATGAGATGGACAGTAAGTCAAAAATGATAATGAAAACAAGTTTAAATTAAAAGACAATATTGTTGAAACGGTCTCCTACCAGCATCCAAGCTACACAGATTCACACAACAAAGAAACCAAAACATACCCAAAATTAAGCTTTGGATATGCAAAAACGTGCGACCCTTGTGTGATTTCACATTAGCATAATCATAAATTAAGCAAACACTGCATTTTTAGCATGACAATCACTTTCGCTGCATTCCCACAGGTGAAGTGAATGCAAGTGCATCTTATTCGCCGGTTCTAACGGTTTATCTCAGACCCTTGTCCACACTGACCACTGGGTTTAAGGCCCAGAGGATTAATTGCAGGGTTGCATGCAAATTGTTACAAGATGACCGTTAGATGCAACAATAGATGCTGATTTTTATACTTGTGAAAATTTAACGGTTTTAAGTTGAGGCGTTTGATTGCTCAACACATAATGTTTAGGGATGAAACACCTTTAACATAATATAATGATTTTGATTTTTCATAAACAATACAGAGGTAGGCTATCATGCCGATTACTAGACCAAAAGCTGCACTGAATCACTTTAATTTTCCCTTTATTCTTTTAGTGTTCCCCAAGGCTCCATATTTGGGCCTGGCATTTGAAAAATAAATAAATAATCTCTTTGTAGGCAGATAATAATGAAAATGAACTTTGACAAATTCTTACAAGACAGTCATGAACCGTCAAATGTCAAGGTCACCTTTTACACAACTTAGCGACACTTAACATTGTTTTTGTTTTATTACTTCAACATATTTTAAGCCAACAGAAGTTTATTAGGCAGTTGTCCTTCGAGCCGGATGAGTACCGAACTTATTTTTATCTTTGTCGCCAGGTTCCCTCCCCCCTTCACCGGCCGACAGCGGGGTGTCGGACGTGGAGTCCTCCTCGTCAGGCGCCGGCTCTGCTGAGGAGCTGAAGGCGCGGCTGCAGCCCCCGCCGCCCGCGCCCTTCCACGCGCCCTTCCTGCCCTTCTACCAGCACCACCAGATCGCCAGCTCACTGCAGCATCACGTGGCGCACCCTAGGCCACCTGGTAAGTCCAGTCTACTTTGCATCTTACTCTTATCATTAAGGTCCTGAACGGTCGGACAACAAGCATTCTGGCAAGTTGGATTTATCTTGGAGTTCGGAATATCATTAGACTGTACAGTAGGCGTTTGTGTAACAAGCAACACTTTTATTTTATTTCTAATTGTCCAACTTCATCAGACCTCATTTAGTAGATAACTTTCTGTGCAATCAAATATACAATTATGCACCTAATTGGCATTAGGATATAGTCTTGACTCTTGACTGGCTTCGACCTGATACGAACATAAAATGTGAACAAAGATTCAGTTTAAAAAAGACGAATCATAAGTTACACAAGCCAAAGGAAAAAAAAACAAATTCGCGACTGCTTAAAACATGCAGCAATTTGTAAGTTTTTTTGTGTTTACTAATGTTGCCAAAATTATGCATAACGTATTTCTATATTCGAATTGGTAACCTGTCTTATGACATTGATGTTTTATTATTGTATACAAATTTATTCTCGTTTCAAATTCCATAAATATTCTCCATGGATTGCCATCGATTGAAATCAATCGCACGTGACTTGTAACCGATTATACGGTCTTCGATATTTGCTCCCGTATCGTGTGATCGAATTGAAATTCTTCGAATTGTAAATGCTATTTTTGTAAGTACATACAAGTCTATCAAGTATGGTTTGGGCGCCAGGCGGTCATCATATTCTGTAAAGCCTTGTCACGCTTTGTTGGAATGTATAATACAATGAACAGTATCATTTTGTTTAAACAAATATCATACAAACCTTTGAAGATTACAGGAGGTAAATCCTCGCCGTCTATAATTTGTATAATTAGGTATTTTTTAGGTTTCCGATTCAAAAAAGAACTCTTGGTTAGACTTCATCCGTCTGTCTGTCTGTCCGTATGTTTTTTAATTTGCTTAGCCATTGTTCCTAAAATCAGAACTTGAGACTTATTATTATTTGTCTGTGTTTAATACATGTCCGGATTCCGGATAGATAATTTACCATACCTATCTTTTCAGTTAAAATAATACTTCCTTTTTAACAATCATCTCTGTTAGAGAGGTTTTCTTAACATAACTAATGAAGCCAAAAGCTAACGAAGATTTTTAAAAAATAGAACAATAGTGTACGCCGGCCGGGCTTGTAGGTGACCTATCGGTGAACGCCCCACCCGGAAGGTGACCTTACGATGCGCAGACGCAGCGCGCGGGAATTCGGGAAAACAACGAGTCGACTGTCTTGACACTTGCGAATTTTTATCATTGCATTCTTGGGTTTTGGCATAGAAAACTAAAAAGAATGTAATTCAATCTTACAAAACTTACCAGGACTTCTTTCTATAGTAAAAAAATACTTTATTTTCCATAAAGCCTAACAACCAACATTTCTCTTAGCATCCGATATAAGGGCCCTTCCGGACGAATTCATCCATTTTCTCTTTCTCGTCTACTTCCTATTAAAAGATTTCAAGTCAAAGTCACTTAGGCTCTCGCCAAAATAGTCCTTAAAATGTTTCAAACTACAACTGTTGTTAAGAAATTGATCGTTAAATTCGTCAACATGTTGTGGCAACACTGACGCGATGAACTATAAGGCGTTGCATAAAATGTGACATTGTTCTCGTGTCGTTAAATGAGTGACATAACGAATGAGTCGCCAACCTGAATCTGCGAACACACGTTCGTTGGTTCAAGATTTCTTGTTTCCAGCGCCTGTGGAACTGCCTTTTAACACGATGCATGTCAGTTCATGTCACCGACAAGGGGACCTTTTTAGGTTATGTTATGTCATCAACTACCATTACACTTTATTTTACATTGCATATTTTTAAGAACTCGTCTGGCTACGACTTAAAGCTCTCTGACAGCTAAGGCTGATCTTTTATCTTCCTTTAGAAGAAGATTGTGACTGTTTTCATCCAGTTGTCCTTTTGCTCTTTATCACCTCTGCCCATTAAAAAAACGAAACGGCCTACTTGAGATCTAACTGTTGGATGTACATATCTTTAATTGACTCTGTGGCTGCTTCTTACTATGTATAAGTTCATTGGCTCTCACACCACGCACATTCATATCCAAATGGCGATGCAATCCGTTATCTTAATTTACGTGTCTCGAAGATAATCAGACCTACTTCCGGGGGAGTGTTTATTGCACCCTGGCGCTGAGCCAGCCGGCCTTCTTTCTCCAACATTAAGTGCACTAAATATACTGTTACTGGCCAATAATTCACGTTTGCATTTGTTTCGTATTTCTTGAAATAAAAACACGACGTGCCTCCGGCTCCGGGCATGGTATTCGATTTTAAAAACAAAACAATCAATTTGCGCGGATTAACTTTATCCCGTGTGGTATTGCGAAAAGGCGCATTTGCGAACGATAACATTAATTTGCACAAATTCATGCGAAATACGGAGAGTGGCCATTTATTATGAGGAGTTAATCGTGTTTTCAATGATCATACTGGCTACAATGCTGCCCAAATAGCACGAGCTCACTAAAAGCCGTAACCCGTACTCGTCTTGCTTTCAACAGCAAGTCTTCCCCACATGACAAATCCAAAATACCCGAACACGTGTCGCGCTGCGAATCGAGCGTATCTCTAAAATAAGTCTGTAGCCAAATAAAAACGCTAAAAAACATATCGCGGGATACAAACAGGCGTCGGAGCGGTTTCCGTGACACAAAAACGAAAGACGCGAGCGCGGGCCGGGACGGGCGGGCGGAACCAGTTGGCTCGGCGATGCATCGGGCGTTTTATCGCATGCTGCGGCCGTCCGCCGGTCCTCACTCAGCTATTTGACATTGTGCAAGGTTAGTGCTCCTAATATAAACATGCAAAAAACTCTAGCCGCCGACGACGCGGCGACATTCGAGTCGCGTAGACAGACGCGTGTCGCGGCGCATGCGAACTACACACTTTCGATTGTGATGCATTTCAAAAAGCTAGTGGACGTATAATTGTGCAAAATTTACATGGTTAGGTTCCTTTGTCTAAGTCGCAACGAGTAATAAAAGATTCTAGTAAGTTTGCCGATAAGAATTATTCACAGCAATGATATTTAAATGTCTTGACTAGATAGACGACGACTAGGTAGAAACGTATTTGCTATCTTAAGTTTAGACAATTTATACAGCAAATTCCAAAAATTTTGGACTCTAAAGTACCTAATAATAATGCTATTATGCAAAACACAAGTGAGAATGATAGACACATAGAAGAATGCAACGTTAATAATAAATACAACAGTTACTTAAGCTCTCATGAAACAAAATAACGTAAACGTGCAAAAGTTTGTACTTATATTGTTTTATACACAAATTTTATGCATTAGTTAAAAGAGATAACGACATAATTATGAATGAAATCACACGTCAACAAAACAAAATTTGTTAAATAAACCTCATCGGAAACTGTAACCGCAATGTATGTTTGTTCACATTTGTCGTAAATGTAAAACCCAGCGGAACATATTATGTACGCGTCAGAGGCTCTGAGGCTTAAAGCGGCCATTGCTGTAACGCAGCACACACGAAATTTCTGTGTTGCAAACGTGGTATTGGGCAACGCCACTGGTACCGCCGGCGCCATTGTCAGCTCTGGCGAAACCTATACGACCTTCCTACTCGGATTGGGCAGTCGAAACCTGATTGTGTGAATATGTGCCACGTCTTTGCATTCGTTTTTAACAATTTCCCGTATAGCAACCAGTCTTTCGTCACTTTCGTCCTTGATTAGGATTTTGTTTCAATTGTATGTAGGTCTTGGTAAATCATCGACCCCTATTGCCTGGGGATCATGTAAAGGTGAAATTAGGCTACCGTGTCGATGAAAAATCTAAGAGTAAAGTTTAATTTCGGAGATTAATTAACAAAGGGGACCTTGGCTGGCTGCTGCCGATTGCCAAACTGTGTTAGTAGCTGTAGGAACAATGATGTGCGCGTACGGATGTTGCTTGTTTGCGTGAGATTCGACTAGAGGTGGCTCGAGCGAGTTGCGTCAGACGATGTATCTACAGTCCATGTATAGAATAAAGACGCATCCGACATAATCTTACATCAGCACGCGCGAATATACGTTGCACATGGCACCTTTCCAACACAACATGGAGTTACGTATCCTGTTGACAAGTTTGCAAAGGAAGAGACAATAAATCAACCAAACATGAAAGTTCCAACAAACAATCATACTTAATTCAATGTTATCGTGATAGAATAGATCCGTGAGGAGGAAAGGAACCACATAAACACGTTTGTTGGTTACGCCTGTATCCGTTTCTGTACTATGTACTGCATGTATCCTTTAAATTTACATTCAGTTAAAGAATTCATATACGTATAACAAAGCATGAATTGATGTGTATGTTGGGGAGGGAAAAAAGTACAGCACATTTTGATCATCTAAAACCTGTAAATTTGTTTAAACGTCATTTAACATTGTACTTCTTATGCCATAACTAGCCGTACATAGCTAACTTCGTATACTAGCCTGACAGCACTCAAATGAACTCTATCCTTTCACGGCATCCAGAGAGTTCATTATAGAGCTTGTACAATCCAAATGTAGGCCATCAGAATCAGGTCCAGTAAACAAATTTGTAGACACAACAGTGCGAATGAAATGGAAATTAAAGTTATCTTACTGCAGCGCAGACTATTCTGCAGCGCTGCATCGCAATAGCGCGCGCGCGTGCGCGTGCGCGTGTGCGCTTCTAACGCTGTGTGCGCGCGCGCACGAGGTGATCGTCCCGTTTCAAGGGCAGTGCAGCGCTAGCGCTCGCCTCTTATTAATAGTTGGCGACTATTTTCGCCGCGCCAACCGCTGGGGGAACGGAACGTTATTATTGACATTCGCGAACTACCAAAACGGATTCCGACTTACATCACTAGCGGACGCATGCACTTTTCCTGCTCTGACGATTCCTCTAGCGCTTCAGTCTTTGAAGTTTAAAATTGAATAGAATTTACTTAAATGCTATTTGGGTAACTTCTTCAATGTTTTCTTTATTCTGTACTTTATCCAGAGTGACCTGGGCCCATAACCTCCAAAGAAATTTGACTAGGTATTTGGTGATGTAAGAATTTTTAAAATGTATTTGACTTTATTCCATGACGTTGCACAGGAAAGAAGGAAGTATAGACCATAGACATCATATAAACGTGGGCAAAAGTATCTAATACCATACAGTAACAGCTAAAATTTACTTTAATAATAACAACCTAGAAACATAGAGTATCAAAACGATTTCAATACACGGCTTCGTAGAAGTATGCTCTCAGCGATTCTCCTTCGATGTGACTCATTCTCATTAACACGAATGTGATAAGAGCAGTTTACCCACTTTCCGATAGTTACAGTTTTGTTTGTAATTCAATTGCTATAGCTATAACGTAGGCCGATGTTGATACCTAGTTTACTTCTGTATTTGCTAATACTTATCATTATAGATCGCACACAAGCTTTTTTCCAATTAAATTGTCACTGTCTCGATCGTGGTTCTTGTTCAAATTAGTACGTTTTCGACCTCTATCGCTAAATATAAGTTTTTTCAAATTGTGCTTTTACATTGACGACATCATAGTTTCTGCTTATTGACAAAGTCAAACATATTTTATTGCATATGAGTCGTTATACCTGGTACACGTCAAATATTTTTATGTTAGCACTGTGAAGAAGAAGCGGCGCAACCAAATTCCGCAATTCAAATAACCGCTTTTTTATAACAGGCTTTTCCTCTTCCGTTATATTGAAGATGTCGTCTGTTAGTTTGTTGTAGAAGCGCATCCATTGCCCCGCGAACGATTCACTGACCTTACTAAGTCTTAATCGAATGCCGTATGTTGTTGGGTGTACATAGTGATGTTAGTTTAAATGGGGACTGAGCGGCCGCATAAGGAAGAAGCCGCTCGCTCGGCGCTCGGCGCGCGGCGCGCCATCTGCCGCGCGAGGAGCGCTGGTTGCGCAACCCGCGACCCACTTCGCGCGGCGGCCGCGGCCGCTGCCAAACGCGCCTCTACTCCTCTACAATTACATATTTCGGTGTCGCAACGCCGCGGTCGCATCCGAGTTGAACGGCCCGCGACCTTGACGGCGTTGCGCAGGCGCCGCCGCCCGCCCGCGCGGACCGCGCGCCGCCGAAAGCGAAAGGGCCCGCGGTCCCGGAATCATCCGAACTATGAATGGGACGGTGTCATCTGTAATGCGTACGTGACCTGTAACCCGTACGTTAAAACCGCACTTGCGATTGTCAGTGTCGTGAATCATTGGTCTGCGCTGCGCGGCCGCAGAGCTTGCAGCCGCCGTGCGTCACGTTCGCGTTCAGTTTCACACGCGGCTTCCTGCGCGGTGGCGCAACGCGGCCGCGCGCCGTCTCCCGCTTCCGAAATACACCGAATAGTCACCCGTCGGCCAACACTCGAGAAAAATTATCGCGACCCAATTTCATCGTGGAATCTCACCGCTCCACTTATCCGGAAACCTCATACGAGCGTGAGCTTCTTTCACGATAGGTATAAAGGGGCCGTGAGTCCAGGCGGCCTATATACGCGCTCCACTGGTTTCCTGGCCGTTTTAAAATTATCCGCTCGATCCCGGCGGAGCGGCAAAACGGCCGCCCTTCACGGACCGCGGCCCTCCCCCGTGCCTATAGATAGGTAGACGAAGCGGGTCAATTATTGCGAATAGAAGATCGCAAGTTGGCGAGTCGCTATCCTTGTGTTTATGCGTCGGAGACCTAACCGGGTCAGTGTTAGGCCGCATAGCGCTGCATAAATAGCTTGCACTCGGGCGGAGTCGCATCCTCGCCGAGCGAGTGGAGCTGGCGCGCATCGAATAGAGGGCTTTCGCAACATGTTTACGTGCGGCCCACACCGCACTGGCGCCTGCCAAACCAACAGATTCCAGGGAATAGTGACGGGCGTGCGCACAAACTGTAGCTTCAGTATTGCCGCGGGGTAGCACCGAGCGTCGCTTGTCACTCGGCCCGCGGGAATATGGGACGCTTAAATATAGTAGGCGGACGTTTTTCGAAATACTTTGAACGCTGTTCGTTTAACGCATGTTGCCCTTAATTAACTGATTATACGGTCAGGATAATTAAGCAAATGCCTCAATGCCATGAGACTTTGCAATCGATTTTTCTGAACCACTTTACACCCGAGAGCCGTGGTAGCTTAGTTGGTTCGACCCCTGGCCCGTACAGATGAGTTTTTCGGAACGGTTTATTACAATACCATAGTATTTTCGACGAGGAAACCAGCATACGCCAATGATTAGAACTTTTTTTGTAAGGCGTATGTGAAGTCCCCCAAATATGGATTGGGGCACCGTTGGTGCACAAAACGGTTCAAGATTTTCCTGGCCCCTAAGAAGATAAGATCAGATTACACCCGAGTCACGTTTCTGGCAGAAGTACAATCTTCGGATGAGGATAATCATCGCATCACGTCCGCTGTTTAGCAGAGTAGTTGTAAACATCATCGTCAACAGCCTATTAACATGTCCCCACTGCTGGGGCACAGGCCTACCCTCTAAACGAGGGCGTATGGTCCACCACGCTAGCCCAGTGCGGGTTGGTGGACTTCACATAATAATAATATTACTAAGTAAACATAAACAAATCAAATTATCGTTTATTTGGCATCGCAGTATCAGGAACGTGGGTGGCTGCCGCCGCGCACCGCCGCATTGTCTCGTCAAACAATCACATTTGACAATGGCTTTGTCGCTACAGACCCGACAATCAATTTCGATCGATAATTAGGTGAAAAAAGTCGTTCCGGCCTGATTGCGACGCAGTCAGGGCCGGATTGGGCAACTCGTTGTGATGGAAATCAGCCGGGGCCTTGACCGGTCGTGGCCGCCCGTCAACCCTAGTTTTTGCTGACACACGTCATCGATAACTGTTATGACAACTACAACGCTACACGACCGCAAATATATGAAATACTAGCTTTTTAAAACTATGATGGGTCTCAAATGACTTTGTTTCCAGGGCGGTAAAACCCATTAATATAAAAATACCGAAAAAACAGTTGACATTGCAATGCAGTAGGGAATTTACATGAACTTAAAAAAAAAGTTACTCCCATATGGATGAGTAACAAAATCATTTTAGGGGGTGCCAAAATCGTGCCAAATGTATATCGAAATTGATGCTCACTCACACATTCTCATTTTCAAACTCCATATAAATTTGTATGAGCAACTTCCTCCCGCTAATCCGCTTCATTTGTCCGCACCCCCCCCCCCCCTGATTTTGACACAGAATTTTTCATCGTTTCCCATACTAAATTTGCAAGATGCGATCTCCACAGGGAGCGCGCGCGCGACAAAAGAGGTTCGAATCTCCTTGGGAATTCACATCAATTTGTTGAGTTGATCAACAGCTGTCATATTTACGATTAGCAGACATGACGCCATATTCATTCCTGCTGTGAATTACACCACATTACGATTTCCTTAGTAATTATGGATAAGTACATATAGTTAGGTAGGTAGGTATAAACGTTTTCATGAATGGCATCGTCCCTGCATGTCAATATGTAATAAATTAACATCCTTCCTTATTTATACCGACTCAAGCAAGTCATTGTCGGACTGGTTTAGGTCCAATTCGACTTTAGTGAATCCAGTTAGAATGAGTATCAAATTATTAGTTAGGAACAGATTTCGATCTATGTCGAAGGCTTTGGTTATAATAATAATAATGTTTTGGACAAATTTACACCCGGTTGTTTAGTCCCAACTAAGCCGAAGCTTGTAAATGGGTACTCAACAACTGATAAACATTTTTATTTTTATTTTTTATTTTATTTTATTCAGGAAACCAACAGCTTGTAAATACATCACAAATTACTATGTAGATCTTAAATTAGACTTAAGCTATTAATAGGTTTCCCTAGGTTAATTGAAACATACTTAAATACTTTTAAATAAATACTTAAATACATAAAACACCCAGAATCCGAAAACCAACCGTTATGCTCATCACACAAATGTTGGTCCCGGGTGGGAATCGAACCCACGACCTTTGGCGCAGTAGGCAGGGTTACTACCACTACGCCAACAGGCCAGTCAAAATCTGGCAGATCACCTCGTTTCAGATGCTGTCTCTCAGAGAAACTCCGAGCCTTTCTATAGACTTGAGTGACTTTGAGTTTCCAGACTAGTCTCACTGTCAGTGTCCAAGTTTGAAACAATTAATATCATGAAACTACATTAGGTATTTCAAAAGTTGTAGATAAAAATGTTCTATTAGAAGAAGCGATACCTACCGGCTCAAAGTCAACCGTAGACTCACTGTCTGTATATCAAGAAAGTATTTAGTTAATAAAATGGTATATATCTATTACCTGCATACGCCGAAGAAGAAATTCTTAGGCGTATGTGAAGCCCACCAACCCGCACTGGGCTAGCGTGGTGGACTATAGCCAGAACACCCTCGTTGAGAGGGTAGGCCTGAGCCCCAGCAGTGGGGACATTAATAGGCTGTTGATGATGATATATCTATTAGACTATACCGTCTCTTCTTTCTGTTTTTCTTGAATATCAAGAAAACCTAACGAATTAATAAATTTTTTGGCCAAATGTTTGATCAGTAAATATTGATGATTTGCCAATAAAGTTATTCATGTATTCAGGTCAAATCCCGGATATGCGTTGCCGGAAATCGGTATTAGAGATGAGCAGACACGCAGCGTGCGCGGGCGCAGCTCCATGCCCAAGAGTTTTATTCGCTGTGGCTGTTGGACGAAAACCAGTATAAACTGGTCTATCATAGTATTGAAACTCCCTGGTAGCCTATGCCAGCTCAAGGTGTCCACTGTCGTGCGGTCGACTGTACTAGAAGAGCTGTTTCTAAAATAATTTAACAAAAAAATTAAAGAGAAGACTTCAATTACTGAGAGCAAAAAAATGATACCACAGGAAAATCTTTTCCCGCGGGAAACTCGAATAGCCAGTCTGCTAAACATGTTACATCATTAGAAGGCTCCACTAGTCATAGAATCACATGGCCATGGCATACTTTACTAAGTAAATAACCATAATATCATTCGTAAACTTCTCTACTTATTTCACTTTTCATTGGACTCTAAACCTCACTCCATCTGTTATGTTTCATTGTATTCTTTTCATTCCAACGAGATGGCGTCTCGTTATGTCAGGTAGGTTCGTTGTTTCGTTATTTTCATAATTGCGAGCTCAAGTAGAAGGAACCTAGGTGGATAGCAGGTACGAAAAGGTACCTAGAGTACACCTACCTAGCCTTCTCAGTCTGGAAAAAGATATTGTGTTTCAAAAGATTACAAATAAATTATTTCACGCTATTTCACTGAATGCGTAGGTCTAATAAAGGTAGGTAATAAACCTTTTTTCTGGTCTAAAAATTGAATTGTAATATTTTCTGAAGCTATTATTTATACTTATATCTTATAAATTTAAGGAAACGTTTAAAAAGAAGATAAAACATTTAAGTACAATTTTTTCTAGCTTTTTCTTATTTTGTAATCGGAAGACGGTCCCTTCTAAAGCCTTAAAATAAACAACATTAGATAGATACCTATCAGCTTTAAAAATAGCATCCACAGTACATAGTACTTAGAAAACAAATGGAATGAAACACAAATATATTACTCGTTCAATAAAAGAAAGAACCTCAAAGTGATTGATCCAAGATGGCGTCCGTCGTCGATGCAAGGAAATGCAGGAATTTGCGAGTTAGAGGGCGGCGGCGGGGGCCGCGGGGGGATGACCTTCGCGCGTTGATGCAATGTCGCCGTGTCATTGACCACCGCGCCCCCCTCCCGCACCCCCCGCGCGCGCAAACAGTTGCAGCGCCCTCCCCCACCCGCCCCACCCCTCGCCCACCCAACCACGTAACCACCCAACCCCCGCCACCAAGAAACTTCTGCTTCGAAACTCACTCACAGACAGTTCGAGTCTCCCAGTAGCTTTGTTCATAGAAGCCAGAAGGCATATCCTTTATTATTTTATTACGCAAACAAATTTCACGCCTTTGCTTACTAAATTTAGTCTATTTGTGCTCTTTTTTTTATCTGTAGAAATAAGAAAGAGACACAAGAAAATTACCATGGTTTGCTCATGGTTTGTATTGCAACTTAAAAAACTGCGATTAAAATTCCCTCTGTCTGACAGGACTAAACTGATTTGACAGTTCTAAAATACATGACATCTCTTTCTTATTTCTACAGATAAAAAAGAGCACAATATAGACTAAATTTAGTTAAGTTGTGTGCACCCCGAATCGACACCATTGTGTTTTATTTATATACTAGCAGACGCTCCGCGACTTCGTCTGACTTCGTTCTTATCCTTCATGTTTCATCAAAAGTCAAAACCTTTAGTTCAATGTCTTTGGCCAAAACCCATCCGCACATTCCCATTTAATAACTTTTGATATTTTAATTTACAGACTTATAATTTCTTATACTCAGACTCGGACATACCTATAATGTACCTATGCTTCTATTGCATGTTTGTGAGCGACTATTGACATTGCGAAAACGGAAACCGCACAGTGTTGCGATGAATCAGCACACTTTATCGATATACATTTTGTTCAGACTAAACAAATTGGCTTAGTCTACGTGCCTATCCGTTTATAAATAAGACTTATTGTAAATAAAACAAAGCCTATAGTAGTTACCTGAAGCTTGGCTGTTGCTAGGAGCCTGAGCCTGAGAAGTCAGTTTACTTATAGATAGCAGTATTAGGTAGTGGTGCGCCTGACGACCTCAGCGGCGAGCGCACTTGTAACAACATACAACCAAACAATACCGGCGCGTTTACGTAAGACGGGGTGACCGAACTCCGCAATGGAGTGGATGAAGGTGTCCCAAACCACGGGTTGAGGTCGAGTCCGCAATAAAAATATCGATAAATGTCAAGTTGCAAACAAGATGACTTTCGTGCGACGCCGCGATGGGCGGGAAAGTCGATCAAGTCAACGGATAAGTCGAGGGTTGGCACAGCAACACTTGGCTTAAAGATCTCGTAGCCGAGCCACAAACTACACCAAAAAATGTAAGAACAAACGGACCTGAGGGAATGGCAAAGCTTTTTGGCGGGATTTTGTCGGAGATGTCGTGCACTGTTTATGTGGAGGCCGTGCTGTAACCGCCGGTTTAAATAAATTCAAGAAATAATACAGGCTGTATGGACGAAGCTTCCCTTGCCCGTCCTCAATAGAGGACAAATCAACAACAACTGAGGGAATGGCAAATGGCAGGACTCTTTTCGCGGAAACCTGTCATGTTTGTCTCTTCCATATTATTTTCGTTGACTTACGTAAAAGCTGACGAATAAAACAAAAGCAACAATGACAACTGTTGAAGATTAGAGACGACATCAAAAAGGAAGAGAGCCGTCCGCCAAGTTTAAGTTTATTGAGTAAAATTCAAAAAACTGTTCAGCTCAACAAAAAAAAAGGAATCTCAAATAACTTACTAAATATTAGCTTTATCAAAAAATGTTACACGACATTAAATATTGCTATTTAGTAGAGGAACACGATGGCATGTTTATTTTTCAAAATTAGGTACTTGATTTTTGAGCGGCGCTAAGTCTATGGAGCTTCATTTTCAGCCCACTGTGCGCCATGGCGCCAACCCTACCGCAGTAGACTATCTCTGAACCTGACCTTACGCAATACTATCGGACTTGCATTCGTACTACCCGGCCTAAATAAACGGGCGGACACACGAACCGCGGCCCGTGTAGCCGACTGATAACTGCATCCGGCCATGCTATTTGCCTTTGAACTACATATGTACTTACCTACCGACGTCGTCCGACAGTTTTAGGTAGAAGCGATAGCCCCTGATAAGGTTATCGTTTCGAGAACAAAAATACACGTATTCCTGGCTTTGGAGAGTGCAGCACCTACAACTGCAAATTATTCTTCTCCTTCCCATCTTAGACTTCTCAGAACATCGGTTCTAGCTATATGCCTCTTGGAGACTGCATCACCTACAATTCCAAATTATTTATGCCCTTCTGTTCTTAGACCTCTAGTGTCGACGTCCGCTGAGCGGCCAGTGACGTCACGCGCGTTTTCTTCATTTATTTATTTCATATGAGTGATTTTTCAAAAACCAAAACTGACAGCGACACGTAATGGAGTTTATTGATTTTGACAGCGACGCTAGACTAGGGGTTTGGATAAGTAGATAACCGCGCTGGTATGTTTTAAATCTTAATGATCATCGGTTCTGGCGATATGAGTTGATATGACTCCTCCACTCCAGGCTCTGGAGAGTGCATCACTTAAAACTGCCAATTCTTTCTTCTTCCGAGTCTTTTGACTAAGAACTCCAATTTTGGGTTATAACAGTTGTCTTCTGGTCTCCACCTGGTTTTTTCCCATCCTATATCGTAGCTTCGACCATTTTTTCTTACCGTTATTTTATTTCAGCTAGTAACTATTATTGCAGTCATGAATCGCAATTATAACAATGATTGATAGACGTTCTATCAAAACCATGTTCTATTAGATTGGCTCAATACATAATTTTGGAGGCAGTATATGAATGGCGAATTTCATTGTTTGTTCTGTTACGCATGCCGTTGGATAATTATCTAAGTAGGAAGTTACCAATTATCTAACTCATAAATACAAAACAACGCGTGTAGGAGACAAAATTTGTAAAACAATATGTTTGACCATATTATTAGGTACATGATTCTATTTGCGACTTTCGTCTGACCCTCTGTAATCTCGCCGTAAACATGATACAGGGTATCCAGTTCTGATTCTTTGCATTCGACACGTGTCGTTTAAAAATCTATATACCTACCTCGTCTAAGATAACATGGGTTCGAAGATTTCTTCCCGGTGATTTTATTGAGTTGCTAGGTGAAAACCCATAGACTTCTATTCTAAATGTATATGTATTATATTATATGTAGCTGCATATGTATTATAATTAATGATATACAATCACTGTCGGTCGGCCGTGAACTAGAATAATTACATTTATCTAACTCTGTAGAAAAAATTGCCAGCTATAATCGTTGGCGTAAGAAATATTACCGAGTATTATAAACAGGAAAGTATTTATCTTATTCGACTTTTGAGAACTGGAAACTAAGTAGGTGGAGCAAAGGAACAAGTACTTAATAAAGTGCTCGTTTTTAAATAAATGCCTTTTTATTTTATGGCCTGGGAAGCGGTGGTAGATAAAAATGAACGTGTATAAATGTACCCAATGTACTCCTAGGCAATAACATTATTTTGACTTTTTATGTTATTTTCTTTTAGATATTGGTAGGTACGTCCTGAACATAGCTATTTTTACCATGGGAAACTTTCCCGCGGGATTCAAAAAAGTATTCCACGCAAGCGACACCTCTGGCAACAGCTAGGTACCTATGAAAATACAAAAATTCAGTATTTAATACAATATTACAAATTCTTAGTTTGCACAGATGAGTCAGTCTTATCTATTCAATAAAATTTACACAAAATTCACATCCGTATTGACATATCGTTTAAATTTAAAGACTGTGTAAATGCCTTGCCTTTCTGGTACTCTTTCATCACAGACTAAATAAATGTAATTAATAGGTACATTACAGACTGTAATAAATGTATTTCCTTTTCCACTCCATTTCAAGTCCTATCAGTCTAGGTAAAGCTCTCGCAAATAAGATATTGACAAGTAATTTCTTTATCAAAGTATGTACTTAATTTATTTATTAACCATTTAGGTAAGTACTAATATTTAGCCTTAATAGAATGATATATTTTCTTAGTGAATATAATATATACTCGACTTGGAATAATCTAGGTATTTAGGTACTATTATTGTTAACAGTATGACAGACAAACTTTAGGTACTCGTTTCAATTAGCCTCTTTCTATATGAATAAATCTGATTTTTCCAACTAGAAAAGCAATAAATAATATTAGCTTAGATGTTAAAAAAACGCTTCAAATATTTCGAAATTAATTAGTGTATTTTTGTAGGAAAACATAGTGAGGAAACCTGCAAACGTCGAAAAAGATATTACTTAGAAGGAATTATACTGATGAACTATATGCATAGAGAGGGTATTGATAGGCTATCGATTCGATTTTTTTAATCTGGCCTCTCAGGTCAAACATAGAAGTAGCTACCTTGTAAAATTTATGAATGACATTACTAGGGATGTGCTAGTGTAAGAGTAAATGGAGTATGTATGTATATTGTATGCGATATGTGTGTATGTATATATATTTTTTGTATTTAGTGTATGTAAATTTTTAAAATATGCCTAAAATTGCACAAACTACCTTCTAATTTGCCGTAAATTCTCTACCCAAAGGTTGTCTGCAAGAAATCGCTCTTAGCGATAAGACCGCCCAGATGTACATTACTGTATCTGTTTTTGTTTTTGTCTGTAATTTTTAAACGTGCAATAAAGTGTATTGAATTGAATTGACTATTACCGACTCAATAGAAACTACAAAAAATATGACTGAAATTAACAATCGAAGGAAGACGCTGTTACAATGTTATGTCGCCTGGAAATCTCATGTCTGGCAGGTCCCGACCTAAATTTTACAAGGTTTAAGCACAGTGTACTAAAACCTAAGTATACGAGTAGGTATGTCATCGGTCATCATGCACATATAAAACAGACAGTCCCATGGCATATACGGCGGCTACACAACAGTTGCACAAACAAACTGGCCCGGTGCTGGCGGGTTGCGCGGGCGCAGACGGAGGTTTTGCAACATGTGTGCCCAGCCAGTCCGACAACCGATAATGTCTACATGCTTGTATGTGGGCGACTATTATTGGATAAGTAATCAATTGGCTCGAGTTGAAAATGGATTTTGTAATCAAGTTATGATTTTTAATTATGTGTCGCTACTTTAGATAACGTATTAAATGATTAAGAAAACATCGTGAGGAAATTAATAGTCCGGGAAAACTAGAGTATACCAGTGATGTTTAACTCACACAAAAATATGAATTCCTCCACTTTTCTAACTCCACTTTAGAATTCAATGAAAATCTCAACGAGATCTTTTATTTTGTTAAAGACACCACTAGTCTTACTAGGGTTAGTAGCTGCCCAGATATGGCCGTATTAATTTTGACAGCTGTCATCCGAAGTCATCGAGAGTTCATTTTGGTAAAGACACCGCCGGTCTAGAACGACTTTATCGACCGCGAACGTTACCAATGTCCTCATAATATCGGAGACAATGACATCACAGATTGCAACAATTACAGAGGTTATGCAAGGAAATGTAGTTCGGCTGGAAACCGGTCGGCCCCAGTTATCGGCGCCCGCGCAAGCAAACTGCCAGCGCACCAATGACATTCGGACACTGAGCGCGCAGTGCGATGTGAACGACATATGCAAATTGTAATTTACACGGTATTTAATATTCTTCTATTTATTAAGAAGCCATGAAAACTTGTATTGTAATGGAGGCACATGATTACAGCTATTTGGTTCAGGAACCGAACGCATTCTCTGATTGGTTGTTCCCACGTGATCTGTTTGCCTCGTCATTGGTCATGGAACTAAACTGTCACGTGACTGCGTGTTTGGTTGAGTGCGATTCACTTAAGAGTTCCCTTAGCCGTTATGGTGGTAGCAAGGAATGCAGTGTGAAATAAATGTAAAATTTATAGACATTTAGGAGATTTAAACTGATTTACTTGCTACCAACATTATGACAAAAAGAGAACTCTTTCGTGCAACGTACTCTAGCCAGTATTTTTACCCGCAAAATCTAATTGATTCCTGCCTACATCATCATGACGAAAATACTCTATGCCAACTAGAATATGGTGATTGGAAGTATTTTGGCACTCCTCAGTAAAAGCTTAGTTTATAATAATACAAACTATTGAGCCTTGAATACGATTAGTTGGCTCTTCCGTGGGAACCCAGTATGTTCCCGGTAAAAAACCCGTATCCATTTAGAAAAAAAATTGCAACAATGAATATACTTGTTAAAAATCGGTAGTCTCAAATGTAAAGGTAAAAGGGTACTTCTTGTAGATTTGGTACAATTATTCCTTGCCAGAACAAGTGTCGCCCCCTACCGCGTCGCCGACGCAAGCTGCAGTCGCGCTGACCTTACTTAACACGGCGCTGGTTCGCCTGCGCGCACGCACCAGTAGCGGGAATCCGCCATCTTTGGAATTTCAGTTTGAAATAAACATTGCATGCAAATTGCTGACTTTTACAAGGATCGTGAGGAATTTTGTCTTTTTAGATGTTGCTTTATGAGTTTATTTCTGTTGGTCTTGTATCTTTATATTCCTCCTCAAACTTCCCTATACTGCCGGCTAAAGACCGGTAGCTTTTTAGGCTTTGCTCGTATGTAAGTTGTCCTACGATTCACAATTGTACCAGAAAGAATACTTAAGTTTCTTGTTGTGGAGCCAATCTTTTTATCTTGAATGCGGATGCCGCAGTATCAATTATTTACAAATTGGGCAACGCAATGTCACCTTTAAAACCGCATAAAAACATGAGTTATCGGCCCACCTCTTTTTGCCCCTCCCAAAATATATCATCCGGATAACAAAATTACATACATATCATAATAACATGCATGATAGCTTGTGCAAGTTTGCCTTGTCCATCTAACGAGTCATCTAAAACGCGTACATAACGCTTGATGCTAACATACATTGCTCCTCGACAAGCAATGGTATTAGAGTTACGTTTTAGAAAAAGTGCAGTGTATCGCGCGAATGCGAAGTCTCCTGCTCGCTCGGGTGGAATAAGTAAGCAAACGGGAATACAGGGATGCGCATGCGACTGTGTGCGCTTCTGAAGGTCAACCGGCGGCGTCATTTCCTGGTCATTGCCTGCTGCATCCGACGCGCCCGTCTGCGCCGGCGCACACCGCGCCGCATCGAATTGCACTCTTGCTTGAGCCGTATCCACTTATGCAAACTTCGAACACGCCATTTTATCTTTACAGATACTTACATTGTCGGTAATGTTGCTTTATGGAGTTACATTTTGATCATATTTTTTGAAATGATTTAATGGGACGATCAACATTCTGAGTTTCTGAAAATCTTGTGCTGTGCCTGACATTAAAAACTATTGTAAACGTTCTTTTCTTTGTTGTTTGGATCTTCTTCCGATAGATTCTTCTTGCATCTCCATCCATGTCGATCCTATACATAATTCTTCATTCTTAAATATCTGCAAAATGTAACTGCATTATTTTTGTTTAATAATCATAGTACCAAATTATTTTTAGCTTTGGCTCCATCTGATCTGAGTAGTGACTTTCGGACCCAGGCACCGACTGACTGATGGATCTATTAATATTATTTAGCTGAACTTGGAAATAAGATTATATTTGGTATCATATTTTGACTTACACAACAGACATACAATTTTATTAGGTACTCACACACAGTTACACAGGAAAGCGTCGTCGTGGGTCTCCTATTGTGAATCTATGGAAGGATATGATGCTCGGAATAAAAAAATCATTATTATTTTCTGCATATTCGTTTCGATCGCGTCAATTCGTGTCGCTGTATTTTGTTAATATGTGGCATAATATGTGACTTTGTTTTTAAGTTATTTGTAGGCAAAACGTGAGACATAACTTTTATAAACATTTGTTGTCACCAAATCATAACCATCTCTGCTAACTTTAAGTTTAGTTTTCTTTAAATAGACACCAAATACTGTTTAAACTTAACTCTATAAATAAAAAGTAAGACCATAAAATTATTTGATTATACAGCAATCAAAATATTGCCACAAAATTATATTGTACCACGAACATTAAAATTTTATTGTTAATATATCCTTTGCAATTCCGCGATAGCCTATCTCTTCCGCCTCACACGTATCAAGTGCCACAGATAAAGATTGTTGTTCGTGTAATTTGTGCACAGTCGCCTGGAGGAAATGTTCTTCACTTATCTTATCATTATCACTAATTCTTTTATCGTGAGCGAAAATAGACGATAACATTTTTGCAAGCCGATAAATCATCATAGGTGTTTGGTCTGTAAGCTGTTCTGACGCACACGATGTTAATCGCAAGACTCAGTCTGCGGTTTTCCCTGCTTCTGTCAACCAACTCATCTATTTAATTCATCTTCCCTTTTATCTGCAGCTTCATGTTATCCAACGTTTTCGGCAATTTGTTCTTCCTTCGTATTTCGAGTATTAGTTGCTGAGATTAAATTTAAGAATGTCCATTTTATCTTGGATGATTTTTATTAAATACAGCAACCGTTCAAGCAGATGGTATGTTAGTGGAAAATACAACCTGAATAAAACAACACGCGCTCCCAAGCGTTTGTATCGCAAGAGGTTTGTGGGGTAACCCATTTATTGCGACGCTGGATGCGCGAGCGCAACCGGTTCCCGTTCCCCCCTCGCCCCGCGGCCGCACTTCGCATACTTGCATCCGGGAATAGCCTCTCCACAAGGGAGCTCTACGTCGCAACCAACAGGGTTTACTTTGAAGAAAAGCTTGTATTTTTTAAAGACAAGTAGCAATGATGACATTCTAAGGCTACGAACAGGCGTATACGCCGCAGCCTTGATCCTAACAACCAGTAGGATGCGTCCAGCGCATGCGCTAAAAATAGAACCGCCTGCGCATAAAATGCAAGGTTTTTTATCGCGTTTTGTTTGTTCCCAGGCTCGAGAGGGGTTTTATGAGAGTACTCTCCGCGGAACGGTTCATTATATTGTAAATATAAATACTTTACAAGACTGACTTGGCTTTCTCACCCTCCCTCCTAACGGTGAGACAGACCCCAGCGGGGGGTGAGGACGACACTGATCAAGTACATAAGTAGTACTTTCGGAACCGTTATCAAATTTGGACTATGTATCGAATAAAACGATTACAGATCCAAGATATCGTAATAATCCTGGCTGTTCAATCATTATTAGGATTATTTCCTTGATATAACGTAAGGTTAAGGTGACGGGGTCAGAATAGCAATTTTTCGTTTAATTTAAAGTCGGAAAAAGTCAGCGATTTTTTCCAAATGGTTACGGGTTTTTTACCGGGAACATACTGGGTTCCCACGGAAGAGCCAACTAATCGTATTCAAGGCTCAATAGTTTGTATTATTATAAACTAAGCTTTTCATATCACATTGATCATCGTATTTCCTACCTAGAGTCTGTATCTAACTACCAGGATTTTCGTAGACCCAGGAAGTGTTGCAAGTCTGGACAATGGCATACGTATAAGCTAACACATGTATGTCCAAGTTCACACGGCTTTTCGTAACAATCCCTTGGAGTTTCCAATCAAGGTGGCAGCATTGTTCTTGAGGCCTCAATTCGGTCGGCCCCATACGGTCTGCATGACACATAATAATATATGACATGCCTTACGCAACGACCACACGTAGTCTAGGAAAAATAAAATTAATCTCTGCTTAAATCCGAAGGTATATTTTTATGTTCTACTTAGAATAGAATAGAATAGAATAGAATAGAATAGAATAGAATAGAATAGAATAGAATAGAATAGAATAGAATAGAATAGAATAGAATAGAATAGAATAGAATAGAATAGAATAGAATAGAATAGAATAGAATAGAATAGAATAGAATAGAATAGAATAGAATAGAATAGAATAGAATAGAATAGAATAGAATAGAATAGAATAGAATAGAATAGAATAGAATAGAATAGAATAGAATAGAATAGAATAGAATAGAATAGAATAGAATAGAATAGAATAGAATAGAATAGAATAGAATAGAATAGAATAGAATAGAATAGAATAGAATAGAATAGAATAGAATAGAATAGAATAGAATAGAATAGAATAGAATAGAATAGAATAGAATAGAATAGAATAGAATAGAATAGAATAGAATAGAATAGAATAGAATAGAATAGAATAGAATAGAATAGAATAGAATAGAATAGAATAGAATAGAATAGAATAGAATAGAATAGAATAGAATAGAATAGAATAGAATAGAATAGAATAGAATAGAATAGAATAGAATAGAATAGAATAGAATAGAATAGAATAGAATAGAATAGAATAGAATAGAATAGAATAGAATAGAATAGAATAGAATAGAATAGAATAGAATAGAATAGAATAGAATAGAATAGAATAGAATAGAATAGAATAGAATAGAATAGAATAGAATAGAATAGAATAGAATAGAATAGAATAGAATAGAATAGAATAGAATAGAATAGAATAGAATAGAATAGAATAGAATAGAATAGAATAGAATAGAATAGAATAGAATAGAATAGAATAGAATAGAATAGAATAGAATAGAATAGAATAGAATAGAATAGAATAGAATAGAATAGAATAGAATAGAATAGAATAGAATAGAATAGAATAGAATAGAATAGAATAGAATAGAATAGAATAGAATAGAATAGAATAGAATAGAATAGAATAGAATAGAATAGAATAGAATAGAATAGAATAGAATAGAATAGAATAGAATAGAATAGAATAGAATAGAATAGAATAGAATAGAATAGAATAGAATAGAATAGAATAGAATAGAATAGAATAGAATAGAATAGAATAGAATAGAATAGAATAGAATAGAATAGAATAGAATAGAATAGAATAGAATAGAATAGAATAGAATAGAATAGAATAGAATAGAATAGAATAGAATAGAATAGAATAAAGTATATTTGACACACAAGACAGCACATATACAGCATATATACACATATACTTATACATTGATATTTTCTTAACACATGTATTGCAGTTTTACCCGATTTTTACAGTGAGTACCACGCATTAAAAATAGAGAAGGTCATGTGGGAGGTAAGAGGGACGGGACACCGAGGAAAGACGAACTAGATACTAGTATTATCTCTAGAGTTTAATTTTATAGTTGTAGGGGTATTTATTAGTCCCTCTTTCCCCGGTGTGTCTGTTACCCCACCTGACCTTATATTTGGAAATACCTTAATATTGTTAAAGAATTATTGTGAGTACATGTATATTATAAGACGTTGTTTTTATTTTAAGTAGGTACCTATTTAATCTTCCTGTAGTAAAAACACGAGGTACATTTTACAAAACTAACATTATCCTACCTACTACAGTATCGAAAAATATGGCGTTGATTTAATGTGAATTCTTCGAACAGCTTCATTATTTTTCCTGGACTAAAGTAGTCGTACGTACGTGACGGACTGCGACACGTGTAGCGGGCGGGGTGAACGACCTGCCGTCGATAAGACGCGCGAAAATACGCGAGTTAGATAATATTAGAAATAATAAAATGGCGGACGCGACCGCCACGAGCCGTCGCGGGCCTTGTTTACAATAATCATGGAATCCGAGATACGTAATCTGTGTTTACCGCGAAAAATAGAATATTTGTAATCGAAATTTAATAATATTTGCTTTTTGAAGGTGAACTGCGTCGATCAATGGGTTTTATCTTAGGAAATTTGTGATCAAAATCAGTACCTACTACCTATACAAATGCATTTGAGGACTAAGTATGATGGCCTCTGTGGTTGAGCATAGCTAATAATAGCAATGCTGTACCTATTTTGAAAATAAGAAAGACATATTCTATATCATCCAGTTTTATTATCCACAGCTTTTTCAACAGACTAGGTCGGTATGTCTAAAATATTGTGGGTTACAGTAACTTTTCATGATTTCTAGGTTACATTTACAACCCAAATAAACTATTAACCTAGTTAACTTCTAGATATCGATAAAAATGTGATAACAACAGCGGATCACAACTAAATATGATTCCGATAACTTCGGACATGCCTTGAGTAATCGGAACAAAGAGTTTGAATTTTGTTTGACTCTCAATATAACTTTTTACGTTCAGAAACAGTTCAGTTTCTAGACACTTTTGGAACGAACACGCTTCTGAGATTTAACATTTCATTTTTCGTTATTGCAAAGGAAAGAAAGAGCTATTTTTTCGGCCTAGGTACCTGAATTAGGTAAGTAAGTACTAAACGAAACAAACAACGCTGCGGTATTGACCTAGCTGGCTTTTATAGCTTCCCGCGTAACATCCTATTTTTTCCTCATCAGTTTTTAGGTCAGTTCTCGTTTTGATTTCGAAGAAATGCTATAATAATTGACTATAATTTATAGTTACGGGATATAATTACCTAGTGTGGGAATATCAAGAATAACCTAAATTCCTACATAACTCAAAAAGTAATATATGTATTACCTACTATTAACTTTTAATAAAGTTTAAGGAAATTATTCGTTTATGTTAGAGATTGTCTGTTCTTTAATTAAATGCTAATAAAGATCAAAATGACACAGTGGATGTGAGAGAGACTGGGACAGACATCCGATCGTAAGGGAAAAGTAATTCTCTTTTCCGCCCATTGTGTGACATTGAAAGTTATTTCATTCAATTAAAAATGCGTGTGGATTATTTTTATTGCTCAATCACGACTTATGGGCTGAACGGATTTTGATGACACTTGGTACAGTGATAGCTTATATTGGATACTTTGTAACGCGGACAAAGTCGCGGGGCGTTCGCTAGTTTAGACAATAGCACTTTTTTTTTTCGAAAAAAAAATGGCGTGACCATAGACAAAATTAGGACCAAAATCACAGCGCATGACATTATTAAAATGTGTCGTGCAAACACCAGAATCAATCCTGATTATTCCCAGAAATTAGTTATGTCGAAACATGTTGTTTTTCTAAGTCGCGACACGTGTCGTGGAAGCGACCGACACGACATGCGACAGCGACTAGTTGCTATTATTGGGGTCAAGGCGGGAACACTCAGCCGCGTTGACGCAACCAACCCAGACCGCCTTTATCTATTCTTATTGTCTTATCGCACGATTACAGTGACACCCAGTTTATTTTTAAGGAGTTTCTGGCTTGGTTACCAGACCTTTTAGCCATATTTCTTATTTTTTTAACCCGCGGTTACAGCTCGGCAGTCCACAAAAATTCGGCACAACCTAGAGCTATGAGTTTACATCCTCATTAAAGTGATAGTAACTATTATAGTCCTCTGTGGTGATAGCAGCTTAACTGGAGATTTACAATGGACGGTTTTAGAAGAATTGGAAAAGTTGTTAGTTACATGCTTTTACTTTGCTTTCACGCCGTTCCGTGCCTGCGGCCCCATGTTGCTTTAAAGGGGGAATACACGAGTCAGGGGTGTTAGGAAAGGAAGGTTTAATGTATCATATCAAATAGCAAATATGTACATTACCTACTAGCTGTTTCCCGTGTCTTCGCCCGCGTATAAAAGTTTTTCCCGTGGCAGGAAGAGCTTTTCCCGATCTATCTATCTATGGTATGTGTTATTCCGACGTATAGTCTATATTACTGTAAAGTCCATCAAAATATGTTCGTAGTTTATGAGTGAAACAGTAACAAACATCCTTGCAAAAACTTTACTATTTGATTACCTACTTATTCTATACTTTTGCTGAATGTTAGCAACTTTGTTACCAGTTTGGTCATTGGTAGGAAAAAGTTGTTTTGTTTTGAAGCTGAGGGTAGGTTGGCTACACTTAAATGCTTTTATTACGAGAGAGAGGTCGTGAAATAAAACCTATTTTTATCCGACTCCTAAGGTTTCTGTTTGGAACATTCTTTTATTTATTAAAAGCCGGGAGACGCGGGAAGGTTGTTTCAAAATGTCTTCTAGTAGGCTCTTGGTAAAGCATTTTTGTTTACGTAACTTTGTGTTATTTGTGATCCTGGTCCATAACATCCAGATGTTCAGACAAGTTGCCTGCTAACAACATGATCGCGGGTAATTTTACATTATACATCTGAATATGAAATCGATATTTTTTCTGAAATGAAAGGGCTTCGGAACGATGTCACTGCATCCGCTCTCATTAAAAGTATCTATTTATAAGTTAAGTCGCATATCGTAACCGCAACACAATAACGTTGCCAAGTCAAAGTCAAAATATGTAAAATAATTGCATATTACGAGTAATTATGAGTACGCAAATATGTATCTATTTGCATATTTTTATTATGAGTAAGTACACTGGGTACATTTATAAGTACACGTCAATTTTCATCTCCCACCGCTTTCTTGGTGTTAGCGCTGAGATTCCCAACGAAGCGGCGCAACAAACTCCGGTAACACATATTTTAAAATCAAGTTTGCTTATCAAAATTGTGTAAAGTGCTTAAATAGTACACTTTTCTTCTAAATCTATGTTGTATATAATTTAGTTTACTGAGAAACGAAATAAACATTTTTCTTTTTTTTTTTAATACTGTGCGAGGCTCGAGTAACATCAATACCAGACCAGCCAGTTTTATCATTCAAATAATCGTCTATTCTTGAATTCTCTGTCCTTCATATCAGAATATTCTCTGGTAGTTTGTTGCCATTCATCATAATAAAATATATAATAAATAATAATATCGAGTAAAATATTCAATTCAATATATTTTATTGCACGTATAAAAAATTACAGACTAAAAAAACTGATACATTAATGTACATCTAGGCGGTGTTATCGCTAAGAGCGATTTCTTCCAGACAACCTAATAACCTAACCAACCTATTATACGCCTTGTTATTCCAAAATATAAGCTGTCACTGTACCAAGTTGCATCAAATCCGATTAGCCGCCAGATCCGTTTGTTCTGTCCACGAGGAGTTGACTCGCTGACTGTTTCTGACTCCCTTTTGTCGTAGCTTGATGGAAAACCTTCCTTATGAGTTTTTTTCTGAAGAACGCTTTATGGATATGAGTATCCGATCGCTAAAAACGGAGTTTAGAATATGAAATGTTTTTGTTCGTCGTTTTTACAAACATACATTATGATAGGCGCTTGGGCGCGTCCCACAACCGATGTTATTACATCCATAGCTCGTGTTTTGAGACAGGTTTTTCGCCTACCAATTTGTCTATCTCAAAATAGTTGCGACGGAGAAGTATATGTTTTCGATTGTCGACATACACTATGCGAAGTTTTGACAACACACACCGTTCTAATCGGTGCGTTGTCCACCGACTCCAATCCCAGCATTGTTTCTGACTAAATAGTTAGACACCACATGCTTTGGACGACTAGACTCTATACTAGAATTAGTCAAATAGTTCAGCGGGTTAGACGTAAAAAGGTAACAAGGTATGGATTGAGTACACTGGGTACATATTTACACTTATCTTTTCCTGACACCGCTTCCTACGTGTAGCGCAGTCAGAAAGCGGTGCAAGCGCAATACATCTTCGACAGTTTCAGTTTTTCTTTAATACCTATTTCGAAAAAGCAATTAGGATCAAAAAGGATCAATTGTAAATGGTGCAAATTGTTATTATTATTAATTCTATTGATAATTCCGACATGTACTTACTTATTTGACATCTCAAAACATAATTTTAATTTCAATATAAATTTTGCACGCCATACAAATCCTCTTTAGCATAAACTCCATGAGCAAATAAATATTTTTAAAAAAAACAGATAGTAAGGACTCCCACTCTGAAATGTGCGACGTTTATTTCCATATGTCTCCAATGTATATTTTGCTTGTTGCAGTGGGCGGCGCGCACGAACGCGACGCGTACGCGTTCGGGTACGGCGGCGGCGGCGGCGGGCCGGGCGGCGCGGGCGGCGGCGGGCCGGGTGGCGGCGCGCACGCGCACCACTTCGCCGCGCCCGCGCCGCCGCCGCTGCCGCACGCGCACGACGAGCTGCCCTACTCCGTGTTCGACTTCGGCGACTACCAGCGGCACCACCACCACAACAAGCTGAAGCACAAGAAGCGGCCGCGCAGCGACGCGCCGCTCACGCCCGGCGTGAAGCGCAAGAGCCGCGAGGGCTCCACCACGTACCTGTGGGAGTTCCTGCTGAAGCTGCTGCAGGACCGCGAGTACTGCCCGCGGTACATCAAGTGGACCAACCGCGAGAAGGGCGTGTTCAAGCTGGTGGACTCGAAGGCGGTGTCGCGGCTGTGGGGGCTGCACAAGAACAAGCCGGACATGAACTACGAGACGATGGGCCGCGCGCTGCGCTACTACTACCAGCGCGGCATCCTCGCCAAGGTGGACGGCCAGCGCCTCGTGTACCAGTTCGTGGACGTGCCCAAGGACATCGTGGAGATCGACTGCTCGCTGGCGTAGGCCCTCTGGCTGCGGACTGGCTCGGGCGTCGGGCTGCTAGGTAATCTCCGGGACGGCCGTGGACCGCACGTATCGTAGAGTCGTATATTCATTTCGCTCTTACATTTTAAACTTTTTCACTTTAACTAGTAAAATTCGTATATTTTTCAAATCGTTGCATCACGTTCCCCCGGTCGCTTGTAACGGTGTTGAGGTTGAATGTTAACTTTGTCATTGAATTTGATATTTATACAAAAATGGGAGAGACGAAATTGATTGCTCAAATGTTTATATATTATGATATAAAACCTATATTTAGGGAAACTTCAGAAGAGGAACACTAATTTGCTAGATGTTATATGGATACGGAGTGACTTTTGTAATGTAACGAATTTTTTAAATGTTTGTAACGAAGTTTCTACTTATATATAGCTGCACGTCGCCGGAGCCGGAACCGGCCGACGCATGAATCAGAACTTCCTACCTCAATTCTACGCAAAATAGAAAATTCATATGGATATACAATCTAGAATATTCGAGCATACAGTTTTTATAATATGCTATAAGTATATTTTAGTCTAAATAAGAGTTTATATAAAGAAATATTTACGTAAAAAAAGTTTATATAATTAATGACAAAAATATCTTATAATGCTACCCACAGATTATTGAAACTTTTTTGGTGCTTTTTAAGGCCATTTGCATATTTATACCTTGTTACAAACAAAACGACCTCACTAAATGTTGATTCTATAAATAAATAAATATAAAGTCTTCTATATTATTCAACTTGACAAGTATATAATGATCTAGCTCGTTCCTTTGTTGTTTCGATAGTCTATTCTCATTGTTTGTCTAACATTACTTCATTTTGAAACCGAATTTTTATTTGATATTATTTAGGTTTTTAGATAATGTCGAATCGTTGCGTATTCTACTCGCGTACTGAAGCCTACTGCCAACCTTCTGTTACGGAACAGAGATATGTTTGTGAGTTACTTGTGTTAATTATTATTGTATAAACATAACTATGTATCGTGTAAGTGAGCTGTTTCTAAGTGAAAATATTCTAGTTTATTTCGTTTATTTAAAGTTATCGGTAGTAAGTCTGTTAGGCGGAGGTCTTGCGCGTTCATTTTACATATCAACGGACAAATATATAAATTCTATAGTATTTTCATATACACTATCTCAGCTGCATATCACCAACTCAACTATAACGCTTTTACTTAATGAATAACTAATGAGGAGATAATTATGTCCGATTCTGAAAGCCACGTGAAGATATTTGACAGCTCAAAAAAAATGTTTCGTCTTATAATAATTTGTGACAGAATATGACCTGGATGTATAGTCTGACGACTTATGCCTGTCCATCATTGGACGAAATCAACAAAAAAAAATTGTGACAGTTTTTATTGTTGTCAAATTTTAACTTCGTGCTTTCAGAATCGGACCTATTGTCGCAGAGACAGCGCGAGACCTCTATTTTTTGTTACCTGAATAAATATTATTAATAATTATGTAATTATTGTGGTCCAATTGATGACTCATAATTCTATAACTAGATAGATGATAACGAAAGGTTTGTTAAGGATAGGCTAGTTGGCGCCTCGTAGACGGATTAATACATGTTTCATTTAATGCAAACACAGACAATATAAGTAATACTTTTTAATGTTTAATAAAATAAAATATAAAATCTGTTATAATGTATGTAGACCAGATTTGTTATAAAACTAGACCGAAAGTCGTTGGACGCAGTACGCAGTCCGCCTCGCTACACCCAGTTTATATATCACCATTACCAGTTTATATATCAGCCTGTATTTTTATATACAAAATAAATATTAGTCAATAAGCGAAACTATTTGATATATAATTATATTATCCAAATGTGGCGAGGACTGCGCATTCCGTTGGGTGCCTAGCCGAGGGTGAGCCGCCTTACCTTATGGGAATCGAACGTCAAGAAATTGGGTGCTAAGATTTGGGACCGACAGACAAGCAGAAAATTAAGAATATCGCCATTTATTAGACCATATTCAAACAAAAACGAAGGTTGAACTCGACCAGTGTTTATTAAATTAATCTTATTTAAGTGAAAAGATCTCAGCGTCCAAACTCTATGAACAAATCCAGTGTCCGTTTCCATGTGATTAAAATAATTATATAATAAAAAAAGTGGAATTTTAATCATATTTTTATATAGCTATGTGGAATTCTCAGATCGTGTTACTTTCGGCACTTCTTAAGCTTTTGTAAATATACTTAAATGTTAAGTTATTTTTACTTATTTATTTCGTTTCTCGAATGTGGTGCGGTTGTCAGATGCTTTCAATTTATGTAAGTTTTAGAGATTTAAACACATTTGTATTCAATCTGCAAGTAACTTTTCATTTGATTATTGAATAGGGCATTTTATTAGCACGAAAGGAACGGCTCAAGCAAAGTCTCACAACCGCGTTACAAAGATTCCTTTCTAGAAAATTTCGTTCTATATAGATTACAAATGTTATTGTATAAATTCGTTTTATAATAAATTAATTAATATTAGGTGTAATTACGAATGGACCACGCGATGGCAGGCGAACGCTCTCAGAATTGTATGATTCGGCTGACGTATGTAGCACTGTGAGACGCAAGTTACCGGCTAGTAAGCAACAAAATGTATGAGCAAGCATTTAAAAATGATGCTCGCAAAATTAAATAATTTTAGTCGAATTGATGTTGTTGAAAAATCAAAGTTTCTAATTAAAATAATGTACTTAAATTTTTCAATGTAAATTTTGACGGCACCTCGAGGAAATTATTGATAAAGAAATTATTTTAATTGAGCCTAGTCTATTATATTTAATTCAATTTTTAAATTAATCGGGCGCCATTTTGTGCGTGTTTTGGCGCGTCCGCGCAACACGTGGGTAGAACGGAACGGGACGGTGACGCGAACTGTTTGTAAATACAAATAAATTTAAATTAAACTAATCCACGCGCACACCCCACGGTGTAGCTAAGTATGGAGCACATTGGTGTCGCTAGATAGGTAAATGTGAAACAATTTGAGGATGTTTGCGAGAAAGCAATGAGAAGGTTAGTGAATTTGGTAATAGACGGGGACGCGATGCCTCCCCTCTAACGGTGGGATTGACACACGTTTTGTCGTTTACTCATTAATATTTCTTCAATGTATTCATGTTAATTAATGTCAAATAAATATTGAATTTGTAATTTTATTCAGTGTGAAAGTGCTTTTCATTGTCAGAATTTAAGCGACATCGTTTGTTTTAAAAAGTAAAGCTCTAGTTTCTGCTACTCGATGCTAGATGGCGGTAAATGTTTTATGTCAAAAATAACTTTGTTCTGAGAGTTTAGTGCGGTGCAGTGATTTTTGCGTCACTTGCTTTTTTTAATGCAAGTAAAAGTCCGATACTTTAGTTGTAATATTAGTTGTTTATTTTACAAAATACTGTATTTTCTGCCCTTAGTTAAGTTATTTTTCTATGTATAGCTAGTTATAAGTGTAAATGAGTTAGCACGTAAATTTGATGCATGATGATAATGTTAATAAAATATCCACAATAAAATGCAAACTCTTTGTTTTCTTCCTTATTCCCCACACCTATATCCCAAAAATAATGGATACCTCATCTTGGCAGAGCCACGGGCCTCTAGAGAAAAGTCAATACATGGATAACGTAGACGGTTATTCAAAATTTAAGCTGGCGAACGGAGCTTCTGGTGGACGGAATACATAGAATTTTAAAGTCACAATATATGTTTAATAGAATAGTACAAGTCACTGAATAAAATTAGAAATAAGTAAAGTAGAGAAATTCAAAAGTGAAATTGCCGCATGAACTTGTCCTTGACTTCAAGAAGCTTCAACATTTTATCGCTAGGGGCGCGCAAGTAATCTGAGTCGAGAATTTGAGTCCGACCGACTCATTTGTTTAACCCTGCGCTAGCGCATCATCTAATACATACATATTCAGATAAATAATTATAATGGATTTTATTGCTAGTTTATCGATTGAAGGGATCTCATACATGCCTCTCAATAAACAAATAAATCCATGGTTTAATGGAACGCACCTTACTCTGGACCATAGACAAGCTGACTGACGTGTCTAGGTTGTCATGGCGTGACATGTCAAACTCATTGACGTGTCACGGCTGTCATTCCACATTTTGTTTTCGGATTTCTACAATAATGCGAAGGAAAAAGTAGAGTTTGTTGTGTGGAAATATCTCCTAAACATATGTTTGTATATTTTTAATGTGAGAGACAATTTCAACTCGCCAAAATGGTGTTAATGACAATGATAGCTCGGGTCGTCGACGGCCTACCCTTAGCGGCCACTATGCAGGAAGACGAACAGGTATTTGTTTGAATAGTATGATAAATTACTCTCACAACCCCTACCTTACACTTGCTAGAAACAAATTCAAGTATCTGCATCGTAAATACCAAATTATCCACACGTAAATTGACCTAGTCTTTGTACAATATTTTGTCGTTTATTTGTATGATTTTCCTTACTTTGTTGATTAGTATTTTATAATTTGATTTGCTGTGGTGCTTCGCAGAGCGGCTGCAATGTTCTGGAGTACCAGAACCAGGCAAAAATGCTGTTTAGGAAGCTAGGCCCCCAGTCTCCGAGCCGCTGCTCCATCGAAACTGGCCCTTACCTCTTCCAGTGAGTGCTACAGCCTGTTATTTTTTATTTCTAGCTTTTTTATTTGTTTTTTTGTCTGATTTTGCATGTGATTGATGTTGCATGTATCCTTTGATAAGTAGTGTGCCATATGTCATCTGTTGATGCAATATATTGATTTTATTTTGAAATACATCATTCAAGGATTATATTAAAAGGTTTAAATAGGTAGTGGGTATTTTTTCTGACCCTGGTATCAAATAAGTGTGCCTATAAAACAGTATTAGAATTTGGTAAATAGACACATTAAATTCTGAAAGTAATAGAATTAAAAATATATTGACTAAATACACATATAATAAACTGGCAATAAGGTTTGATCCATTTATAAAGTGAAATGAATATAAAACCTTACCAGATGCAGTCCCAGCTCAGATGTCCATAGACTGCTGAAGGCTTCATTTCATCCTATTAATTGTTACCCCAACTTGTTTTCAGCTACTTAATTGAGAATGAGATATGCTACCTGGTGCTGTGTGAGCGGAACTACAGCAAGCGGCTAGCGTTCAGCTACCTAGAGGAGATCGCACAAGAGTTCTACCAACAATACGGCAAGAGGGTTAGTTTGGTACTCTCAGAGTAATATAATTAGAAATACCAGTTATACCTATTTTATATACATATACCTTTAGCTGTGTATATGTTCATGACGATGCTGCTTCCAAATGGCTCATCTGATCAGTTGGATATCTATAGCGATCTAAAACTCCTCCATCTACTCCCTCGATGACTGCCATCAAATCATGCCCCGATCAATGAGAACCATGGCTTCAAAGTGACCTCGATTGTATGAAAATCTTGCCCTGTTTCTAATTATCCGTCCACCTATATGTTTAATGGTTCTTTCCAGGTGAACACAGTCACCCGTCCGTACACATTCATCGAGTTCGACACGTGGATGCAGCGCGCGCGCAAGCAGTACGCGGAGGGGGGCGCGCGGGCGCGGCGCGCTGCGGGTGGCGCCGCCGGGGGGGCCGCCGCGCTGGGGGGGCAGCTTGGGGACGTGCAGCGCATCATGATGCAGAACATCGATGACGTGCTGCAGAGGGGGGCCGTGCTGTCAGGTGAGAGATTCCACTGCTAGTGGACAAAGTTTAATGAAACAAAAATGGGCCGAAATGTACTTCCGAATGCACACACTGATTACTTACTATAGTTCGAGTGGTCAGCTTCGCATCAGCTAGGAACTTCAGTACGCCTTTGGCATTGATTTGTTTGAATTCATCAGGTTGAAGCAGGTAGTTGTTCTGTTGCTTCTTTTAGACATCAGTGTCATCAGTCATCAGATTTATAGTTTGTTGAGAAACTACCAGAATCAAACAACGAAACAAATAAACATTACATCTTAAAATTACCGTGTGGCTTGCAAATGAATAATATGAATAAATAAACAATCCAACAAACAATTAGTGGAAACCTTTAATTGGTTTACTGTTTATAATTTAAGTTTTCTTTTGTATTGTATAACTGTAGGTTTTCTCAATAAATTAAAATAAAATAAAACAAAAAAACAAACCCTTCAGTGAACAGAACAATAAATATAAACTAACTGAACAAAGTAGTTTTACGTAAAATACATGCAGCTATAGCCTACTCCATTTTGCTGACCACTCAGTTGTTGTATTTCCAGAGCTGGACACAAAAACGCAGAACCTGTCGATGATGTCGCAGAAATACAAGAAGGACGCGACCTACCTCAACACCAAGTCCATGCTGGTGAAGGTCACCGCCGGCGCGGTCGTGCTGCTCGTCATCGTGCTGTACTTCTGGGTGCTCTAGGCGCTGCCGGAACGTGACATAGACAAACTGTTCTAGAGTATAGAGTTCCAGAAGTTGATCGACCCAGTCTGTAATCTGTGAGAACCTTAAGTACACCATCGGCTATATTCAAGGGAGATCAACCGCCTTCAAAGGGAGGTCAACTGTTTGATATTGTATGTATGTAACGCGATACGTTCGCCGATTGTTAACAGATTTGAATAATTCTTATTTTTCTTATTCTTAGACGGGGGTGGCAGTCCCTGCACTGACTCCACGAAGACGGGAGTTTTGTGCAATAAGACGAAAATAATTCTTATTTTATTCTATAGGCTAGTTTCGAGGGGGGTCCCATTTCTATTTGAAGAAATATTTCAAATGTAAGAGTGGAAAATCAACTAAATTACAGTATCAATAAGTCGTCGGTGTACAAAAATCCAATTTTTTTTACAAAGAAGTCTTAAATCGTAATTTGTTAAATTTTTATTGGTTAATATCTGTGATGTGGGCGATGGTGTACTTTGGTTGTCTGTGTGTCGCAGGAACGTTGTCAAAGCCGGAATATCATAACCCCGTGAACTAAAATGGACTAACAGCGAACTATTTCAATGTTTCTTGGCCAATAGGCGCGTCCACACCAAGCCACCAGCCTTTCGCGAGGACCGCTATACCGCGAGGCTGGTCGCTTGGTATGGACGCGCCTAGTAACAAAACAATTTAATGTTTAGGAATGCAGCACTATATACATTTTGTAACTACTGTACATCATAGCACAATTATAGTCGTAGTTTTCCGGCTTTGACTGATGCATTACGAAAATCCAACGATCAGAGGACTACGGCCTAACTTAACTCCCATACAAACTTTGAAATTCTAACGAAACTTTATACACGTAAGCAGGACACGAATTACTTGTATGTATGGTATGTAATAGGTAGATCACTTTTTCAAAAATATAATAATGTAGACGCTTTACACTGATTGTAAGCGTGCATTTTTTTAAATAGAGTTGTGGAGAATATGTTGAAGTCACAGTTCATTAGAATAGGCCTTTCCATACATTTAAATTCAAAGTTTGCATGTGACATGGGTTGGCTTTGTGGATACACCCTTTTGGTACTGTAGTTGATAAGACAGGGTGTAAGGTTGCAATATAGAATTAGTTGACGTCTTTGAGCGATGTTTATCGCTACAAGAATTTACATAAAGAAATTACTCGATAAATATTGTGTCTCGTTCTCGCTCGCACCATCTGCGCAGGCGCAAACACCTCGAAAACAAAATAATACTATTGTTAGAATCATTTTTTACTTAAGATTTAATATAAATCACAGTTCGCGTTAATGTGTATGCAAGAAATGCTCTAATTTTTATTGTCTAGAGCGTCAAATGGGCAGACTGTGAATTGGAGCCTATAATACCTTGCAACCCATGTACTGCTGCATGCAAAATTCAAAAGCTGAAGGCTATAAATACGTTGCCACCTTGTGGACTATGTTAGAATACCTTGTGTGCCTGTAATAACATTGTCTCTCTCAACCGTTCAATCAGTACCTCTACAAGTCAATATTCACTAGTGATTACGTAAAAACTACATTATTGTCTATATCTCTCTGTCTTTCGTAATTAAGTCGAAAAGAGACAGTACTATTACGTATTTACGTAGTCGTTAGCAAAAACCACGATTCTGGATTATCTACAAAATGGTACCTACCCTGTATTTAACGAACTACCGACTATATAAATAGTGTAAAAAAGAGTTACTATTGTAGAAAAGCATTCCAGCTTCATAATAATTATATATATACAATATGGATTACCAAAAGCGATTATATAGGTATTTTGAATTGTATAGTTTTTTAGCTTTGGACAGCAATACTGCCGTGCAATTTATAAACGCAGTAAGGACAATTTGACAGTTTTGAGTAAAACGCGTTTGAAAATTTGATTGTACGTTGTGTTGTATGGTGGTTTGGTGTTTATAGTTTTTGTTTCTCTCACTTCTATTACACGTAGCGAAAAACGGGTCTTTGTTTCTGAAAGATCTCGTCACAACGATGTCAAATATGTAATAAAATTATAAACGCAGTAAAGTGTCTTACTGCGTTTATAAATTGCACGGCAGAATAATTCCCCATTTGTTTTGTAGCGAGTGATCTTAGTTTTTTACCGCACGGTACGGTTGATCGCACGTCAGTGGAAACAAACAGTATAAACTGGTCTCGCATAGTATTGAAACTCCCAAGACCCCTATTATTGAATCGCTCTCCTCGCTTCGAGCGGTCGGTTCTACTAATTTCCCTTCGACACCCGATACAAAAATCAGTAGAATCGACTGCTCGAAGCGAGGAGAGCGATTCAAAATAGAGCTCCAGGCCAGTGTTTCTAGTGACGTGCGGTCGACTGTACCTATAGTTGCGGTTGAATATGTATCGGAATTTGGTCTCCTTTCCGCTTGAACTGTGCCCACTGGAACTAAGCGGAGAGAAAATCCTGTTGTTTACGATACATGTCTCCTCTCAGCTCTAGAGTCCAGGCCCTGCGTCCGAAAAAAAGTGGTCGGACAAATTCCTTGGCGACAGTTGACGTATATACAATGACAAAAGAAACTAAAGGAGATGCCCTATTCATATAGATGTACATATTTTAATTTGTTGAGCGTGCCGATTCGCCATATTGTGTTTGATGCTGTTTACAGTGAAATACACGTGTTTTCGTGTAATTTAGTGGGAATCGTGAGATTTACTGGACTATAATTGCGATATAGACCATTAAGAAACATGTCAGTGTTTAATAAAACAGTGTAGTGCCAGGCCAATTGCCGGCCATTTTATGATTTCCCAACGTAAAAGTCTCAGAGGAAAAAAGAAGGTAAAAGTATAACGCTTTTTTTGTACTTACGGAGTAAGGAGTTTCTTTTGTCATTGGGTGATATATCGCTTTTAAGGTTTAGGTAGTATTCATTGCCAATGTTTATTTTTTTTAGCTGGTGTGGTTGGTGATGGAATGTTGTAAATTGTATCATTATTATTGTTAATTAATCTATTTATTTAAGAATTAATAAATATGCATTCATTTTCCAAAATAATTGTTTAATTTTGGTAACTCATTTTATACAACTTTGGATGCAAAGCTGGTTATTTTTGTAACCAAGTGGTAGCTAACAGGTTTTTCACGGTAATAATGGTTACTAACCTGGTGGCTGGTAACATATTTTTTTTATTCAACCAGTAAAACCACGTAAAAGGCACTATGATGTGTATGCATGAACTTATTTTATCACTCTCATCCAGATTAATAACCATATCAAGTCTATGCACAAATCTTGAAGTCTACGCGAGGGAAGCTGTCTATAAACCAATGTCTTGGAAACCTAGATTATTAAGTACAAGTTGAGTAGTAGTTATACAGAAGACCGAAGAGTATAACCAGCCACTATGCTTAGCGTTCGTGGACTATGAGAAAGCCTTCGATTCGATTGAGACCTGGGCTGTGCTACAGTCTCTCCAGCGGTGCCAAGTTGACTATCGGTACATCGAAGTGATGAAGTGCTTATACGAAAACGCCACCATGTCAGTCCGTCTCCAGGACCAGAAGTCGAAACCTATCCAACTGCAGCGAGGTGTGAGGCAGGGAGATGTCATATCTCCGAAACTGTTCACCGCTGCACTGGAAGACGTCTTCAAGCTTCTGGACTGGAACGGACTGGGCATCAACATAAACGGCGAGTATGTCACTCATCTTAGATTTGCCGATGATATCGTGGTCATGGCTGAGACCCTGGAGGACCTAGGCACAATGCTCAATGGCCTCAGTAGAGTCTCTCAACAAGTGGGTCTAAAAATGAACATGGACAAGACGAAAATCATGTCGAACACCCGTGTTGTACCCACTCCTCTGAAGGTTGGAGACTCTACGCTCGAAGTTGTAGACGATTATATATACCTGGGACAAACGGTCCAGTTAGGTAGGTCCAACTTCGAGAAAGAGGTCAATCGTCGAATCCAACTCGGCTGGGCAGCGTTCGGGAAGCTACGCAACATCTTCTCGTCCTAAATACCGCAGTGTCTCAAGACGAAAGTCTTCGACCAGTGTGTGTTGCCAGTGATGACATATGGTACCGAGACGTGGTCCCTCACTATGGGCCTCATAAGAAGGCTCAAGGTCACCCAGAGGGCAATGGAGAGAGCTATGCTCGGAGTTTCCCTGCGAGATCGAATCAGAAATGAGGAGATCCGCAGGAGAACCAAGGTCACCGACATAGCTCAAAGAATTGCGAAGCTGAAGTGGCAGTGGGCTGGGCACATCGCTCGTAGAACTGACGGCCGTTGGGGCAGAAAGGTTCTCGAGTGGCGACCACGTATCGGAAGACGCAGTGTAGGCAGGCCTCCCACAAGGTGGACCGACGATCTGGTGAAGGTCGCGGGACCCAGCTGGATGAGGTTAGCGCAGGACCGGTCGTCGTGGAGATCCTTGGGGGAGGCCTTTGTCCAGCAGTGGACGTCTACAGGCTGATATGATGATGATGATGATGATGAAGTTGAGTATAGCCTAAGGTGAAAACAAAAAAAAAATTGAGTACTACAATATACTTCATATTATCATGAAAAAATATAAAAGAAATATAACCAGCAACTATTTATTCTATTTATTGAAGTCGCGTGCATAGAAAACGCACCACGTATGGCAGTAAACTCAGTACAGTAAGGGGTAGGTTTCTCTGGAGACGACCGTACATTCAAGTCAGTTTACAAGAGACTAGAATTCTGGTCACACTGAAATAAAAGTGCAATGATCATGTTGGGTCGTCATCTAGATATTGTACAAGCATATTGTTACTGTGTCTAGCTAAATGTACGCTGTTCACTGCACTCATGGCATTCCTTATTCTTATTGCCATTGGTGGACTTAGTGCCTGCAACAAACAAAATTTGGGTTGAAATGGGAAATAAACAGTAGTATCTGGCTGGATGTTACCCAATACATGTATGTAACGTCCAAGGCAAGCCAAAATAGTTGTACAAAATACTTTTTCATAAAACATTAGCTTACTGTGGCTGTGCCTATGTACAAAAGTTTTCCCGTAGGAACAGCCTTTCCCGAAGTATCAATAGCACATTACTATGTTATTCTGTAGTATGTATTACTGGCAAGTTTTATCAAATCTCTTAAAGTGTTTTTGCGTGAAAGAGTAACATCCTTCACACTTTCGTGTTTATAATATTAAGTAGGATAAAGATGTTTTACCTGCAATATCTTCGCAATTATAACAGGTCTGTTCTTCCACTGCAATGTGCCAAAGATCTGCACTGGATACGGCATCACAGTGGAGTGCGGTGGAGCCACCAGATACACCATGGATATGCGGATCATGGGTTGATCTTCTTTCAGAGTTGGGGAATCAAGCTGAAGCAAAAAGAACCGGAGAGTAAGCAACTATAAACGGGAATGATTTTTTGTGTCCTGTCCAACGACACCCCTCTGCCAGGTGGACCAACAATCTAAAGAAGGTGGCTGGATGCGGAGGACTTTGGGGAAAGCGTCTATCCAGCAGTGGATGTTTAAAGCTCTGATATGATGTTTGTAGGAAAGAAACGAACGGAACGTTCTATGAGTGTGTGTATGTAGTCATGCACCAGGACAAGGTGGCTTAAAGAAGTAGTGTTATTTCCACTCCAACGAAGATATGCCAAGTGATTACTCACATCGGTTAAATAGAACCGCCCGTGCGCGCTGTGCAAGATGCCGACCGTCCGGCATCTGAACATCTCATCTTTGAACACCTCGCTCTCTTCAGCCAACTGCGCCACGCTCCAGTACGTGTAGAACTCGCCCTGTGTCAACACCACACATCCAAGTTACGTGGAACATAATGGGTTTGATTAAAACAAAAGTTGGCTGTTTGGAAACTTACTTTGGGAGTTTGCGAAGAGAACGGAATATCACGGTGCGAATCATTTTTTACATAAGGCATAATAAATAAATAAATAAATAAAATAAAATAAAATGATAGACAGTGGTAGCTCTGGACTCATAAAGTTTCTTACTAGTTTCATAGAAACAGAATTTGAATTGGATTTTCGTACTAAACGTCACGCATGACGTTCCAATATTTGTTCGGTTCTTTTCATAATTCAAATAAATACTTTATCAAACTTTACGTCCATGTTGCTTCCTAAATTCACTTATTTGTAGAAACAGTTTTATACAAATAAAAAGTCTCATACACCCATCATACATCACATGGAATTAAATCAAACAAAACCTGTATCAAAACTTTACATCAACTTTAGTTAGACGCTTAATGAAACGCAAACGGCGCTGAGAAAACTGATTGATTTGGTGACGTTCGGAAATATTTGGTACCTTTCAAGAATTGCGGCGACAATTTTTTAGAACGAAATCTTAACTGTCAGCTGTCTGTCGCTCGTCCCGTCACTCCTATATTCCATTAATTCCATTGTATTATTTTAGTTTATAAATCTTGTACCAACCCGAAATCATAATTTGTATTGGATGACCTAAAGTAACTTCGTAAGATGCCTTCGTCTCTCATCGAACTGCGCCCAGACAGGCGCCTCTTGGACCACGAATTTGAAGGTTACAAGCTGAACTTGCAGGCTCTTCCGCATTACCCTCAAGATCTCGTCTCTCCCGTAGACCGAATGTACCCAGACGAGGTCCAGTACTCGTTCGTTCACGCCAAGCTCTTCGCGCTTCATAACCACCTAGTACCCGACTACTGGGACTATTCGTTCACATATTATTATGTAGACAACAAACAGCAGGTGCGTCATGTTACTTTCGATAATGTGAACCATACGTTCAGAAATACTGTCGTGTACGACGTCCCAGCGCATGTGGAAAGAACTTCTGGTCATTTTAACCTTTGTCTGGCATTCCCATCAGCTAATTTAGCTGTGGTCAGTGATGGAACAGGCTACATACATATTGTTGAAACAGGCGTTCGGACACGGTCTACGGATTCCAACCGCATGTGGCAGACAGTACATTCTGGTCTCATTCTTGGTGAAGGCAAGTACTTTATCATTGTAGATACGAAGACACAAGAAAAAGATAATGTTGAGGTACTGCACTGTCTCATTCAATCTGTTGAACAGACCGAGAACCATTTCTACTCGGTTCTAACGTGGGTCACATTTGAAAATGATGGTGTTTCTTGGAAGCGGTCTAGTACAAAACAAATACAAGGCAAAGGCATTGTTCACTATGCAGCTATTGAGACTAGTTCCAAAGCATTGTATATTGCGTCTGATAACCCGTTCAAATTCACATTGGACTCTGAGAATGAAATAAAAGTAGCACCAAAGGAACAACCTAAACAAATATTTTACACATGGCTTCAAACTTCTGAAGATATTACTTTAACATTACAGTTACAAGCAAATTTTGATAAAAAACTGTTACATGTTAATGTAACACCTTTGGCGGTCAAAGTAAGTTACGCTGGCAAGACTTTTGTTGATGGAAAACTACAGCACAAAGTTGACAGTGACTTAACTACCTGGAATGTGCAAGAAAGTGGTCAAGTTGATATATTGATCACTAAATCGGATAGCATGATATGGGATGAACTGTTAGAAGGTGGAGATCCCAATGGAGAGTACATCATGGATGCCAGTTTAGTGGAGGAGGCTCACAAAAGGCTGGCACATCTGTGTTCAGAGACTGAAGTGGTCGCTGACCAGTCTGTACCTGCCTATTCTTCTCAAGAGCTGGAAGAATGTGATGCTGCTTCTGAAGAAGACACTGTATTAGGTAAAATTAGTTGTACCTACCAGCTATCCACCATAGGGAGCAATTTCCAATTGCCATTTCTGTTTGATATCTCCTATTTGATATTTTACATCCTGAAGTCCAAAAAGCTGTGATCTGAGTACCTAATCTAATTATGTTAATTCAATACATCCATGCAACCAGTGTGTTTCTTCCATACATTACCAACGCGTACGCGCTGCATATAGAGCTCCGGCTGTAATAATTGCATGCACAAACACACGCGATTTGTGATGTATTCTAAAATGTACTTTTGCATCGATTAATCACTAAAATGTATTTCTCATTACAGTGCGCATGGAAATAGAGAACCATCAAGTCACACACCGCCTTCCCCTCAGCATGCACCAATACTTGTTTAGCACCAAATTGGAAACGCAGGAGGTGCCAGCTCTGGCCTTACGCCATGACGTAGACGCCTGCATATGGCAACCGTATGCTGAGCTGATCAACTCGGACACATGGCCCGTGAGGCACCAAGGAACGCTCATGGCTTTTGGCTACGTCCAGTCATCAAAACAGAATCGTAAATTCGTCACGTGCCCACCTAACTTCTCGTACAGCGTCGTCTGCGAGGCTTCCAGACATATATTCATTTACCAGAACGCGAGTAACCAGGACTGTCAGCTAAGGAAACGTACAGGAGGCATGCTGAAGACAGTGAAAGTGGGGCAGCAACATGTCTTTAATATAGACAAGTATGGAGAAGTGTTAGGAATCAATGCTACAAATGAGTTTCTATTTGTACTCACAGAGAATAATTTGGTTGTTATAGGAATGCATTGATAAAACATAAGAACTTTTGCCCTTGTGGTACCAAATGCTGATTTTGGTTGTATATAAAAAAGTAAAACTTATTAAATCATATTATAATAAAAGTTATAAATTTATTTTTCAAGCATATTATTCTTAAACCTTATTTCCTTCCTTGTCACTATCACTATCTCCTACACTCTCTTCTGACGAATATCCAGTAGTGAAGAGAAGATTTTTCGGCCTCTTCTTTCTCTCTGCTTTTATTTCTTTTTCTATCTCCATCTTCTTCTCTCTAGCTATTTTCTCTGTTAGCAGTTCTCTTGGCCTTTTTCTGTATGTTTGGTGACTGGACCTACCGTTTTCTCCACTGTTATTTCCATTTATAACTTTATCATTTGAAATTGATGGCTTCACTTCTAAATCCTTTCTGATTTCTTTGTCTTTTGATTGAGTTTTGTCTTCTTTATTATAATCAAATTCATCTTCTGTGGAACAAAATAGAAAACAGGTTAAATATACTACTATATCTGTAGACAGGATTTTCGAACTAGGTCAAGAAATCTGATGTTGTTTGAATCCTGAGCTTGCAGCTGTCAAATGTTGAATTGATGCTAAGTTCAATCTAGTGGGTTGATTTTAGGATAATTTCAAGTACACAGACATTGGGAATACCCAGCTAGCTAATTATATTAGTTACCTGGTGTTATAATCTCAAAGTTGTATGCATGGTCCTTCAGCACAACAAATATGATTGGAAATTCAACGATACACTTCCCAGATAGATTCTCGGAGAGGGACTCCGTTGGATCCAGTTCAAAAAACTTCTTCGCTGAACCCTTCACTTTCTCAGCTGTAACGAGGGAATTAACAGATATAGTTCAGTCAGGCAATACCCACTCTATATCTTCAGTTCACCATTTCTGCATATTTAAACCTATAAAATTAGATATTTACCTCTGAGCAATATCTTCACACCACTAAACCCCACAGACTTGTAATATGTCAAAGCCTTAGAGCCCTCAAAGGGCAATGTGTCTGGATTTAAATATTTATCTAAAAACTGTGATAACCGCTTTTGCTCCGGACACTTCTCATCAACAAATTTCACTGGATCTGATTCCACGTTGGGAAAGACCCATTCAATTCTCCAGTGTATGATGTTAGTCTTGTAGTTGTATCTTGTTGTGTTTGTAGCATGCCGGGTGAAGTTCTGAGCTAGAAACTGCAGGACGATGCCCCGCTTTCTGGCTGCCATCTTGAGTTTGTATAAATGCTAGAAATTTAAAAACGATTACTTGAATAGTAGCATTTTTATAAACATTGCAAATATCACAGACTATCTGTTTCCCGTGGCTTCGCCCGCATAGGAACAGTTTCTCCCGAGGCATTCAATTGCTATGCAAGGTGCAAGCCTATGTGTTATTTTGATGTACCTAACTTTAAAGTTTCATCAAAACCTGTTCTGTAGTTTTTGCGTGAAAGAGTAACAAGATTAAATATGAAATATCCATACAAACATTCTTACAAACTTTTGCTTAATTATGTACTATGAGTGAAAGAACGTTTTTTGTGTTACAAGCAGGAAGGTTCGAATCTCTTCCGTGGCGCGCGCGCTCCCTAGTAACTAATTTTTTTGATGAATGGTTACATGGGTTATGATTTTGAAGAAGAGTGACTTACAATGGGCAAGTCCTTATCTATCCTAGTGAACCTCTTGTTCTCGTTCCTCTTCACGCCGTACACGAACCGGGCGCACTCCTCCAGCATCCTGTAGTCGCTCAGCAGGTCCGTGTCCGTAAAGTCCCGCATTCTCACGAACTTGGTGCGGTCGCGGATGCCGTCGCATGGCAGCTCCTTCTTGTGGATTCTCGAGCACTCCAAACAACAAGTCTTCACTTCGCACTTTGGGCACGTGTAAATAGCTTTGTTCGCGGCGCAAACTTCACAGTTTCCGAGTCTGAAATATCAAAACAAAGTTTATTTTATAAAGCCCTCAGTGAAATTGAATAAAATAACGATTATTACCGTGAAATAACTCCGTCGTCATGATCGGGCTCGCTGTCGGATGAACCAGAAGAAGAGGACATTATTATAAGTTGTTGTTATTGCTTTTTTCTATCTATCTATAATGTTTTATCACATAACCTCAATGAAATCGGGAATGAGAAATAGAAGAAATGTCAAAAACACATGGATGGTGCATGGTTGTTGTTGAATTCGTCCAATGATGGACAGGCAAAAGTCATAGACCATACAGCCAAGTCATATTTGCTGTTTCTCTTCAAAAACCGGCGGTTACAGCACGGCCTCCACAAAAACAGGGCACGACTAATAATAGTCGGCGATTTTCAATAAATTCGCAGCACGGCCTACACGAAAGCACAACTAGTGCTATTCAGTGATCCACACTGCAGCTCACGTCCACATTAAACTATGAAGATTTAACAAGGGACATTTCGGAACGATCTGGTAGAGTCGTTTACACGATTTTAATTAACTATCCCGCACAATATACACTATAATAGGCACTTTGTTGCAACTATCACAGATATACATCAAAACCTACAATATACATTTTTAGGAAAACTATTAAAAAGACAACCGTCTCCGACAAAGTCCCGCCAAAAAGCCGTTTGTGCATGGATGGATGGATGGAAGGTTTTTTTTAAGTAGGTTTGGGCTTGGTAACGAGACTTTTAAGGGATATCTTATTTTGAATTTAAAGTATTATTTCTTATTCTATTTAAACCGTCGGTTACAGCACGGCGTCTACAAAAACAGAGCACCACAAGAGTTAGTCGGCGACTTTCACTGTTCTTATCCTCAGACTATAATGTATTTTTTGTGTTGGATGGAATACAGCTACTTTGATTGGTGCTGTTACTTACTCTGTGCTCTAACATAGAGAAAAAGAGATAACGCTATACCTCAGATTAGAACGGGGTTCACAGAAGCCTTCCGCCACATTGGTACAATGGCACTAGCTGTTGTGCTCTCGTGGAGGCCGTGCTTGTAACCGCCACGTCGGTCTTTGAAGAAAAACAAAAAAATATGACTTGGCTGTATAGTTTTCTCGACCGTTGCCTATCCATCAATGACTATGGATTGATGGATGGATGAATGATTGATTGCACAAATTAATACGATTGATTAATAACCTCTGGCGTGAGGGGGGGCCCGCGCTTTATTTGTTTCTTGTTTGTTTGTATGTATTTTTCACTCTGTCTGTGGTGTTTTTGTTTGAATTGAATTTGTCTGTGTGCAAATGTTTTTTTTTTAATCTCTTTGAAGTAAAGAAAAGCTAATAATTTAACAATGGGAACAGCAGAACTTCAGGGTGACGACTGGGATCTACCGTGTTCAGATGAGGAACTATCAAAAAGTGGTGTTTTCATTGGCAACAATTGGATGCCAGATCCTGCCGAGTTAGAGGAGCTTTACAAGAATATAGACAAAAGCGGGACTCTGAGCCTGGAATGGAAGTGTCCGGGGAGGCGAGCCCCATCTCCAGTAGCGGTCAGTAAGGAGAACCAGCCTGAGATACAAACTTCCCCTATCAGGGAAGAGAAATCAGACTTTGATTTTATGGATGAGGTTAGTTCCCTGCGCTTGAGGGTCCGCAGGGATGGCGAGGACACGCTGAGAGGCTCCGCCAAGAAGAAAACTACGTCTTTCGATGGTATACTGTCAAATATGATCAGGCACAAAAGGATAGAACAGATGGAAAAGCAAGCGAACACTCCGAACACACCAACTAGTAATTCTTCTTGACTCTAAGACAATTTTAAGAAAAGGTATTGGAGTGGAGCAAAGGGGTCGCGGCGTAAATTCTTAGGTGTTACAATGTCAATGTAACCATGAATCTGTCGTGATTAAAGGCTGTACTACTAAAAGTTGATTTCAATTGACTAACTATTAAAATTGACAATGATACTTTACTAATTAATTTATTTTTAACTTTAGATAAAATAAATAACCTTAAGTTAAGTACATCTACACTATTTACAATAGGTACATAGGTCTTTATTGTAAATAAAGATTTACAGTAAACACAACTTTTATTAATGTTAAACTTACCTTAAATAGCCATCAGTTGCAGAAAGAGACAATCACAAATCGCACAAAAGACATTACAGACCTCTCCAGAGAGTAACAGAATAATTACAGAAATTACGAACTCAAGCTGTCAATGTGGCAGATGTTGGCCTCAACAAACTCTCATTCTCCTCGAGTAACTCGTGACACCTGTCTATATTGTCCACAATGTGCTCCAGCTGCCAATGCTTCCGCAACAGAGCCAGCTTTAAGTCGAACTTTCCCTGCCGTATGCACTGGACCCCGGTGCAATGTGCTGAGGTCTTCAGCTGTGCACCCAGGTCGTGGATCAGTGTCCACAGGTATTTGTCGTACTCATTTATGGATTGCACCTCTGAAAGTCAATGGAAATGGTTAAAAGACACTAATGATTTCTTAGTCTACATTTCTGTCTGCTAGTCTAAAACATGTGAAAGAACTAAGAGGCAGATTGTCCCCCCTCCGTCCAGACGAGGCCTGTCATAATTAAGTTAGTAATAAATTAGTATTAGAGCTAAGCATACCTAAAGTGAAGTCAGGGGGATTAAAATAGACACATCTGATGCCATATATGACAGGTAGTTTGTTGTTTGCTGGCCTGATGAGACCCTGGGAAGCCAGCTCGTATGTGGTTTGAGAGTCCATGTGAAGACCTGTCATCCTGCAAAAGAATATGGTGTTACATAGAATCAAACATATTGTACAGATTTATGTACCATTCTGTTACATTATATCCTATCCTTGCACCATCAATATTTAAGCTTGAAAATCACAGCTCCTATTCCTCACTGACAGTTTTTTTTAATTTACAGACATGGGGAGTTACAGACATGAGACAGAAAATGGGGAGTTAGGTAATAATTCCAGCCACACCTACCACAAGTTAGAAGTGCTTACTCAAACATAGTTTTCTGGTGCGAAGCCTGCATGTGAGCGACGATCCGATCTATCTTCTCCCTTGTGACGTGACCGTATGTGGACCTCTCCACAGTCTTGCCGTTCCAGAAGTATGTGTCAGTTGCCTTGCCAAGCTGTCCCTGCACCTTGAACGCTCGTGTCGGTCGGCCCGTATGGATCTGGTACGTGAGCCTCGTGCCATCATTGATGCCTAGTACTGGGAACAAGGTATTATAAAGGAAAAAATTATTACAAATACATCTAAAACATTTACAGTAGCTATTCTATGATCATATTATTTCAGATCGGGTAGAAGTGAGGAGAAACTGCGGATGTGGTTGCCTTGTATGCTTGTAATTATATACACGTCATAGTTATCCGTCAAACAGGATCAACTTATGTAAGCTGAAAACCCACTCAGACAGTCAAATTACCACAAAATTAAATTTACTTACACAAAATACCACTACTAAATAGTCCTAAATGTGTAGCCCAACTGCAGCGGAAGTCGTTATGGATATACCTCGGCCCGCAGACGAGGGGATCGTCTGCAAAGTTGGGAACTACCCTCACTGACATCGGAGCATTAGTTGCTCCCAATATCTCGACACGCTGCTCGTGGGGTCTGTCTGGGAGCTTATTCAAATCTGTGAATGAAGAAATATTGTTCAAGCAGCTATAAGACATTTAAGTGACGCGAGATAATCATAAGAACTATCAGAGTCAGTAACTTTTTTATTGAAATTAAAATGTTACAAACTCATGTAACTTTCAATAATACATTGAGGAATTTTCCAAACAAATGCCTATGTTAGAACCCAACAATGGTAGGTACATGCCTGGGCCTATGTTCCGCAGTGGACACCAAACCCGACGGGCAGATGAGACGGGAGCCAGTAATGCACAACATCAACAATGCACGGCACGAGAGCGCACGACACGAGAATGCACACACCAGCAGAGCGCGACAATGGATTGCACAACACGGGATGTCTCCAAATACGCCGCTGTACCTTGCTCGTCCGAGCCGAGAGTGTACAGCACCGTATTTGGCGACATCGCGTGATTGGCCGATTGGTTGACCAATCAGGTGACGCGGAATTTTGAGGCTTGGATACTAGGTAGTGCTGTTCCGAAAGCCGATTGATGTGTAGTGATTTCGTCGATTGATCCAGAAATGTAGTCAGCCCACCCCGAAGGTTAGGTGCGAGGAGCGAAGCGACGAGCTGTTAGGTTCAATGTAAACCCTTTTGGAGCGAGCGAAGCGAGCGACAGTAGTTAGAACGTTAGGCAACGTGAACCATCAACCATCGTCAAATAAGAAAAATCAATCAAATTAGTAAATCACCCATCCCTAGTGGCTTTTTACTTTTTTAATGTGACGTCACTCTTTGTTTTGATTCCAATTGTTATGCTGTACAATACTATGACGGGCACTCTTGGTCCGGGCCGAGAATGCACGACATAACAATGCGCGTCATTGGAATTCAAAATACGTGTCGCGCATTCTCGTGCCGTGCAATACTGATGTCGTACATTACTGGTATGTGCAAAACAATGTCGTGCATTATAGGGACCCGATGAGACGATGCCAGCAGAAGCACTTCTACTAACATCAATTCAATGTCACAGCTTTTGGTGACGATGAGGTCGAAGTGGAGATGAGCCACGCTTACGTAGTTCACTCTTCAAAGATCAGATTCGTTATGGGAGTTGAGATTGAGAGTTTTTTGAGAATTGGACTAACCTCGACACAGATTGGATAATATCGCATGTTGTACTTGTCGCACAGGCACGCAGGGCGGCTTGTACACGCATACGAGGCCGTTGAGAGCCCTGAAAGCCGACGCAGCGTCACGGTACTTCACCATCATTGACCGAAATTGTGCTTCCAAAACTTTTCAAAATACAAACATAACCTAAAAAATGATTCAATTTTTTTTTTGTTTTGGCTTGGTTACTTAGACTTTTAAGCCATATTGTAAAGTCTTATTTAATATAGAGGTGGTCGTTACAAAGAGGTAGTTCACAAAAATGCGGCACAACCTTACTGCCATGGGCACAACTAGAGCTAGTTGGCGATCACTTTAACATGGTATTATGTATGGTTCACAAACTATAAAGGGAAGGGATAGATATAGTTTGTGGTTCACCGATCAGATCCATGAGCGAGAAAAGAGATAAAATGTTGCCATACCAACAATCACTTGGTAGTTTTTATACTGAGCTGGTGGATGTGAAACTATTTTTGTGCCTACTTAATTTCCGCCATTTTGGCACTGAAGGCTACCAAGAAAAGAAACACAAAGTTCTACTTTCAGAACTTTTTACAAGGAACTCTAATAAAGTAACATAATTACATTATGGATATAGTGAAGAGCTCAAGCTTTTATTTACAATATACACAATTAGTACTTCCCCGGATTAATCACGACTGAATAGGAATCTCGAACGTGGTGTTACGATTTGAGTCGCTCGCTCAGTTACGTACATGTAACTTACACCCGTATCGGCTTAGTAAGACAGGCTTCCCTCTCAAAAACAGTTCCAAGCGGCCGAAAATCAAAACTTTTTCAGCTGTCTAGAGGTCAGTGGCTAATAAAAGTCTATCTTTGTAATAAAAAAAATTTTAAAAAAACTTTCCACATAAAACCGTACCACCTTCATTGAGAGGGTAGGCCTGTATACTCCAACAGTGCGGAGCTGAGGACATAATTATTGGTGTTGATACATATAACAAAACATAATAGGTACCAATCAGATTGTCTGATGGCGCACTCTGTATTCAAAATTCAAAAATTCAAAAGTATTTTATTGCATGTAAGTACACTAGGTACATTTATACAACGTCAATTTTTTATCTACCACCGCCTCCAAGGTGTTATATAGAGCTGGGAAGAAGAAGCGGCGCAACAAACTTCCGCAACACATCTTTTAAAATCAAGTTTGTACATAACATTATTTTGTAAAGATTGTGCGAGACTGAAGTAACATTAACACCAGGCATCTTTGTCATTTAGATAATCGACTGTTTTATAATAAGCTTTCTTACAAAGTTGTTGTTTAATGTGAGTCTTAAATTTTCTGTCATTCATATTTAAGATTTCTTCTGGTAGTTTATTGTAGAAGCGTATACATTGCCCCGTGAATGATTTACTGACCTTACTAAGCCTTAACTGTGGTGGTACAAGTTTGTTTTTGTTTCTTGTAACATAAGCTGTGTTCATATCACAGTGCCTCAAAAAGAGAGATTTATTTTTGCGGACATACAAAATATTCTCAAAAATGTATTGACTGGCAACGGTTAATATATTAATTTCTTTAAACTTTTCTCTTAATGATTCTCTACAACGTAGATTATAGATCGCCCTAACAGCTCTCTTTTGCAAAATAAAGATGGTTTCTATATCTGCCGCTTGACCCCACAGTAGGATGCCGTATGACATGATGCTGTGGAAGTAGCTGAAATAGACTAATCTCGCAGTAGCAATATCTGTTAATTGTCTAATTTTCCTAACGGCGTAGGCGGCCGAGCTTAGTCTGCCAGCTAGTGAAGCTATGTGGGGCCCCCATTGAAGAGATGAGTCTATAGTTATACCTAGGAACACCGTGCTTTTGATAAATTCTAATCTTTCTGTACCTAAAGTTACATTATTAACTACATGTCTTACATTTGGTAGGCAAAATTTAATACATTTAGTTTTTGTTGTATTTAATGCTAGATTATTAATGCTGAACCAGTTAAGTACTTGTGTGAGAGTATTGTTTACCTCAGGAAGATCACAAGCTCTTCTGCTAATTTTAAAAATCAGAGAAGTGTCATCGGCAAATAATACTATGTTGGACATGTTTTGTATTAAAAATGGCAAGTCATTTATATATACAAGAAAAAGAAAAGGACCCAGAACTGAGCCCTGGGGCACCCCCATTTTCACAACTGAACCAGATGATTTAACTCCATTTATATCAACTTTTTGTACTCTATTTTCAAGGTAAGATTTAAGTAATTCGAATGCTCTGTCTTTCACGCCATAGTGTTTTAATTTGAGTAGCAAGGTTTCGTGATTAACGCAATCAAATGCTTTGGAGAGATCGCAGAAGATGCCTATTGCATCATGTGAAGCTTCCCAAGCATCAAAAATATGCTTAACAAGCATGACTCCTGCGTCGGTGGTTGATCGTCCCTTAGTAAATCCGAACTGACGATCGTGAAGAAGTTGTTTGAGATTGAAATGACAAAGCAGTTGATTCAGTATGATCTTTTCGAAAATCTTGCTAAGCACGGGGAGAACTGACACTGGTCTAAAATTACTGGGATCTAGTTTGTCACCAGATTTAAACAGTGGTATGATTTTACTTTGCTTCATTAGGTCAGGGAAAATACCTTGATTAATACTCATGTTAAATATAAAAGCTAAGTAAGGCGCAATAATCGTTATGACTGAGTTAACTACTTTAACAGACATTCCCCATAGATCTTCAGAAGATTTTAGTTTTAATGATTTAAAAGCCTTAATAATATCTAGAGAGTTTATGTGTCTAAAATTAAAAACTGTTTCACATATTGTAACGTTATTTACAAGCAAATTTTCGGCAAGAATAGGCGATGAATGCAGAGCTTCGGTGGTTTTAATAGGGATGTTAGTGAAAAAAGTTTCAAAGGACTCTGCTACTTCTGTTTTAGAATTAATTATTTTACCATTATTTCTGATTGCATATTCATTTTCACGTGGTTTAGTTTTGGCAGTTTCATTATTTATGATTTTCCATACTGCTTTAACTTTATTATCCGAATTTTTAATTTTATTACTTAAATAATATGACTTGGCTATTTTACAAACTTTCCTAAAAATTTTAGAGTAATTTTTGACATATTCATGGAATCTGTCGTCTAATAATATATAATAATAGTATAATTATATATTTGTAACTCCAAATATACTTCAGATTATTTGAATTATTCATGTTAGGTATTTATATTGGGGTTTATTGCCTGAACTATAGAACATTTATTTATTATTATTTGTTTATTGTTTATATACTTCGTCGTCCATCTTTTATATTTCTTTATATGCGAACACGAGTAGCTAGTAGACAGCGTTCAGAAAAATCTGACAAGAGTGGGTTATATTATGTTATATGTACCAAGGGGGATATATTCAGACAGTTGGAACCAACGACTATCGGAAAACGCTATGTGGGATAGCTAGGCTAGGATATATAATACAGGCTAGCTTTTGTAAAAAAGCCAATAGATGGCGCTGTCCAAGGACTTAAAAATATTTAATTTTTTAAAATATGAAGAGCACACGGTTGTAGAAGCTCAGTGCTAGTGTAGCCTCATGCACAGTGTATGCATGTTGTTACTGCACTGTACGGCATCTAAGAACAAAAATATTAATGTGCGCTCAAGCTGTACATCCAGCTTTTAAACATTTTTTCACGTCACAAAATATTACAAAGAGGTCCCCATAAAAGAAAAAGAATTGAAACTTATGGAAAATGAAGAGAATCTAAAAGCAATTACGAGCAATTACAATTAATTTATAGTAGATATTCCGTCCGAGGTAATCAAAACAAACTACCTGATTTTTTTATAGTAAAAATAAAAATACATACGATCAAAAGATTTTTAAAAAGTTCTAAGACAACACTCTCTCTAGGCATCGCTCATTCTAATTTATTCTATTATTAACACAAATAGTTTTAATAGACATTTCGATGGGTTTCCGTTTCCGTGGTAGAAAATATTTTTATTAATGACAACATTCTGTAGAAGTGGAAAAAATTTGACAGTTTTGTTTGACGTGACGAGTTCAGTATTTCGTTTCGCAGTCTGTGGCTGTGTCGCGAGTCGTGCAATGGCCGCGGCTCATTGATCAAAATCGTTTCGTACGGTGGTGTAGCTAGCTACATAGCGCTAGAAACTAATTTGGTGTTCTAATTTACGAGCGGCCCTCTCTCCGGGAACTTTTAGCGTATTATTGGAAGTTGTTGTGTATCTGTGAAATAAGACAGTGGTGACTTGTTTAAGTGAAAAGAAAAGAACATTGGTGCCTGTTAATCTGAAACTTGTTATTGGTAAGTTGGCATGTCGTTTTGTGCATGTCTGCCAGTTCGGGTTTTAATAACGGCATGCAATGGATATTGCCTGTTTCGCACTGTATTTTGCGAATGCCTCGGGCCGTCGCCCACCTGTTTCCTATATTGTTGGGGAAGGTTTCAGCATACCAATTCGTTGCGTGACACTAGACTTCCTAATTTTACACTGCACTAGTTAACTTTTGCTATAAATCGTTAAACAATCGTTTACGTTTCCTATTAGACACCTGAAGCACTGCTAGCAGCATACGTTACAACAAGGCAAGACATTCACCAGCGAAACTTTCCAAGTTATTGTGAATAACTACCTGTTTGCTAACACATTTATTTTATTGTAATTTTAAACATATCATATCTCTATGTTATATCCTAGGTTTGTTTCGAAACATTTTCCAATAAGACAGTTTTCTTTTTACATCTTTTACAATAGAATTTATCAATTTTGATAGAGCTTATCTGTAGAAAACTAATAAGATTTCAGAGAGCAAGAGTCTTTAGCAACATGTTCAATTGGAACCACTAAGTCGAAGCTATAGACTAGCTAGAAGTTTTAGGCCTGGGAAGCTCATAAAAGATATAAAACCTTCCTTTTCCTTGTGATCTCATAATAGTTCCTTTTATTTATATGTCCTTTAAAATTGTGCTAACTGCTTTAAATATATACATATATGTATTATATTTTAATATAATTTTTTACTATTAGCTGTTTTTTTGGGACTTACTTACTATTATCTGTGCTATTACTAAAAGACTTGACCAAAAAGGTAAGATGACAATAAAGTATTCTAAGATCTACATTAACTTTTTTGGCAAGATCCATATTAATTATACAATAAAAATATTTATGAGCAGTAAAGTTATTGCAGATATAAGCAAATTAAAATCTCAGAGCTTGCTCAGGCTGCCTCCGGAACAAAAAAAACTTAAAACGTTTGAGTGCATTGACCAACATGAGGTCATAGCAGTGAACATGCTTTTTTTAAATCACATACCTACATTATTTCTACTTTCTGAGATAGGCTTTGTTTGTAGTACATACATACATGTTGTATCTTTGTTAGGCTAGTATTAAGAAACTAATATTAGAAATATTGACCTTTTGCAATAAGGAGACAGGTACCTAACCTATGTTAACCTGATTTATATATAGATTGTGTTTATTCAAACAATGGATTCTCTAATGAGTAATTTGAACCATACAAAAATGTTGAAATCCCCTTAAAGTTTTAAATGTGCTGGAAAGAAATACACAGCAACATTTTCATATAAATTAATAACAATAACAAACACACCTAGTAACTTTGAAACCTGGATTCTCCCTCAGGGATTGATCGGGGTGTGATCTGATGATGGCCATCCAGAGTGAATGGAGGAGGTCCAGGTTGCTATGCACATTGCACACCCAACTGATCAAGCAAGCCCCTTGGACCAGGGTTGTTCATAGAAAGAGGCAGAAAAAAGGCATCGAAATGTATAGTAAACCTAAAACTAAGTAGTCCAGATAGTCCCTAGTCACAATGACTCATCCGATCATTAGGTGTGTTAGCAATCTGGACCATAAATGTTTGAATTTTCAATTTCGACATCCAAATCTGAATGAAGTCTGGTAAAATGTATTTTCTAATAAATATCTCTCCTTTTATTTTTACAATCTGTCACTCTTTTTTTAGACATTCAGTAAAATGTGTGGCATATAATGTCTTGCTAGGCATACGCCCATTGGCGCATCCAAATTGGCTAACTATAGTCAGATCTGAATTATATCTCTGGTAGCATTGTCTTGGGGAATCCTTCTCTTTAGCCGGCGAGGTACTTCCTAAACTAAAAATCACTTTCTTTCTACCTTCATGCACATTAGTGCATTAGCACTATGCCAATGGAAGTCTGCGCCTGCGCAGATTGCCATTGACTCAGGTGTGACGTCAGCGGCGGTGGAGGCATCCGCCTCTTATCGCCTGGCAATTAAACAGAAATGAGTAAAAATTAAATTTGCTTTGTGATAAGTTAAACCTAATTGTGGTTTATTCTTAAAAGTAATCATTGCATCATATGATGCTAAGCATCATATTCTTGTCTTCGTCTGATGTTGAACATTGGCCTTCCTTCCCTTAATAATGTTTGGAGAAATTCATCACACCCTCGAGATAACCTCATAATTAGGTTTTACTTATTACTCGGGATTACTACGAATCTAATGACACCTCATTAAACAAACCAGAATCAATAAGTTTTTAATTCACAACACTAACTATATAAATTTGTTTAAGTTTGTAAATCTAATCTACCTAACTATAGTTATTAATTATTGGACATTAACCTTAAGTCAGGCCTAAGCCAATGTCATTGTACCTATAGTATTTAGTAGCCAAAGGCCACCGCTTTGTTCAACTACGTTTATAACTTAAACATTCTACTATCTGTTTGAAAAGTCAATAAAACCTAAATCCCATACAAAAATCTACTTTTTTTCACTCTGTACCTTGCTTCATAGCGATCCGTTTAATTTTTTTTAACCAAAAACTTCTCTTCTTCTTTCTCTGATTTTAATAATCTGGTTAATGGTAGTTTTTTAAAGCAGAGGCATCCCATGATGCCTGCCATCCTCTTCATTGGAATCCCCAGTGATTTTTTTTTAAATTATTATTATTCTGGCGTATCGGACACTCGCTCTACCCTTTAGTTGAGCTGTTTTAACTTACTAACAAACAAATTAACACAAGCTTGTAATGTACATTAGTTAATAATAGTATTGTGAACTCAAGAAAGTCATTGCAGGCTGCAAGTAGGGCTGCAATGGCTGTCACACTGTAATCAGCCATTTTCTACCACTTACCAGCGATCGTTAGACAAGTAGGTCATCCACGAGGAAAAAACCGTCGCGCTGTGAATTAATGAAACCTGCAGCTGTTACACAACAGTTTGTGAAGATTCTAGAATTCTAGAGGTGTTTGATTGATTTTAAACCATTTTTAAACTACAATTACACATTTCTAATGGAGCATCAGTGGTGTAGTGGGGAAGACGCGGCCTGTCACGTCGAGAGGTCCGCGTTCAATCCCCGGCTTGGCCATGTACCAATTTCTCAGTACATTTACTGACTGCTCTCGATCGGTGCAGGAAAACTTCGCAAGTCCACCAACCCGCATCAGGCTAGCGTGGTGGACTGTAGCCGATCAAATCGATCGCAAGGTTCCTGCCGGACAAGAAACCCAGTAAAATAAAAGCTTGTAAAAATAAGTACCTACTTAGCAACCGAATTTTGTAATGTATGCAAATGTCAAGACCAGTAAATTACTACATCTGTCATAGTTAATTCCGCATTTGAATTCCAAAAGCGGCGTGGCGCTTCCATCGCTCACCCTCAAGGTCTGCGCGCGCGCAAGCTGCGGCCAGCCCCAAGGTCGCGCGGCTAAACCCAAGGTCTCACGGACCCTCGGGCGGAGTCATGTTGAATGTTGATCAATCCGACAATGTGATTCGATTTCGTAATGAGTTATTTTTGGCAATACTAAAGAATGCCTGTGTATCGTTTTAATCATATATTGATAATTGTTAATTACATGTCAATAATAGTATTTTAATCTATTATATTATTGTGATTTGTAGATCGCATTTTTCGATCATAATTATCTGAGTGAGACCGTATTCACAGAGTAAGTAATAGTCTTCAACCGTATTCTTAGAAGGCATAATACGTTCTACGCAAAATTGGGTGCTACTTCATTCATCCAAGTTAAGTTTGAGCCTTTGTTACAATCATCATCAGCCTTTTAACACGTCCCCACTGCTGGGGCTCAGGCCTACCCTCTCAAGGCGTTCGGGCTATAGTCCACCACGCTAGCCCAGTGCGGGTTGGTGGTATTCACATGCGCCTAAGAATTTCTTCTTCGGCGTACGCAGGTTTCCTCACGATGTTTTCCTTCACCGTTCGAGAGCAGTCAGTAAATGTACTTAAGTTTCGAGAAAAAACCATTAGTGCATGGCCCAGTGTTTAAGCTTGCTTAAGCTCAAAGAACTAATCTTAAATTCTTTTGAGGATACTCTTTCTGATGAAATATAATAAGAATTGTCCCGTCGTCGTCGTCTCCCCCCCCCCTCCCCCCCCTCCAATTAAAACGACAATGGCCCGTAATATTTCTCGATGGAACATAAAGAACGAGACGACACTGAAGAAATAGCTCATTATTTACGCCGGGGTCTCATTAGCCGCAGCTCACTCATAATTTGAGCGGAGGTCGTGCAAATTTATCTGTGCTGTTTATTCATTTACTAGCACTTGCCCGCGGCTTTGCCCACGTGGTATAAGTTTCGCCACGGCCCTAGGTATATGTTATTCCAGGATATATGTTTATGCTATCAGTGTACAGCGTGAAAGAGAACAAACACCCTTACAAACTTTCGCCTTTAAAATTATTATTATTATTTAAAACTTATTGCACTTGTTTGTACAAAAGGCGAACTTAATGCCAATGGCATTCTCTACCAGCTGACCTTTGGGCCATGCAGATATATTAGTGGTAGGCGCAAAAAGAGAGACTGTTATAAATAAAACAATATAATAAAAAAAACATACATACAGCCATAGATTTAGGATGTAGCGTAGCAAAAAGTTTTAAGGTCTTTGCATACAGCCGAACATAGAACCTCCTGCTTTTTTGGAAGTCGGTAAAAACAGTAATTAATTGATAGGTAACACTATAAATATTAGTAGGATAGCAAATTTATATCCCCCATCCCCCCAACTACATCAATTCCTCTGTCTACGACTTCATCATCATCATATCAGCCTGTAGACGTCCACTGCTGGACAAAGGCCTCCCCCAAGGATCTCCACGACGACCGGTCCTGCGCTAACCTCATCCAGCCGGGTCCCGCGACCTTCACCAGATCTTCGGTCCACCTTGTGGGAGGCCTGCATACACTGCGTCTTCCGATACGTGGTCGCCACTCGAGAACCTTTCTGCCCCAACGGCCGTCTGTTCTACGAGCGATGTGCCCAGCCCACTGCCACTTCAGCTTCGCAATTCTTTGAGCTATGTCGGTGACCTTGGTTCTCTTGCGGATCTCCTCATTTCTGATTCGATCTCGCAGGGAAACTCCGAGCATAGCTCTCTCCATTGCCCTCTGGGTGACCTTGAGCCTTATGAGGCCCATAGTGAGGGACCACGTCTCGGTACCGTATGTCATCACTGGCAACACACACTGGTCGAAGACTTTCGTCTTGAGACGCTGCGGTATTTGGGACGAGAAGATGTTGCGTAGCTTCCTGAACGCTGCCCAGCCGAGTTGGATTCGACGATTGACCTCTTTCTCGAAGTTGGACCTACCTAACTGGACGGTTTGTCCCAGGTATATATAATCGTCTACAACTTGGAGCGTAGAGTCTCCAACCTTCAGAGGAGTGGGTACAACACGGCTGTTCGACATGATTTTCGTCTTGTCCATGTTCATTTTTAGACCCACGGGATGCGGGTGGCTGTATAAACCTAGAAGCGTTTAAAAACAACAAGAGTTAAAAACGAGAGTAAAAAAGATCCAACCGCATCTTCTTGCTAAATATTCATTAAATAAATCATTAACGCTTCGGTTTAACGAGCATGCAACCATGGGAGCGAAGGCTTGAATTCATTTAAAACAATGTCGTGGACATTGTTAGCGAGTCGCGCAGGAAATTTGTCTTTTTCAATTTTGCACTATGCGGTAACTCCGAGAAGAATACACTTTTTAGTAGATTGTGCGGCACAGACAATGTGGAGGGAAATGAGTGAAGAACGAATGAACTAAACTGACATACGAGTATCAGATAGAGCATCCTCACAGACGCACACGCGAAGAGCTCTCAAAAGAATGATGAGACTGAGCGAAGCGAAAGAGGAGTGATCAGGATCGCGACACTTGACACTCTGTTCTCTGTGCCTACCCCGCCACGGACATAGCGTGAAGATATGTATGTTCGGCTAATGATATTTGAGCGAACAGCCTAGATACTGTCCGATTATTGGATGGGTAGAAACACCAGAACATAAAATTAGCATATAGTATACTAGCAGTTCTCCGCGGCGTCGCCCGCATGGGATAAATAAGTACCTATATAATCCTATATATATCCGGAGGAAATAATCTGAATGATAGTGAAAACCGCATCAAAATCCGTTGCTTAGTTTAAGAGATCTAAGCGTACAGAGGGACAGACACGGGAAACATACTATCATCATCATCAACAGCCTATTAATGTCCCCACTGCTGGGGCTCAGGCCTACCCTCTCAACGAGGGCGTGCGGGCTATAGTCCACCACGCTAGCCCAGTGCGGGTTGGTAGACTTCACATGCGCCTAAGAATTTCTTCTTCGGCGTATGCAGGTTTCCTCACGATGTTTTCCTTCACCGTTTGAGAGCAGTCGGTAAATGTACTTAAGTTTCGAGAAAAAACCCATTGGTACATGGCCCAGCTGGGGATCGAACTCCGGACCTTTCGATATGATCGGCCGCGTCTTATCCCCTACGACACTGACGCTCGGCTAAGAAGCATACTATGTTATGATGATTATGATATGGTATGTTATAGGTAAGTACTAATGGACAATCGCGCTCACAAAGGAAACACATTCGACGAGAATCCATCGTTTTAGAATTCACTTTAGAACGAAAAGCCAAGACTTCTATGTTTACTGAAAACACGGCAATGTTCCGCGGATTCATTTTAAAAACCCAATTACACACAACAACGAGATTTATTTAACGTTCGGAGGCGAGACAAAGGTATCTTTGTTCCCTTTGTGCGAGACGAGCGGCTCGCAAGTGTTAATCGGACGCTCACGGTTCGTTATTTCTATAATTAGACAAAAAGCCATCGTTACACACGCTGCTCACACTGATTAAATACATACTTTGAAGTGAAACAATCAGAGAAAAATAATGCACTCAAGTAACGTACCTACATATTTCAATCGAGTAGGTAATCAAATTGTCGCAGAACCAATGACCGCTGGGGCAGAGGTTCAGATAAGGCAGACCGAGTGTGCTAGTGGGAATCAAGCTAGATCTGCTGAGGAAGAGAACAAGGTCAAACTTTAGTAAGGATTATTTTCAAAGAACAGAAGAAAACACATAAAGTCCACCAATGCATGCAATGCATGCAAGGTCAGTAAATCATTCACGGGGCAATGTATACGCTTCTGCAACAAACTACCAGAAGAAATCTTAAATATGAATGACAGAAAATTTAAGACCCACATTATACAACAACTTTGTAAGAAAGCTTATTATAGGACAGTCGATTATCTAAATGACAAAGATGCCTGGTGTTAATGTTACTTCAGCCTCGCACAATCTTTACAAAATAATGTTATGTACAAACTTGATTTTAAAAGATGTGTTGCGGAAGTTTGTTGCGCCGCTTCTTCATCCCAGCTCTATATAACACCTTGGAGGCGGTGGTAGATAAAAAATTGACGTTGTATAAATGTACCCAGTGTACTTACATGCAATAAAATACTTTTGAATTTTGAATTTTGAACTGGATCTTTTTGATAGAATGTAATATAATTATGGGTTCAGTGAAGTGAAAAAACGATTAAGGTCTTCCTAAGCATCAAGTGTAACTTACAGGGGAAAACTAAACGTTGAATTTCATGGTCTCCCTTGAATTTAAGATGCTATGTTCCTTGTAAGGAATTGATTCTGATGATTGACTATTTCGATTGGTATCATAAAAATATAGGTGTATTTACACATTCGAGATCGAGAGAGGTCGCGGGACCCGACTGGATGAGGTTAGCGCAGGACCGGTCGTCGTGGAGATCCTTGAGGGAGGCCTTTGTCCAGCAGTGGACGTCTACAGGCTGATATGATGATGATTTTCACATTTGTCCGGTTCGATTCCCCGACAGGTTGTTCCTTTTTCTACAGTTCTACTTTCCTGTTTGTAAATTTTGCTATCTTCAATATTTAGGTGACTTTCCAGGGGCCATTCGTTGGTTCGCTTTGTATTGTATCATAGCAATCTATTCATCGAGATTTCGTCTATACCGTTTAATTCACTGTTAATGTGAGGCTGTTAAATGAATTGACAATAATATCCGTCTCTCATTCACTCGCATGCCGCGATCGTGATGTGCAGCACGATGCAAGCATCTCCGAGGCCGCGCACAAGTGGCCATCCTTGTGTTTGCTGCTCCAGTAGCGGTTTAAGGAAATTTTAACACAAATTTTGGGCCACATTTCGATTTAAATTGTGCAATGATAAAAGTCATCGTCAGCTCGTTATGCCTTGAAACACTCATAATAGTCACGCTGTAGTGCAGAATTTCTGTAACGCACCGCTGGTTAAAAGTTTGTACCGCCTTTTATCGGTAGGCTGTTTACACACCATACATGTCGTAAGTGCACGTACGTGTTCGCGTCCGGGTGTATTTGAGGTTAGCATTTGGAGAGCTTTGTGTTTTTGTGGCCCCGTACTCCTTAAAAACCATCCTGGAAAAGTTGAAGCCCGTATGTAAAGATCCCGGGGTCTCTTTCCGTAAGTCCGCTCAGTGCAGACCTCTGCACATCTGTAGATGGCGTGACTTAAATGGCGACCTCAAACTTTATCGCCCCGTGATGTTCCTTTACATTCGGAACCGGTCAATCTGCTTGACCATTCACTGCATTGCTTTAGTATTCTTTTAATGTATTCATTCGATTCAGAACTTTACAATGATTCTAATGAATTATCCCCCTTTGATAGACTAGATCGTTTCGCCTTGTTGTGTGTCGGTCGCCTTGTAGGATTCATTATGGAATGTACACACAAGTTCGACCGAATATTTGGAACGAAGTTCCTTATCGCAAGTTACACTCCATCTTGACGAATGAGAGCCAGACCAAAAAAGCCTAAACCAGACTCACGGCGACGGGCCCTGAGTGAGAACACCCGAGAAACGTGAATGTGAATAGTTTCTCGGCGTCTCGTTCTCGCTCTCACCTCACCTCATACAAACTCTCATGTTCACTCACTCGAGATTTCTCGCCGTGAGTCTGGAGGTGACTTTGACCGACACGACACCTTGCGATGTATGACTTACTTTAATTCTAAGTGAATGTATGATTGTATGTACTGATTAAAGTGTTTCCAACTTTGCGGAATAAATGGAATGAAAGGCAAATGACAAAAGTTATAATTAATTAAAACAGTTTTGTCCGATAAAACTAAGTTTCGTGCTGCTTCTGATTCTGACTTCATTCAACGAACTGGTTTCATAAGTGAGTCCAATCGCAAAGCGATTCGAGTTGCGAAACTTACTGATCTCAACGAAGAACTTGACATGAAAACTAGTTATCATGAAATTGCTCAATCTTTTTTTTTCTTTTTTAAAAGGAGCATGGCCGCGCAAACCTTGTTGATTGTCGTTTTCATTGTTATCGTGAAGTCGACTAGTCGAATGCTATCGATAAGTCCACGAGAAATCGATTACTTTCAACGAAAACTTTGCTTCGAAATGTAATGTTTAAATTTTAAATTCCGGTCGTTCAGCTGCGTGCGATATTGTACATTTGATACGGCTGTACTTGTGTTGTTATGATTCGATTCGTAGTAAATAAAATAGCGTTACTGCAAGAAAATGATTACGCAATCACCTGTTAGGTTATTTGATATCTTTTCCCAATTATTTCAATGTGTTGCCAACTTGGTTTAGGGATTCAGTAATAAGGGAATCTTTAAAATACAAGATTTACATTGAGTACTGGTTTAAATTGAAGGTATCCGTATACGGCAAGAATCGATTGTACGGAAGCACGATCCATGTGCTAGGAATTATTGTCCTATTTTGCAAACACTTAGTTTACAGATTGAACGTGTCAGCTGTTATTGACACTGCTGTTGGGTGTTGCCACAGGTAATGCGCTCACAGCCGATTGTTCGTCACCGGACACTTGAGCTAACCGATGCAAAACACGCCATTGTGCGCCTCGGCACAAGAGACAGTAGCGCCGCCGCCGCGAGCTCGCGGAGTGACTGAATAATTGACATTTTGTTCCCGTTGATCTGTTTGAGTTGATATAATGTGCATGATTGGCCTAATATCTAGACGAATATTAACTCTATATCTAGATGAATATCTACTTCTCTCCTTCTTCCGGTGACTTCTGTTACTAAAGTGGCTTTAGGTGATTTTTCTACACCTAGATGAATATAAACCTCGACCTGTTCTTCGTTCCACTCTTCATCATTGTTAGCAGCAACGTCGGCGTAAGTTTCTTTGTATATTGTGAGGCGAATAAGTTAGCTAATACGTCTGATAACGATATTGCTGAGCCAACACTTTCCTTCTACGAACCTTCGACTTTTTCATCATTATAAGTTTACTCACTCTTCTACAAGTAAACCACGATATTTGTTGTAGGTACCACTAATTTATGTTGAATATATTGTTGAAGGCTTATGTGGAAACTTGCGTCTGTTAATGCTAACTTATCAGTTAACACAGATATTATTTCCATGCGACTAACGAAACGGCTAATCGAAATTTTTGTCAATGGTCTCATGTTGGCTTATAATTGGCAACAGATTTTTGATGAATAGACATATTTTGCTTACAGTTCTTGAGATCGCATAAATTTCTTGCCTTAAACAAAATGCAATTTGTGGTAGGACAATTTCTGTTGTCAATTGACTTGTTGCCAATAAAAAATGGCGGAAATTGTCCGGGAAACGTGTAGAACAAATTAACGTGGCCTCGCCATTGTGCCGCCCGCAGACACGGCGTCGCGCTCGCGCCGGTCAAAGTCACTGCCAACTGTGCATGCAAATAATATGTAATGGCGTAGTCCACAACCGTGTGCACACAACAACAACGACAAGCAATCTTCGATGAAAGTTTTAGAACGAGACATGCTAATTATTTCTAATCATTCATTAGAAGGTTCTCGCATCATTTGCGGTCGTTAAAGTATTGTAGTCAACGTCAACTTCGTTTTAATGTTAGCTCACTAACCTTTATGCTGAGACGATGACGCTTGGGCACAGAATAAATAATAGTACAGCTTGGGGGCATCCGCGTCAATTATTTAGTATAGACCCACAGATGGCGGATGACATCAGAGTTTCGATCGAGTTTTGAGCTTCTGTGACGTCGAATGAAAATTCTTCGGTCAAAACTATATTATAGTTTATGTTGATGACTTCTTATGAACTCCTATATTCTAATTACAACTAGCATTCGATCAATCCAATTCGCTAGGCAAATTATCAACATTTATCGTCATCTCATCACTACATTTGTGAAATACATGTTTGGAAATGCAACGTCTACTTCTTCCCTACGCTAGAATCACAAAATATTTTGTTAATATAACAAAACTGAGCCGAGCAGTAAAGAGTTTACGTAATCAATGTGCAGAAATACGAGAGCCACGGAAAATAACCTGTGTAATGTAATTGCACACGAACAACCTTCATGAAATTGGTTTTGACTTACTAAATAACCAACAGAGGCAGTAATTTCCTTATTTTGACAATAAATAAATGCGCTTATTAGCTTCATTCAACTTTGCTGTTTGTTATTTGGTCATGGTTTTGTCCCCTGCTTCGTACAGTCCGCCCGCCCTAATGATCGGTTGTGTAATCAACAATGGCTAATGCGGCAGTCAATTCATCTTGAACGTTCCTCCTATATATATTAGCTGATATGCGCCATCGTGTTTCAACTACTACAGTACTGCTATCTCTCCCGTGCCTTCTAGAACAATAAATGCAATACACAAAGATAAACTCGATCTATTATTATGGAGTCTATAGATCTGTCATCCGGTCTATTTATTGCTCTTGACATAGTACTTGCATTCTAGCGAGCGCCCTTGAGCCGAATGCGTCTTGACACGGTTTCTCTCTCACATCGCTATTTGAGGTGACTCCCTTTTGTTGGATACATTTTCCTTCGTGTTCAGTGGAAATAGATACATTTGGTTCCGTTTACTTTTTTGTTTATTTGTCTTTACTTCGACGAGTTCTTCGTCTCTTTCATAATTTGTTTCGTAATTCTAATTCATGGTAAGCGGTGATCTACTTTCCTTGTTTAGATTTCAACAGCTCCTGTCTTAATAATGTGATGATAGAATTTTAATGAACTTTAAATACGTCTGCTAGTTATGATTTCGTTGTTTTTGTCGTAATAGGTGGTTTTTTTATGAACTACCTCGTGATTAGTTTTTTTCTTACCTTAGTTTTTCTTACCTTGTATAAAACTTAACCTTTCTTTTATCATACATACATACATTATTTTTTACGCTATGTCGGACGGGGCAGGAAAAAAGAACGAAACGCGAAGTATCGCGATCCTGACTCGCTTCGCTCAGTCTCATCATTTTCTTCACTCACGCTCGCCGCGGTACGCGAGTTGTTTTTTACGTGTCCATCTGTGAGCATTCGCTCTATCATTCAACATTCTAATGTGGTATTGATTTTTACTATCAGTCCGTTTTATTCTACTCGGTGTATGTTATATCATTAATTAAACCTTATAAGCTTCTCAAACCTGAATTCCAGCATGTGCCTCGCAAGGAATGACCATAGCTTGCAAATCGCGCCGGCATGCAAACGGATTGCCGTTATGTGCGCGGGCGCCGTCGCGGCGACACGAATTATAAAGAGTTGTAGAGTAGCTCCAGTTTGGCCGTCATTGACTTTAATTACCTAGCACGAGCGGACAGAGCGCTAGAACTTGCATGATTCCTTCTTCAAAGTAGGTAATTACATATTTACAAACTAAATTAACAAACACAGGCAATCTGTTCACATAAACATTTTAATGGGAGTTCATTAAAAACTGCTTCTGTAAATCATACTAAAAGCACGCATAATGCACTTGATGCATTCGTTATGCCGATGATATAATGGTAGTCCCCGTGTGTACCCTTGTTTCTTCCTGCTTTTCTTTAGTGTGCTTTTCCCTTTCTGTGGCGTCCATGGTTCACGCTTGAACGACACTTAAAAGGAATCCGTCTGCGAGCTGCTCAGAATTCAGTTCTTCTGGTTCTTGCAGTGCAGCTTCAATTTGATTACTCGTTTGATTGATTGAAGCTAGCGTTTGGTTCACTGTTTCGCGGTGTGCTTGCTTGCGCTTGCGTGGTCTAGTTTGGCGACGCGCGGTTTGGCCGACCCCGATTGCGTCTCGCTAGTTACATACTTACTATACGTCCCCCACCACAGCTGGAATATGTGCGGTATCTGATTTGTTTAATTTAATCTTGTTATGAGAGAATTTGTTATAGACAGGTGAAGATTTATTTAGACAATTCTTTATTCTGTCACGCATTCATTGACCTTAGATTGGTGAGAACTATCAATCGTAACTTTTCTTATATCAGTTATGTTTGGTGATTCTCTGACTCTGTTGGCATAATGACATAGAATTGCAATTGATTACGAAATTGTTGACCAGTAACGTTGTTACAGTTAGAACTGCCGTAAAGATTTAAGGTGTACGAGAATGGACATAACCATAGTCGTTTCCTTAACGTATTGTCCAATCCAATGTCTTTGATTATATAAATTATTTCATACATTAAATCCAATAGGTGTTCTCAGTCAGTATGCTATTGTATAAAATTAAACCAATCAATAGTTAGTAGAAGAAGAAGACTTTCTTAAATTGATTTTAATTAATAACTATAGTCACATTGTATTGTCTAAGGCAAAGAGGCATCACGTGAGTTTTTAGTTCGACCGACACCACAGAGGAAATAATAGTTTGCCGACACGTCATGTCAGATCGGGCGGCGGCGGGTCAACGCACCTGCTCTTCACTTCACATACACTCTCTAGTCTAGACTTAGTCTGCGTCTAGCATCAAGCAAATGTAACTTAATTTTGTTGTGTATAGGAATGGCTATTGACTAGGCTATGTTTTCGCATTGTTTTGGGACTACGTTCTATCTTTCCACGCTCTCTGACTGGAGGACGTTCGTTTTCACCAGTGGTAAGAAGTATTGACATTCTCCACGTCTTTAGATTTCACGCACATTTCCGTTCTGGTAGCTGAGTTATTTAAAAAACTACAATTTCAATATCACCCGTAATCTACGGGTGATAGATACAATTTATATTATTAGCTAATATCTACTCGCATAGATTTGTTATCAATATAATATATCCGTATCATGTGACTCACTGGCTCACGGACGTTGCTATTTGTTTGTTTTGTTCTCGTATCCAGTTTGACGGTCGCGAAACTGTTTTCGCAAAAACTGCAAGTAACGGTGTGTTTTATTTAAACTTCTATCTGTAAGTAGGCGTAAAAGATAAAATTACAACCCTCGTATAATACAGTTATTTTGACCGTAAAATCATATTTTATTTCAGTGTTCTATATACGTTTGATTCCATCGCTCTCTAATCTTAAAATTCTTCATACAATTGTTCATACAATGTTTTAAAATGATGATGGATGAGAGATTCATAACTATTTCCCCCTACAGCTACCGCATCCTTCGCTGATTTCGCCAAATATGCGTTTAGGTATAGGAGGGACTTTTCGGTATTCATTAAACATATTCTTATAATTTTCTTGCTTCTATGTCTAACAATACAACTGTAGATGATAACGCTTCAGTACTTTAAGTGCACTATGATAATTTCAAGTGTCCATGACTCTATTATCCATTGTTTGTTATTTATCTGCTTCTTTATAGTAATAAGTACTATACATAGTAGGTAACTAACATTCAGTACAGAATATCTTTATGATAATTGTAATAGTGTCGTTACTCGACGCAGCGTTTATTTATTTAGGTACCTCGTTAGATTTACCCTTCATAATCTGGAGAGAATTGGGAGTGGTACTTCTGGATGTTCTAGACTTAAACATTACCAATCATCTAAGCGTTTCGTGCTCATGTTGATTCTCTTAAAACTGGAACCCTCATCATTCGTATTAAGTCCTTAGGGTGTCCGATATCTACCGACTCGTAATCGGCTTAAAAACTGCATTATCTCTCTCTCTCTTTGAGTTGACTAGCTTAAGCCCTTAATGGTCAATTAAGTAGGGGAAGACCCTTAATGGTCAATTCCTGGACAAATGTCTTCTCCATCACTCTCACACATGATCACTCTCACATCACTCTCAGAGATGATCACTCTCCGCGCCATCTGATATTGAACCCAACATGTCGTTAGTCGGGTCTGAGGGGTTGTTTCTCTACTAGTCCACCGAATTATACAAGACAACAATAGGTATATAATATGTTTAATAGTTTCACAATAAATCATATCTTAATTGACAGGGCTCTGTTGGAGATGATCACTCTCCGCGCCATCTGATATTGAACCCAACATGTCGTTAGTCGGGTCTGAGGGGTTGTTTCTCTACTAGTCCACCGAATTATACAAGACAACAATAGGTATATAATATGTTTAATAGTTTCACAATAAATCATATCTTAATTGACTGAAGACGTCATCCTCTGTCGTAACCATCAGTGAGAGAACAATAAAAACATGTGGGCGGCCGCCTTCGTTTATTAGTTTTGCAGACAACGCGGTGACTCTACTCTTTTACAACAGCAGATGTAAGAACTTTATTGACATACTTAATCATCAGACAGTATAAGAAAACGGACAAAATATACCATCGAAATTTCTGAAGGTACGGAACGTTGGCGCGTTGTAAAAAGCATTGGAGCTTCATCTTGTCAACTTCGGAATTTCTCGAGGCAATCTCAACATGTTAAGTTTCCCCAAAAGGCAAGCTATGCGGCGTGCCTCGCTCGCTTCGGACGAGGCAGGCCAAACCATGGATCGTTGTCGATTCGAAATCGGCGTTTGACCGTGTCCAGAATCGTTGACACTTAAATATATTTTTAATTAGTTGTTGCCCATATGGATTGGCAAATTTACATAATACTTATAGCCAATGTGTTGTTCTGATGTATCATCTATTTTATTGTAAAATTTTATCAAAATCTGTACCGTAGTTTTCGCGTGAAAGAGTAACAAACATCCTGTTTTATAATATTATTAGGATTCAATATTCCTACACTTGGAAGGGGGGCGGGAAGGTCTAATTAGGTAAACTTTGAATTGTCAATTGCTAATTTCACCCCCATACATATCCCATTTAGGTAGAACCTTGTTGTGGATCCAGTTCATCTTGTAACCGCGCCTTGGAGTCCATCTCTCAGAGGTCGTAGCACCCGTCGCACCAAAAAACTGCTTGCGGCGAGTTGAGAGCAATTGATGCGGTCGGTCATTGCAATTATTCCACTCGGCTTGTTTCAGAGTCGCTGCTCGAAAATTGGGATTTGCGACTAACGTGGCGTGCTTAATTGAAGGCTCGGGCGTGAGCTCATTCCGTTTTGCTCAAATCGAATTAGTCGTCGATTAAGTTTGGGTTAGGCAGATGAGCTTTGTCGCCATTTCATTAATTTCATGTCAAACATACACATTTAAGGCGAAACATTACAACATTTTACAGTAACTGAGGCGCCTATTTTGGGTTTTAATAACTCGATAACTGCGCGACAGATTTTGATGTTAATTGAACTGTTACGTATGGGGCATCTCGAGGAATGCATGAATGTTTAATGTATAAACCGTCAAGCTATGACGACAGAGACCTGGGCAGGATAATGAACCAATTGGTGGATCCATTCCAATGCCGACTGCCGTCCGATGTCCGCATGTATGTATATTGGTCGTCATTCCACACTTAATTCTCACTTTTCTTCTGAAATATTCCCATAAATCGCAATTTCAGTTTGCGTTTTAGAACGTGCAAATTCAATAAAGTCGGATTTTGCGCTGTGTTATGTATCTAGTATCCATAGCCTCTGCGAGATTTATTTGAAGCATTCACTTCGGCTAATGCAAGAAATTTATCTGTGCTGGATGCCGATTCATTCCTTATTAAACATTCACACGCGCAAATTTTGCCTCTTTGTGCATAGACTTAGAGTTTTTGTTCGTACGAGCGTCACGTCCGTTGATTGGCATCGCGTCGTCGTGCCAATAAAAAGGTTGATACGACGCCACGTTTTCTTTTACGCAAAAACTGTAAACATGAGTCGTATTTGAATGATTCGTAGGAAGTTTGTCATTTTTCTTTAGATCTCTTATGCAATATACCAAACATACCTTTATTTACATTATAACTTTTGCTGAGGGTGGAAAACAATGAGCACCTCCTTTCGCTTCCTTTCTGAAATCTCTCTTCATACACGCTCGCCGTGGAACACGAGTGCCCTTCACTAGTCTTCATGTCTATTCTTCATACCGTATGCATCCGTATGTATGTCCCTAGCGTTTGCTACAACAGCATGATGTATCTGTTTCGTCAGTGGTATACATATCATTATCACTCAATCGTTCAGTGTTGCTGAATGAACACTTGAACTCTGTAGTTCCAAAGGTTGTTTTTTCGCTGGCAACATTACTTCTTAAGATGCTGAAGACTAATTAAAGTAACCGTCGCTAGAATAAACACAAGTTGAATTTTCTGTTGATAAATGATTTTGCGTCGTCATCTGTTTTTTTTGCGTGAATGCGAACTTCCATCCCTTGATTTTTCGCGCTCGTCATGACCGGGAACACCTGCGAAAGTTCTCAACAGACTGTTGTCACACTCACACCACAGGTTTATCGGTTCATATATTTATAACTGGCTGGTTCCCGCGGCCTCGCTCGCGGTTTGTAAGTTATTTCTGACTTTTTCTTTTGGCTCAGCTCCTAAGGCACATAGAAATTAATCCTAAGCATCGGAGCGTTATGCTATATATTGATATCCTGTTGATTTGAAACCTCATAATCCACAATCTTTCTCCTCTGAGTGGTCTCTGCATCACGGAACAAAAACACGTAGCCTGCGATAAATCACTTTGCTTATTGACCATGATTTTTTCCGAAAAATTGATCGCATCGCTGGTTTTTGTGATTGCCTCGTTTTTTTTGCGCGTGCGCGCGGGCACTTGGTCGCCCGTCCATCCATCGGCGGTGCGCGTGATTGTCGGCCACAGTCGGACGATTAGTGTTTTTGCGCGTTTTTGTCGGTGCAATACTGCGGTGGAAATGAGACGGCGTTTTCATGGTGGCTTATTATCTTTGTCACGTGATATTGAATTGAGTCGCTAAATACCGGCAAAATCTAGGTTTTATTACTTGACTGGCTGTGCTGATGCTGTGGTATGACGCAGTTGGTAACTAATGGTCTTGGCTATATATTTTTAAGTATTTTATTGCATGTCAGTACTACCACCACCGCTTCCTAGGTGTTGACAGTGATAAGACTAGACGTAGGTAGGTACCCATTTAAGCCGTAATTCCGGCCCTATTACTAGACATTTTATCGACATATCATTTATTGCGAGGGTGCACCCACCCTTCCTTCCCGGCGGCGCTGCGTGGATACCGTATCGATGGATACATGTATCTATCTACGTAAATAACGTTGGGTTAGATACCCCCGACACAGACAAACATTTGACAGATATAAAATATGTGGTTGTGCTCAGAATTACCCGCTCTACAATGTATTGGTAGGAATGTATTCCTACCAAGTTTCTTCCATTTGAATAAATGAGTTTTTTTTTCCTTTTTTTTTCTTTCTTCTTTCATTTCGGAGAGTTCATTTTTGTTGTTTAGGTCTTTTCATGTTTTTTAATTTCTACTCTTATTTTGGCTAATTAGGAAACGTGTATTTCTTTACATTCCATCTTTATCTGAAACTGCAACAAAAGGCAGCTGGCTATTTGAGCCGAGTGTCTTGCAATGCCTAATGTCAGATAAGGATATCTCGAGCGCTCACGACACGCACTTGAAAGGGAGTCACATGTTTATCCACAAGTTTACTTTGAGTCGCTGCAAACACAATGATTGTGTGGGTTGGAAACTTTGAGACGTCCCGGAAGTATTTGCAGTGATATTGTTTGGAACGTTCAAACCACACATACGTCTAGTATCTTGTCTTTTTATAGGGGGTCAGGTCCACTCAGCGACACTGGCCACCTTTAGGCGTAACACAGACACACGCGGCCTGCGGTGGCGGTGGCAGCCTGTCGTATTCCATATGCAATGTATGTGAGACTTCAGACACGCGCGGCCTGCGTTTTCATATTGAAGCTGCGGAATATTGAATAATGTCCAATCTGAAAAATGTCCAAACTGAAAAATGTCCAATCTGAAAAATGTCCAATCTGAAAAATGTCCAAACTGAAAAATGTCCAATCTGAAAAATGTCCAATCTGAAAAATGTCCAAACTGAAAAATGTCCAATCTGAAAAATGTCCAATTACCCCTACAACGTCTATCACAATGTCTAATATAATTAATGCTATCAGATTGGAGACCGTTTCACTGTGAAGAGGTCACAGCCTTAAAAAATGCTTTAAAAATTAGTTTTAAAAACATCTAGTTCACTTTTGAGGAGACTTACAAATGAGATAGTGTTATCTCAGGCGGAAACTTAATTGGGCGCGGCTGTGATGAAATAAGTATTTTATTTAAAGCCAATGAAATAGTAATTACGTTCGGAGTGGCGGTGGGGCGACCAGCGCCTAATCGCTGCGGTGAAAACCACATTTAGGGCTTCTTTCACCACTTCTTGATATTGTTACAGATAGTAATCATAATGATAAACTAATCTATCAGATAAATCTGTGTGATAGACTATATAAAATGTATAAGATATAGGCAATCAGATACCTGTGAAACCAAAAAAATAGGCTATCTGTCAGATAACCTGCAGGTAGGGTATCTGGGACTTTATCAGCAAGCGGTGTAAGAGGCCCTTATTCTTATTTTCAACAGACTTCAGAAAAAGGAGGAGTATGGCGATATCTTCGCCAATTGTGAACCGAATTGAATGGTTCTTTGTTTATTGAATAGGATATATTCCAAGGATGGTCCCATTTCCCTTGGTCATAATTAACATTGCTTTATTTCAATAGAGGTCAAAATTGTATTGGGATTGGGATTCCCCCGGTAGCCATAATCTAGAGGAAACCGCATTGCAATGAGATCTCGTATTGCATGTATTTTTGTAAGTAGGTATGTTATTTTCCTCATCATCATCATCATCATCATATCAGCCTGTAGGCGTCCACTGCTGGACGAAGGCCTCCCCCAAGGATCTCCACGACGTCCGGTCCCGCGCTAACCTCATCCAGCTGGGTCCCGCGACCTTCACCTGATCGTCGGTCCACCTTGTGGGAGGCCTACACTGCGTCTTCCGATACGTGGTCGCCACTCGAGAACCTTTCTGCCCCAACGGCCGTCAGTTCTACGAGCGATGTGCCCAGCCCACTGCCACCTAAGCTTTGCAATTCTTTGACCTATGTCGGTGACCTTGGTTCTCCTGCGGATCTCCTCATTTCTGATTCGATCTCGCAGGGAAATGTTATTTTCCTCATCATAGTAAAATGTTTCCTCCCGATTGTAACACATTGAATACCACTTCCTCACAATTTTAATCGATTTTGAGGAACAAAGGTAAAATCGTCGAATTCAAAAAAGTGAGACGTGTTGTTTTTCTAACGATTGAAATGCACTGAAATTCCCACTAAACCACTTTGGTACGTTCCCGGCTTGGACCGCCGAACTCAAAAACGAAAGGTCTTAACTCTTGATGTGTATTAAGGACTAAGATCGGGTGTTTTATTATCCAAGGACGTTGCTAATCCCGTCTGCGCGCTCCGTAATCCTATGCCTTTTAACTTTTAAAGCGTAATCTTATCTGGCTTGAGTTTTAGTTTTAGTTTTTTTTTTTTTTTTTCGTAGGAAGGGGAACCCTCATGGATACCATTGCTCCGCGAGAATGAGCAATGGTTATGTTCGACTCCACCGAGGCCTTTCTCGGGAAAGCCGTCGTTGACCTAACGAACCAAAACCCCCACCTTTGGATATGCTATTGGCCGGGCAGGCCTTGACAGCGTCAACGGAGATTGGGAGAGTTTTAGTGCGGCGCGCTCATTAGTAGGCAGTTTCGTTCGAGCTATTATGTATTCTGTGGTTCGAGTGACATTCTCATGCTGTGTACAGTCGGCCGCACGTCTCAGTGGAAACACTTTGACCTTGAGATGGCCTAGCCTATTAGGGAGTTTCAATACTGTGAGAGACCAGTTTATACTGGATTTGTTTCCACTGAGACGTGCGGTCGACCGTACGTGAAGTGTGTACGACTGTCACTAAATAATGTAATGATCAAAATGTGTTTGTTTACTTTATAATAAATTCTGAGATCCGACCGCGCGCAGGTGAGGTTGGCATTTTGAGCACTCGATGGTGTTGTGACACCCTGCCTCCCTCGTGTTGGTAATTACCAATTCAATTAAATTGAAGGACGTCGGGAGCGAACCTCCTGTACGCTATCGCGGCGGCTGCGCCGGCGCATCGCGCGTCGGCATCCGTTGATAGCGAGAGCGGCACTCGACTCATGCGCCCACGACACGCGCAAATAGCTCGGTTTTTAACATATGCCGATAAGTTAGGCCGTTTCACATTTATTCCCGTCATACAAACGATGTAGATATAATTTTTAACAAATTGTGCTTTGTTAACTACTTGCTAACTGTTTGCTACAATTTATCGCAAAAAATCATCGCCATCATCTCGTTCTCTTGCCGCGTGCTTAAGACCGCGGCAGCCTGGTCCCGTCCATTCTAAATCAATTGACGAAACCTTTGATGTCATCAAATCATTTGCCTCTATCAGGTCTTTCCCTCTAGAATACGGTTCACCCACATTTCATAGATCCCCGGCGGACCAGCACTGTGCGCTTCTCGCGTTCTTTTCTGCTGCGCACGCGCAAAATGTGGAATGACTTTCCCTCTGACGCTTTTCCACAGCGCTACGATATGGGGTCCTTCAAGAAGAGAGTCAACAGAGCCCTTCAACCTTGGCCGGCGCCGCACCAGCACCCCCCGGGTGTTGCAGGTGTCTGTGGGTGGCGGTGACCTCTTAACATCAGGAGGCCCGCCTGCTTGTTGCCCCCGTAGCAATAATAATAAAAAAGAATCAACTTCTGATGTTCAAAAGGGTTGTCTTTTGCAGATGAAAGATCTGCCATTTCCATTTAAACTGTTGCTGTCTAATATCGATCCTTGTGAATGTTTTCGCGGTCTCCATAGGTTATCGAATGAAGCTTAACCACGTCCGGAAGCGGCTGGATGCGGCAGAGGGCCGGGTGTGGTGGCGTGCATTGAGGAAGGCCTATGTCCAGCAGTGGTGAAGGGATGATATGGTGATGATGACGTAATAATCCCCATAATTGGGGCCCTTGGACACCTTGAATATTTCCTGTAAGAGTTCCAAGGTGATAGCCTCGCCGCCGCCGGCACCTGGCACTGTTCCAGCGCTCCCATCGAGCGGGAAGTACCAGCACATAAACAATACTCAAACAGAACCCTTCCCTGGTTTATATCGCGGCTTGTTAATGCGTTGGATACTTGTCCATAGGCTATTTCGGATCTTAGCGCGGTATGCGGCCTTGTTCAGTTCACACCCGACTGTGCGTTACACCGAATTCTAATGTGCTTATTAAGTAATAAAAATTATTTAAAACTATTTCCCAAACATAGTCAAATACCCCATTGAACGATACAGCAGCCTTACCACAGAATAAATAATACCCTGACCAATTGGCGGGTCAACGAGGAACGTGCGCGGGCGCAGCTCGCGTGCGCGAAGGCCACAGGTTCAATATCTATAATTGATGCGCTCATTGTTGGTTTTTCTCTTCTAATACACTTCTTGGAACAATGATGTCATTTGCATATGCTTTGTTTGACAGCTTTGCTTGTCTACATGAATATTCTTCTTTTTATTTGTGTAAGTGTTCCGTGTGCTTATGCCCGAGAGAAGAGTCAAACCCAACAATAAAATAAGTTTTGAAATCGTCTCAATAGTTATGTTTCCTGTTGAAAAAATATTTACTAGCCTATGCCCGAACCAATAAAAGTGAAATCAGAAGATGATGATTGTATTATCTATGTAATTGGACACGCAAAGGTCGAAAAAACTCCGCAAATTGGCAGATTTTACTCTTGTAATGAGACTAAACTACAATTATAGCTTAAATTGCTTCATTAGCGAATACCTTCTTAGCGGTTCGTCGGTTTCCTTCAAACGTCAAGATCGTAGATTCGATTTCTACTACTGTGTACCTATATAAATGCAAAAAAATTTGGATGGTTGTCGCTACAGCTGCTAAACGGATTGTGATTTTTTTTACCATATTAACTATTGTTTTTGCTTGTTACAGGAAATGAGAGGGTTTACCTCGATGCGGTGTTTACCGGTAGTTGGCAATGTTCCATGTTGAGCTCTTCCAGTGTTTCAGTAACCTAGTAAGTATTATCATCTACCATTCATAGTAACACATCGGGGAAATGTCTGTAAACATTGTGCATAGATACATGTTCCCGTTGGGAAAAGACCCCGCCTGTTATTTTTGCTCGTAAAAGTTGAGTTGATCTATTATTTTGAAATTTACAACCAAAGATTTCAATATCTTCACGCTGTGGGTAGGAAAACGGAGTGCAAAGTCACATCATGTCATTGTCTTGGCACACGCTCGCCGCACTGTATCCGATCCTGGTATATTCAATTCAATACACTTTATTGCACGTTCAAAATTACAAAAAACAAAAACAGATACAGTAATGTACATCTAGGCGGTCTTATCGCTAAGAGCGATTTCTTCCAGACAACCTTTGGGTAGAGACGTCACTATTGCTTTTTATCTTCATCAACAGTCTATTAATCTCCCCACTGCTGGGGCTCAGGCCTACCGTATCAACGAGGGCGTTTACATTGTCTACTACCACTCACACTCTCAAAGATTTTACTGGCATTAGTGTGTAGGTCAGTCGAGCAGTCACTCAGTCTGTCATAGTCAAGAAGGTTCGAATCTCTTTGGTGGCGCGCGCGCTCCCTATGGAGACTGCATCTTGCATATTTAGTATGCGAACCGATGGTGCCACTTACAGGGGGGGTGCGGACAAAGAAAGGCGGTAGCGGGAGGAGGGGAAAGTATCTTCACACTCTTCCTTGCAAATATAAATTTATTGGAGTTTGAAAATGAGGAGTTACAGTATTGTAATACATTAGGGGGCCGCGAGCACCCACCAAAGAGATCATATCTCTATGGTCGATTTGCCGTCTGCGATGTGGTATGATTACATTATTGTATCTATATAGTAGCACGTGCCCTTGTCCTTATGCGTTCCGATGCGTGCGCAATGCCATCTCGAGTGGTGTCCTCACATAACACCTTATCGAGATCCGGCTCGGTTCGTTCCATGGCGCTTGGCTCCAACTCACCGATACCTTAGTGTCTGTAGACAAGGTCTTTGATGAGCATGTCTGTACCTTGCGCAGTGTAGGAACAAGTGGAATACTCCCCAATAAGAAATGTCCAGAATACACTAAACATGGTCAATTTAAAAAATGATCAGTCGCTATACCGATTAAACTGCGTCAGAGAAGCTTCGTCTTCAGCCAAAAAAATCAAATCAACAGCCTATTAATATGTCCCCACTGTTGGGATTTAGGCGACGGGGGCGTACGGGCTATAGTCTACCACCACGCTAGCCCAGTGCGGGTTGGTGGACTGCATATGCTCCTAAGAATTTCTTCTCCGGCGTATGCAGGTTCCCTCGTGATGTTTTCCTTCGCCGTTTGAGAGCATTCAGTAAATGTACTTACGTTTCGAAAAAAAACTCACAAAACCCATCGGCACATGGCACGACCGGGGATCGATCGCGGACCTCTCGACTCGACATGACGACAGGCCGCGTCTTCCCCACTGCGCCACTGGCGCTCTTATCAGTAACATTCGGAATATTTGCAGATATAGCACAAGCGTGTCCGGCTTACAGGTGATTACACCTTATCTGGTCCGTTGAGCCGTGATCCATCAGCCGTGGACATATCTTGCTGTTATCGGACTCAAAACATATGTACTAATTATCGAGCCAGGTGTCAATGTCAATGCCGATTGGTTATCAGAGGATTTCGTAGACGAAATCTGGAGTTTCGAGGGTCCCCCTCCAGAAACGATCAAAATGAATTGCCGGAAGTAGCTTAGCCTTTCCTTGTAAGCTTCTACGGTCCCCGAAATATGTACATTAAAATACTTAAGTAATTAGCTTGCTTGACTCCTGAAATATTAATCATGCACCTACTTAGTTTAATAAAGCGTAGGCAAAAGGTAAACAAATTGTATAATTCAAATGGTTTGTCGTGAAATAGGTCACCAATAATAAATCGATCAACTGATTGGTTGTAGAAATAGCGCCACAGACACGAAACTTGGTTCATTGCTGACGGTTGCGCAACAATAAGAAATTATACCTCGTTAGGCGCTGTGCAGACGTCCGACAATTAGTATCCGACTTTTGGTCGCCGATAATTAAATGAAATGCACACGTTCGGCAAATAGTCGAAGCTACGAAAGCACCGTGTGAATAAATAAACCGATCAAGTCAATGGTTGAAGCTCTAGAGTATGTGAAGGAACTACTGCGAGAAATAAAGTCGTTAACGTGCGTAAGCTTCAAAGAATCCAATGTAAGTCTGGGGCTCAAAATACAGTACAAATGAGAAGCACTTTGTCAAAAAACAAATAGATTTACCTATACCCATGCCCTACGTCTACCCTCCTTATGTTCTACTAGCTTTTTCCCGCGGCTTCGCCCGCGTAGAAATGTTTTTCCCGTGTACATTGTGAAACAGCGCCCTCTATGTAGGCGTTTTGTTACTTAGGGGATAAAAGAAAAAGAAAGAAAGAAAGAGTACACTTTATTGACACCATTTATTATTGGGTATTAGCGGACGCCCCGCGACTTTGTCCGCTTTAAAAAGTAGCCTATATGTTATTCCAGGTTATAAGTTATCACTGTACCAAGTTTTATCAAAATCTGTTGGGTAGTTTTTGCGTGAAAGAGTAACAAACATACATCCTCACATCCTTACAAACTTTCGCCTTTTTGATATTAGTAGGATGTAACTACACTACTTCAATGTAGATTTTTTTATCTCCCGATTTACCGACCCGGTTTGATCTGTAATCTGAGCAGTGTGGAACGCACTCGTAGACGCATCTTAGCTAACCCAAAAGAAGTGCGTTTGCTTCGACACGAACGTAAAAAATATCAGCATAAATGAGCCCTTACACCTTATTACATATTACAGTATCTCAATGTGTTCACCCATCAATTCTGTTTTACAGGCTGACGACACGCGCCGATATGTCGCGGAGCACACGCGAAGCGCTCCGGTTTCACCAGAAATCTTAGAGAAATCATTTGCAAGTGCGTTGTAAGAACACACATGTGAAGTGAAGTGCAAAGTGTCAGTGCGAGTGTAGATTGTAACCGGTGACTGGTACCGGGTGTGGCCGGTGTGCGGTAGCGGGCCGGGGGTGGGCGGCCCGATGTTGGCGGCGTCATGGCGTTCATGACCAAGAAGAAGCGCTACAAGTTCGGGGTGCAGTGCTTCCTCGAGGAGCTGACGGAGGTGCCCTTCGTGTCGGCGGTGCTCTTCGCCAAGGTGCGCCTGCTCGACGGCGGGAACTTCCAGGAGCACTCCAGCAGGTCGGTACACTTTAAAGCTAAACCAGACTCGCCGCGAGAACACCCGAGAGACGTGAATAGTTTCTTGGCGCCTCGTTCTCGCTCTCGCCTCACACAAACTCTCTACTCACTCACTCGAGATTTCTCGCCATGAGTCTTGATGAGGTATAACATACACTTAGCCACTCTACCGACCTGACAACTCAGGTTGCCAGTCCTGTCACTACCTTTGACATTGGTCGCCTCTCTGATAATTTCGGTTAATCGAAATGTTTACGTTGATTTTGTATAGTTCAAGCTAATTTATTTATTTTGGATAGAGTTGTAGCAGTTTGCTAGCTATTGCGTTTCTAATTGGAACTGGACTGGAGTATTCCATGCGGTACCCGTGGTACAACCGCGTTGTTTAACTAATTGTACCACTGGGAATTTGATGGACCATCTTAGGAAAAAAAAAACACTTGGGGTGGGGGGGGGGGTCAAGGAGTACCTGGCTGTCAAACTCCAACGGCTGAGAAGTTCTTCTGTTCTCTCTTCGATGGTGATTCGGAATTCAATTCTCCGGGGATTTCCAAATTGAGATTCCGAGCAGACTAAAAGTAACCATAATCAATGTAGGCTAAAGGCACAAACACAACACACTATTACCTCTCTAAATAATTCGTAGAAGTAGAAAGGAGTGAATGGTGAAAGAACCCTGCAAGCGGACAAGGTCTTAGAAAAGATCTCAAAAGTTTCAATCATATGAATCAATTTCAATCGATGTTATGAATGGTACCGCCGATACCCCAAATATCAGTTCTGAATTTACCAGATACATAAAATAAATCCGTACAGCGGACGACAATCGCAAACTATTGTTGGGTCTGGATTCTACTCCGCATTGTTTAGTTTCCACCTGGGAACTTGACTGATAAATATTCAGTGGAGCAGGATCGCGAGGGAAGTCCAAAGTCATGAAAATTCATGAATTACAGCTGGGAAGCAGATTCAGGGTACAAAATTTACTTGCTTTTTGACAATATGAACTTACCTAGACGTGCTTTATTCCTATTACATTGATAGACTTTTCTACATCTGTTACGCGCCATTTTATTTGCAAATCTTGTGGGCCATAAAATGGTTACTTAGGCAAGGCAAGTCTATTCCGTTTTCATTTCTTTTTATATCTTTATTTTTTTGTTACTCGGCTTGGGGGGATTAGCCTCGCAAATCGCACGGCACTATACGCAGTCGTTAGATATAGATGCAGGTTAATAAATAAAGTCCGGCTGTAATGGTCCTTCGACCATTTCCACGGACAAACGGACGCTGCGGACTTTTGCCTTGACTCGACTAAGACGGTTTGCAGGTTTGTTCACCCCGCCGGATTGAATCGTAGAAATCGTAGAAAAGCAAAGCTCATTCGCCAATAGGAAGAAGTGTTGATCTAGCATCAATCAATCACTAACTGTTTTATCACCATGTGGATGTTTATCAGTTCTTAATTACTAAGATCGGTAACATAGCACCCATATGCATAATACATAAGGTTCTAAATAGTGTAATTTTTCTTGGTCCTCTTCCAATCTATCCGGTCGGTTGATAATTTATCAATTCTTAGAACATGGCACTGTTCGTGTATTCCCTCCGGACAGCTCGTCAAAACATCGCTGTCGTCTCAAATGTCTTCATTGTTTCCGTTTCTTCGTGCTTTCCATTAGTCTATATAACTTCCCGTTACGTATGTATACACAGACAGGCGTTCAGTAAGTCGAGTGTAATCATAAATCCATTCGGACGAGCACGCTTAGATCTCTAGACCGCTGGTTATATAACACGGCTAATCTAGCTGCTTCCCGAAGCTGGAAGAGGCCTTCTATGAACACTTTCATGTTGTTGATTGATGTTTTGTCAACATTTGCGGCGCAACAAGTTATAATAATAATAATAATAAAATTCTTTATTTCAGGCAACACAACACATTTGTTAAAAGTTATGTCTCTATTGCCTCTCGGTGATTTTCTAATGCAACGAAATGAATGTATGATATGAACAAGGTCTAGCTATATGTCCCTTGCTCTTAACACAGGGGATTGAAATAGTTTCCAACCCTTAAGAAGTCATTGAATTACTCTTTTTAGAAAGGGGCAGTATTCATGATAACTTGTCCCCAAGAAATGCGCACAGGAAAGAGCTATCGGTCCATCTTCCATGATTATAACCACAGAACACAGAAAAAGCTCGCTATTATGACCGTGTTACCGCGATCAGAAAAACCATGGGTTGGTAAAGGACATCCACCGTCTGTTATTGTTTTCAGGATAACTAACAGTACGACGTCCGGTAACGCCTAAAAACTGCGTAAATTGAAAATGTTAATTGCAATATGAAACTAGGTTGCGTCATTCGCTGTCATAAATCATCAATCAATACCGCCCGCCCCATCAAGTATTTTTATGAGCCCCACCCTACCTTCACGCGACGCATAAGCTGTATTATTATAATACGTAGAGGAAGCCAAAATATATGAGGACTAGCTTTTTCCCGCGGCTTCGCCCGCGTAGAAAAGTTTTTCCCGTGTACATTGTGAAACAGCGCCCTCTATGTAGGCGTTTTGTTACTTAGGGGGTATTAGCGGACGCCCCGCGACATTGGCTGCGTCAAAAAGTAGCCTATATGTTATTCCAGGATGTAAGCTATCAATGTACCAAGTTTCATCAAAATCCGTTCGGTAATTTTTGCGTGAAAGAGTAGCAAACATCCTCACATCCTTACAAACTTTCGCCTTTATAATATTAGTGTATGATAGGATACGAGCGAACAAGTGGAACTGCATTAGATTATATGGGGAGCATGTGTGATTTTGATATGAACCAAATGTGGTGTACGTTTTGACGAGTCACTGTCACTGTCAGGTAATGTAATTACTTTGCAGCATTCATTAGAAATGAGGTAAGTTTTTAACACAGGTGCGCCGCATGCCCCACCCAGAAACACTATCAACAAATTGTGAATATCATCAAAGTGTTGTTGATAGTTGATACATAGGCGACTGAGGTTTTTAGTTCATAAGGTCGAGAGTTTAGGAGTCAGGGCCGGCGTGGAGGACTGTGGCTTGTACGCCCTCGTCCAGAGAGCTGGCTTGTGTTCCAACACCTCGGTTCTTGGTAGGTAATTATGAGAGCACTTTCTGCCAACAAACTGTTTGGCAGATTTTTTCCTGTTAATCTGTTTGTTGCATAAATTATGTAATTATTATTACATATTATTTACTATTATTCTCTGCAAACGTCATGAATGACTTCTGACGTGGCATCTGGTCGGTGCCCGTCGAGCACACGGAGGGTGATTGGATGCGTGTCGTCGAGCATGCGTGTGAGCCGAACGAATCCATGGGGTCTATGGGTTAATAACGGGGTTATTATTATTACTAATGTATCCATATTAATATAGGCTGTTGATTTTATTCGAAGCCCGATTACGCCATCGTTTGGGTCTTTGGTTTGCGTGTTTTCTTTCTAATTCCTGTGGAAGACACACTGATAAAGCTTGATCTCGATGGCAAAGTTATTTTGAATGAAATTAAACGTTTTTCTTGATATCACTGTGTTTTAATATGATAAAGAAATATCGTTACGGAAATTTGCATGCTTCCATCTTTCCCAATAAATTTTGTGTGTTGCCAGAATTGAAAAAAGTAGCAACCATAGATTAAACTATAAGAATGAAACCCATAGTTTTACGCGGCGTTAACTAACACACAACAATTGACATTGACAATTTTAATTAATGTTTATATTGAATTTAATGTGAAATTATTTATATTATTAATGTATGACTTTCTGGTGCTTTGGAGACGTAACTCTGTAAACCATTAAGAATTAAATAAATGAAAAAAAAAAACAACTTACAGCTAGTCTTATCATAGAAATTATAATAAATGCTTGTAGGTGATCAATTCTATGACCTTAGAAAGACAAATTGTAACCACACGAGTACACATGATTCAATTAGTGTCTGATCGAATGCAGCACGTTGGCAGAACGGATGGACGGCCACAGCGGAAGGTCGCCAGCGATGAGTTCCGACCCGCCTGGTCCGTCCACACGTCCGGGAGCGCGGCATTACCGGCTGGATAGTTTTCAATCGCCAGGGTCGTTACGATACGACCAATTGCCGTGTGTTGGACGCATTTATCTTGTTGTTCATATCTGATCTGTCTAATCACAATTAAGTCACGTCGGGGTCACCACTTTGGGGTCGCTGCTTGCAGGAGATAAATAAAACGACTGATGATCTGTAGATGCATATTTTATTAACAGTTGTCCCTAATAATATTTACAATATTATATTCCCAACCGGCGACGGTTGAGAGGAGCGGTTAACTTTAGAAAGAGTAATATCTTCTCTAATATCTTCTTTTTAAAAATGAATCTTGTGTCCCCACATACCTAACATTTAAATTCTTGAATGAAAAAAATTTGCTAGAGCGCACGCGCCACCAAAGAGATTCGAACCTTCCCGTTTATATTAGATTCGATAAAATTAATCAACACTTAAAAATAAAATTATTTAACGAGTACCAAAACGGAATGTCCATAAGTTAGTTCGCTTATTAATAAATTCAAATAATTTAATTCAGACTTTGTCCATAGATAATATTAGATTTAATTAAATTAAATATAATTAATTTAATATCCCTTACAAAAAGTATTCTGTCTGTATTCGTCATCATCATAAGACTGTTTACTACTTACTAGTTTACTAATTACTAGATATTCTAGTAATCTGATAGAAGTCCCTAGTTCTCAATTTATAGTCTCTATATAGTCATTCAAATCAAAATGCAATTAATAAAGACCCCATAGTGCAGTACAGTCAAGTGTGTCTGATCGCCGGACGCCTGCGCATTCCTCACTCCCCTCCCCATTGGGATAACTGCTCACTTCCCACTGCGGCTGCGCTGCGCGTCTCATCGACCATTGGTAGGGCTTACCGGCGCTCAAAGCAAACTAAAAATATTATGTTTCCCCTTTTTTGTAGCACTTTGCTCATTTAAACTAGGTATGTAGCCATCTTTCGGCCCGCAACCCGCAACGCGTTGGTCAACCGACGAAAAACAAAAAATGGAGGTTCTCAAGTCGACCCGTATTTTTTTTTTGTATTAGGTTGTTTTCAGTAACTTGCCCATCGTTCTTTCTACATAAGCATAGTAACTTCGAAGCTTCCCCTTTCAACTCTTACCTACAGTACCTAATTTGTTTTCCACTGCAGAGACCGCCTGGATTGGTTCTTTCTTCGCATTGGATTTTTAAAGGCATTAAGAAAAAAAAACAGTATATTACTGTGTTTTTACTGGATTGAATACATATCCTATATTTTTAATACTACAGCAAAACATAATCTATATTACCTACTGTTAAGTTTCATCAAAATCTGTTCCGTAGTTTTTGCGTGAAATAGTAACAAACAAACATCCTCCAAAAAATTCACAAACTCACAAATATCCTTACAAACTCTCTCGTTTATAATAATAGTAGAATGCTGTCTGGGGAAAACACCAAAGACGTGTTCGCCAAATACCCACTGCACGACCTTAACAAAAATCGTATGCTGGGGAAACGGCAGCACTGCGGTCTGCGGCTGCATACTGCATCAACGTAATCAACAATTACACCGTCTCAAAATTAAACCATTAGCTCATATCATTGACAAAACACTGAAAAAAGGCTCCGACTGTACGTCGGAGGTAGAATTTTTTTTTATCTTATCTTTGAAATATGACGTTCTTGGTTCTTGCGAACCTCAGATTTGCGAACTGATGGAGCGACTAGGTACTATAACACCGTTTTTTACCCGTGTCATTGGTACATATTACTTAATCCTCTAAAATAATAATAAAAAATATTCTATCAAAAAAACATAAAGAAATGTTTGGCGTGCGTTTTGGCTGTATGACTACGATATCTTTGCCTTAAGTACAAAGCCTTAGTGTGGAATGTCATATCTTTTTGCTATAAATTTCTTTGCCTTCGAGTGAACGCCGTTTTTTAAAACTACACATTATAGTCCCTAGGGGTATAATATTGTACTGATTTTCATTACTCCCGCGGGTGTATATAGGCCATTGTGTTTCTGTATGCATGCATATAATTATCCACATAACGAGCAAGTGTGATGAAAATGGTTTTTTTGTGTCTGCATTTAGAGTTATACAGATGGAAACAAAATGGAATGACGCATTAAAAATCTGAATTAAAAATAGTGAATCTTTATAAAGTGATCTACATACTGTCTGCCTGATTTACATAACCTGGTGGGTCTGGAACCTTGTAGTTTTAGATTCCTCAACTTATGTAGACAAACACACCGAAATTTTAAAGGGGCCCATGGTGGTAAAATTAACAGTACTTTGAGCGAACTGTATCATACAAACATCACCAAGCCTTCCATAAGGTTTGCCTGGATATTTAACTATTCATGAAGTTGACATCATCTGTCGCACTTTTTTCCTCAACTCCTCTACCTCATCTGTCGCACTTTTTTCCTCAACTCCTCTACCTCATCTGTCGCACTTTTTTCCTCAACTCCTCTACCAGTCTATCTTCTTACGGGGCCAAAAATACCTGGCAACACGTCAACCCTTTTGGGATCTTTTGTGCCAAACCCTTACTACCCTAAACAAAGGTGCCCCAATTCATTGTTTGGTGGACTTCACATACACCTTAGAATAGAAGTACTCAAACCTTTGGCAGGTTTCCTCGCGATGTTCTTCACCGAAAAGCCTGTGGTATTGTAATAAATACAAGTTCCGAAAGACTCATTGATACGGGCCAAGGTTTGAATCCATGAGCTCATGAACGTGAGGCAAGTGCACAGCCAACTAGGCTGCCAGTCTATGTATCTAGACTGGTAAAGAGTTGGTTTTCTTTGGTGGTACTGTTGTGGGAACCGATCGTCATGGGTAGTCTTTAATTGGACTTTATTAACTGTCATAATGTCATCTAATAATTCTAGTGGATGTATGTTCATATACGCACGCCGTTTACGTTTGAACGTGTCACATTTCAGGAGTTGTGTGCCCATTAGTGGGCTTTGTTCTTTATATCACATAGTTTTATTAATCGATTGTGATCCATTGTTATATTTTCTGCGTTTAATTTAATATCTGAACTTAAGTTGTGTAAAGTTAATAAGACACACTAATCATACTGAAGTTATATGTATGACTAGCTTTTTCCCGCAGCTTCGCCTGCGTAGAAAATCCCGTGTATATTGTGAAACAGCGCCCTCTATGTAGGCGTTTTGTTACTTAGGGGGTATTAGCGGACGCCCCGCGACTTTATCCGCGTTAAAAAGTAGCCTGTATGTTATTCCAGGATATAAGCTATCACTGTACCAAGTTCCATCAACATCCGTTCAGCCGTTCCAGCGTGAAAGAGTAACAAACATACATCTTCACATCCTCACATCCTTACAAACTTTCGCCTTTATAATATTAGTAGGATTTGTTTTGTTAGGTAACTTTTTGTTGTCTTATGTATTAGTCAAATCTGTCCATTAGTCAATTCTGCCGCATTTCGCAATAATACCAACATGTATACACAATAGTATCATATTATCATTAATTATTATATTTCATTTGCAAAAGATTAATTTTCTCTTTTGTTGCATCCACCTACCGTGGGTTTGCAACACTGTCAAATACTTCACTCTATTTTCTATTCAATTCAATAAACTTTATTGCACATTTAAAAATTACAGACAAGAAAAAACAGATACAGTAATGTACATCTAGGCGGTCTTATCGCTAAGAGCGATTTCTTCCAGACAACCTTTACTTTATATTTCTGATAGAGGGTTGATTGGCAAAAGCAATGGATTTCCTATTTTGGAATTTATTATGTACGGTCGACCGCACGTCAGTGGAAACATAACTAGTATAAACTTAGTCTCTCGTAGCATTGAAACTCCCTAATAGGGTAGGCCAGCTCAAGGTCAAATTGTTTCCACTGACGTGCGGTCGACTGTACTAGATTAGAAGATATAGCTCACCTGCGACAAACATACTTGTAGGGGGAATTAATCAAGCCAGTTGGCCAAGGCGAGGCGCGCACTGCAGCAGCGGCGAGGCCGCAGCCATGGCGTCTCGCCAGCCAACCAACCAACCAACCAACCAACCAACCAACCAACCAACCAACCAACCAACCAACCAACCAACCAACCAACCAACCAACCAACCAACCAACCAACCAACCACCACCATAGTCTCGTGCTCTTATAAATAATTCTATAAAACATTATCCATCTCGGAAATAGAATTGGACGCGTTGATAGTACAATGGATTGGACTGAAGATAGACTTGGCTGTTCCTGTATAATGTGATCATCCAGAATATCCTATGAATGTACCAGTGATGTATGACCTGGAGCTTAATGCCACATAAAAAGTACTACCTACATTAACCACACGTTGTTGAGAAACTACAGTAGTTCAAATTACATGTAGTCGAGACATCCCAACTATGTTGTAGCCAGAGAGTTGTTAGTATACATAGAGCGCGCGTTAGCAAGTCTGAACTGTAAGCACGGGTCTGAACAGTCGCGAAATGTTCGGGGCGACGCTACTAGTTACAGCACGTGAGTAGCGCTGATTGTTGCTCTCGCCGATATTTATTTAGATTTGGAGTAATCATGGTAAAATGTGCAGTGCCAAGCTGTACACACGATTCACGGAAACAAACGATCTAGAAAAAATCTATATAGAAGCGTCCATAGAACACCTGCTTACACTTGGCACAATGGGCAATGAGCGATGCGCGCGCTCTGTAGCTAGTATACTAACTCTATGGTTGTAGCTAACTATTGTAATTGCAACTACCTACTGTAGTTAAGTTTGTGACATAAACTTCAAAAATCTATGCCCCACTCTGCCGCCAACTATGTACCTATATCAGCCTGTAGACGTCCACTGCTGGACAAAGGCCTCCCCCAAGGATCTCCACGCCGACCGGTCCTGCGCTAACCTCATCCAGCCGGGTCCCGCGACCTTCATCAGATCGTCGGTCCACCTTGTGGGAGGCCTACACTGCGTCTTCCGATACGTGGTCGCCACTCGAGAACCTTTCTGTCCCAACGGCCGTCAGTTCTACGAGCGATGTGCCCAGCCCACTGCCACCTAAGCTTTGCAATTCTTTGACCTATGTCGGTGACCTTGGTTCTCCTGCGAACCTTGAGCCTTCTTGCGAGGCCCATAGTGAGGGACCACGTCTCAGTACCGTATGTCATCATTGGCAACACACACTGGTCTATCAGTCAGTGAAACTCCCTGTTAATTGCATGTACTACCAAGTCAAGTATTATTATAACTGGGCGCCAATCGCGCTAATTCTGAACGATATTACCAAATCCAAATGTTCAATAACCCAGTTTATAAGAGTGGACTGTATTAGTATTAGGTCACTGCGAGCACCTCAGGATCAACATAATAAAGAAAATCGTACCTGTTTCGATGGTATTCGAAGTGCCTGACGTGAAACCGAAGATATGGGCGTGCTCTCGTGCAAGGGTTGCAATGTTCCGATGACACAAATAAAAAAGTCCTTGGATGATTTTTCTGGTGCACCAGGTCACACTTGATACACTTATTGATATGAAAGTCTTTCTTCAATTACTTAATATATCACCGAACAGAACGTGAAAAAGCCGAGAGACGCTTGTCGCCCACCATTGACGTCGTGGAAGCTTCTAGCCCTTGTTTCTTTTTGACACATATGACAGAGTTCGAAATTCAAATACCATGGAGATCCGAGGTGCTCGGACACCAAACCATAACTAAAAACGTTATGCTGCATCCACACGTTTGGCAAACCTTTACAAACGCAAACATATGGAGTAGGGGTTTGGCTTGCGTTAGTTAATCAGTAACCACTTAATGAATTACGTCGTTCAGGTGAAAGCAGTCAAAGTTAACCTCCAAAAAAGTTCATCAGAAAATCTCCATGTCTTTTCTCACCCGGTAACATCGCAGTTCGTGTCCACATGTATAGCGGGGCTCGCTACACGACCAATACTAGAAGACCTACCCGCCCCTCTTGCATGTGCGCGGTGCTCAGCCGTGCGGGGAGGACCGGTCATTTGACACGTGCCAACACATTCTGGTCGGCCAGCACTTTCGCCGGTGGAATGAACTGCAACGCTCGCTGCACGCGCGACGGTTGCACCGAGATGCGTCCGGAGATTGGTTCGTCGAGTTTTTATGAGTTCTACGTTTCGCCGCCTTTGTGGTTACTTTCACAGGATTTCGAGATATGTAATGGTATATTATAATTATACTAGCTGTCGCCCGCGTCTTCGCCCGTGTATATAGTAATTTTTTGTACAGTAGAGCCAACACTAATACGACACTATCCGGGTTGACTGTACATAGGTAAGCTAATACGCCCGCCGCTTGCGACTGTTAAGGGCTCCCTAAAAAACGATCATGCGGCATGACATTCAATACGTGCTGTCACTCATGCATGATCGTCTAGCTGTAGTGATTGACGTGCATGACATGCAAACTACGTGCTGGCCGTTGCTTCACTGTATTGATTGATTGCAAGCATGATGGTCCATCATGCGGCATGACATTCACGTAAACGTTGCATTTCATGCAAGCATGATCGTACACTGTTAGCCCTACATATTTACACACATACACACACGCGTGCGGACAGGCTGGTGCTCCTGTAGTAGTAGCAGGGAATGAATCTGTTGTTTGTGGGAGTGTGGTAGAGCACGCTAGTAACTCTACTTCTGTGGTAGAGCATTCGGCAATTGTGTAAAAACTGGCGTCTCACCGCAGTGTTACTTCATATAATCGATTGTGATCGGTTGTCATGGCGGGTCGACCGCCGAGCAAGAAGCCTGGGCCCTGCAATGGGACCGCCGTTATTGGTGCGTGATAATCCACTCGTATATCTGTGTCACATTGGTTTTCTAATTCACCCTGAGTTTTCTCTTCGTGTAGGTTGGTACTAGCTTGATTTCTAGTTTTGTACTTGACTTTAAAAAAATTATTTTACCTTTCTCCACGTGTTGTTAGTTTAAATCATCAGCCCGTCGTCTTGTGCACTTTTTTTATCAATATAAGGTTGGTTTAGGGTAAAGGGTTACTTCTAATAAATGATAATTCGTTGATGGAAAAGTCAAGTCAAAATAATTATGTTCCATAATACGAGACTGAGTTCGTATTTTTCTATAGGATATGAGCGATTTTGTCAGCTAATATTTTTCAGCATCATCATTATCATACCTTCAACGTCCACTGCTGGACATAGGCCATCCCCACACACCTTTATTAGGTCGTCGGTCCACCTAGAGGGGCGTCCCACTGCGCGTCCCGGTCCGCGGTCTTCACTCCAGAACTCGTCTGTCCCAACGGCCGTCGGTTCTGCGACAATGTGAGACCTGCCCACTGATGATCCTTTTGCCTAATATTTTTGGTAAAAGGTAATTTGCACGAGTGGATCAGTGGCACAGAGTAAGTAATAGTCTTCCAGTGGCGACGAGAAGACGCGGACTGTCATGTCGAGAGGTCCGAGTTCGATCCCCGTCTGGGCCATGCACCAATGGGTTTGTCTCTAAACTTACTTATGTACATTTACTAACTCAACGGTGAAGGAAATCATCGTGAGGAAACCTGCATACGCCGAAGAAGGAATTCTTAGGCGTATGCAGCATTGGGGACATTTTAATATGCTGTTGATTTGATTTTTGACTGCCTCACAATTGGTGGAACCTCGTCAAGTCAAAGAGCATAATTAGCCTCATTAGCGTCCGTCGTGTGGCTGGAATTCATTAATCAATTAGCATTATGAGGCAACGGCCAAGCGGAACGCGCCCGCCGCCGCCGCATCGTCTTGTGAAAAGTGAAATTTTCGCCAACAGTCGGCCGAGACGCCGACGCCTCAACAACGTCGAACAATACACGAACGCATTAGCTCATGCTAATGCGTTCGTGTATTGTTTTCATTGCATGCAACAAACAAGATTGCTTTCGTTATGTTGCAGGCGAACGGAATGAGTCATGTGTGATAGACATAGAACACTTTGGTACAGCCGACCGCACGTCAGTGGAAACACTTTGATCTTGAGCTGGCCTAGCCTATCAGGGAGTTTCAGTACTATGCGGAAGCAGTTTATACTGGTTTTGTTCCCACTGACGTGCGGTCGACCGTACGAGTACTCTGCAGTTTAGTTTAGTAACAAAACTTCTGTGATTTCAACGGGTCGTTATGTCAAAGTAAATTTTCCGCTTACGCCAGCGGAGGCGCTGTGAAATTGGTCTGGGAATTCTAAATTAACACTTGACTGTCCCAAGGATATTCATCATCATCATCACATCAGCCTGTAGACGTCCATTGCTGGACAAAGGCCTCCCCCAAGGATCTCCACGACGACCGGTCCTGCGCTAACCTCATCCAGCCGGGTCCCGCGACCTTCACCAGATCGTCGGTCCACCTTGTGGGAGGCCTACGCTGCGTCTTCCGATACGTGGTCGCCACTCGAGAACATTTCTGCCCCAACGGCCGTCAGTTCTACGAGCGATGTGCCCTGCCCACTGCCACTTCAGCTTCGCAATTCTTTGAGCTATGTCGGTGACCTTGATTCTCCTGCGGATTTCCTCATTTCTGATTCGTTCTCGCAGGGATATTTACTACTGTGATTCTATACATCTGTGCATTACATATAATGCACGGATAGTCGGGCGTCGGGGAATAAGACACGCGCGGCCTATCATATCGTAAGGTCCGGAGTTCTATCCATGTCCGTACATCCATGTACCAATGGGTTTTTTCTCAAAACTTAAGTACATTTACTGACTGCTCTCAAACGGTGAAGGAAAACATCGTGAGAAAACCTGCATACGCCGAAGAAGAAATTCTTAGGCGCATGTGAAGTCCACCAACCCGCACTGGGCTATCGTGGTGGACTATAGCCCGAACACCCTCTATGAGAGGGTAGGCCTGAGCCCCAGCAGTGGGGACATGTTAATAGGCTGTTGATGATTGATGAAGCTTTCTTACAAAGTTGTTGTTTAATGTGGGTCTTAAATTTTCTGTCATTCATATTCAAAATTTCTTCTGGTAGTTTGTTGTAGAAGCGTATACATTGCCCCGTGAACGATTTACTGACCTTACTAAGCTTACGCAGGCCTTTACTATATCAACACGACCACGACGCAGCGTTATTATAATTTGGAATCCCTACAAAAACACCGTACATTCATACCTACTGACAACTGGCACGCTGCAAACATTGACTTGCCCTAATTTTGGAAGCGTCATCCATGCCGGTGGCGGTGGCGGTACACAGCATTTGATTTCCATGGATGTGACATGAAATGAGGTCACGTATTGCTCGACGTTGTGTATGTTTCTAGGCGTATGTGTGCGTGTGTGGGTCTAAATGGTCACCACAACATCAATTCAGGGTCCAGAAGCGTGCGGTACGTATCATCGCCCTAGCGGAGTGGTCCCCCGGGAACTGTTCAAGGTCCATGAGATCCTCACCCTTCCATCCCTGTACATGTATGAAGTAGCGAAACATGTGAGGAGAAACCTTGACCAGTTCCCGACGCACGGCGACTTCCACGACCTGGACACGAGGCGGCGGCACGAGCTCCGCCCCCCAAGCACCGTCTTTCTAAATCCGATAGACTATTAGAAGTTGTCGGCCCTAAAATCTACAACAAAATTCCAAACAACATAAAAAACGGGGGCATAAACGCATTCACCAACAAACTGAAAAAATATCTTGTAGAAAACGCGTACTACTCAGTGACCGAGTACCTGGACACCAACTGATGCGATGCACACACCTGGCTGCGGCTGTGGTTTAGATAGGAGTAAATTATATTATGTTATTATAGTCATCATCATCAACAGCCTATTAATGTCCCCACTGCTGGGGCTCAGGCCTACCCTCTCAACGAGGGTGTTCGGGCTATAATCCACCACGCTAGCCCAGTGCGGGTTGGTGGACTTCACATGCGCCTAAGAATTTCTTCTTCGGCGTATGCAGGTTTCCTCGCGATGTTTTCCTTATTATGTTATTATAGTATTACATTGAAATAATTAAATTATTATAATGAATTGAATGTAATTAATAATATTGACGTGTAAAATCTTTTTTATTAATAAATGATTGTATTGTATTGTAATTGCTCCAAAGCTACTCTTACCTGCACGCGGTGCGCCCTGCTATGGGTCACAGGCGCCATATTAGACATGGCGTTAGGTAAGTTAGAAACGCTACAGACCGGTGACGGACAGCCGTGCCACTACCTAGTGCCTACTGCCTAGTATAGTCTCAGTCAACGTTAAGCTGAATTCCACTTGTATGTAGCTTTTTCCCGCGGCTTCGCCCGCGTAGAGAAGTTTTTCCCGTGTACATTGTGAAACAGCGCTCTCTATGTAGGTGTTTTGTTACTTATGGGGTATTAGCGGACGCCCCGCGACTTTGTCCGCGTTAAAAAGCAGCCTATATGTTATTCCAGGGTATAAGCTATCACTGTACCAAGTTTCATCAAAATCTGTTGGGTAGTTTTTGCGTGAAAGAGTAACAAACATCCTCACATCCTTACAAACTTTCGCCTTTATAATATTAGTAGGATAGGATTGTCAGACGCCGGACGTAACTGTGTTGCGATGGCCGATATACCTGTCATGTCCAGAATAATGGAAGATGACAGACTGAAGATAAATCAACATGAATGGTTAACTGTCCTATAAAGTTATATGCTATAACCCATCGTATGTATGTAGAAGGTAATGTTTTTAAGACTTCCATGCGGTAATTTATTGAGGTTAACCGCAGAATAAACGCTGATAGAGCCGTTCATAGTTTACTGCTCTTTTTTTTTCTGACGTCCCTTTTGACTCGCAACTCAAACAGAAAATTGCGAGTAATAAAAGAAATATTAAAAGTTCAGTTTAAGCGTAACACACACAGCGCGGCGGCGTTGCGAAAGCGTTGCGGCGGCGAATCTGCGGAAAGCGAATAAAAAGCGGAGCCCTTTAGACAACATATACCGCTAGCGGCGGCGGCGCGGCGGCGGTTTGTATGAAGACCGCTCCGCACCGCGCCGCGCCGCCGCCGCCGCTCTGTGTAGGGGTTCTCATACACTACAAAGGAATACAACGCGCCGCCGCCGCTCTGTGTAGGGGTTCTCATACACTACAAAGGAACACAACGCGCCGCCGCCGCTCCGCAACGCCTGTCTGCGCTAATCTGTCAAATCAACACGTCAAATCTGTGCGCGCGGTTTTGTCGCTTTCGCCGTCGCACCGCCGCCGCGCCGCACCGCCGCCGCGCCGCTTTGATGTAAAGGGCTTCATACTATTTCGAACATTACAAAAAATTACCGCGACGCTTTCGCACCGCCGCCGCCCTGTCTGTGTTCCGCTTTAAACTTTATTGTATAACAGGCGAACCTAATGCCGAAGGCATTCTCTACCAGTTTACTTTTGGGTCGTGCTGATAGATTGTGGTAGGTGCGAAGACGATTAATAAAAAACACATCTTTATAAATATGCCAGGCGATTAGAGGACCTATTTGGTAGCAAGTACATTTTAATGATCTCGTATACTTGTTGCTTGAAAGCGAACTGATTGAGTTAAATCTAATTACATTCTGCTCTCAAGCGGTGAAGGAGAAAACCTGCATACTCCGAAGAAGAAATTCTTAGGCGCATGTGAAGTCCACCGACCCAAACTGACGCTCTCGGTAAAGTGCAGGCCTGAGCACCAATAGTGGGATCTTTTAATAGGTTGTTTAAGTGTCCCTAAACGATCATGCTTGCATGACATGCAACGTTTACGTGAATGTCATGCTGCATGATGGGCCATCATGCTTGCTATCAATCAATACAGTGAAGCAACGGCCAGCACGTAGTTTGCATGTCATGCACGTCAATCAATGCATTCAAAAGCATTCGTCAGTCAAAAGCATGCATGAGTGTCATCACGTATTGCATGTCATGCCGCATGATCGTTTAGGGAGCCCTTTAGATTTGAACTGGTTGAAATTCATCCTATAGTTTTCCGGGAGTTCAATCCTCAGTCGCGCGAAGGCTTTTGCCCAGCTCAGTATAAAGGCAGGGTCAAACCGAATGCAGAACGGCGCAGCACAGCACAGCACGGCTTATGACGTTGTAAATGTATGGAATATTATGGGAGAGGACACACCAACGCACGATGCTGCACAGCGCTGCGCAGCTACGCGCGTATCCGTGCGTCAAGCGTCGCAGAGACAAACAGAGCGCGCGCGGTCTGGCAACGTCGCGCGCGCGCCGTGATTGGTCCTCACTAGTTGACGTCACACCGCGTGAGGCGATTGCGTTGCGGCACAGCACGTCGCGACAACTGGCCGGTGTGACGTGCTACGCAACGCGCTGCGCTGCACCGCATTGACCCGGCCTTTATAATAGCAAGCTCGCATTCCTTGCGCGGTCGACCTGGCGGGCGCGACCAGCCGTGAACGCCTCTTGGCCGGGCCGGCCGTGCGCGGGACACTATCTGCCCCACATATCGACGGCGAGGCGGTCGGCTGGTGGTCACTGTTGTGTAATCGATCACTGCATAGTACCTACATTCTCATTCGATGTACTTACTTGAGGTCGCGCCAAGGTACACCTGGGTGCGAAAATTTTTTGCGATCTGCAACAGGAACCGGGCAAGCCGTGGTAGCCTGGTTGGTTATAGGTCGTGGGTTCGATCCTTTTGCCTGTAAGTTAAGTACGGATTATTATAACACCGCAGGCATCGGTGAAGGAAAACAAATACAAATAATCTCTATTTACTCCACAACTGACTTAAAGTTTGTGGAGTCTGGAGCCTGAGACTAGACTAGGGTACTTAGGTAGCCTGTAGATACAGCACACCAGGCCCCACCGTCGGACCAGTGACATTGGACAGAGTGGCTAACAATATATGTATAAAAAACAAAACTGATTATCTAAAAAAAATTACTTTGAAATATAATAGTGTGTGTGTTTGTGTGTGTGTGTGTGTGTGTGTGTACGCCGGTAATAATAATCTGTGCAAAATGTAGTTTTTAGTTATTAAGTTGTAATTTGAAGGAGAGACTAGTGTCGTATTTCGTCGTATCTGTCTGTCTATTCTAAAGCGTATGTGAAGTCGACTAAAATACGGATTGTGGGGCACGGCTAGTGGACATGGGTTTGACGCAAAAGATCCCATAGGGGTCGAGGTGTCGCTAGGTATTCGACAATAAGGAACATTAGTTATCTATCCTGTGCCCAGACGAACATTTAAGCTGCGTGTTGACTTGGCCGCACCCACAGAACACGGAAAAAGCTCGCTACGCTCCCGCTCGTTGCACCGCACGCAACGGATTGTATGGTGGAGTACATTTTAGACTTTCGCGCTTTGTATTCATAATTATATAATTATTTACGGGTCTTACACACGAATAAGTTTTATTTACCTTGCCCGACGTTTCGACCAGGTTACACTGGCCGTGGTCACGAGCTGACTGGAGAGGCGAGCTGTCATTGTTGATCGCTGTGTATGTGTGTGTGTATCGCTGTGTGTGTTGACCACGGCCAGTGTAACCTGGTCGAAACGTCGGGCAAGGTAAATAAAACTTATTCGTGTGTAAGACCCGTAAATAATTATATAATTATGTATGGTGGAGGTCGGTGCATGCGGTGCGGCCAGGTGGACGCAGCTCCATACAAATTCATACAAAGCAAACGAACATTCGTTGCGTGCGAGCAAGTAGACGCGCAGCTTTAACCATCATAGATCCAGGTTATTCGCTTAGTGCAGGTGTTCGATGAGGCAACCTTACGTACAGTTACCCCAGATCTAAAAGCACACAGTTTCTGCGAATACTAATAGTGGATCTTGTGTATTGACTGACTGACATAACGGATCAGCAGCGATGTGCGCGGGCGGGCTGCGCGTGCGCCGCGTCTGTCGCCGCCCCGCTTTGAACACTCGAAGCGCGGCTTCGTACACACCTGTTACAATACACCGGCTATACTGTGTATGCATAAAATGTTGTCAAGTGGAACATTTTAAAAATGAACGCCAGCGTGGCATTCGTGTCAACCAAATTTTAGTCTCTTGTAAAGCACAAGAGACTAAAATTTGGTTTTCTAATTTTAAAAATAAGAAAAGCGGTCCCTAAGCGATCATGCTTGCGTGACATGCGTTACGTTTTTGTCATGCTGCATGATGGACCATCATGCTTGCTATCAATCAGTACAGTGAAGCAACGGCCAGCACGTAGTTTGCATGTCATGCACGTCAATCACTACAGCTAGACGATCATGCACGAGTGACAGCTCGTAATTGCATGTCATGCAGATTGATCGTGTAGGGACCACTAAAGAGAAGTCTTGTTTTAGAACTGTCAAAATAATTTACTCCTGTCAAACACTAGAAATATACCAGGTTTCTACTGCAATGTATAACATAGCGATTAAAATTCCCTTTGTCCGCCAGGACCGGAATAATTTGACAGTTCATCTATTTCTTATTTTTTAAGATATGAGCTGAGACTAAAATTTTATCCTGCACCATTCGAATCGACACCATTGTCAGACAATTTCAAAGTTCTTATAAGGCCACAATGGGTGCCCCTGAAGCGATATGGTATTTTATTTAACCCTTTATAAGGCAGAGGCGATTTGGATACCACTTAGTTAATAAACATTTACCGAGAAGAACATCCTCTTTTTTATTTAACTATAATGGTATTATATAGAGAATATATCAGGCTTTCTTTCCTCATTCATTCAACCTCAATGAAAAGGTGTATTGGAAACAGATCATCGAAAAACTCAAGTACACTAACAGGCTGAGTGCATATATTGACCACATGTTTCGTTTTTTTTGCCGTAGATGTGTTCCCCAGAGCATTACAAACATGGTAGTGTATTTAACTTTCACGTAGCATATCTGTATAACTGGGGCCTTATAAAGGGTTAAGGTAGAATGGGATATGTCGTTGAAAGTGGCCTTTTGTTAATACTCGGTAGCGTGTATACAAGTGAGCACACTAGGCCGCGCTTGGGCAAGTATAAATCAGTGCTTGCGAACGGTAAACAAGGTTGCTTAACTGTGGCCGTTTCGACACCGCGACGAGCCGGCGGCGGCGGCAGCACCTGGAGTACATGCCTCCTCCTGACGTCACTTCCCGATGATATGCCGGCGGTACACACGCCAGACATGCTTGCGATGGCGTGTTCCTCGTGGTCAAACTTGATTGCCAAACTAATTTGGCCATAGGGAAACCTAATTCCTCGTAGCCAAACTACAAATAATAACACACTGTATATACATGCCCTTTTAACGCATCTTGGCCATGAGGAAACTAAATGCCTCGTAGAATTAAGATGCCTTACATCTAAAATTGATTGCCTAGCTAGTTTGGCCATAAGGAAACTTAATTCCGCGTAGCCAAACTCTAACGAAACTGTGACTACGAATGTAGAGTTTGGCTACGCGGAATTAAGTTTCCACCAGTCGTGGCCACCAGGAACACGCCCTTGCGATATGGGCCACGTCTGGATGGCCATTCCAAAAATCTATTCAGAATATCAAATCCTATTAATATGTCCCCACTGCTGGGGCGCAAGCCTACCCTCTCCCGAGGGCGTATGCACTATAGTCCACCCCGCTAGTCCAGTGCGGGTTGGTGGACTTCACATGCGCCTATAAGAATTTCTTTTTCAGCGCAGGCTTCCTCGCCGTTCGAGAGCAGTCAGTAAATTTACTTAATGTTCTTGAAAACTCCATTGGTACATGGCACGGCCGGGGATCGAACCCAGACATCTCGACGTGACAGGCCGCGTCTTCCACACTGCACCACCGACGCTTTCGATCCGCAATTTATGACAATTCTTGGCTTGGATATTTATTTATTACTATACAGACATGAGAGCGTCAGTGGTGTCGGGGATAAGACGCGGCTTATCATATCGAAAGGTCCGAAGTTCGATCGCCGGCTGGGCCATGTACCAATGGTTGTACAAATGGCTAGGTACTATTTACTGACTGCTCTCAAACGGTGAAGGCAAACATCGCGAGGAAACCTGCATACGCCGATGAAGAAATTCTAGGCGCATGTGAAGTCCACCAACCCGCACTGGGCTAGCGTGGTGGACTATAGCACGCACGGCCTCGTGAGAGGGTAGGCCTGAGCCCCAACAGTGGGGACATGTTAATAGGCTGTTGATGATGATGATGATTTAGGTCTAATACGAACTCAGACCGTCCGGACTGGACATCCGAACTTGTCGCAGGAACTAGCACGAGCTATACGACTATTGGGGCTTCTCTGGACACACACTTTCTGTCGACGCGTTACGTTTTGCTCGGCTTCGTATTGTGTTTATAAGATTTTGTGTAAAATTGTAAGTACATCTATTTGTTGATTTGATCAGACAAGCGAACGTTTGGCCAACCTGCCAATGTGTACCGCCTGCCTAATATTCATATTTCATACGATTGCGGCAATCGTGCGGATTTGTGGCAATTAATTTATTGCTATTTAGCTCTTTCACAGGAAGAAGGCAATGCTGTTTAGGCGTAGTGGTGTGTAGGTAATGTTTCGACAAACGGCTGTTGTAATCATTTCAAAATAGAATTCGTTAAGAACCTTAATTTACTCAGCGAATGATATTTTTTCGAAGCTTTTCAATTCACTATAGTCTAGTATAGTCATCGTCGTGCGTTTCGGAGTCACTCTCCTCACTACTATTAAGATACTGGAGTCAAAAGAAGGGGGTTGAAAGTGGTGGGAGGTGTTTCCTTGATAATATCATAAAGAAAGTGATTGAGAAGATTAGCGTCGTGAGGGTGGGAGTGGTGCAATGTTAATGCTCTCCAGGGTAACAAAACAAACTCCAATGAGATTCGGACTTAATTGTTTGTTAAACGTGTGGATGCAGCATAAGCATAACGTTTTTGGTTATAATATTTTGTATGGTTTGGATTTGGTAATGTCGTTCAGAATTACCGCGATTGGCGCCCAGGACAGATAAGATATCCTCTCACAATTTCTCAATATTCATAATTACACTGGTTATTAATTAATGGTTACACTGGCCGTGGTCACGAGCTGACTGACCACGTCAGCTCGTGACCACGGCCAGTGTAACCTGGTCGAAACGTCGGGCAAGGTAAATAAAACTTATTCGTGTGTAAGACCCGTAAATAATTATATAATTATGAATACAAAGCGCGAAAGTCTAAAATGTTCTCAATATTCCTCTCAAACGACAACATTTTATTATCGTCCACTTGCATAGCTCTTGTGTGTAGTTTCGAAATCTATTATCGGTTTCATTTTCTAAAGCTACCGGCTTTTTTATGGAGTCATTTCGTGTCGCATCAGAATCAAGATACATCCCTAAATCTAATTAACAGTGACAGCTCTCATCTCGATTTCCAGCAGCCATGAAGCAGACGGCCTCCGTTCTGAGATCAAAAGCGACATAACGACTAACAGCTGACTTAAACACACGACTATCGTATTTCAAAATTACGTCCTTTGAGACGATTTGCTATTGGAGGGTAACTCCATATAATTAACATGAAGATATCTTCATATTAAGAAGCCTTCACAGTCACAGCACACCACATTACACTCCTCTTGTCTAAGACTCGCCTGAAATATGAGAAAAAACGCTTCGAAAAACAATTCATCATCACCATGTACAAGTCCACTGCTGGACACAGATCTCGCCCAATGTGCTACTGGACCCGATCCTCGGTTCTCCGCATCTAGTCACTGCCAGTCGCCTCGCGCAGATCGTCGCTCCATCTAGCCGGGGGGCGTCCCACACTGCGTTTGCCACTCGTGAACTCGTCTACCCTAGCGGTTCTCGGTTCTCCGACAGATGTGCAACTGCCGCTTCAATGCACTAACTTTTGAGATATGTCGAAGGCTTTGGTTCTCTGGCGGATCACCTCGTTTCGGATCCTGTCTCTCGAGAAATTCCGAGCATGGCTCTTTCCATAGCCCGTTGAGCGACTTTGAAAAAGTGTGACGTGGATTGAACGAGCTACGCAGTGCCTGTTTTCCCGACAGTGTGGTTTGTGTCAGTTATTTCGAGATTGTCTTGTCAAGCATTTGATAAAGCCATATTTTTTCAAGTCGCAGAGTGACGCGACAACTGAGTGACAGACGGGTCATGCCGGTAAATAACAAAATTCGGTCGCACGCAACGCCACTGCCATCTGGGATTAGCTTTACATTTATTTCGTAACCAGCTGTTGCTCGGACAAACTGGAGCATTTTCAATTACAACAAGTTTAATTTTAAGTCTTTCGGATGCGACTTAGATACCGGTGTAGCGCCGATACCGATACATCGGAAAAACCAAAATATCGCCTCGGAAGCATCCTTAATTTCAAGTAACTAGACAGTCGTACGTTGATATGTCAACAGTCTTAAGGCCCCAGTACACGTTGGCCGAGCGGCCAATGCACTCGGCCAACGTGTGGGCCTATGTGTGTATTCCAGAGACGTCAAATAGTCGCTATCCATTTCTGATATGTAATGTTTGACAGAGAATTTTTGACACGTTGGTCGTTATGAGCTCCCTAAACGATCATGCGGCATCACATGCAATACGTGCTGTCACTCATGAATAATCGTCTAGCTGTAGTGATTGACGTGCATGACATGCAAACTGCATGCTGGCCGTTGCTTCACTGTACTGATTGATAGCAAGCATGATGGTCCATCATGCAGCATGACATTCACGTAAACGTTGCATGTCATGCAAGCATTATCGTTTAGGGACACTTATAGTTTTTTTACCTTTGCCTGTTCGAACAACGTTCATTCATCATTGTTTATGAGTTACGTACGGCGCGGCGCAAAGACGAGGGATGGATGGCGGATGCGCGCGCGTCTGCGCCGGCGCCGGCGGAACTCGCCGCGTTCCATATTTGAACCGAGGCGGAAATGAGCGCGCGCGCCGCCCTTTGCCCAAATTGTAATCAGAATACTGCTCGCGCACGACACCGTACCTTGTCGTCATACCAATTGATGCTGATGCTTGACGCGGCAAGTAATGAGTGAGTTGTATCTGTGGTCTGTCTTCCAGACGTCATTCACAGCCGCGCAAAGCAAACCTGGTAACCAAAGACAAACTGGCCGCGAGATTTAATCCAATATGGTGTATTTTTCCCCCGTTTTAGCCATCGAGAACTATAAATATAAAAAGGCTAAAAAAAACACCAAAAAAGCTTGTTTTTAAAGTTGTAATTATCGGGACCCGTATCAAACACTTTCTCAAAGTTTATCCTCTAAGGCCCTAACGTGCTTTGGCTTGCAAATTTTGTGACAAAGTGTCACTTCAAAGGTCCTGACAATGCATTCTTAAAAGAGGCTTGGAGAGGACTCCTTACAAGGACGGCAACGCACAAACTTGTATCGGATCAAATAAAAGGAGTTTGCCTCTCTGTATCTCAAGTGCCCCTTCGAAACAATTAAGAGGTACTTTTTAGTAGATGCGTAAAAGTTAAGAAGTAAGAAAACTAATTTGTCCTGGTATAGATACTATAGGTGGCCTGCCCCCCACTCCCCGCGAATCCCTTTTGTCGCCTCGCCCCGCGCCCCTGTAACGTTGCGGGCGTAGTCTGAGTTAAACGGTCCACCTGTAGTTTTCTAATTTGGTTTCTGAAAAGAATTGCATCAATTGATTCAACATTCGTGGAAGGATCGCGTGTAGCAACCAAGTTGGCGGAATCCCTTTCACCTGTGGCGCGCGCACGCCGACCGCCGAGACGCGAATGCGCGCTCGCGCGGCCTTGCGCGACCTTGTCGCGTGGCGGCTGCGCCCGCGCACCGCGACCTGTCCAACGGCCCCCGGGTCTCACCACTTTCTACTCGGAGTTGGTCACAGTTGATCATAAAAACAAGTGATTGCATTCACATTATAATCAGTTCTTTTATTCCGCAGCATGTGTCCTAAGAGCGTCAGTGGCGTAGGGGATAAGACGCGGCCTATCATATCGAAAGGCCCGGAGTTCGATCCCCAGCTGGGTCATGTACCAATGGGTTTTTTCTCGAAACTTAAGTCATTTACTGACTGCTCTCAAACGGTGAAGGAAAACATCGTGAGGAAACCTGCATACGCCGAAGAAGAAATTCTTAGGCGTATGTGAAGTCCACCAACCCGTACTGGGCTAGCGTGGTGGACTATAGCCCGAACGCCCTCGTGGAGAGGGTAGGCCTGAGCCCCAGCAGTGGGGACATTAATAGGCTGTTGATGATGATGATGATGTGTCCTAAGCCTGTCACTATTCAATGCCGCCTGCTTATGTTCTACTTAAATTTAATTGGATCAGCTTAGTGATCGAATTTGTCAATTTCTTCTCCTGAAAGATCGTACTAAAATTCAAAAAGGTTACGTTTATAATATTACTTGTTTAGGATCATCATAATCATCATCTTTTATAAATATCTGTATCAATTTTAGTTCTTTGAAATTCTCCGATTTCAATAGAAAGCGTTGTTAGACAGACGGTGTGTAACAGCTGATTGCATCGCAACGCCTAGAACCAAGCACAGTTGTCACGTTATTATATAAACAATCCCACGCCGCGGGACACACGTCCGGTGCTGAGTTGTCAGGCTATTTATAGTGGCCGTCGTCACGGCCAGAGGTCGATGACGTTAGTCCTTCGCGACTCGACTCGTCTGCCTTCAGATCCAAACATTAACTAGATAACGGCACAATAGTAGGTTTATCAACAAAGAAACGATTCGGCTTGTTTCACGAAAATACAGATTTGCGGCCGACGATATGGTTCATACACGAAAACCCATCTCGCGAGATCGAAATTCTCAATCTTCGAAAGCTGCATCGAAATTTGTTTTCGATATAAACTATACAGGTGCATTACGTTTCATGAATTTGCGTTGCATAAGAAGGGTATACCAATCCCTCCTACGCTATGTAAAGTATTAAACACCTATACGTAGACAGATGAGATCAGATGGATTACAATTTGAAAATATGAACGTGACGCAACTTATGTTGTCATCGACATATTGCGGCTTTGACAATATAATTTTCAACAAATTGGGTCGCTTCAAGTCTCCAAGCTCTTCGTAATCCAATTACGTTAATAACCTTCCGCCCTTATTACCATATTCAGTACTAACCAAGGCTTTTGAATTAGATGGTGTTTTACATTACCACTTATATGTAAGATATTTCATTATTCAAACCTGAATTGAGAACATGTAATTAAATTATTACATAAAATTTGATGTCATTTTAATAAGTGACTGAGTGTTATTGAGGAAAACGGCACTTATCCACGAATTGTTACCACAGGGAGCGTTTCTGGGCCCTCAATGCTTCCTAAAACATTTAAGTTAGCCTTGTCTTTGATTTTGATTTTATTTATTGTCTTTTTTGAGTACTTGAACTGTGTATTATTATTATCCTAGATGGTTATGGGATTTTGGCTCTTAATAACCAATACAAGCGATGCAAGGACGAAGCGGGCGTTCGCCAAATGTGTCCTGTGACGCGTCCCGAGTCTGACCTGCCTAACCCGGCAAGGTCAACTACGGTGACCCCGTCGATTGTGATTCTAAGAATAGTAACTGCACAATTAGGGAATAACATTACATCGTCTCTGATGGCCATTGACTTCTTAAAGTCTCATTCTTTATTATTATCCTATTGTTAGTCTTCGCCGCCAATAGAATTGTTTTTACTCAAAGAATTTTGCATTACTTACATTTTGTTTGCATCCGCAAACTTATGCTGCAAATATATAGTTTTAACTATAATAAACCTGAATAAGAACCAGAAAAAGAATAATAATCCAGAATAGCTTGCTTCCGAAAAATTCCACCGTTTGTTTTCTCAGAGCAACGTTGAGAGCCGAGTTCTTAGTAGAGTCTTATTCAAATAAGAGCTATTCCCAGAACGGAGCATTTGTATTATCTGTAGCGGAATATTTGCGCACGTGTACCTTGCGTGATAGCTTGAGAATTATTAATTGGACTCGGCTTTCGATTTCTTGCGAATTGAGGTTCTGAGAAAATCGCCAAATGTTCAAATGAAAAATGAATGATCGCCAAATGTTGAAGGTTTGCAAACGATGTTCTATTAATAAGACAGTTTCAAGGTTTTTTCTTTGTAAGTACATATTGTATTTACCATTCTCGTTTTTTCCCACTAGTTTTTTTAAGAAACGCAAATTTTCAGATCGCCTTTTTTCCCAATAATGATTATTCTTAACGGTAAATTTACCAATGGAAAAATTTTCCAATAGTTAACGCAATTTTTACTCATGGGTTGGGAAAAATATTACACTAAAGTAACAAATCCCCCATTAAATTGTCTTCTAGTACCGCTACTGGGTTCCGTGGGATTCTTCCACTGAAATTCAAAGCAGCCTAGCGGCGGTCGTGTGCAGTTTTTCTCATACATAATAAATTAGGCTTTGTAGAAATACGTGCCTGCCATTTATGTCAAAGTGTCACGTAACTCAATGTTGTACGATGTCAGTATTATAATTCGGTGATGATAAAAACGTGAATGAATATTATGATTAGCAATTTACTGAATGTGTATGGGGCAGGTTATTTATTTCTTATTTCCAGTTGTATTTATGTATTACATCAGGAGTCTTTTGTACGGTATAAAAGCGTTTTGCACTCTGCTCACGTAATATTTATACCTACATGTAATACTAGAAGACGCTCTGCGACTTTGTACGCGTTAAAAAGTATTCTATATCGTCGGCTAGCAATTAATGCCGCGCTAGTCGAAATTTTTCGGGTTCCGACATTTTAAAGCCATGGGGCAGAAAGGTTCTCGAGTGGCGACCACGTATCGGAAGACGCAGTGTAGGCAGGCCTCCCACAAGGTGGACCGACGATCTGGTGAAGGTCGCGGGACCCGGCTGGATGAGGTTAGCGCAGGACCGGTCGTCGTGAAGATCCTTGGGGGAGGCCTTTGTCCAGCAGTGGACATCTACAGGCTGATTTAATGATGAATGCCATTAATGTAAATTGTAATATTAAAGCGGAAAATTTTGAAATGAGAGATGACTTTTTAAACGATACCTAAAGTGTCGGCGAAACCTAAGTGTATAATGTTGATTATGTCATACTATAAATAGACGTTTCGCGCATACATCATACAATTTATAAGCAGTTAAATGGTTTGAATGGGAGTGTAAACATGGCTCGATCGCTTGGCGTTTAGTCACTGATTCGTGACGCGCATGCGGCCGCACGCGCCGGCCCGGGCATTGGGGCTTATAGGCTTAGATCCATAGATCAATATTGTTGTTTTATTAGCAGACAACACGTGTTCACTCTTTGGGAAGGACATTGTCTCGCTAAGATGCGAAGTAAAGATACCCAAAGATGTAATATTAATAATCCGATTTTTAGACAATGCTGTGTGAGATCTACTTTCACTTTTAGGGTTCCTTACAAAGCGGTGAAGTAGAAGTAGAACACTGCATGATAATTTCGGATGTCATAGCTTCATGCATAAGAAAGACATTAGAGCAAATATGATTTTATAATGAAAAATTACTCAATAATGCATATTTAGACTTTGTTTGTTCAAGACATCGATATTTAAAGTAAATAAAACAAGCGGTAGATGGGTGACGTTCTTACATTACGTATTCAAGCAATGGATCTGATTTATTATCTATAAAGATACCAACAGAGAGAGATAGAATGACGCAAACAGGTGGCGCGCGAGCGAGACGAAATAAGTAAATCACGACAAAGTGGCCTAATTTATGGGGTCAATGCGCTAGAGGATAGTAACCTATCTACCGCTTCATCATCAACAGCCTATTAATCTCCCCACTGCTGGGGCTCAGGCCTACCCTCTCAACAAGGGCGTGCGGGCTATAGTCCACCACGCTAGCCCAGTGCGGGTTGGTGGACTTCTCATGCGCCTAAGAATTTCTTCATCGGCGTATGCAGGTTTCCTCACGATGTTTTCCTTCACCGTTTGAGAGCAGTCAGTAAATGTACTTAAGTTTCGAGAAAAAACCCATTGGTACATGGCCCAGCCGGGGATCGAACCTCGGACCTTTCGATATTATAGGATTCCTTTCGATATTATTATTATTTCAGTATTATCTACCGCTTGTTTTACTTAATTATATCGATGGTTTAAGATACTTATATGAATTTTAATATTATATCAAAGTACGGAACCCATATTTGTCATTTGAATCACCCTCGCAATTAACCGGCTTACGTTATTAACTGTATAATGAAGACATTAGACCGAAACTCCTTCACACAATAATATTTCATCTCTTTGTTACAGGTATGTGCGACAATGGGCTATAGTCGAAGCTTGCTTCGGTAACTGTCTCTATCTAAGGAATTGATTTTCAAGTAAGTTGTGATAGGAAGGCTTAGGGCTTCTTTCACCACTTCCTGATATTGTTACAGATAGTAATCTTAGTGATAAACTAATCTATCAGATAAATCTGTGTGATAGATTATATAAAATATATAAGATATAGGCAATCAGATACCTGTGAAACCAAAAAAATATGCTATCTGTCAGATAACCTGCATATAGGGTATCTGGGACTTTATCAGCAAGCGGTGTAAGAGGCCCTTAGGGCTTCTTTCACCACTTCCTGATATTGTTACAAATAGTAATCTTAATGATAAACTAATCTATCAGATAAATCTGTGTGATAGACTATATAAAATATAGGCAATCAGATACCTGTGAAACCAAAAAAATATGCTATCTGTCAGATAACCTGCATATAGGGTATCTGGGACTTTATCAGCAAGCGGTGTAAGAGGCCCTTAGGGCTTCTTTCACCACTTCCTGATATTGTTACAGATAGTAATCTTAGTGATAAACTAATCTATCAGATAAATCTGTGTGATAGATTATATAAAATATGTCGGAGCTTCAAGTACACAGGCGCCATCTATCGGCAAAGTTTGAAACGTCGTCGTGGGGTCGTTACGGGAGTTGTCGCTAACAGCCGTTGGGGCGCTGCTGGTAGGAAAGCTTTATAAAGCGAGGGCCGAATGGCCGACGAGTCAGTTTGAGTTGAGCCGTCGGATGGAGCGCCACGCCGTAACGAACTCGCCGCGTTTACCAATTCGACTATTATTTCGGATTCACATCATGTCGGACCACTCTGATTGCAAGCCCCCGTACCAGGCGTCGTCAAATATATAAGATATAGGCAATCAGATACCTGTAAAACTAAAAAAATATGCTATCTGTCAGATAACCTGCATATAGGGTATCTGGGACTTTATCAGCAAGTGGATGCATCTGCATCCGATTGTAAGAATATAGTTCAAATTGCTTGGAGCGCGGGCGCGGATACTCGCTATTTACAATTTTTTACTTTATTGTAAGCCTGAGGCTTCGCCCGCGTTGAAAAGATTTTCCCGCGGGAACAGCTTTCCCGAGGTATGTATAGCCTATGTGTTATTCTAACGTTTAATCTATATTACTGTAAAGTTTCATCAAAATCTGTTCCGCAGTAAGAGCGTGAAAAGAGTAACTAATAATCCTTACAAACTTTCCCGTTTATAATAGGGTTATATAGACGATTATTAATTTGTCACTTTTGTCTGCGTGAAATCTGCCGTCAACTCTGCACTGACCCTTACAGCTTATAGATAGATTGTCGGCAAATCCATAGACCAGAGAATAAGAATATAGGTATACGAGACAATATATAAATAGATATCTATTTTTGGATAAATCTTTCCAGCAAACAGATCCTTCAATCCTACCAACTTAACTTTTTCGTCCAATCATTTTTATCTGTTGGCAGCACCAAAGGTCAACAAAACGGAAGCCCTTTCATCACGTAATGTTTAATGTTGTGACATTCGAATACGAAGGGACCTACTGTTTCACCTTGTCATTGATACTGTCGAACTCTCAATCAATATGACTGGCCTGTTGGTCACCTGCTGCGTCAGAGGTCGTGGGTTTGTGACGTAACTACAAATTTTCGGTTTTCTGTTTTTTCCCTTTACTTGTGCTATAAGACCTTGTTTCTTACCAAATTTCATGATTCTAGGTCAACGGGAAGTACCCCATAGGTTTTAATTACCAAAGTACTCAAAAATGCGGCAAAATCGGCCATATCTTCTGACTGCGGTGACTCAGAAGGGATTGCAGACCTGAGTATTTGCTTTGAATTTTAACTTGATACCTTTACGCGTTCCTAAGAAAAAGGGCCTTGACAGACAGACAGAAGTGATCCTATAAGGGTTCCTCTTTTGAGGTACGGAACCCTAAAAACAAGACAATTATGGAAAGTCTGGGAACACCCCTTGGCACGACGGTTTTATGTATTACTAGCTGTTGCTCCGCGGTTTCGCTCGCGTGGGATAAGTTTTTTTTCCCGCGGCATCAGTTATTCGTCATAAGAGCGTCAGTGGCCCTGGGGATAAGACGCGGCCTATCATATCGAAAGGTCCGGAGTTCGATCCCCGGTTGGGTCATGTACCAATGGGTTTTTCTCGAAACTTAAGTACATTTACTGACTGCTCTCAAACGGTGAAGGAAAACATCGTGAGGAAACCTGCATACGCCAAAGAAGAAATTCTTAGGCGCATGTGAAGTCTACCAACCCGCACTGGGCTAGCGTGGTGGACTATAGCCCGAACACCCTCGTTGAGAGGGTAGGCCTGAGCCCCAGCAGTGGGGAGATTAATTGGCTGTTGATGATGATCAGTTATTCGCGGTAAAAAGTAGCCTATGTCCTGCCTCAGTGTTCGATGTATCTCCACACCAATTTCATCTAAATCCGATCAGCGGTTGAGGCATGAAAGGTAACAAACCGACAGACATATAAAGTTACTTTGGCATTTAAGTGTAATATTAGTATGGATGAGTAGAGGCGAAACTGCGCCAACGCGCTGATTTCATACTGAAGTCATCTGTGCAAATGGGCGACGTCACCGTCATCGGCTATAACATGATAAATACTCACTAATAGAAGTGCTTAATTGCAGGCCAGATACCACGTTAGTACAGATTAGTGGGTGTCTGATAAACCACGCAAAAGTTGCCGTAGAAACATAATTATATACTTAACTAGTCATTTAGTAGATTTCCATTCTTATCAACTTACCACCACCGTGGCGAAATGGGACATTTTACCATTTTATTCACCATTTTTTATTCATTTTTTTTACCATGTTAGAAGAACAATGGAAAGGAAATATTTCTCGTCTCTATCTAAATAAGGAGAACAAGCCGTGTCCCGTGGCTTCGCCCGCGTTTTTACCGCGGGAACAGCTTTTCCCGACGTGTCTACCAAAATCTGTTAAAAAGTAACAAACTACATCCAAATCACAAAAGATCCTTTCTTACTTCTGTTTTCCAAATAATTGGCACGCGTACATAGTGGAGTCGCTGCAACGATACATTCCTATGACTCACATCTGCCTACAGATAGCTCGTCATGCGCTTCCAAGCCAAAATGCAGTAGGTACGGTCGACCGCTCGTCAGTGGAAACAAAGCCAGTATAGACTGGTCTCCCATAGTATTGAAACTCCCTGATAGGCTGGGCCAGCTCAAGATCAAAGTGTTTCCACTCACGTGCGGTCGACTGTACCATGTGCCAACACTAATATTATCTTCACCGGTTATAAACATTTCAATGCAATACGTCAGTGCAACATTGTTACGATATCATCATGTCAGCGGAAAGACGTAGGCCACCACGACAACCTCATCCAGCAGGGTCCCGCGACCTTCACCAGATCGTCCGTCCACCTTGTGTGTATAGATATGCCCGTTTAAATAGGTACTTTGTCCATTCTTCAATATTCACTCAAAAATGTGATTTATATTAAGTTTCACCATACCTGGACACGCGCAAAAGTGTGTCTAGTATGTCGTCGTGTTGATGAAATAACAAATGTTACTTATTTCGGGTTTCACTCACTGGACACGGGTGTGTCCAGATCTCCGTGTCCGGTTGGGGACTAACCCCTGATAACAGGGAGCAAGAAGAAGACTGTCCATGCTTTCATTATGCCTAGCAATTAAGGACTATAGGCCACACGGTTCATTGAGGCAGAGTTGTAGTGAACATTGCTTACCTCCCGGTAGGTGCAGCGTGAGGTCTCCTCTCCAGATGGACCGACGACCTCCAAATGGTCACTGGAAGGGGCAATGTAGAGAGTAAATAAATGTTTATTCCCAATACATGACCCACATGTCTAGTGAAGATTATGCAACCGAGCTGCCGATAGTTGAGTCGGTCATTAAACTGTCATTAATATGTGCATCAACAATGAGCAAGCTGCCATAAAGTGGGAGATGTGGCACTTTGGGGCGTCGCTCGGTCGGACATCAAGTATCAAACAACAAGCAATTCGTATAACTACTCGGCCGGGCTTCGCGAGTCGTAAACTGTGAGGAATGGAGCACAGAGCCACAGAATGCGCATGCCGGGCATCGCCGCGGGCGGCGCGGCGGTCGGTGACGTAAATTTCCAACCTCCTTGGGGTCAGATCACTTGTAGTTGTGTGTTTATCCTTGCGATATCTTTAACTAGCTGTCTCCCGCGGCTCGCCTGCGTTTTATGAGATATTTTTGACTTTTTTGCTCCACTCCTAAGGGTCGTAGCGCGGTGTTGAATACCCTATAACCTTCCTCGAGAATTGGGCTATCAAATACAAAAAGAATTTTTTAAATCTGACTGGATGGCAGTCGTCAGATCACACCCCGATCAATCCCTGGCGGAAAAACCAAGGCTTCCAAGTGTACTATATACTTTGCTTTGAATCCAAACTTCTTACCGGCATCCCCTCCTCCACACCTCTCCCTCCGCCACTCTTAGCGAGGAGACACAAAAGAAAAAGAGGTATACTGGCAGGCGGCGTTCCTGGGACTGACTCTACGCTACCTTGGGCCCCAGACAAATTAGGGAAAGAAATAAAGGAAAGAAGTAGCAAAAGTCAGTTTACCGGCCTTTTACCGCCGGTGCATACGAGAAACGTGCACAATTAACTGCATTGACCAAACTGGTGGCCCGGCACCAGGAACTAGGGCGATTTTAGCTGCGGCATCGGATGTGCCTAACTTTATGGTGCATTTCTGAGGCGCACCCTGCACCGCGGTGTGTGTGATGCAACGCACCGCGAGTGCGCGGATAGTGCCGACGCCTTCCTTATTGTTTGTTACCCGTTAGCTCCGATCGTGTGCCGATTTCCTGGTCGTAACGTTCGCCACTCCGGGAACTGAAGCTCAACTACGAATAAACACGTCAAAAATGTTACACTTGGCTAATGCTAGGCTAGCGTCGAATGTAGAGCGTTGCATTGAACATTCAATAATTCTGCATAGATCACGTTAGCTCTCTACCTTTGGTGGGCTGGCAGAAATTTCATAATGAGATCAGCTTCACCATTTTGTACATGTTCTTTCCGTTTTGTTTTTCAAAACATTGACGAGAGTAATTAACTAAATAAAATATTTTTTTTAATTATCCGCAGAGCCGAAGGAAAGAAGGTCAAATTGTAATATCTGCAAATTGTATAATACCTAAACTGTTTTCGACCAGTGTGTGTTGCCAGTGATGACATATGGTACCGAGACGTGGTCCCTCACTATGGGCCTCATAAGAAGGCTCAAGGTCACCCAGAGGGCAATGGAGAGAGCTATGCTCGGGGTTTCCCTGCGAGATCTAATCAGAAATGAGGAGATCCGCAGGAGAACCAAGGTCACCGACATAGCTCAAAGAATTGCGAAGCTGAAGTGGCAGTGGGCTGGGCACATCGCTCGTAGAACTGACGGCCGTTGGGGCAGAAAGGTTCTCGAGTGGCGACCACGTATCGGAAGACGCAGTGTAGGCCTCCCACAAGGTGGACCGATGATCTGGTGAAGGTCGCGGGACCCAGCTGGATGAGGTTAGCGCAGGACCGGTCGTCGTGGAGATCCTTGGGGGAGGCCTTTGTCCAGCAGTGGACGTCTACAGGCTGATATGATGATGATGATGATGAAACTGTTTTAAATTTTATTTATGCTATGAAGTATATGGTATTGTTATTCGGAATATTTTGTATACCTATTTATTTTTATTATCAAACAGTCTGTATTCTGGGCTTCTGTACCGCGCTTGCACTCGTTGCGAATGTAGACCATTGCCCTACAGTAAACTATTATGTATATACTCTGTGCTACAGTGGGGATATAGAAATGCTGTCGATGGAATCTCCATTTCTCCAATAACATGTGGCAGCAAAAATATTTACGCAAACTAATGACAATTGTAGGTAATTATTGAATCGAACGATATCAACAACACGACCGTTTCAAATTGTTTGTTGACTCCATAAATTTATCTTGGCTCACTTATTCTGTGCGCTTTAAAAAGAAGTTTATCTTGTCTATGAGCCAATTTTTCTGAATAAACAGTTTAGATATAATAACATTATATTAGCGAGCTTGGGCCGGTTTCTGATATTGGACGCGCTTGAGCATAAATTCATCTAAGGGAGCTTCCATAAACTGAGTGGGCCGATTTTGGACACATTTTGCGGCCTTTCTTCCAAGAATTGACCCATACTAACAAGGCGTAATTTTTTTTTGTTGAATTCGTCCAATGATGGGCAGGCAAAAGTCATACACATACAGCTAATTTGTTTGTTTTTTCTTCAAAACCCGGCGGTTACAGCACGGCTTCCACAAAAACAGGGCACGACTATAATAGTCGGCGATTTTCAATAAAACCACAGCACGGCCTCCACGAAAGCACCATTCGGTGATCCACACTGCAGTTCACGTCCGCATTAAACTAATCTAATAGTGGGTTTAATGAAGATTTAACAAGTGACATTTTGTAACGATCCGGTAGAGTCGTTACACGCACGGCACTTGTTGCATAAAAAACTATCACAGATATACACCAAAACCTACAATATACATTTTATAGGAAAATTAAACAAAAACGACAACCATCTCTGACAAAATCCCGCCAAGGCGAGTTAAATAAAAGCTTGTAAAAGTTCAAAAAATATGTCAGTGTATAATAAATCATGCCACAGTTGATGAATTCTTTCTTTTCTGGAATTCCAGTTGTTCAGGTATGAAATTGGACTCTAGCTGAGCCACCCAAATGTGAACTGTAATGATGTTTACTTTACGATTGTGTTCATTTACAATTGTTTCACAAAACGCCGAGAGTCGATCGAGCCGAGCAATAAACGTTTTCCACCGTTCGCTGCGCGCTCAATTATGTTGGTGACGTGTTCACACGAGTATCGGCGTACGGGCCGGTTGCTGCATGTCATAGTAAGCGTCTACCCTGGCGTGGAGCCAGAATGCACCGCGGATGCAAGCGTTTATGAATTAGCCATACTTTCATGACGTGGGGCCACAGAGTAAGTAATGGTATGGGGCGACTGTACAGATCGTATCGGAATAATACATGAGGAGCTTGTAGGGCGAATCAGTTTGTTGCGCCGCTTCTTCTTCCAACTCCTTATCTTATCTTCTTATGTGGCCAGGAATACCTGGCGACACTTGGACCCTATGGGATCTGTTGTGCCAAACCCCTGTCCGCCAAACGGTGCCCCAATCCGTTTATATGGTGGACTTCACATACGCCTTAGAATAGTAATTACCAGTCTTCGGCGTATGCAGGTTTCCTCCCGATGTTTTCCTTCACCGAAAAACCTGTGGTATTTTAATAAACCGTACTTAAGTTTCGAAAAACTCATTGGTACGGGCCAGGATCGAACCTACGACCTCATGATCGTGAGGCGAGTGCACAACCAACTAGACTACCACGGCTCTTCTTCCAACTCCTAGTATGTGGAAAGAAATTTACGTGTCAATTGTACCTCTGTGTTGCTATGAAGTATTTAGACTTTGACTTTGAGACGAAGATCACTAGATCGAGGAGACGCGCGAAGGCCACCACGATCCGTATGGACGTTGCGCAAGACAGGTCAATGGAGTGTGACAGGTACAGGAATAAGGGGGGGTTAATGATGAGACGACTCAAGCTGAATCGACTCGATGTAGGTTCGGCTCAGTCTGTTTTGTCCAACCAAGAGAACCAAGGTCACCGACATAGGTCAAAGAATTGCGAAACTGAAGTGGCAGTGGGCTCGGCACATCGCTCGTAGAACTGACGGCCGTTGGGGCAGAAAGGTTCTCGAGTGGCGACCACGTATCGGAAGACGCAGCGTAGGCCTCCCACAAGCTGGACCGACGATCTGGTGAAGGTCGCGGGACCCGGCTGGATGAGGTTAGCGCAGGACCGGTCGTCGTGGAGATCCTTGGGGGAGGCCTTTGTCCAGCAGTGGACGTCTACAGGCTGATATGATGATGATGATTTTGTCCAAGCCTGCATCTGTGGCGGAACGATCCTTATATGACATTTTTGAGTCGCCTCGACAGTAAATCTCGGTTAGGGTGCGATGGGACTGACATGTGGTTATCGAAAGTCCCAAAATAAAACAAAGATTTTTTAAAAAAGGCAGGTCAAACTCAAACCTCTCCTTTCCTTTCCTCTTCTTTGTTTTTCCGTTTTGCTACTGTGCCCCAAGTCTCATTGCTTGCTCTTCAGTAATGTCATGCATACACAGCAATACATGCGTTGAAGCATTGAAGGGACCAGGGACGACAGAAGTTTGTTGCACCGCTTCTTCTTCCCAGCGCTAACACCTTGAAGGCGGTGGTAGATAAAAAATTGACGTTGTACAAATGTACCCACTGCACTTACATGCAATAAAATAGTTTTGACTTCGACCAGGATCAAAATTACATTGCGTTGAGTATTCTAAAGTTGAACTTATTTGTAGATGAGTTGTTTGCAAGCCCCATGAGTGCACAATTAGCTGGCTGCGTTTGTCCTTCCCTGTGCATTAGCTGTGTACATACTTTACATTAATCCGTTTAGTGACAGGCGCTGTGACGCCATCGCGTTATCATCACATACTAGCGCACAATCTGTAACGACCAACGGCGCCATTTGGGTTAAGGCATGGACTAGCTTCATGTCAAACACCATAGGTTAGGAAAGTGATGCCAACCGCAAAAAAACAATTTGGTGTTGCCACCTCAGATTGAGGACCTTGCGTCGTAGAACAAAAACAGGAGCACAGCACCTGAAGGATACGGAAAAAACTGAACGGAAAGAATTGAAGCTGAGCTGAAAGTAAAGGTCAGAAATAACTCTAAAACTCAGGCCGCTGGAAACAACCATTGAAAAATTACAAAAAGATTCGTTTGTAGAGCTGAAGGCAAAGAGGCCGAGGCGCGTTTATAAAGTTACACAGGGTTTTGTAAGTATTTGACACGAGGTGCGTTCATAAGCGTACATACTACAGTATCTATCTATCCCTTGGCTATGTGACGTCACGAGCCAGATGCCCCGCCATCGGATCCGCCGCCATCTGTCAGCGGCGGCCTTGCCCCGATTGCGTCGCCATCGTCGCCGCGTCGTCGCCGGCCGGGACGCCTTTGATCTGCTCATGTTTGTGACATATTCGCCGGCGAGAAGGCGAGCGAGGGGGGGTCGACGGGTGCGGGCGGTACTTCCGATTGATTTGGCAGTTTGGGTGATGTGATGTCACACGCTGTTTACGCGTCACTTGTCGCATTAAGGTAGCCGGCTACGTCGGGGTCGGCGATGTTCATACTCAACCAACAGACAAAAACAATCAATCAATCAACGTTAAATAAGAATAAAGGCTGGGTCAAACCGAATGCGTATGCGTTGCAGCGCAGCGCGTTGCGTAGCACGTCACACCGGCCAGTTGTCGCGACGTGCTGTGCCGCAACGCAATCGCCTCACGCGGTGTGACGTCAACTAGTGAGGACCAATCACAACACGGCGCGTGCGCGATGTTGCCAGACCGCGCGAGCTGGGGTTGTCTCTGCGTGTCTTGACGCACGGATACGCGCGTAACTGCGTAGCGCTGTGCAGCATCGTGCGTTGGTGTGTCCTCTCCCATAATATTCCATACATTTACAACGTCATAAGCTGTGCTGCGCTGTGCTGCATTCGGTTTGACCCGGCCTTAAGTCCAATAGAGCTTTGCGGTCTAGTTATTCAATTTGTTAGATCTTTTTCTCGAAATCGTCAGCATATTTTGTATAGTTGCTTCTTTCTCCGATCACGATTAAAGAGTTACGACTCTCTTCAAATCACATTATCAACCTATACGTACAATAGGTCCGACTGTTGACCAGAGTTGCTTAACACTCAAGATTGTAAAATACAATTTTGAATATGCAAAAGTAATTACAGTTTACGATGTTCATGTAGAAGCCGCTCGTAAAACTATCGGAATGGGGCCAAAGCTCCTTGGCGCACTGTATATACACTTACAGGGTGGGACACAACGGTCCACTTCCCCGAAAGTGACGTATTAGATGTGACATCAGCATAGATCAGAATGAGAGATTGAGCCAAACCAGAGTGTACGAGAGTGCGGCAACTTACGAGCAGCGTTTTGAAATGCATGCACACAAGCGCAGTGTTCACCTACGCTAGCACACAGAGATAAGCGCGAGGAAGTACTTGGCGACGCGCATAGCGTTTTCGAAGGTTTGTACGGAGTTTTCGCACTCACTTGACTGGCCTGTTGGCGTAGTGGTAGCGACCCTGCCTACTGCGCCAATAGGTCGTGGGTTCGATTCCCACCCGGGACCAACATTTGTGTGATGAGCATAACTGTTGGTTTTCGGATTCTGGGTGTTTGTATGTATTCAAGTATTTATTTAAAAGTATTTATGTATGTTTATCAGTTGTTGAGTACCCATGTACAAGCTTCGGCTTAGTTTGAGACTAAACAGCCGTGTGTCAATTTGTCCAAATATTATAAAAAATACGTGGGTTCTCGTTCACTCTGGCGAAGCGAAAGAGGTGTGCCAGGATCGCGACACTTGGCGCTCCGTTCTTTGTGCCTACCTCGTCAGGGACATGGCGTGAATATATATCTATTATGTGTATATGTGTACAAATAAATAAATAAACATGTATGCGTAATCTGTACTGCCTTATAATTGTGTATAAAAATAAAATAAACAAAAATATATACAGCATATAAAACCTCCTGCATAGGTACATTAATTATTACTTGATGATGATTAATGTTAATGAGATGACCTACTAAATATTAAAATTGTCTTGAATATTTATAAATCGCGAACATAGTAGAGACGTGAGGCAGATTTCAAATCGAATTACACGAAGTTTCCTTCCGAAAGCGATCAAGACAACGCAAACAGTAATTAGATATGCCGTCTACATAAACACACCAACCTACGTACATTTGTACAGTCGATTCCGATAACTGGAACACCACCTTAAGGGCGATAATCGTACACACCGAGACACCGCACTTCTTGAACGTAAACTTGAGTCATAATCATCTAACGAACGAATTCTTGGGTTGACATAGTAACTCTATTGTTCTTCATTTCATTTCAAATCAAATCAACAGCCTAATAACATGTTCCCACTGCTGGGGCTCAGGTCTACCCTCTCAACGAGGGCGTTCGGGCTATAGTCCACCACGATAGCCCAGTGGACTTCACATGCGCCTAAGAATTTCTTCTTCGGTGCATGCAGGTTTCCTCACGATGTTTTCCTTCACCGTTTGAGAGCAGTCAGTAAAATGTACTTAAGTTTCGAGAAAATCCCATTGGTACATGGCCCAGCCGGGGATCGAACTTCGGACCTTTCGATATGATAGACCGTGTTTTATTTAGCCCCGACGCCCACTAACGTTCTTCGTTTGATTATGACTAATTAGTCGATTTGTTAGGTAAACCGTCTCATAATAGCTGTCTTCTAAGAGGGTCACACGATTTAAAATCTTATGTGACCAACCACTTACGGTGCCTACCGTACGCATATATAGTTGAATGGAATAATTGTCTAATGATTTATTAGAGGTGGCCTTGGTTTAAGTAGGTGCCAGTGATTTCTTACCATCTTGTTTACGAGGTAAGTTAGTTTTTAAGATGCCTATTGATGAACAAGGTTTGTTTTATTATACCAATGTTGAACTTGCAACTAGAATGATTGGTCAAATTACAATACTGACAGTGCAGTAGTGCAATCTTACCAATCCAGCCCTAAGTCAGTCATTCAATGAAGACCAGCTCAGTGCTGACTGACTCTCCTGATAACAATTTATCTGATGACTTAATACGTCACATGTTAGAATTGTCTTCGTAAACTCAAACCATTGTGTCATAAATCTGACAGATGTCAAATTTGACATAATGGTTTCAGTTTACGAAGACAATTCTAACATATATACGGTGAAGAAGATGCTATTCATGAGCCTAACACCGCCTTACGCCGAGTGGTTTGCGTTTTTATATGCGACAGTGGCCACTAAACATCAGTTGCTTTGCCTACTCGTAGTTGTAAAATTTTTGTCGTAGAAATCGTGCTGAGCGTTTGAGACTTGGTGGTTGATATTCGGTGGACCCTTACGGACCCCACGGGACCCCTGCAAGCCAAGTGTGAACAAGACATTATGCCCTTATTACATATTCCCTCCTTCGGAAGGGAAGGGAACGAAGGTGATAAACTTAATGGGAAATGCCATATTTTACACACTAAAGCTTTATTCGAGATACTCTTCATAAGAACTGCATAAGTCGAGTCCAGCTGCTTTTAATGTGAAAAAAAAAACATTGCTACATAAACATGTATTTCGCGCCTACCACGCATTATCTGTATGACCCAAAGGTCAAATGTCGGAGATGGCATTCTCTGGCATTATGATCGCCTTTTACACTACTGTGTGCAATAAAGTTTTTAAATAAAAATATGTAAATAAAATAAATTCACGAAATACGTATTTTTTAAGAACACGAAACTCGTACCCCGGAAACTAACTCGGCCTTTGTGTTTGTCGAACACCGGCACCGGCAACAGCTTCCAAACAGAACAACCACTTCTTTATACTGTCTCCACGAAATCCACGAAAGTTTATACTTCCGCCAGTATAAGGGCTGCATCACACTTCCGATGGCTCCACCGCTGTTCAGTCAGGGAAGCGAACGTCCCGATCCCCCCCCCCCCCCCCCCCCCCCCTATTCGGTATACGCATCAAGTCGCAGCCAGCCGCGTCAAGCACAGATCGTCGCGCCATTTAGCCGGGGGGCCCGCGCCCTCCACTGGAGAACTCGTCTACCTCAGCGGTTGTATCGGTTCTCCGACAGATATGAATACCCTCAACGTACTAACCTTTTGAGCTATGTCGAAAGCTTTAGCTCTCTGGCGGATCCTGTCTCTCAGAGAAACTCCAAATTACCTAAAGCATCTAAATCAAAGGCAATCGCTCACTTCCCCTACTCCTGCCAGCTGCCAGTTTACCGCCGGCACAACCGCGACGGCAAACTGTGAGTTGGTCGTGTGCTCGGGCCTTAATCTAGATAAACCGTCCACTGCCTTTCCATCCCCCCCCCCCCCCCCCCGCACGCCCGCCAGCTGCGATGTAGTCGCGATAAGATAACGTAGTACAGGGAGTCCCCTTCATTCGCCGACCGTCGTGTCAAGAGCACGGTTATTTCTTTACGTCTAACAACACAAAACTTATAGTCGCATTCAAACCTTAACACTGATAAAAATTGAAAGTGCCGGGTTCTATTTGTAGTAGGTACTACACTGGGGTCGATTATCAAGGCGAAAGCGTAGAATTTGACTCAACAAAGATAGATTGTCGCTTGAAGTGATTTTATCTAGTATACACAACGTTTTTAGTGTCATCAACAGCCTATTAATGTCCCCACTGCTGGGGCTCAGGCCTACCCTCTCCACGAGGGTGTTCGGGCTATAGTCCACCACGCTAGCCCAGTGCGGGTTGGTGGACTTCTCATGCGCCTAAGAATTTCTTCTTCGGCGCATGCAGGTTTCCTCACGATGTTTTCCTTCACCGTTTGAGAGCAGTCAGTAAATGTACTTAAGTTTCGAGAAAAAACCCATCGGCACATGGCCCAGCCGGGCATCGAACTCCGGACCTTTCGATATGATAGGCCGCGTCTTATCCCCTACGCCACTGACGTTTTTAGTATACGAGATAAATATAATCAGGACGGTCCGTCCGTCCGTTGAATAATAAAATCAACTTTCCTCTTTGGTCTCCTCGCGAATCTATTAATAACATTCTCTATCTACCTTTAGGCGCTGGGGGGCCATGACGTACGTGACCCCCGTTGGCGCTGGCCCTTCGCTTTTCTCGACCCACCCGGCGCTCCTACCTTTTCCAGGTCGTCGGCTCATCTGGCGGCGGGAGTTCCATGCTGCGAGCTGGTGGAAAACGGGACAGTCCAATTGTCTAATTGTGTAACGTCCCGCGTGTTTGTCCCACATTTGTGACGTGTCCCGCGCGTGCCGGAAGCGGCCCGGTCACCGGCAGCCGGCACGCACTTCCGCCCGCTGATGGCGCCCCCTGGCCGCAATAAATGTCATTACAGCGCCTTTAGTGGGTCCACTAATGTTTGCACGACCTCCTTAGGCGCTGCCCTTGGAAATATGAGTGTTGGGTTATTTTAAGTGGACTGTATCTTTATATTTAGGTGGTCTTTTCAATTGCTTGTTGTTTGTATTTGTTTGAATTGGATATACTGAATCCCTGTGCAAAAGTAATAGAAGGAGGGACAAATAGGTAGGTATGTGGACTCACGTTAGGTGTTTGCTTGATGTTGCACCGGCGCCGGTATTTCCAGTGATGATTTGATGATAAACACAGTCTGCACTGCACTTGTACTTGAATGTTAATTGTTTATTAAATGTTATGTACTTATTTGTAGTTTATAATGATTTTAGTAGCACAAGCCGAACTGTTCATGTTTCTTCTTTTCGAGTGAGTGAGAGATTGGGAGTGAAAGGTAAGAGAGAGAATGGATTGGAAGCGAGGGAGTGTGAAAGGACTGAATGATTGGAAGGCGGGACTTTCAAATATACTTTAACAATGAGCTTCAAACAGTTTGCGGAAGAATTTAAATACGCAATTGGCCATAAGTATGGTTCGGTGGCCATTTGCGTTCTTGGTCACATGCGTCGAAAGGATTGGAGGGTCGATATTTCGCGGATTTGAATTCCATTTCAGGTACTGTTTGCAACCGACTTCATTGTTCTATGGGAATTAATCACCACAATTGTAAGAGTAAATGCTAATAACAACGTGTACAAAAGTTGTTTGATTCCTGTGGGAATCGAAAACGACGAAAAATACCCAAAACCCTCATCATCAGCCTGCACTAGTCCACTGCTGGACACATGCCTCCCTCCCCCAAGGCGCACTCTCCGCATCCAGTCACTTCCAGCCGCCTTAACTCTCCGCTAACTTAGAAAGAATTGTGTTTTACACCGGAATTTGAACCCTGAACCTTTTTAGGTTGCATAAATAATTAATAGTACCATAATGACTCTAAATTGACATAAATAAACTGAATCTTATGAACTGGTAACGAAAATAGGACCTCACGTACCCGCCTCGTGAATAATTAACAAGTCCGTCAATGGTCCGAGGCAGTCCGTGGCGGGTCGTGACTCCTGCAACACACATAGTACTCTACTATAAAGCAAAGGTCAAATATCTGGTTATTTATAACTATAATTGATACCAATCGTTTCCTCGACTTTCATTCACGGTAGAAAGAAAACAAAAAGATACTTAGAGTGAATAATACTTAGAGTGTACTTAGAATTGTCAAATCTAAAGTAAGACTCAGCGAGCTATGGACTATGATCCGAAATCCAGAAGAGTGAGAGACCGCGTGCCCCTAAAGAATTTTGGAGGAAGCAAAACTTGACATGTCGCACTATCGTACATCGCACACTCGCACTAACGATACTTCCCACAAAGAGTTATACCAAACTTGAGTCAGAAGTCAGGACATCTGCGGACATCGAGAGGGCGATCAAACGTCCTTAGACCACTGAAGAAATAAGAGTTACTAGCGTCCAAGGCGGCTTTGGATTTATTATCAACAACCTCATCACGACCGGTAGCGGACCCTTAATCAATGTTGTTCATAAGCTGACCAGTTATATTCCACGCAAGGTGGAGACACCACTCAAGAACCCTGAGCAGTGAATATATTGAAGGAAGTTGATGTAGAACAGCTAATAGTGTGCCTAATTATGAACGCGGCACATAACTAGCTCACCTTATAGGGCAGTGGGCGGGTGCAGCGGCGTGGACAAACGTGCCGCGCTCGGTGCAATACGCTGTCATAACATTAACACGTATTAGTCGCACGTTCGCGCAACGAGTTCAACGCACCCGGCTCGTAGATGCAACGTAAGCGTTACGTACGCAAATCCTTTCAAACGTCAAAGACCGCTATAGCACTGGAATGGACGAAACTGGACCATGTCGCTCCGTCCGCAACTGGCAGAAATCTGAGCTCCTCCAAAGCTGGCTCTGGACGGTGTGACGTGACCTCGTGAAGGACCTTTGGAGTGTCCTAAGATTCCATTCATCACAAAGTACTTGGGTCCACATAATTTTGTTGCTATGCCACGCAAGTCCGAAAAGAAACATGTCTGCAGTGCAGCACAGTCTCTGTATCGCTCGCTACTCCCAAATTGAGATGAGTCTAACGATACTTTTTTACTTCGTCGCTGATAAATGCAGCATCACAGTGAAAAAGCATTAGACATCAGTCTTCTAGCTTGACTTTTATCCACTTTAGAGTTTCACGAGGATCCTCAGTCCAGAGTAAATAATTGCAGCTTTTTGTGTCAAGAAATTCCGAGGCGTATTTTCTTGTGAGCGGATTATGTTTCAGGCACTTGACGCTTTTCCCACGGTGGCTTAGGGCTTCGCCCCTGCTCCGACATGTGTTCGCAATAAACTAGACTCGTCGCTCGTTCACTCGACTGTGTGTGACCCATTTGCGAACATGGACAGAGTAACATACGCCTTTACTATTTACTGACTGAAGGATACACAAAGAATTAGATTACTATTATTTTTGTTGTATGTATACCTACATTGGAAGAGTTCATTGTTTACTAGCTTTTTCCGGCGGCTTCGCCCGCATAGAAAAGTTTTCCCGTGTACATTGTGAAACAGCGCCCTTTATGTAGGCGTTTTATTACTTAGGGGGTATTAGCGGACGCCCCGCGACTTTGTTCGCGTTAAAAAGTAGCCTATACGTTATTCCAGGATATAAGCTATCACTGTAACAAGTTTCATGAAAATCTGTTCGGTAGTTTTGGCGTGAAAGAGTCTTATAAACACAATACGAGAGCCGAGCAAAACGTAACGCGTCGACAGATAGTGTGTGTCCAGAGAAGCCCCAACAGGCCGCGCAGCCCGCGCTGGGGATAGTATAGCTCGTGCTAGTTCCTGCGACAAGATCGAATGTCCAGTCCGGATGGTCTGAGTTCGTATTGGACGTAAATCATCATCATCATCAACAGCCTATTAACATGTCGCCACTGCTGGGGCTCAGGCCTACCCTCTCAACGAGGGTGTTCGGGCTATAGTCCACCACGATAGCCCAGTGCGGGTTGGTGGACTTCACATGCGCCTAAGAATATCTTCTTCGGCGTATGCAGGTTTCCTCACGATGTTTTCCTTTACCGTTTGAGAGCAGCCAGTAAATGTACTTAAGTTTCGAGAAAAAACCCATTGGTACATGGCCCAGCTGGGGATCGAACTCCGGACCTTTTGATATGATAGGCCGTGTCTTATCCCCCGACGCCAATCACGCTCTACTAGACGTAAATATTTTAACTAAATAATTAAATGAAATTGATAGACTTTAAGTACGATAGACGTGTGTATAAGAGTGGACATGATTGTTTATTCTTTCATCTGGGTATCGGAAACATAATGGTCTCATTGGTTTTCCAAAACGTCCGATGTAGCATTCTTTCCATGATAATTGAACATTTGACATAACTGAAGTAGTAACAGGGTTGCCGATTGGCCAGGGTGCATCAGATAGTTGCTTGTCGGTCAATGGCTTCCACCAGTTTTGTGAAACTGATTCAAGTGGTAGTGCTGCCTTTGCAATTCTGTCTTGTAAACACTAATGTGTTTAACAGTTGACTTAGCTTTGAATAAAGTGTCCACCACTTAGTGTTAAACTGCCGCTCGGTGCTTCTGCCTCTCGTCGGCGTGTAACGGCAGCCTCTCTAATGCGCACATTAAAAGTTTTACCGCCGCGTCCGCGTTTCAGCTCGCCTCCGTTCAGTTTAGTGCTTCTGGGAAGCGCCTCGGTTACGCTTCTACTGAGAACTAAGGTCGATAAATCTTGTGTGGCATCCAAAACGTGAAAAGTATAGATTATTCATGGTTTTTTTTCTTCCGTTCTTCGTAATGCTTGTCCTATCCATCCTTTCGTATTCAAAGCGATACCGGAGATGAATACTTCAAATGTTTCAACTGAAACGGAGCAACTTTTGTCGTGAAACTTTCGGGAATTCGCGAATAAATTCAACTGGAACTACAGTTGTGTGATAACATTGTTTCAACTGCTGTTATGCGGAACTCAACTGTGTTTTGTGCCTAAGAAACTTGGGCGTCGGGTAGTTTCACAAGCGTTTATATAACCTGATTCCCTGTTTGTTTGCTTGTCTGTCTGTCTGTCTGTCTGTCTGTAATCTTCTTGAATCTTGCGATCAATTTTTCGGCTACTTCCCGAGATGCTCAAATTTTGCATCCATCTTTGGCCCTGAAGACAATATACCTAATATAGTAATGTTCAATTTTATGGTACGGTCGACCGCACGTTAGTGGAAAAAAGCTGTATAAACTGGTTTCTCACATTATTAAAACTCCCTAATAGGCGAGGCCAGCTCAAGGTCAAAGTGTTTCCACTGACGTGCGGTCGACTGTACATCCAACATGGCGGCCACCACAAAATGGCGGATTACCTTTATTTATAAAGAATAGAATACAATAAGCTATCGTATAAATCTTGTTTTTACATTATTGATGTTGTTGTGTTACAGGGAGGAGGTGCGCAACCACGCGGTGCGGTGGAACGCCAAGTTCTCGTTCGTGTGCAAGATGTGCGCCAACGCCAACACCGGCGTGCTGGAGCCCGCGCTCATGCGCGTCTCCGTGCGCAAGGAGTGCAAGGGTCAGTGGCCAGGCAGACAGACAGACAGCCAAACAGACAGACACAGACAGACAGATACACACGCATGGCCCGCACTTAACTTTAAAGCCGTATGACACAGCCCAGGGTCAGCTGTCTATGGTGGATATTCATAACACTATAGGTACACACGGCAGGCCTCGCACAAGGTAGACCGACGATCTGGTGAAGGACCCAGCTAGATGAGGTTAGCGCAGGACCGGCCGTCATGGAGATCCCTGGAGGAGGTCTTGTCCAGCAGTGGACGTCTACAGCTGATATGATGATGATGATACACACGGCAGGTAAAGTTGGTCTGGGCTGCCTCCGTACTCGAAGCCGGGATGCACAGAACGAGGCGAAGCCGTGTGCGTAATGAAAATGTAAAAGGACCAATGCTCGCTCGTGTCATACGACGTTTTTCAACACACTTCAGTCAGAGGGAGGGTGGAGACGTGTACAAGTTTGGACATTGCTAGAGTGGTGGATACAAGTTTGATTGGCTACTGCAGCCGATTGGCCGCTGAAACACAATACGAGAGTGCGGCAACTTCATACAAGCGCTCTGTAACGCACGCACAAAAACGCAGTGTTCGTACATAACATCCCTGACAATACTCCCGTGGCACTATAATGAGTGAATGAATGATGTTGTCAGGCGGGCGGTCGTACGTGAAGCTGGGCTTCTGCGACGTGAACCTAGCGGAGCTGGCGGGCGCGGGCGAGGCGACGCGCCGCTGCCTGCTGGAGGGGTACGACGCGCGCCGCCGGCAGGACAACTCCGTGCTGCGCGTGCGCATCAACATGAGCATGATCGCCGGGGACCCGCTCTTCAAAGTGTGAGTTCGCCTCTAGGTCGCCCAACAAACTCCATCATGATGGACTCATCACTGCTGGGGCTCAGGCCTACCCTCTCAACGAGGGCGTTCGGGCTATAGTCCACCACGCTAGCCCAGCGCCGGTTGGTGGACTTCACATGCGCCTAAGAATTTCTTCTTCAGCGTATGCAGGTTTCCTCACGATGTTTTCCTTCACCGTTTGAGAGCAGTCAGTAAATGTACTTAAGTTTCGATAAAAACCCATTGGTACATGGCCCAGCCGGGGATCGGACTACGGACCTTTCGATATGATAGGCCGCTTCTTATCCCCTCCGCTCTATCATGATGGAGTCTGTAACAATAACTAACCAATGTAAGGTAATGACGTGCAATCAAGACGTCATCATTCCGTGCTGGACTGTCCATAACTAAGTATTTAGTACTTGGGTTTGTAGAAAGTGTGCGGACCTTCTGTGCGTAAAAGATACACCCATCTGGCGCCCTATTATTGAATCGCTCTCCTCGCTTCGAGCGGTCGATTCTACTAATTTTCCTTCGACATCCGATCCAAAAAAAAAAAACATACAGCCGAACATAGTACCTCCTCCTTTTTGGAAGTCGGTAAAAATCAGTAGAATCGACCGGAGAGCGATTCAGAAATAGAGCTCCTGGGCAACTACTTATTACAATCTGATGAAATAAAACAGATCAGTGCCAAAAGCGTGCTGATAACTTACCACCACTCACCGCAGCACAATAAAATGCAGTTGAATAATAAATAACCTGAATGTTCTGTGCTGTGTATAGACCGGAGCGCAAGCAAGAGGCGGGCGCCGTGGAGAACAAATCCGGGGGCGCCGGCGCGGCGGCGTGCCCCGCGGGGGCGGGCGCGGCCGGCGCGGGCGGCGACAGCGGCTCGGAGAGCGCGGCCGCCGCCGACGACGACTGCGGCTCCTCCACCGCCAGCTCGGGCTTCGGCTCGCTCACCAAGCGGCGGAACTTCGGTGAGTCACTCACTGCCCGACCGACGGACGGCTCACAGCCTATTATTTTCCGCTTGCGATTGCTAGCGGCTATAAATCGCCGCTACCGTGTGTGTGGCCGCTATTGATACATGCAGTTTTTAGCAGCTAAAAACCTCATTGAAATGTCGTCTGTCGTCGCGTATTGACGTTGCTATTGAATGAGTGGCTATGCAGCACAGCTGCACAGCATGTATGGAATAATATGGGATATGACACACCAAACGCTTAATGTTTAGCTTAGTGTATAACTCGTTAATAAAACCCATTATACCCTCGACTTAACTATCCACCTTCGATTGAAGTCCCGAGACAATAGTTCGAGGGACCTCTACATAAGTCTTGAACCCGAGGGAAACACTGTGCTTTTCATTAAGAATACACTGAAAGTAAAAACAAAAACATAAAACTAGTGTTAATACATATCTCTGCTATACAGAAGTATAAACAAAACTCTACAACTCGAAAAAAACAAATGAAGATCGGATTGCCGCTTTCCCGTCTACTTTGTTTTTTTTTCTGTGGCCGGCCAGCTATTCTGCCATTATTTTTCATTTCCATCATTGAAAAAATGATAAATATTTTGCCCAAATCTATGTTATTTTCTTGTTATTTTAAAGAAATAGTGACAGTAATAATTATAATTGTGATAAAATATAGAATAAATATAAATGTGAGCGTCAGTGGCCTCGGGGATAAGACGCGACCTATGATATCGAAAGGTCCGAGGTTCGATCCCCGGTTGGGCCATGTACCAATGGGTTTTTTCTCGAAACTTAAGTACATGTACTGACTGCTCTCAAACGGTGAAGGAAAACATCGTGAGGAAACCTGCATACGCCGAAGAAGAAATTCTTAGGCGCATGTGAAGTCCACCAACCCGCACTGGGCTAGCGTGGTGGACTATAGCCCGCACGCCCTTGTTGAGAGGGTAGGCCTGAGCCCCAGCAGTGGGGAGATTAATAGGCTGTTGATGATGAATAATTATAATAAAGTCATTTAAAAATATATATTCTTTAATTATTACATAACTTTATGTTATTTCAATTTTACATTGCGCTGTAATTAAGTGGCCCAATAGAAATGTCAAAATAGTCCTAGTTTTTTTAAATATAATTTGACAGCTGTCAGTTGAAAGCGATTCTCCCTAGGGCTGAGATGTATTACTTTCAACCCGCTCCTCAGGCAACTTCAGACCTACTTTCAGAGTATGAGTAATAAAAACGTCTTTACAGTCTACTATTTATCCAATATTTTGGCCCGCCATCCCCCTCTAAGAACAATAGTAAGAGGACACGTGTGTTGGTTGGTTGGTTGCAGACGGGCACCCCGCGCCGCTGTCGTCGCTGCCGTCGTGCGAGCTGCCCGAGCCCGAGCCCGACGAGCCGCTCGCCGCCGCCGACACAGGTGATACCACACACTTCTATATCATCATCATCAGCCTGCACCAGTGTCTCCCCCAAGGCGCGCCACTGGACCCGATCCTCGGTTCTCCGCGTCCAGTCACTGCCAGCCGACTCACGCAGATCGTCTCTCCATCTAGCCGGGGGGCGTCCCACACTACGCTTGCCCAGTCGTGGACTCCACTTCATCTTGTCTTTTACTCTAATATACATATATATCCTTTCTCTTATTTACAAATCTAACTTACAACCAATTAAACTCATCTTTTATAAGTGCTCCAGTAGTCAACTTACAACCCAATCAACTCATCTTTTATAAGTGCTCCAGTAGTCAACTTACAACCAAATCAACTCATCTTTTATAAGTGCTCCAGTAGTCTACTTACAACCCAATCAACTCATCTTTGATAAGTGCTCCAGTAGTCAACTTACAACCAAATCAACTCATCTTTTATAAGTGCTCCAGTAGTCAACTTACAACCAAATCAACTCATCTTTTATAAGTGCTCCAGTAGTCAACTTACAACCAAATCAACTCATCTTTTATAAGTGCTCCAGTAGTCAACTTACAACCAAATCAACTCATCTTTTATAAGTGCTCCAGTAGTAAACTTACAACCAAATCAACTCATCTTTTATAAGTGCTCCAGTAGTCAACTTACAACCAAATCAACTCATCTTTTATAAGTGCTCCAGTAGTCAACTGCACTTACGCGGCAAGGAAAATCGTCTAAAAACATTTGATACTGTCTCGCGATCATTTCAGTATTAGAGTAAAAACATCCAATTGTGCTGATGTAGTGTTGCCAACATTGCTTGCAGCCCTGGCGCTGGGCGGCGCGGGCGTCGGCGCGGGCGGCGCGGGGGGTGCGGGCGCGTCGTGCGCGTCGTGCAGCATGCAGCATACACACTCGCGGAACTCCTCCAACACCTCCGGAGACATGAGCAGCAAGGTACCACGCACACCACTCAGCCTGCACGACCCCAAACTCCATATTACTTCGCCCGCGTACATAAGTTTTTCCCGTGTACATTGTGAAACAGCGCCCTCTATGTAGGTGTTTTGTTACTTAGAGGGTATTAGCGAACGCCCCGCGACTTTGTCCGCGTTAAAAAGTAGCCTATATGTTATTCCAGGATATAAGCTGTCACTGTACCAAGTTTCATCAAAATCTGTTCGGTAGTCTTTGCGTGAAAGAGTAACAAACATACGTACAAACTTTCGCCTTTATGATATTACTAGGAAGACATAGGTGGACGGATTATTAGAAACAGGGCAAGATTTTCATACAATCGAGGTCACTTTGAAGCCATGGTTCTCTGTGAAAAATTGATCGGGGCATGACCTGATGATGGTCATCGAGAGAGTAGATGGAGGACTTTTAGATCGCTGTAGATATCCAACTGATCATATGAGCCGTCTGGAAGCAGCATCGAAATGATTCTTAACTTTAAGATTTTCGTACATTTTGCGGGTATTTTTTATGACGATGCTGCTTCCAGACGGCTCATCTGATCTGTTGGTCTTTTCTCAAACTTCTCTCCATCTAACCGCCCAGCTGAGCGTATTCGTCAAGTGTGTGTTGCGCATTGCAGGCGTCCGGCTACGGCAGCTCCGTGTCGGCCGCGTCGGCGCACTCGCGGCAGAGCTCCGAGGGGGACTCGGCGGGGGACACCGCGCGGCCACACCACAACAGGTACTGTGGCCACACAGCCACGCACCCGGCACCTACCAAGTCAGGGTTAGCTAGGCACTGCTCAGAGAAGTGTGCACATTAGTACCTGCTTGTATGTACTGTTATTTATTATACAATGAAACACCTTAGTGCCAAGTACTCCTAAGTTGACTAGCTACCATTTCGGATAGTCGCTCTTTATTTATTTATTTTTATTTATTTATTTCCGGAAGACCAACAGCAATAAACACAGTGTAACATAACAAAAGTACATGATATGAGGCCAATTATAGGTCTCCGCAGATAGGATTATATTAGCACTGTAGGAATGCGTATACTCCTTTCCACGCAACGGACTCCCTTTGTATTCGTATTGTACGTAAAAATTTTGGCCAATGGGCATATTCTAAAGGTAGGCTTACATAACGGAATCTTCTCATTCCGTTCTTAGTTTCGATATAAATATTTATTTAAGCGCTGGTCGAACCGAATGTACACACATGCACAGCACAGCCACAATACAACAGATTTATGTACTCTGGCACAGCGGAGCACCGCGCAGCGCAGCTTAAGTCGTTGTAATGTATGCAATATTATGGAGTATGACACACCAAACTCGTATTGCGCAGTTGTGCAGTATCGTGTATTTGGTGTGTCGTTTCCCATAACATTCCATACATTACAACGTCTTAGGCTGCGCTGTTGGCGTGCTGTGCTGCGTTCGGTTTCGGACTGGTTTTCCACTGAGAGTATTTTTGTTACCCGTAGAGTGGAGTATAGGTACTTGTATAAGAATATTGTAGGATTGACTAAGTGAATGTACTTGTAACTTCTAAGGGTGATTAGGGTGTTTGGGGATTCACTGGATTTGAGACTTTAGTTCTGAGTTGGAACATTTCTTCTAGCGACCATTTTGGGTTAAAAAACGTAATGATTCCGCAAGATATGTTCTAATTCAGTTTGGATCCGTTCGGTTGTGACGTGTCCGAAGAGGACTTCAGTATTGTGTTGTGTGCTTCAATAAACCTGCCGCAAGCTGGCTCTACAGTGTTGCCGTGTTCTGGGAGCGTGACATCGGCTGAAATTGTGTTAAATTCGTGACTTATGGTTTGAAATTTCCGTTGCCCTGGTATTTTAATAGAATGTATGGTAACAAATTATGGTTTTTGAACAAAATTCTATGAGGTCCGGTGGGGTAGAGGGGTACCGTAAAAAGAGGGACAGAGATCAGAATTTTTTCAGTTTGTAGTCGTTCTGTTTGTGTTATAGACTAAGCGAATTGGTTCTAACGTTCAAAAAGAGGTCTGGGGCATCTGGGATCGAGAGGGTCTCTACTCCCTCTTTCCCCACCTGACTTTGACAAATTGTATCTGGAGCGGTAACAATCTGCGACGTGCCGCCACACTGTACATACATCGTATTGGCTTCGTTATTGTTTATTCTAACACCCTTGTGTTACGCACGTAACTAACTTTTCAGTTTTATATTTATTTCGGTCCGCCATTTTGTTTGCTTTATTAATTTACTTTTTTATGTTTTCTCCCCCTCCCCGGCTCCGTCCCCCCACTGCCCCCCCGCTGCCCTCCCCCGCGAGCAGCGTCCGGCTCGAGCGGACCACGACCACGACCACGTCGCTGTACGTCCCCCCCCCGGGCTGCAGGCACACGGGGCGGCCGCTCGCCAAGCTGCTGCTCGAGCAGACGGTAGTCAGCGAAACGTCGGACGTGTACCTCACGCCCAACTCGACGCTGACGGGCCCGCCCGACGTGATCCCGCGCCTCGCCTCCCCCGAGGACTACCGCACCCCCGACACCACCCTCATACAGAACGGTCTGGACAACTCGTTCGCGATGCCCACGTACTTCGACCAGAAGCGGAAGGCGGCGAGCGTCATCAGCGCCGCGGTGCGGCCGCTCACCAACTTCCAGATCTTCAAGCAGAAGTCCCTGAACACGATCCCGGCGCTGCTCGAGAAGTGCAAGAAGAACGAGGAGCTGTTCAACAACTTCCCGTTCCTGACGCCGCTGGCGCACAGGAAGAGCTCGCTGGTGTCCGACGCGAACAGACTGTCCGGGTGCTTGGAGGACGAGTTCTACTGCCTGCCGTCCGAGGAGCTCGGCGCGATGGACGTGCGCCACCGCCTCCGGAGCCTCTCCAGCCACGCGCTCGACAAGGAGAACGTGTTCACGTCCACGCCCAAGGACGGCGCCGCCAAGGGGGGCGTGTACGTCAAGAACGAGCGGGTGGTCCCCAGGTGCCACCTGCAGCGGACCGCCATGACGTCGCTCAGGCACAGCTACACCGGCCACACGAGGTGAGTCCCGCGCCCCCGTGTGCCTGCTTGCCCCCCCCTCTGTCGCCTGTGCACTCCCCCTCTTCGCCCCCCCCGTCCGCGGGATAACCTCCGCCGCCTACTAACGACGGTCGCGGGTCCGTTTTCCGCTGTAGTGGGACTTTTTGAGCTTCCTGTTCTGTTTTCTACTTTTTTTTCATGTTTGGTTTTTTTTTGTTATAAGGGTGTTGGATGTGAGCATAAAGTCATTCAGGTGACTCTGTTTTTTTGTTTGTTAGCAATTAACGGAATATTTTAAGACATCGATTTAAGCCATGTTTATTGTAATCAAATATTGATAAATTATGTTTGAATTGTATACCAACCATTAAGGTCTCTAACGCTCGGACGAATAGCATAATATATGATAGTATTTTGAAAATCCTCTGTTTCTGAAGCGGTTGTTTATTTAGCGTCATCACTAGATCGCCGGTGTGTAGTAATGAGTGTGTGGTTGGTTGGTTGGTTGGGGCAGGCGCACGGAGGCGGCGGAGTGGTGCGCGTGCGCCGCGCTGCGCGCCGCCGGCGAGGGCTCGCTGCCGCGACGCGCGCCCCCCTCCGCGCTGTCAGTTGCACACACACACTATATCGTATACCTATTACCGTAGTGTGAGCAAAAATAATAGTAGTGGTGGAGAGTAGTGTAATAATAGAGGGCGGGGCCCCCACTGTCTGCGGCACGGAACCAGAGTCAACGAGAGCGCGGAAAGTTCATACAAGCGCTCTGAAACGCACGCACACAAGCGCGTCGCCGTGCCCTCCTTTCCCCCCTTTCTCTACTACACTAGCAGATAGGTGAACACTGCGCTTGTGTGCGTGCGTTTCAGAGCGCTTGTATGAACTTTCCGCGCTCTCGTTCACTCTGGTTCCGTGCCGCAGACAGAGGGGGCCCCGCCCTCTATCATCACTCACTATTATTTTTCTTTACACTGTGCTATTACTGTGTGCTACGGGCGTTCCGGACTTACACCTACTCCATTTTGTGATGACCTACAGTACTTCAAACAATTGTCAATATCAGCGATTTTCCAGTATAGTTGCTTTTTTTTAATAGTTTTACGGCCAATTGGAAACAAGTCCTCATCGGCCAAATCGTAGTTTAAAATCACGAATACATAAAACGTTGTATCCTGGAGGCCAGTAATTACTTATCTACTGTCATTCAATCTCGCAAGCTTGAAGAATGAAAACAACTTTGGCCGGTAGAGTTGGTTTTTAAACATTTTTATGGCCTAACTTCACAGGCTTTTGACAGTTTTTGGATTTGTCGCCATTTTTGCGGTGGCTGGAGGTGTAAGGTCCGAGGCGCGTGTGGCACTTGTGTTTCTTCACATGTCGTCTCGTGTTGTAGACTTGGAGGTATAAATGTGTTGGTGGCGGGATCACGCTTATTTTGTACGAGAATTTCATGATGTATTCAGTGTATATTATTGTCGTTGGTATGGTTATAAGACAATACTTAAGGCAAAATGTTTATTTCGTTAAACTTACTAGCTATAAACATAGTTGTTGAGACCTCCTAGTTAATATAAGGCACCCCGTAGACGCTAGGTTTTGCTGTCAGTTTTACCATGGTTTTACCACAGCCAGGTGGTGACTGACGGATGAATGATCGTCTAATGCGGTGAGTGACTTTTTTTCATCATTCAACCATCAGTCATGACTGATGGAATTGAATGACGTTTGCATGACCGTCTACAGGATGCCTAAAAATACTTGTGGCAGGAGGTCTCGCTCTTATGTGATTGCATATTGTTTAGTGGGCTGGGCTCCACAGGGCCCGGCCGTATTCATGCTTCTCTATGGAGCAGTAGAGTCAGCGGCGTCTGCGCCCACCATCAACATTTTTATCTTCATGATTGTAGTTATTCGCTTTTGTTGTTATCCATTCGTATTTGTAGTACGTTTTGTTGTTAGTCGTTGGTATAAAGTTTACTGTATTAGCAATTTATAATTTCTTAAACTTCATAAAGATGTTGTTTTTAGTTCGCTGACTAAAGAAAGTGGCAGAGTTTACGACAAAATGAGAAACAGGAGATGCTGAGATGCCGAACTGGTTTTCTTGAGTTCCATGATCATTGTTGATACTGAAGATACTATAGTGATCTTCATAGAATTCTCGAAAACGAATTTTGCACCTTTTTTTGGTATTTTCTCTAAATTCCCATTTTACATTAAGTTACATCTAAACTATATATGTCTCACTCTGTCGTTAGTCGAAAAGAGACAGAATTATTACTTAATTATGTAGTCGCTAGCGAGTACCGACGCTTTGAGCTCATGGTAGGTGTACAGATTCGACTGAAGTGAAAAGCATTTGTGTTTTAAGTGCTTTCAATCGGGTCACTCCTGAAATCACTGTCATATCGTTGTATGGAGCCATTTTCTTTTGTCTTCATACCTACACATTTGTAAATTGTATGTTTTTTTTGTAAGTTGTGCATGATGTTTATATTGATGGAAGACTTAACTGAAAGATTTATAGACTAAAGGATACAGTTAAATTTTCTTTAAGTGATCATTTCATAAGTTCTCTCTATTTAAGTATATTGGGCCTTTTATCTTCTTCTTTGCAGATTTTCAGCTTAGCAATATACATACATAGGTGGACGGATAATTAGAAACAGGGCAAGATTTTCATACAATCGAGGTCACTTCGAAGCCATGGATCTCCGTGGAGGACTGATCGGGGCATGATCTGATGACGATCATCGAGAGAGTATATGGAGGACATTTAGATCGCTATAGACATGTTACTGGAAGCAGCATCGTCATAATTCCTTAACTTTAAGATTTTCATACATTTTTATGCCATTTTGCAGGTTTTTTCTTACATGACGATGCTGCTACCAAACGGCTCATCTGATCAGTTGGATATCTATAGCGATCTAAAAGTCCTCCATGTACTCTCTCGATGACCGTCATCAGATCATGCCCCGATCAATTCTATGGCTACAAAGTGACCTCGATTGTATGAAAATCTTGCCCTGTTTCTAATTATCCGTCCACCTATGTATATGTGCATGGTACTTTTGATTTACGTAGTGTGTTATTGTATATAAGTAAGATATTGAACTTTTGTATGTCAGTACAGTTTCGTTGGGCATGTGATTGTATGTTTATTTTATAAATGTTTGTATGTTTTTTTTTATCTTATACTTTTTTACTGTGCCGGGTCTATTGCCGAAATATATAACTAAATTATGATTATTGTATTGTTTGTGTATTTATTTTTATTTAAATCAAATCAAATATATTTTATTGAGCACCAAATTATATCAAAGGTTTACATTATGATAATTAACTAAATTTTCTTTTCTTATAAGAAATAAAAAAAACAAAGTTCACGGCAGGCACTAACCCGGGTGTCATTGGGGATTTAATTCATTACTAATGCTTAATTTAATTATGTTTGCTGAGTATTACGGAGCAAATTTTATTTTAATTACCAGTATATTTTGCGCTTTGTTCCACGGTTTTTCCTAAAGAAAAAAAAATTTGAATGATATAATTTCATTGTGTGTTTTTACATGTTATCTTGTGATGATGGGTAGTGACCGCCGATCCATAACCTGTTCGCTAAATCTCCCGTTACCGAAATGTCACGTTCTCAAAATGTCCTGTTCGCGAATGTTGTCCATGGAGACGTAACAAGCGGACAGACGGACATAAAGACAGTCAAACTAACTTTCGCAATTTATAATATTAGTTTGGATAATATTTATTCGCAAAAAGAGTTTGCGATAAGTACGCACGTGGGTAGGGATGTACGGTCAGCGTTCTGAGCAGACAAGTTGCTATCAAATAATCCGAGAAAGGCGAGTTTATTAACGGGACCTTTTGGGCACGCGGGATATTTTTCGAATGGGACATTACCAGAGTGAACGAGAGCGCGGCAACTTCATACAAGAGCTCTGACACGCACACAAGCGCAGTGTTCACCTACACTAGCACACAGAAAAGAAGACGTCACCAAGTTCTCTTTCCCCGTGCATGCTAATGTAGGTGAACACTGCACTTGTGTGCATGCGAGCGAGCGCTTGTATGAAGGTTGCCGCGCTCTCGTTCACTCCGACCTGCTGCCATGTGTGCGTGTGCAGCGATAGGAGTATAGTGTGTGCGTGTGTGTGTACAGGAACCCGTCGTCGGGCTCGCTGACCACGTCCGCGTCGGAGGGCGGGTCGCTGGAGCGCGCGCGCGCAGCGCTCGAGCGCCGCAAGCGCGCGCCGCCGCCCGCGCCGCACGCGCAGCACGCGCCGCCGCCCGCCGCGCACGCGCAGCCGCCGGACGACGCGCAGGTACCTACTACAGCCAGCTGCCAGTGCTGCCAGCCGCAGCATCAATGTGCTCGTACTCACGGGCCTTATGGAATAACGTAATGCGTATCCCAGACACACGCGGCCTGCGGTGGCGGTGGCGGCCTGTTGTATTCCCTGTATGTGAGACTTCAAACACGCGCGGCCTGCGTTTGCATATTGAGGCTGCGGCCTGCGATGTCTCTGGGATACGCTTGATGAAGCGCCGAGTTTTTATCGATCGTTAACTATAAGTAAAGAGCTTGGAAACAAGGAGAGCTAATATGTTGTTGTGTGTGTGTGTGCAGTACTCTGTGTCGTGCCGCGTGGAGAACACGCGCGTGAACCCCGACTCGCTGATCGAGGAGATCCTGGCGTCCACGGACCTGCGGCGCGCGGCCGAGGACCCCGCCGAGACGTCCGGCCTGCAGCTGTTCATCGCGCGCGACGGCACCGCCGCGCTGGGCTCGCGCGCCTCGCAGCGCCAGCAGCTGCCCACCAGCAGCTACCAGCGCGTCGTCATGCACCCGCACGACAACAGGTATCATGTAGCTGGATATAGCACCATCCACCGCGGCACTCCGCCCGCCGCAGCTACAATGGCCACGCTGGGCAGACGTGTTGGCCATCGCACTGCGGTATTTATGGCCTAGTAGGTTTGGATGGTTATACCAGAGTGAGCGATAGTGCGGAAACTCAGACCAAGCGCTCTAAAACGCGCTTAACTCTGTGTGCTAGTGTAGGTGAACACTGCCCTCGTGTGCGTGCGTTTCAGAACCGTTGTTCTGAGTTTCCGCACTCTCGTTCACTCTGGTTATATCGCCAGAGACTCGTCCGTCAACAGGCAGGGCGCACCACGTGCAAGTGAGGTTGGCATTTGGAGCACCAGATGTCGTCGCGCTCCCTTACCCCGTCTAGATACTTGAGTTTGTATTATTGTTGTCGACAGGTAGCCAACGGCGTGAGAGAGCGGCGCGGGCGCGGGCGGGCCGGCCGACGCGTGAGCCGCCAGCTGACCGCGCACGCTGCCGGGCCGACACGTGTAGCTGGCCGTCAGGGGGGGTGGCATACCAGCCTACAGGCTTACAAGGGAAGGCACCCAAGTGTCAGGAATTTGATTCATTCTATTATGTTGTAGAGTGCTGAACAATAATTGACATGAAGATAAACAGTTTGTATAGTAAATGTGACTTAAGACCGCTTTATAATACAAGGATTCGTTATTTTTTCATGTCTTCAAACATATCATATGGGCAAGGAATCTGTCACAAGTTAAAGGGTTTAGTCACTCTTTATGTGAAGGTCGATACCTCGCACCAGATTGACTATGGGCAGCTACAAAAGAATAGATACGAGTCAATTATTTCGGTACTCTATCAATATAAGAATGAATGACCGGTGCCTCAGGCGCTTTTCCTTAAAGCGTGTGTCTGGCTACTTAGTTGTAATAATATTTATTTTGTTTAACCTGTAACCGGAGAGCGGACACTGTGATGTAGTTGCGGCAGTATTAGTCGAGATTGGCGGCGTCGCGGCGGCGCGGGCGCGGCGGCGCGGGCGCAGCGGCGCGGGCGCGGCGGCGCGGGCGCGGCGGCGCGGGCGCGGCGGCGCGGCGCTACCTCGCTATGTTTACCTGATTCCACACCCGGCGCTGCTCTGTATTTGGGTCTCAATACCATTATTAGTTTTTCCAATGAGAAACAAACACATATATTTATGTAGTTTATTGAGTCAAATCCAAAGAACATAGGTATGCCGGTAAAAAGTATGGATTCACGGGAACGTTTTCATACGGACGTGGTAACTTTGAAACCTTGGCCCTCCGCCAGGGATTGATCGGGGTGCGATCTGGTGATGGACTTCCTGAGAGTGAACGGAGGAGGTCCAGATCGCTGTTCACACACACTCAACGCATTATGTGCTATATATTTGGTGGATACATACAAGTACAAGGCAGCGCTCGAGTTCTTTAGCAAGTATAGTTCGCCCGGCGAGGGCACGCTTCTGTGAGTGTATGTAGGGCGACATTTATGGGAATTTTAAAAGTAACTTCGGTCTCAATCTGTGTTATCTCAACGTAATAAATGAGATAATTGCAGTTTTTGATCGGCTCAAGCTGGCTGCACGAGCGGCGCTCACGAGGGCCCTGGAAACGGGCCCGGAGCTGACCGACCGCGAACCGGACCAACTACGAACCTCACGACCAGTGAGAACGTAAGAAAGATCCCTGAAGAGCACATGAATCTGAACGTGGAAAACTAAAGAAAATTCAAATGTTGATGTCGAAAAGTAGAGAAAATAGAGCTATAATTATTGCACTCACAGAGACGCCACCTCGACGCGCGGACTGTGATAGTGTGATAGTATATAGACCGGGAGCTCTATTTTTGAATCGCTCTCCACGCTTCGAGCGTTCGATTCTACTGATTTTCCCTCGACTCCGCATTTTTGAACCGCTCGAACGGCAACGAGTGATATCGACCAATCGTCGCTTGGGACGAGCCGAGCGGTAGAATAAACGTCAAATGCCATATGACAAAAGAAAAGAGACAGCTATCACTGACACTTCACTTCAGTTCACTTTTTCTAACAAAAGGCAAAGATAATATCATATACAGTCTCTATGGTTTCGACCATTACTGAGCATTTTACGTTCCGCTTTACGTTTCGGTAATTACCGGTTTTTATTTTTTCTCCGTGAAACGGATAAAATTCTACATTTCAAATATTATTGGCAACACCGAACGCGAGCGAATCAAAAATGCAGAAAATCAGCGTCGTGCGACTTGGAAGTCGATTATGACATAAGTCGCATGCGACGATACAATTCCCTACGAGCGAATCAAAAATAGAGCTCCGGGAGCGACCGCGTGTAACCGCCGTCATGTAGTACCAAGTCGCATTAATAGGAGGGAACAGCGTGTTTTAGTTGTAACATCGCTTCACCAAATTACCAACAATTCTCAGAATTTCGTACAGAACTTTTTTATGTAATTTATTAAATGCATAGTGCCTCCATATTTAAATTTTACAATTGTTAAGTACCGCGCCGATATGAAACAGTTGTTTATTATAATATTTAATACAGTAAACACCAGAAGTTGCTCTGAAGGGCGATACCGGTGGGTTATACAAAATATGTTAGCTTGGTAACCTGTTTTGTATTAAAACATGTCACGTGCTTTGCCACCCGAAATATTTTTTTTTTATGTTTCACAAATTTTAAGCAGCCCCGCGACTTCATCCGCGTTATAAAGTAACTACCTATTTATATGTTATTTAAAAAATTTTAACTCGTTCTAATCATGCCAGTTTCTTAGTTTTAAAGTTTGTCAATAGATGGCGTTAGGTGTATTTTACACCCGCTATCATTTGGTCCGTCCGCAACATTTATGTAAGCGTGCAAATTGTCCCACCAGTTTTTACCTCTTTATTTGTATAGATTTATTCGAACTCAAAAAAAACCTGCCTGTTTTGGCGTCTGGTGAATACAAAACACATGCTAGCCTCATCCTGGTGACACACGATGAGGCCAGGTTACACGCCGTCGCCGCCCGGTCTAACTCCCGCTGCTGGCGACGAAACAATGCATATTTATTGTTTTCTTTTATGATTAATATAAATTATGCCATAAAGTAATTGTTTTACAATTTGTAACTTAATGTTGATTATTATTATTAGTATCACCGTTCGGTTAGCAAACCGGACAATGGACCCTATTCTGAAGGCATACGCTTTAAATTTGATTGCTCTAAAACTATCTCGCTTTTTTCATTACGGTAAGATGGGGCTATTTGGAACTTATGGGGGTATTCGGAAAATACCAAAAAAGTTTCCGACGCATTCTTTTTTCTGGCAATGGTAGAAAAGCAATGCAGCCGTGCCAGGCAATGACTGATCAAGGACAGCTTGAAAAACTTCAAATAACTGCTTGAAATCATGAGAATTGGAATATTCCAAATAGCCCCATAAGTTCCAAATAGCCCCATCTTACCGCACCTCATTGGTTATTCAAACATGGTGTGTGTGCGAGATACCCTATAGTATATAATTTATATATAAATATGTTTTATTTTTATTTTGCTGCAGCTGTACCTGTACCGGGTATTAATTTTAATGTTAGGTCTTCAAATTTAAGCGAACGCCTCAGAATCGGAGTCGACTATGTATGATTTACAATGTTTATACTTTTTATTACTGTAAGTAGGACTATTTTCAATTTTATGACGACCTACGTGGCGGCTGAATGTCCTCTAGCGGTCTGTGTCTCATCTCCATGTACTCTGTACATCACGATAATAAACCTTATGTTCTGTTTTAATGAAACTCTTGTTATAAATTCCAAAGGGTGGATGTTTCTTGTTTCAATCACGCCTCTTATCGGCTGAACCGATTTTGGCGTAACTTGGTACTTCGATAGTATATATGTTAGATTACATACGATACATTTTATTCAAGATTCCTAAAGGAAAGCGTCTTTCCATTCAGTCACTTTAGTTAAAATTGTCGAAAGATGGCGCTTTTAGCTATACTTGTGAAGTTAAGGGCTTCTTTCACCACTTCCTGATATTGTTACAGATAGTAATCTTAGTGATAAACTAATCTGTCAGATAAATCTGTGTGATAGACAATATAAAATATATAAGATATAGGCAATCAGATACCTGTGAAACCAAAAAAATAGGCTATCTGTCAGATAACCTGCAGATAGGGTATCTGGGACTTTATCAGCAAGCGGTGTAAGAGGCCCTAAGACTTCATTTTGACATGTTAACTTCTGGTATACAGTCATTAGTTAATCCTTGCAATCTTTTAGTTACTTGATCTTGATGGTGGTAAGTTACGTTCGAATACTGGGACGCCGCTTCAAGTTTGAGTGTCAACTGGCTAAGTGTAACTTCTTCCATTTGTCTTGAGCCGTTTATGTATTAAAAACGCACTGATACGGTTCGTGTAATATCTCCTCTGTAATAAATGTCGTATTTTATACACATTTAATATTGTGTTGTCATTAACAGGGCTTTAGTAATCAATGTCTTCTCAACAGGTATATTTGTGAATTTTTATTTTTATATTAAATTATTCTGCAAAGTTAGCTTAACTTTCTTGTAATAATAAAACTGTAAATTACATTAGCCATAGCCAATATACGCTGGGCTTGCATTTTAGCTTGAGATTTTGAAGCTGGAAGCTCAGAGAACTGTGCTATTCTGTGTATGAACACGTTTTCTATCCCTGCCTATCGTGTTGTGTTTTTACCTGTGGATATGTTCTAGCCGGCTTGGTATCTGTCTATTGAGCATAGAGTCCAAAACGGCCTTTTAGCAAAACGTTTCCTAGTGGACATTTCACACGGTTGGACGTTTTGCGAGGTGGACGTAAATCTTTGCGTTTTGGTCGATCTGCGTTTTGGGCTTTCTGCCTGATAGACAATTTGATGCCGAGCCTTCTAGCCTGCAGTTGTATAAGTCTCGAAGTTATATCGTGTTTCCAATAGACAAGTGTGGTATAGTCCCCGTAGAATTTCTTGACGGCTCAATGAATATAGTCACGAACTGTTTGCACATCGCATGGGTGCGTAAGCGAGATATTGTCCTACATAGAGATGACCAAAACCTTGAAAGTTTGATTCGGTTGATCGAATCAATGAACCATTTCTTGAAATTGAATGAGCGTCTCTAGTGAACCCCCGCACAGCTCCCCGCTTTGACACCTATGTTTAGTCATTGCGCAGAAATGAGCCAACTTCACACAGCCGCCATGAAACTCCGCGGGGACTATAGTAATAAAGTGCTCACATACTGGTGCTAAGCGGTACTCATTGTACATACTGTATAGTGTACGGAGTGTACCCAAGTTGAACTAGATGTAGTCAAACTCGATTTGAATGCAAATATCCTATATACCAGCTACAGAGGCAATATTTATTTCATTTCATTTATTTATGTTTATATGAATTTATTTATGTTTATATGTTCATATATGTATTTATGAACGATTTTTTTTTTCAAAATTTCAAAGTAGATTAAAGTTCAGTATTAACTCGGTAGCGAGCGAGCTCAGATATTTTGTTACTTTTGTGATTTTTCATGAGATTCTTGCAGTCAAATCGAGGCAGACATTGAAACCTGAATCCATTTGTGTATTATACTATGATTGTTCATAAAAACCTATGAGTAGGTACTTCCAAATCCCTCCAAATATTTGTTGTAATATTTGACGAAGTGACGCTTCGTCGGTGTGAGTTTATTTCGTGATTGTTTTGGCTCTTTCAAGCGTATACGCGATGTGTGCACGAGTGAGAGAGACATCAGTGATGTAGGTGGGATGTGGATGTGTGGGTGGCGTGACGCCAAACGGTTCAGCTTGTTAGGTGCGGGACGTACGGTCGACCGCACGTCAGCTGAAACAAACCCAGTATATACTAGTCTCTCACAGTATTGAAACTCCTTAATAAGCTACGCCAGCTTAACGTCAGGGTTTCCACTGACGCGCGGTCGACTGTACATTCCGTTACAAATCGATTGGCATACGAAAAAATAATAAAGTGTCCCTAAACGATCATGCTTGCATGACATGCAACGTTTACGTGAATGTCATGCTGCATGATGGACCATCATGCTTGCTATCAATCAATACAGATAAGCAACGGCCAGCACGTAGTTACCACTACAGCTAGACGGTCATGCATGAGTGAGAGTACACAATGCATGTTATGCCGCATGATCGTTTAGGGAGCCCAATAAACATGGTGTTTCTAAATGGACCGCACAATGCAATGTGTGTTTGTTCTGATATGACAATTGATTTGTGATGTAATATAGATCTAAGTCATTCCTTTGCGTTGGGAGCTTGGCTGGCGCTGCTTGTGTGTGGTGAAGCCGCGTTTCTAGCCTCGCACTACAAAGTCTAGGTTCTGGTTTCCTTGTGAGGTGTCACTCTGTGAGGATGTGAAAACGATTTTGTCTGAGGAATGCCCCGGAAATTGTAACTGTCAATTTAATAATACTTTATGTTAGTTAACATGCCCTAAAGGCCTAGTAACCCAAGTCAAAAACTATTTTTAAAACCTTTTGTTACCGGTCAGGTGAGCCGTTTCCAAAACATATTTTTTAAAGGTGTTTTTGGCTTGTGGTTTTAGAGCTTTACCATCAGGTACCGTCTGCTGTGGTTTTCTCTGGGTGTAAGGCGTGTCGTAGACGGTCATGCAAGCTTCAGTCAATTCCATCAGTCGTGACTGATGGTTGCATGATACAAAAAATAAAGTATGAAAATTTTCGTCATTCACCGTATTAGACGATCATTCATCCGTCAGTCACCCCTGACCATGGTAAAACTGACAGCAAAACCTGGCGTCTACAGGGTGCCTAAAGAAACGGAACCTAGAGTTGTGCGGGGCGGGGGGCTCGGGGGTCCCATGTCTTGTTTGTGTGCGAGCGCGCACACTAGTGTGTCGTGTGGGTGTGACTCGCTATTGTATCATAGTAATACAGCCTGTACAGTATTTGAATAAAGGACGTGTTTAGAACTATTCGTGTGTTTCATTTTGGTATCGACAAGTCCGCTGCGGCCACAGATAACACACTGTAGATTGAGGAAGGGGGCGGGTTGCGGGGAGCGTGAAATTAGTAACGGAGGAATCCCATTGGTTCTATGGATCTGTGACGTATCCAAATTTTTCACAGCTGTGATTAAATACCAATTTGTTTCATGAACGAAATTTCATACATACATTATGATCTTTGATGAGACCTTTCAATTTGGTCAAGACACGACTCTCTTGGCACCAAAAACGGATTGTGGCACTGTTGTTGGACACGAGGGGTTTGGCACAACAGACAGATCCCACCCAATTGGTCGAACGAAGCTCGCCAGGTAAGGTAGTACAAAGCTGTTCTGCTTTAATATGCCTTATTTGTATTTATTTGTATTATTGAATACGAGTACCTATCCTTTAAAATCTGTCATTTCGACATACAAATTGCACACATTAATAAAATGAAAATTGAAAATATATAGTTATAATAATATAACAGAGACTATATATCTTATTCTATATAGATTTGTTTAATATTAATAATAATGCTTTAATATTGTATGAACCAAAGAAAATATCAACACAATACGGTAGGAACTAGCATTTTTTTTCATTTTTAACGTTTACCTTACCTGTAGCAAGGTTACGTTTCCAAAAAGTACAATGTGAAAGTCACATCAAAATCAGTCTGCCCATTGCCAGCCGTGACACCTTATAGAATGGCTTGCACAACTCTATAGCGCGTTGTAACTGGATGCTAGCGCCATCTAGCGATTTGCTTGTACAACTACTGAACTGTTGATTATAAATGCGTTAACGCACCATTATATCTAGGATTGCCAGATGTCCAGTATTTTACGGGTTTTCCCGTTTTTCAGGCTGGGATAATTGAGAAATTAAAATACGGGGTGAACAAAGCTCCCGTATTTTTAACAAATCCAGCCGGAGCAGACAGGGAAACCAAACGCTGAGGTTTTCTGGCTGGCTGGCGCGTGCCGTGGGCTTTTTATGTGTAAATTTCTATAAAAATTAACCGCGCTATTCAATTTTTGTGTGTGTCATAGTGTTTTTTTCTGAATTATCATAATTTTTGCAGGCCGCTGTCATAATTTCTGAGTTAGTATTTGGTTGGTATCTAACATCCCTGGTATCTTTAAGTGTATTCTTATTTAAAATGCTGTTTTAATTAAATGTCTCCCGTAAAAAAATCTAAAACCCGTATTTTTAATGCTGGTAACTCTTAATTCAAGAAGTGGCAGGTGGCAACCCTAATTATATCAGTCTTGACGTCCACTGCTGGACGACCTGGACATTATGGATATTCATTAGGTAATACATTACCTGACCTTGTCGAACGTGCGGGGAACTCAAATAAAGGAATGTAACTCTTGTCATTTGTTATCTTACTTAGTTCCTTTTGGTTGGGGGTTTTTGAAAAAAATTATTTCATCCTTTTTCAATCCGTCGTGGGTTATTTCAAAATTTTTTATTTTGCTTTTTTTAGTGTGAATATCAACCACGACTGGCCTAGGACGGTTGTTTTCAGGGATGTAAAACCCATTAAAAAATTAGGTGCAAATGACATGTCCTGACCACCATTGACACTGGGTGGGAGACTAAGACAGATTAATATGACATCCACAGGACCGGTGGTCTGTGTATAGTCGACCGCACGTCAGTGACCGCAGGTGCACTTACGTGCGGAACACTTACCTTGAGCTGGCCTAGCTTATTAGAGTTTCAATACTACGAGAAACCAGTTCATACTGGATTTGTTTCCATTGACCTGCGGTCGATCGCACAAAGTTGTCAATTACCTAGAGGGAATCGAACGACCACTGGCACTGGAGTGCGTGTCAACTAGTGTCAAGTAATTTGTCTTCATTTGCTGGTGGAAAAGTGTCAATCTATGCTAATATTATAAAGAGGAAAGATTTGTATTTATGTGTGTGAATGTTTGTAATGAATAAACTCAAAAACTACTGTGCCGATTTCAAAAATTCTTTCACCGTTGGAAAGTTACATTCACCCTGAGTGACATAGGCTATATTTATCTACATAGGTGGACGGATAATTAGAAACAGGGCAAGATTTTCATACAATCGAGGTCACTTTGAAGACATGGTTCTCCGTGAAGGATTGATCGGGGCATGATCTGACGAAGATCATCGAGAGAGTAGATGGAGGACTTTTAAATCGCTATAGATATCCAACTAATCAGATGAGCCGTTTGGAAGCAGCATCGTCATTATGAAAAAAACCCTCAAAATGGCGTCAAAATATATGAAAATCTTAAAGTTAAGGAATCATGACGATGTTGCTACCAAACGGCTAATCTGATCAGTTGGATATCTACGGCGATCTAAAAGTCCTCCATCTACTCTCTCGATGACCGTCATCAGATCACGCCCCGATCAATCCTTCACGGAGAACCATGGCTTCAAAGTGACCTCGATTGTATGAAAATCTTGCCCTGTTTCTAATTATCCGTCCACCTATGTATATCTATGTCCACCCGTGCGAAGCCGGGACGGGCCGCTAGTCGTCGGTAAATAAAACGCTTCATTTCTCGCAGTATGTCTATTTATTGAGTAAACCCGCCAATAGGCGGCGCGGCGTGCAATAAATAACACACAATGCATCTCGTACATACTAACGCGTACGCGTGACATGGACGGTAACATGCTTGCCTCAGCCCTTAACTATATGTACAGCACACTTACTACTACAACCCTAGACGAAACCCAAAGAGGAAGGATCAGGTACTCTACGAATCAAAGTTGCGTCCGTACAATAATTAAATGATACATGTGGTACCCTTGGTGGTACCAATCTGAATCAATTTACGTATAACGCTAGGTGAACGGACACTTAGCTTGTGCATATTACTTTAAAGATTAAGGGCCTCTTACACCGCTTGCTGATAAAGTCCCAGATAGCCTATCTGCAGGTTATCTGACAGATAGCCTGTTTTTTTGGTTTCACAGGTAGATTGCCTATATTTTATATAGTCTATCACACAGATTTATCTGATAGATTAGTTTATCACTAAGATTACTATCTATAACAATATCAGGAAGTGGTGAAAGAAGTCCTAAATATGATAAAACAAAGCCATTTTCCAAGCGCAAATTTTAAAATATAATGACATTAAAATAGGTTTTAATTTATTTTTATGCCGCATAGTATTCGAATTACGATGAATAATTACCAAAAAATTACTATGTATACAGCATATCGAATGAATCAACCGGATACGCTCCGTGCTGGACTGAAAGTACTTGGTTTTGTATTTTCAGTAAGTAGTAACGTATCTTCCTCTGTTTGGCTTCATCTAAGACTTAAATATATAAATTCCCTTTAGTCGAACAACTGAGCTACACAAACTGAAAAGTTTTATCGTAAGGAGTACTTGTAATCTGGATGGAACTAAATATCACAATAAAATTATTATCAGTTTAAAAAACATATAAAATAATAACACCCATCACTAGAGATCTAAATAAAATTGGAATGCATATGTGGCGTTGAGCAAAGTATTAAAGTATACTGGTATTAATATTACAATGTTGTAAGTTGAAACGGAATCGTTATATTAAAATACCCACTAACTTCCCCTAACCGGTTGTAAAGACTCCTGAAAACAACCACATATTCAATAACAATCTATCTTTACGTTGAATATCGTGACACCCCTACGGATATCCCGCAAACGCATTGATGTATGGTGAGCGGCAGACTTCATGGTAGAGCGGTAAAAATTGATCAGAAATACCTGAAATAAATATTCTATAAATATATCATTTATCACACAAACGTTTATCTCATTAATTATTCCGAAGATAAAATTGGTGTATTCAAATTTCAAAAGTATTTTATTGCATGTAAGTACACTGGGTACATTTATACAACGTCAATTTTTTATCTACCACCGCCTCCAAGGTGTTATATAGAGCTAGGAAGAAGAAGCGGCGCAACAAACTTCCGCAACACATCTTGTCTTGTCATTTTCAGAAGTCCTACACCCTGTACCTCCCGGGGCGTATACTGATCCCTACACTAATACATTAATGTACAGGGGGTCCCAAAATTGAACGCCAACCCTTCAAGATGTAATAGGAGAGGTCATGACTAATTACAACGTACAACATCAATTCTAGTAACTGCTTTCCATTTGAATTTTTCTAGATTAGAATTAGTCATGAGTCTATGAAGGGTTGACGTTGAATTTGTGCCACCCGTATAAGTTATGTTCCTACATTATATTCTACGCTACACTTACACTAAATGTACTAATGATAATTAGTCCAGTGAACCTTATACTGTATGTTATTAGACTACATTTAAACACTAAGTATGTTTAATAAGGGGGGTATACATGTAAATTGTTGCTAAGGCACTGGCGGGCGCCGCCGCCCCGCGCGCCCCCCGCCGCGCCCGCGCACACACACGTCACACTACAGGGTCAATCGCGTAATGTCCCGTTCGCAAAATGTCCCGTTCACAAAATGTCTAGTTCGCAAAATGTCCAGTTCTTAAAACGGCCTGATCTCGGATTATCAGCTCCCCTACCTCCCCAATGACGTTTAGTTTTATCGGATTATTTTTAAGGAATTTAAGGTAATCGAATTATTATTAAATGATATAATTAATTTATCAAATAATGTAATTACTGAATTATTATTGAAGTATTTACTTAATTGTGTAAAAGTCTTTTTATAAATAAATGATTGTATTGTGCTCCCTTCCCCCTCATCTTCCCAGCGGGACATTACGCGAACAGTACGCCTACCACGAGTTGACAACGTCAACATTCACACGCGACTACGTAAAAACTATATCTATATCTCTCTATCGTAATTAGTCGAAGAGAGACAGCACTATTACGTAGTCGCCAGCGAGTATCGACGCTGTCAACTCGTGGTAACTCATGTTAAGATTTCGGACGGGACATATTGCTAAAGGGACATTACGCGACAGATTCTACAACCTCGACACATAATAGAGTGTAGATTGTTGTTATCGATAGCAATAGACTTTCAATGATGTCTGTGGTGTTGACGTCATGTTGTGCGCGGGCGGGTGGGGGGTGCTGGGGGGCGTGTCGCGGTCGGGCCCCGCCTCCACTACACGGTAATTTAGAATGTTCACGCTTTCTCGCTTACAAACTAACGTTATACGACACACTACGCTACGGTACAACTACAGTACGCACCAGTGGGCCTCACTCACCTATCACATATATTATATTTACGATACAGTACGTCCGGAATCTGCGATCATAGTATACATGATCGCAGTCCGGAATAAATAACTCTGCTAGCCTAGCCGCTAAACAGATCAAAGTGAAGCGGAATATTGGAAAGGAATCATCACACATACAATTAAAAAAGGACCTAAACACAGACTTTGAGAAATTTGTGTGAAGACGTTAAATATAAAAATAAAAGTTTTCATTTCAGATTAAAAAAAAAATATTTTTAACAAATTTTTTACAACGTTACGTTTTAGTTATTTTTCCCATAGTAGGTAATTACGTTATCTTTTTTTTCCATTTACGTTCAACAATTTAGAATTTAGACAACTTTTTTTAAAATGAGTTCTTTGATTGTTATATTTTAAAAAAAGCTTTAATATATAGCCGCGTCCACGCTACGTCCGCACTTGATCTGTTTTTCGCCTTAGATTTTGAATTCTTACCAGAGACAGTTTGCAATGTACTGAAACTTTACCTTTACAAGAAAATGAAAATAAGCAGCCTACCCACTAAGCGCGTTACAAACTCACATAATTCTCGCAACTAATTGAAGGTGAGAACAGAGTGACAGTGCACCTTTGAACACAGAGTGATAATACAGTGAGTCCGTGAGCAAGGTACAGTCGACCACACGCAATATACACCAGCGCATGGTCCCTCGCCTATACATATATGCAGTTATTCCAAGAACTCGCATTAAATCCAACGACAATTACACGGTATTATTATTTTTTAATTTCAAAGTATTTTTGTGAGTTTCTTCACTATAGCTAAATGAGAGATAAAAGTGAAATAAAGGTAAAAATAATTAGAACAAAAATACTCCCAACAGAATGAAGGTATTTTCCAATTCATCACTATTTATTTGCCTATGGGTTTATTTTTAAAAAAATTTAGCTCACTTGGAAAATGGAGAAATTTCGTAAAAACAGAAATATACACCGATGGATTTAATTCGGGCTTTAATTTTCCTGTACTAATATAATGTATAATACCATAGAGTAACTATTATATTGTATAAATAACACTCATTACAAATATATACGGCCTACGATCTACGTCCCCGTACGTACCAACTAACAAAGTATTTACTCACTAAGCTTAAACATTACTGATATTTAAGTACAATTCTCGTAGATTTCGTATAAACATCGAAAATTCAGGCACAATACTTTCAATTGGTACAATTTCAATTTGATTTCATATAAATAGGCTAGATTCAACATAATTATAACTTTAAACCAACGTAAGAGTGAAAGAATCAGATGTATAAAATTAACTACAAAGTCACCAGTTGCTATAACTTTCAAACTAACCCGCACTGGGCTAGCGTGGTGGACTATAGCCCGAACGCCCTCTATGAGAGGGCAGGCCTGAGCCCAGCAGTGGGGACATGTTAATAGGCTGTTGATTAAATTTTTGAGCACATAACTGGCGTGCCTCAAAGATTCAAAAATTTGACACAAAAAATAGGTCAATTATATAATAATAAAGTCAATAATAAAATGTCATCGCTAAAATATTGACATACGCCAGTAATTGTCCACCATTCACCCTTAAACACTAAATTTTTACTACACTTGTAAATTTTTAAAATACAAATTCAGGTTACGAAAATACTTATTAATCTTAATAAATACACATCGCTTCATACTTAGTCCTAAAACGGGACCATCTAATACTCAATTCAATACAATGTCTACCTATAATTATTATAATTATATAAAAATTTGTCATCATATAAAAATTTAAACTCTTAGTCTTTAAGTGCGGAATGTTGTGATTTCATTTATTATTACTTTTTAAACACTTATAATAAAATAAAATGAACTAATAAAAACAGTGGTGAGTGACTTCGACGCGATACTCAGTTAATTGCATGAGATCTCAAACTGTACGTCCTCTCGACACCTTCTAAAAACCTTTTTCACATCAGCTGACACCCGGTCTGTGACGACACTAGTGTTGTAAACAAACAGATAATATATCGATGCCCCAGACGCAATATTATTATGTCGATAGCGCAAAGTTAGCGCTTCTATTGTTAACGGTTAAAAAGGAACTATCGATAGAGTATTCGATCCCAAAACTAGAGTCGCACCAGAGCCAGTACCAGCTAGTGGGAAAACGTCCATTGACCACCATTTCATATACATATTTATAATTTATTTTTTCTATTTCTTTCGTTTAATTTCGGTCAGCTTTAGACCATCTGTCCAGTTTCATACATACATACATGTGTGAGCGAGACAGCGCAACACAGCGTGACAGGAGAATGACAGAAACAGATTCAACTGTCATGCACGTGTCGCGGTTTTTGATTATTTTTTGCTGTGTATGTATGTATGATGGCGGACGACCACTCCATTTAAATTAAATAATATATAAATCTTAAGTTATCACCACATAAGTACACGATTGTTAATAAAAGCGTCAGCAGTATAAAAACTTACAGATAATGTATTAAGTTACTCTCACACACACGCACACACACTCGCGCGGACAGGTACATACACATACTCACACACACATTTGGTTAATACGCGAACAGTTCATATTCTAGTGTAAGATTTCCATCCATTTGTTCAGAGTTGCACTCAATCAGGCGTTTCTTCTAGTTCTGAAACAATAAAATTGTGTCTGTCACCTCCTTATGTGTCATTTATTTGCATGTATAGGCGAAGAGGCCTTAGTCCACCAGTGGACGTCTTTCGGCTGATATGATCCCCCAAGGATCTCCACGACGACCGGTCCTGCGCTAACCTCATCCAGCCGGGTCCCGCGACCTTCACCTGATCGTCGGTCCACCTTGTGGGAGGCCTACGCTGCGTCTTCCGATACGTGGTCGCCACTCGAGAACCTTTCTGCCCCAACGGCCGTCAGTTCTGCGGGCGATGTGCCCAGCCCACTGCCACTTCAGCTTCGCAATTCTTCGACCTATGTCGGTGACCTTGGTTCTCCTGCGGATCTCCTCATTTCTGATTCGATCTCGCAGGGAAACTCCGAGCATAGCTCTCTCCATTACCCTCTGCGTGACCTTGACCGCATTTGGAAGCGCGTGCGCACGTGCCTGCAGTACTTACCTATATGAGTCTCTCCTCGGGCGGCGGCTTGAGCGTGTGGTGCATCATCTCCGCGCGCGGGTTGCAGTACTCCTGGCCGGAGGGCGAGTAGGTGCCGCGCGTGGCGCGCTTGCGCCGCGCCTGCGCGCCCAGCGCGCCGCCCAGTGCGCCCAGCACGGCCAGCGCCACCAGCGCCGCGCCCACGCCGATCAGGATCGACGACGAGTTGTCGCTCGAGCCCTCGGAGCCCTCAGACACCATCTGCGGGTGCGGTCGACACCACAACATACTATGTCAGCAAAAGGGACGGTCTCTTGCTGCTGTCTACCACTTAATGCTATGTTGATCGGCTGATGATTGAAACCTAGTTGTTGACCGCGGTTTCACCCGCATTAAATTTGGATTGGGGCTTATTTACTTAATATCTATTTAATTTAATTTATTTATTCAACATATACTTTACAGCACAATTAAACAAGAACAATAAACATACATTACAATAATATAAAGCCAATAACAAAGTACACAGATTACAAGATAAAGAAGAAAGGAAAACATAAAAAAATGGGGAAAATCTATATGAATATAGCCTATGTGTTATTTTGATGTATAAATTTAATGTAAAGTTTCATCAAAATCTGTTCTGTAGTTTTTGTGTGAGAGTTTTTGAGTAACAAACATCCAAACATCCTTACAAACTTTCGCGTTGACAGGCAAAACGTGCCGACTCAGCTACACACGCTATGCGATTGTCGAGATGACAAGGTGGTCGGGAGTGACAGCATGTGGTTGGGTGTGGCCGCTAGAGGTGCTGAGGGAGGCGTACCTGGTGCGAGCAGTTCTTCCCGCCCCAGCCGTCCACGCACTCGCACACGTAGTCGGTGCGCGCGGCGCAGCGCTGGCGGCACGCGCCGCCGTGCTGGCACGGGCCCGTCGCGTTGCCCGCCGCCTCCGCCTCCTCCGCCGGCTGGAAGCACGGGTCCAGCAGCGCGCACTCCAGCCCGCAGAAGCCCTGCGTGCACTGGCAGCTGCAAACGAATGCAACATTCAGTCACTCAATTTTTTTTAATGGTTTTACGGCCAATTGAAAGTCCCCTCGGCGCACTCGTCCATCCGTCCGTCCGTCTCGCAGCGCAGGCCCTTCCAGCCTGCACGCGCACACACAGTGTCGGTACTCACGTGTAGGAGCCGTCGAGGTTGAGGCAGAGGCCGGGCCCGCAGCTCACCAGACCCTCGGCGCACTCGTCCACGTCCGTCTCGCAGCGCAGGCCCTTCCAGCCTGCACGCGCACATACAAAACAGATACTCGTTAACAGCCAGTTACCACATACATAGGTGGACGGATAATTAGAAACAGGGCAAGATTTTCATACAATCGAGGTCACCGTGGAGGACTGATCGGGTCAAGATCTGATGACGGTCATCGAGAGAGTAGATGGAGGACTTTTAGATCGCCGTAGATATCCAACTGATCAGATTAGCCGTTTAGAAGCAGCATCGTCATGATTCCTTAACTTTAAGATTTTCATACATTTTGACGCCATTTTGCGGGTTTTTTTCTTAATGACGATGCTGCTTCCAAACGGCTCATCTGATCAGTTGGATATCTACAGCGATCTAACAGTCCTCCATCTACTCTCTCGACGACTGTCATCAGATCATGCCCCGATCAATCCTTCATGGAGAACCATGGCTTCAAAGTGACCTCGATTGTATGAAAATCTTGCCCCGTTTCTAATTATCCGTCCACCTATGTACTAGGATATACTAAACTAAACAAACATTTATAAGTTCCACATTTCAGTTTAAGTCGCCATCTAGTTCTCTGAAATTTGAAAGCCGCACACCAGAAGTGGTCCGTAGCAATTGTAATTGTATACCTAACTCCATGTACAAACATTAATATTTATCATAATAACTTAATCTAAATAAACAACATTTGAATGTGACCTTGGACGTGTTTTCATCGACCTTAATGTAATCCAGGTGCTATTTAGCTGTTAGTTTTGTAAATACATGTATATTTCCAATGTCCGGTGCGGCGATAGCGCGCTATCGGCGGCGGCTATCGATAACATTCCGCGCGCAATCATGTCAAGCCGCAAGAGCGTGTCGAAGTTACACGCGGCCTGAACAGTGCAATGCCATCGGATCCCACGGGTTGTCGCACGCCCATCAATGCTCCGATAGATTAGATAACAACATTGCTAGTTCGAAGAGAAGAAACACCGAAACGCTTACAACGGGTTCGTCAACTTCATCATTATACTTTTCCTCAAATACCTAATTTCAGAAAATTATTTTTCTCTGAAACTTAATTCAACAGCCTATTAATGTCCCCACTGCTGGGGCTCAGGCCTACCCTCTCCATGAGAGCGTTCGGGCTATAGTCCACCACGCTAGCCCAGTGCGGGTTGGTGGACTTCACATACGCCTAAGAATTTCTTCTTCGGCGTATGCATGTTTCCTCACGATGTTTTCCTTCACCGTTTGAGAGCAGTCAGTAAATGTACTTAAGTTTCGAGAAAAAACCCATTGGTACATGGCCCAGCTGGGGATCGAACTCCGGACCTTTCGATATGATAGGCCGCGTCTTATCCCCTACGCCACTGACGCTCTTTACTTAATTTACATTATTTCTCCATCTTCATTAACAATCGGTCTGGTTCCATAAAAAGGAGTATTCAGACAAGTGTAAGGCCTACAATGTGGCATGCAATAAAATAAGTAGGTACTTGAAAAAATACTTTCGACGTGATGAAATACATGTAGGAAATAGACATTTTATATATTTAATTATGGAAATATATAAAACAAAGTCGTGTTAGTTACACCATTTATATATAACTCAAGAACGGCTGAACGGATCTTGATGAAACTTGGTACAGTGATAGCTTATACACTGGAATAACATATAGGCTACTTTTTACCGGGGTAAACGGTTCCCGCGGGCAACAGCTAGTATTTAAGGAAACGTAATTAAATTTGCTCGACTAAAGAATAAAGAATAAAATTTCCGCTGACGTTTTCCCTACCTACCATATACATAACTAAATGGATACGTATAGTTCCTGAAGATAACAATACAATGAGTCACTCCACACCGGACAGCACCCCCAGCACCCTCCTGGTGCCGGAACCTGTCACCACTCACCATCAGACCCACCGTCTCCCCAATAAACAAACATACAATACCTAACAACATGATAATCCACACTGATTTCTCCATAGTTCTCCAACGCCTCACTGCACTGACATGTTAATCACTCCACTATCACTGTCTGTGTACTATCCTTCTGTGGCACATTATAATTATCGATACTCGATACGTCACTTACACACTGTTTATATCCACAATGAAGCGAATTTTTTCTTCGATTGATTTTATTAATTTTTCTAAATAAAAAGCACGGGATTTCAGTTTCAGTTTCAGCGATCTGCGAGTAACCTCGTTACCGTGTGCGGCCAGTGATTCACAAACTGTGCGGCGTCTCCACTGATGTTCTATAATTAACTAGATCTCTAATCTGCTGTGAGTAAAAACGGCGAAGCAAATGAGCTCGCAACATCAGAGATGGTGCTACAGTAACCGTCCGCATGAGACACAAATTATAAATTAAACAAACAAACATGTCACAAGTGTCGGCGAGTATGACTATCAGAGTCGTCGCAAAACAATTTAAGGACGGTATTAGAACAAGAAGTAATGGAGTCGTAATATATATTTTTAATAATATTTACAAGCCAAAATTGTCTAAAAGTTTCTGAGGGTATTCCCCATCAACATTTTACGTAATTGGTTGCATTCAATACAAATAAACAACCACCCACTTTTGACACTTCATTTTCTGTAACAGATCACTATCACTTTATTAATCAGGTAAAAAATAGATTTAATCAGGTTAACAAATATAATGCGACACCATGATGACCTACCGAGCTCTGATGATTACTTTATATTTACAAATATGCCAATTTGGATATATCCTGAGGAATATTTTGTTTGTAACTTGTTGTCTAGTTTAAATAGTAAGTCAATGGTCGTCTCCGGCGAGCTAGTTTTCCCGTGCGTATTTATGAATGAATGACGCGACGCGGCGCGGCGGCAGTGGATGGGTCACCGCGGGTGACACACTGCGGTGAACAAACAAGGGTCATTGTTTGAGCACATATTTGCTCAGTGGCCAGACAGAAGCTGTTGCTAATAAGAGTCAGTCGCGGAAGTCCCCATCGCAATATGTCCCGCTTGAAACGGTTTGTTGATTGCCCTTTTTTGGATTATCAGCTCTCCTATCTTCCTTTCTATCTTCGGTCCTTCTGCCCCTTCCCTTCAATACACATGACCCTCTTCCCCCTTTGAATGACACAATTCTACTGATTGCATACAAAAAAAAAAACGTCTCATTCAAAATATGGCTTCATGAGAATGTTATGAATATTGAAAAATTCTAAAGGTTGATTTTTAAGAACGTTAACGTGTTATTTCAGTTGACTGTACATCCACATTTACATAATAATACTACTTATTAAGTTGTAACACCATTTTTGTAACACCTAAAATCACAAATAAAGAAATTTTGAATTTGAATTTATATCGAATTAACAAAAAAAAAGAATCCAACCAGGTCAAGAATGTTCTTCAAAATGAATTGGCCAGGGATTGGTCGCGTAATGTCCCGTTCGCAAAATGTCCCGTTGCGAAATCCAATTTTTGAATGGGACGTAATTTTTTTGTATGAAAATCAGTATAATAGTGTACAGTTTGAGCAGGCCAGGTAGTGTTATCGCGTTATCTGTAACCGATGGAGCGCGCCGCGATAACAGAGCGCGCACCCGCCGGTAATTAGCGCGCGGGGGCGTGACGTCATCCATCGGGCTCCAGGGCTCCAGGCTCGCGGCACCAAGGCTACGGGGCTTCCAGGCCAAGGTCATCTTTACAAACCGCTGTCGTAGGCGTATTAACTAGATTCTTAACTTCGTCCCATATGTTATTCCAAGTTTCATTGACTTGAGCACAAACAAATATTCACACTTGTGCATTTGCAATATTAGTACAGTCGACCGCACGTCAGTGGAAACACTTTGACTTTGGGCTGACCTAGCCTAATAAGGGAGTTTCAATACTGTGAGAGACCGGTTTATACTGGTTTTGTTTCCCCTGACGTGCGGTCGACAGTACAATGATCGAACATCAAGACGGGCTCCTTTGAGCCTGAAATGTCCCTTTAGACTTTGTTTCCAGGGCCGTAAAACCCATTAGTAAAAAAAATATAATTTGCCGTTTTTTCGGAATTTTATAGACAACTTCTACATTTCACTATGCGATGCAACCTGAACTTACCTTTGTTTCACAAATAAATACTTTCATGGTGACGGAAAAACGTGCCGGAACACCGTGTCGTGCTGCGGCCCGTAGGGGCTTGGCCACATATAAAAACATCGAATGCTCATTGTATCTACAAAATTTTGCAAAATATATGTATATTTTGTATTTATTGTGTTGTGTTTGTACGTTAGGTGTGACGCGGTGTGGTGGGCGGGGCACTGACCGGTGTTGGTGCAGTCGCAGTGGAAGGCGGCGGGCGCGTCGACGCAGCGGCCGGCGTGCAGGCACGCGGCGGCGCCGCCCTCCGCGCACTCGTCGCGCTCCGTCTCGCAGTGCGCGCCGCTGTAGCCCTCCAAGCACTCGCACCGCGGCGGCTGCACCAACATACACACACCTTTTTTAAATTGCTTTTCGGCCAATTGGAAACAAAGTCCTTACAGGCCAGTCGCATTATTCAGTCCAGGCCTGAAATATCCGTTTTCCTAAAATGTATTTTTTCGCAAAATGTCTGCTATTCCAGACTGTGAGCACGTCTTTCGCAAAATGTCAGCTTGTCAATATGACATTATGCAAAAGACGTGCTCACAGTCTGGAATAGCAGACATTTTGCGAAAAAATACATTTTAGGAAAACGGATATTTCAGGCCTGAGCTCAATATTCAACCGACTTTCAATTCGATATTTTCGCCGATTGTGAACCGATTTGATTGAATCTTTTTTTTATAAGCTATATTTCGAGAGTGGTCTCGTTTTAAATTTGATAACAATATTCCACCTCTAAGGGTGGATAATTTAAAAAATAGGGGATCAATAAGTCGTCGGTGTACATATAAGTGTGTGCACGTACCGTGGCGTCGGCGAGGCAGGCGCCGTGCAGGCACGGGCGCGCCTCGCAGAAGGCGAGCTCGCAGTGCACGCCCACGAAGCCCTCCAAGCACTCGCACGTGTAGTTGTTGCCGGTCGGCGGGTCTGACACACACACACACACACGCACATATTATATACACACCACAGTAATTAGTGATGACACAATCGTGTACAATACAAAAAACAAATAAACATAAACTTTATTCACTTAGATAGAAGATACATGATGTATCGAAGACTTGACTCCCAAACTAGACAAGCTGTATTTCATGAGTCAGTGCAATACAAAAAAAACAGAAATGACAGCCTATGTGTCACAACATGACCCCACGGTTGGGGCACCGGTCTACCCTCTCAATGAGAGCGTACCGGGCTATAGTCCACCACGCTCGCCCCGTGCGGGTTGGTGGAATACCTTCTTAGGCGTGCGTAAGACGACGTTTTTTCTTTATCGTTTGAGAGCAGTCAGATGTACTCAAGTCTCAAGAAAAGTCATCAGTGCATGCCACGGGCGGGGAATGTGCGAGTAATGTCATTTTCCGAAAATGTCCCTTCGTAAAATAGTAAAATTACAAATTCCTAATAAACATCAATTTAACTTTTCGAGGAAGGGACATTTCGGGAAAAGGGGATAACGGACCGAGACGGAAGTGGGAGCTGTCGACATGTCCCGTTACCTGGCAGGGTGGACTTGCAGAGCGCGCGTCCGGGCGCGCAGGGCTGGTGCGCGCACGAGCGCGAGCGCGGCAGCTGGCAGCGCGCGCCGCGCCACTCGGCCGCGCACGCGCACGAGAACGCGCCGCGCTCGTCCGAGCACGTGCCCCCGTTCTCGCACGGCGACGACGCGCACTCGTCGATGTCGCGCTCGCACCTGACACATACATCATCATCATCATATCAGCCTGTAGACGTCCACTGCTGGGCAAAGGCCTCCCCCAAGGATCTCCACGACGACCGGTCCTGCGCTATAACCTCATCCAGCCGGGTCCCGCGACCTTCACCAGACACATACAGTGACACATACACTTCCATTCAATACAATTTCGTCAGGCAAACTATACCTGTCTTTTTTTGTCATTCGTCGGAAAATAGTGTTTCGATAATATACTATTATTGCTGGTTAAAATACTGAAATGTTCTTCTTTTTATTTCTTATTCTTAGACGGGGGTGGCAGTCCCTGCACCGACTCCACGAAGACGGGAGTTTTGTGCAATTGTTTGAGTTTTGTGCTGAAATGTTCTTATACTTAATTTTAAATATCTATAGCTTAAAAACTCTATCAGAAACCCAATGAGCGGTCCCAATGCCATTTGAATAGTTCAGGGCATGGCGCTGGCTGGCTGGCTGGCTGGCTGGCTGGTTGGCACTCACAGGTCTCCGTCGAAGCCGTCAGGACACAGGCAGGTGTAGGCGGCCACGCCGTCGCGGCACGTCGCGCCGTTCTGGCACGCGTTGCTCGCGCACTCGTCCACGTCGATCTGTATGCGACACACACAAACACGGCGGATTGTTGAGACGGCGCAGTAAGGGCAGGTACCTTAACCGTTGCAACTAGAGGGAAACGTTCTTAAGAGACTGTCCTTAATTTTTTGAGACATTTTCACCGGCGTTGACAAATAAAAAAATAGTACGGTTAGCAAGGAAATGGGCAATTTACACAAAAACTTATTTTTTATGCCTATCGATCCCGTTTCTTATTAAGATCAAAAAACTCTAATGTCAGAAATCGTAAAAAAAATTATCCAATACATTTTGCAGAGCTAGCCAATAGTAAACGTATGGTCTCCCATAAGTCGCAAAAGTACAAATTTTCATCGCATTCTCAGGCACATGTGAAGTCCACCAACCCGCACTGGGCTAGCGTGGTGGACTATAGCACTTCGTCGAGGCCTGCTGAGTCCCAACAGTGGTGACATATTAATAGGCTGTTGATTTGATTTTAATACTATGAGAGACCTGTTTCTACTGGTTCTGTTTCCATTGACGTGCGGTCGACCGTACAAGTTATATCAGTAAACTAAACATGATTCGTCAGTGAGGCTCAACGCACCTGGCAGTAGTCCCCGGCGTACCCCGGCGGGCAGGCGCACGCGTAGTCGCTGCGCACGTCGGCGCAGTGCCCGCCGCGCTCGCAGTCCGCCTCCAGGCACAGCACGCAGCCCACGTCAGCGCTGGCGCCCCACGGCGCGCCGGACCTGCGCACACGCACATCGTTTCTTACTATATATTTATTTAAACATATCTTTTAATAATAATATATAATAATGTTTTTGATGAAATCCACACACGGCTGTTTAGTCCCAACTAAGCTGAAGCTTGTAAATGGGTACTCAACAACTGATATATGTACATACATAAATACTTTTAAATAAATACTTAAATATATACAAACACCCAGAATCCGAAAACCAACAGTTATGCTCATCACACAAATGTTGGTCCCGGGTGGGAATCGAACCCACGACTTATTGGCGCAGTAGGCAGGGTCACTACCACTACGCCAAAAGGCCAGTCATTTTGTAATTTTATTTCAGACAGTACTCCATTTTTGTTGGTAAACAACACATACTATAGTTATTGTTAGTAGACCAAAAAAACAACGCGGAAGCAGTCTAGGCACGCCTCGGCGAAGATCGCGGAGCAGCCCCATCAGCACCCTGAACTGTTTGCCTTGTGCCTATATGCGCATGTACAGTCGCGTGCATAGAAAACGCACCACGTATGGCAGTAAACTCAGTACAGTAAGGGGTCGGTTTCTCTGGAGGCGACCGTACAAGGAGTGGCAGTATGCTGTTCACTTGTTCAGTGCGGCGAGTGGACAGTGGGCCGGTGTACGTACGTGAGCGCGTAGTGCGGCTGCGCGCCGAGCAGCTTGGCGGCCGCGCCCACGAACAGCTCCTCCTCCGTGAAGAACGGCAGCAGCCACGAGCCCACGTGCACGGCGCCCAGGCACCCCTGCACACACACACATTCACGTATATATGTCATATAAAATAAAGTACCTAATTATTCTTAGCCTTCCTGTAGTAGGTCAAACTAATTATATTAAAAACATAGCATGCATATATCTTCATCATCATATCAGCCTCTAGACGTCCACTGCTGGACAAAGGCCTCCACCAAGGATCTCCACGATATATCTCGATACGATCTCCACGCATATATCTTATCCGCGCAATATTTGAGAAAAGTACTATACAGTCTTGGCCACAGCCAGGCATTGATGGACTCACGTATGTGTCCACATTTACACGTTCGTCCATCAATGCCTCTGTTGCGGGCCGATGCGAACATTTTAAAGTCCCCCAGTTTTAATCCGTTGTAAATTTTGGTATAATAAAGCGTTTCAGTCGAGCGACGTATGTACCTTGAAGTACTGCCCGGCGAGGTTGTCCGCGGCCGGCTCCTCCCCCTCGGTGTACTCCCACGTGTCCGCCTCCGTGGCCCCCTCCGTCTGATAACAATACACCGAATTTCTTGGCATTTTCATTGGGTTTATACTTTTAACCTATTTTTAACTTAATACATATATTTTTTTTGTTCCAAGAGGCAGAGATGTATCAAGTGGTATACAAAATCTCTTCAATGTGTGTTGGTTGATGCCTTCCTGCATAAGTGCAGTCAGTTGAATGGAATGTTATCACAATGATACATGTGTGACTGACCATCGCTTGGGGCGCGGCGGTGGGCGGGGCTGTGGGCGGCGCGGGCGCGTCGCGGCGCGCGCGCGGGCCCACGCCGCCCAGGTAGATGTTCCCGTGGATCATGAGCCGCTGCCACGCCTCCACGTCGATGGGCGCCGCGAACCCGCCCCCCTCCTCCTGCCCGTCCGCCTCCAGGAACGCACCTGCAACCAACCGATCGACTACATAAAATGGTATTCAACTCGTTATACGATTGCACTTAAAAACGGCCGTAATCCAAAGTGTTCCGATTATAACCTCAATGTTTCCAAGTCGCAAATAGTGTTAGCAGACCGCAAAAGTTCAAAATGTTGCCGCTAGAGGCGCGCGGGTAGCTCACGTACCTCTGATCTGTCGCTGGTGGGGCGAGAGCGTGAGCCGCAGCGTGGCCCAGCTCTCGTGCGGGTGCGGGCGGCGCGGGCGCGCGCGCCGCACGGCCGGCAGCGCGCCCGCGCCGCCCACGCGCCACTGCACGCCCACCTGCCCGTTGAACACGCCCACGCTGAACACCTCCACGCCGTCGGGGCTCTCCGCGTGCAACAGGGTGCCGCCCACTTTGCTCCTGCAATGACGATCGCATCAATACAATGCCACGATCGATGACCAACATCGAGGCAGATGAAGCAACTTATTTCTTTTCACTAGCTTCTGACAGGCGCATTTGTCCGCAGATATTCAAGTTCCCCGCCTCTACCGAACTGTTCCGAATTGTCCCTTGTTAAATCGACACTAAACCTACTATCAGTTTAGTGCGGTGCTAGCTGCAGTGTGGATCACCAAATGGCACTAGTTGCCGGAGGCCCTACAGCGGTATAATGTATTCGTGATTTAAAACTACGATTTGGCCTATAAGGACTTGTTTCCAACTGGCCGTTAAACCATTAAAAACAAAAAATCAAGTTCCCCGCGGGAACATGCGTGGGCGAACTACACCCCCGACGTTCAACACCCCTTGGGTACAGGTCTGATTACCTACTACTACTACATGAGCACCAGCCTGCCCGCACCCGGCTGGATGAGGTTAGCCCGGGACCGGTCGTCGTGGACATACTGATGATGATGATTGAGCCGCGGCGCGGTACCTGTAGGTGATGGTGAGCGTGTCGGGCAGCTCGAGGTCCCCGCCGGCGATGCCGCCCGCCTCGGGCACGCGCAGCCGGTAGCTCAGCGTCGTGTTGGCGCCGTCGAACGTCGCGTTCTTCACGCACTCGTACCTACACACACACATCCAACATATATATTCCGGCGGAGGGCGAGGCGTGGCGGCGTTCGTTGGGGAAGGCCTATGATATGAACACCGATAAGACCAATTTGAAATGGATTCTATAATTAACTTGTATTGCCTCTTACACCGCTTGCTGATAAAGTCCCAGATACCCTATCTGCAGGTTATCTGACAGATAGCCTATTTTTTTGGTTTCACAGGTATCATGTCTTATACATTTTACATAGTCTATCACACAGATTTATCTGATAGATTAGTTTATCACTAAGATTACTATCTGTAACAATATCAGGGAGTGGTGTAAGAGGCCCTTAGAGTTTCATATTTAACGAAATAATCGGCTGGACACATCGTTTCCATTCTGTTTTTCATTAACTTAAACTAATAGTAATGAGCTAATGTATCTTATCTTCTCAGGGAGCCAGGAATACCCAGCGACACTTCTGGGGATCTGTTGTGCCAATCCCCTGTCCACAAACGGTGCCCCAATCCGTTTTTTGGTGGACTTCACATACGCCTTAGAATAGTCTTTGGCGTGTGCAGGTTTCCTCGCGATGTTTTCGTTCACCAAAAAACCTGTGGTGTTATAATAAATCGTACTTAAGTTTTCGAAAAACTCATTGTTACGGGCCGGGATCGAACCCTCGACGTCATGAACGTGAGGCGAGTGCAACTCGGCTACTGCGGCTCTTATGAGCTAATGTAACAGTAGTAAGTGTAGTAGTGTGTGTGTGTGTGTACCCGAGGTCAAGGTTGCGGCAGTGCGAGTTGAGCGGGCAGCCCTGCAGCTGGCAGAACTCCACCTCGGCGCACTGCTTGCCCTTGTAGCCGCGCGGGCACGTGCACCTGCACATACCGGTTCATAATTAGTGTTATACGGCCCTGGAAGCACAGCCGTATTAGGCAAAAAAAAACAGGCGGTTACAGCACGGCCTCAACAAAAACAGGGCACACAGAGTTAGTCGGTGATGATAGCTTGGATTCACATCCTCACTAAAGACTATTGACCTCACAGCTGAGGATTCCCGAAGTAGTTGTGAATGCGACACACGGTGTTTGCGGTTGGAAATAGAGGAGTTAAAACAGTCGTTAGAAACAGTCACCACCAAATATAACCTTGCACTACAAGAAAACAGTGAACTCATGCTGGCGATGGATAACTTGTTGGAGCTAAGTAGATATAATGAAGAAAGGTTTGCATCTCTGACGAATAATCACATGTGTAACTGTATGATATCTCCGACAAGTGATCCGCCGCCGTCCCCGTCTGTGAGTATCACTTTACATTCCGCGCACTCCTCTATGTCTGACGCACTGTGTAGCGTGGCGTGTGACGCGCCGTGTGGCGCGGCAGGTGATATGCCGTGCGACGCGGCGTGCCGCGCACCGTGTGGTGCGGCGTGCGGCGCACCGTGTGGTGCGGCGTGCGGCGCGCCGTGTTGCGTGCCGTGTAATAGCATAGCGTCTAATGATGGCATTGGGAATAAAAAGGGCGACCAGGTGGTGACGGCGACACCTCCGTGCCCAGGGGACAAGCGTGGGGGTGCCACTCGCTCCACTAAGCGCCGCCGCCGCCGTCAGCGCGGTAAGCGACTCTCGCTGGCCGCGCGCGCTGCAGCGGCTGCTCGGAAAGGTGACGCTGACGAATATGAGACGGACAAGGCCGATGTCAGCGGGGCGGCGGCGGGCGCGGGCTCGGGGGTGGAGCGGGCGTCACTGCCGCAGCCGCAACCGAAAACCATTATATATTCAGATGGTATAGGAAAAGATTTTGGTCCCCTTCTGTATAATAAATTAGACCAACAAACAATAAACATTTGTTGTCCGGATTTGTCCTATAACGACATTATTAATAGATTATTGAGGGACACGAGTACGTTTGATGAGAACACCACGGTGGTTATCATGTTGGGGAGCCACAAAAACGTCACCCAAGCGGACATAAATAGGACTATAGAAATATTGATAGAGATTAAGAACAAAACTAGATGTAAATTCATAAATTGCGCATTTCCCTATTGTTGCAACTTGTCACAGGCGCACAATAATCGCATATTTAAAATGAATTTACACTTATATAACGCACTATGCATGTATAGTGACACTATATTGTACTTTGATACAAATAAGTGTATTGACAAATTCACTTTGACTGAAAGCAATATGTATTTATCAATGACATATAAAAGACAATTAGCTACTTTAGTAGCATATAATTTACAACATCTTATGACGAATGTTAGTAGTAATACTAATAAGCTTATACATTTTTTAGAGTAGATACCACGACAATAGAAAATTCCGCAAATGATGGTTTATCAGTGTTAAACCAGAGGCAGGGATTGTCTAGCTCAGTTATGACAAAAGGAAAGCCCAATTTTACTCAATCATTACATCAAAACATTCGGGGCTTTTCTGACAGCAAAGTATTAGTACAAAGTATTAGGACAAAGGAGAAGCCAAAGGGACTTAAAATTATTCACCAAAATATACAGAGCTTCTCCGGCAAGATGTTAGAAGTAGAATTATATTTAGAAAGTCAATCTAATATTGACTTGTTATGTATTACTGAGCATCACCTTAAAGAGCATGAAATGTTGTTTGGATACGAAAATTATCATGTTATAAGTTCATTCAACCGAAAGTACGCAGCACGTGGAGGGTCCCTCATACTCATGAGAAATGGTATCAAGGCCAAGGAACGCAAAGACATTGTGGGACTTTCAGTTGAATGGCACATTGAATTGTCTTGTGTTGAGATGGAGAAACATATTGTGGTATGCGTATACAGACCCCCATATGACTCTAAATTTCCTACTTTTGAGTCAGTAATGGAAGATGTTATGAAAATACTTCTTAAAAGTAGAAAACATATAATAATTTGTGGAGACTTTAATGTAGATCTACTAGAAACTAACTCCAGGTTTTCAACTCGATTAATTGGCTTATTTAATTCCTTTAATTTAAATAATATTTTTCTTGAACCAACTAGGATTACAAGTACCACAGCTACTTGCCTAGATAATTTCTTTTGCAATTGTGATTTTATAGAAAAGACAATTATAAATTGCCTAACATCAGACCACTGTGGGCAAAGTGTTACCTTTCCAGGTAATATAAAACATACAAAAACTGAAATCCTTACTAGGCCCAATACTGTCAGTCGAATGGAGAGATATAAAGATGCTCTTTCAATTAAATTGCCGATTCCTGTTACTGATCAGGTGGAAATCAATGATTTCTATGTCGATTTCTTCACGACACTGTCTCAGGAATTCGGTAATATTTTTAAAACTAGGAAAATTAATATTAAAAACAAGTTTAAATTTAGTGACTGGGCAACCACTGGTATTCGGAAAAGCAGGACCAAGTTATTTGATTTGTACAACGAAAAGTCTTACAGAGTTGACGACAGATTCCATGAATATGTCAAAAATTACTCTAAAATTTTTAGGAAAGTTTGTAAAATAGCCAAGTCATATTATTTATGTAATAAAATTAAAAATTCGGATAATAAAGTTAAAGCAGTATGGAAAATCATAAATAATGAAACTGCCAAAACTAAACCACGTGAAAATGAATATGCAATCAGAAATAATGGTAAAATAATTAATTCTAAAACAGAAGTAGCAGAGTCCTTTGAAACTTTTTTCACTAACATCCCTATTAAAACCACCGAAGCTCTGCATTCATCGCCTATTCTTGCCGAAAATTTGCTTGTAAATAACGTTACAATATGTGAAACAGTTTTTAATTTTAGACACATAAACTCTCTAGATATTATTAAGGCTTTTAAATCATTAAAACTAAAATCTTCTGAAGATCTATGGGGAATGTCTGTTAAAGTAGTTAACTCAGTTATAACGATTATTGCGCCTTACTTAGCTTTTATATTTAACATGAGTATTAATCAAGGTATTTTCCCTGACCTAATGAAGCAAAGTAAAATCATACCACTGTTTAAATCTGGTGACAAACTAGATCCCAGTAATTTTAGACCAGTGTCAGTTCTCCCCGTGCTTAGCAAGATTTTCGAAAAGATCATACTGAATCAACTGCTTTGTCATTTCAATCTCAAACAACTTCTTCACGATCGTCAGTTCGGATTTACTAAGGGACGATCAACCACCGACGCAGGAGTCATGCTTGTTAAGCATATTTTTGATGCTTGGGAAGCTTCACATGATGCAATAGGCATCTTCTGCGATCTCTCCAAAGCATTCGATTGCGTTAATCACGAAACCTTGCTACTCAAATTAAAACATTATGGCGTGAAAGACAGAGCATTCGAATTACTTAAATCTTACCTTGAAAATAGAGTACAAAAAGTTGATATAAATGGAGTTAAATCATCTGGTTCAGTTGTGAAAATGGGGGTGCCCCAGGGCTCAGTTCTGGGTCCTTTTCTTTTTCTTGTATATATAAATGACTTGCCATTTTTAATACAAAACATGTCCAACATAGTATTATTTGCCGATGACACTTCTCTGATTTTTAAAATTAGCAGAAGAGCTTGTGATCTTCCTGAGGTAAACAATACTCTCACACAAGTACTTAACTGGTTCAGCATTAATAATCTAGCATTAAATACAACAAAAACTAAATGTATTAAATTTTGCCTACCAAATGTAAGACATGTAGTTAATAATGTAACTTTAGGTACAGAAAGATTAGAATTTATCAAAAGCACGGTGTTCCTAGGTATAACTATAGACTCATCTCTTCAATGGGGGCCCCACATAGCTTCACTAGCTGGCAGACTAAGCTCGGCCGCCTACGCCGTTAGGAAAATTAGACAATTAACAGATATTGCTACTGCGAGATTAGTCTATTTCAGCTACTTCCACAGCATCATGTCATACGGCATCCTACTGTGGGGTCAAGCGGCAGATATAGAAACCATCTTTATTTTGCAAAAGAGAGCTGTTAGGGCGATCTATAATTTACGTTGTAGAGAATCATTAAGAGAAAAGTTTAAAGAAATTAATATATTAACCGTTGCCAGTCAATACATTTTTGAGAATATTTTGTATGTCCGCAAAAATATATCTCTCTTTTTGAGGCACTGTGATATGAACACAGCTTATGTTACAAGAAACAAAAACAAACTTGTACCACCACAGTTAAGGCTTAGTAAGGTCAGTAAATCATTCACGGGGCAATGTATACGCTTCTACAATAAACTACCAGAAGAAATCTTAAATATGAATGACAGAAAATTTAAGACTCACATTAAACAACAACTTTGTAAGAAAGCTTATTATAAAACAGTCGATTATCTAAATGACAAAGATGCCTGGTGTTAATGTTACTTCAGCCTCGCACAATCTTTACAAAATAATGTTATGTACAAACTTGATTTTAAAAGATGTGTTGCGGAAGTTTGTTGCGCCGCTTCTTCTTCCCAGCTCTATATAACACCTTGGAGGCGGTGGTAGATAAAAAATTGACGTTGTATAAATGTACCTAGTGTACTTACATGCAATAAAATACTTTTGAATTTGAATTGAATTTGAAAGCTGTAGTAATTTTAATGGAGATTCAAAGGTCAAACTGAAAGAGTTCGTTCTCCGCATCCGCAGATCGTCGCTCCATCTAGCCGAGGGTCCGGGGTCTCCACGCTATGCTTGCCCACGCGTGGTCTCGGCTGCAGATCTCGTCTACCCCAGCGGTTATTGGTTCGCCTTGGGTGGAAGCCCAAAGCATTGGATTAGTATAGATTGACCCACAATGGGTAGACGCACACAATAGTACCTGTAATTTTGCGTCACTTACGTGTAGAAACTCCTTTGGTCCTAGCATAGCAACGTCGCGAATAACCGGGCCGTTTTGCTACTTGTCGAACCACACCTTGTCCACGTTTTCCCATTGGGCGTGACGTCTCATAACAACCGTGACATACATAACGTCACTTACGTGTAGTCGTTCCAGGTGAGGTCGCAGGTGGCGTTGTGCAGGCACGGGCGCGAGGCGCACGCGTCGTCGGAGACCACGCCGCGCAGCACGCCCGCCGGGTCGAGCGTCACCTCGCCGAACGGCGGCGGGAGCGCCAGCCCGGGCACGCTCAGCGGGAAGAATTGCACCACCGTCACGTTCACGCCGTTCGACACCTGCCAACGTGGAGCATAATGTCAATGAACACATCACTGGGAGTTGTAGAGGTTTTATGACAATGAGTGGTCCACCCACTTTTCAATTGCTCCGGCGCAGTGCGCACCGAACACGATTTTGGACCGCTGTGAAAACAACTCAGTGATTTGACCTAGCCGCCGCTGACACTGGCTAGAGAACTAAAGAAATAACTAAATAAGATAAAATTATTGTCACAGATTGACAGGCCGGAAAACAGAACACGATGAGACAGTTTGCTGCGCATCACTTCAAAATTCGTCGAGGTACACTTACTACTGGAAAGCGGTGGTAGATAAAAAATGAACGTGTATAAATGTACCCAGTGTACTCATATGCATTAACCATAAGCAATAAAATATTTTGACTAAGAACGAGGATCCCATAGAACCGCACTCAGCGTATAGCATGAAATAGCAAGTCTTTTACCCCAATAATTTGAGAAGACGCTTCTTACATGGCGGGGTCAAACTGAACAAACACTATCTATTTTAGTCGGGTTGTTGTGCGCTGACAATTATGGTTTGTTCACATACGTAAATAGAGATAAAAGATATTATATCTGTCTAGCTTACTCTTACCACTTTTGTAATAAGTGTGCCCCTCTCTGATTAATAATGTTATTTTAGCAGCTGTTCTATGGGATCCTTGTTCTATGTATTTTGATTTTGACAGACGAGAAGTGCTTTTTTATCTGTGAATAGACTGACCTGCACGTCCTGTATGACTCCCTTGAAGTAGTCCGCATCGTCGTCGTCGGGCTCGGGCGCCTGCAGCGGCGCGGCGGTGGGCGCGGGCGCGGGCGCGGGGGCGGGCGTGGTGGCGGGCGCCGGCGCGGGCGCGGGCGGCGCGGGGGCCGCCGGCTGCGGGGGCGGGGTGGCCGGCGGCGCGGGGGGCGCGGGCGCGGCCGTCGGCTCGGGAGGGGGCGTGGGCGCAGGCGGCGGCCCGCCCAGGTACAGCACCTGGGCACGTACGACACGTATCAACCCATAATGAGCTTGGGAACAAGATTTTTTTTTTCGTCACCATACTTTCTTAATACGTATCGTATGGAAACTACTGTCTACATGTGAATGTGTGTAGACTCTACATAGTAAAGTGATCTGTAAAAATGAACTTTTTTTTTTACTTTTCCCACCACCACTAGTATAGCATGACATGGGCAGGTGCGATGTACCGGGCATTACCTGCGCGTCGAGCTGCTTGGCCGCCGATATGGACTTCCGGAAGTACTCCGTGCCGTTGAGCTTCACCTGCACCAGCGTGGAATTCCTCACCACCTGCAACACAACAACACACACAATTGAGCTTAATTGAACGCACAATTGGATCCCAATTTATATTCTCTTCTTTGTATCCGTTATCGTTTTCTCTTGTAAAGTGTGATTGGCGTGCGCGTGTCCGCGGGGCATTATTTTTGAGTTGTGTTTTTTTAATACCTCGGCACCTTATGAACAAGCTTAGTTACACGTCAAATTGGCAGATGACATTCTCTAAACTATCACCTGTGTCTACCTTTGTTTCACAAATAAATCCAATTAGATTCGCCACTTTTTGCTAATTTCCCTGAGTGCCTCCCATCGCACGACAAGTGACCGTAAGGGAGTGGGCGTGCACCTGTATGAGATGCAGGTGTCCGTTGTCGAGGCGCGTGCCGCCCACGGTGTAGTCCTCGGGCGTGTGGTTGAAGCGCAGGCGCACCAGCAGCTCGCCGCCCTTCAGCGACGCACCCACCAGCGTCTCGTCCGTCTGCCCGTACCTGCGACAACCAAACAACCAACCAACTCTCAACAAGCTCCCGGCCTTCAAGCTTGCTCAGCATTGCAGCCCGCGCTGTTGGCCTGGAGCGGCGCTACGCGGCGCTTTCGACCATCACCAGCTCCGCCAGCAACGCACTCATTACAGACCGCGGCAGTAATGTACTATTAAAGCTCAGTGTCCTTCACTTGTGTGGCAAAATGAAAGATTTGCTGCTTGTTAACACCCAGTCAAAAAATGTATTATTTGGCATTAATAATCAAGAGATAGAGAAAATAAAGAACAATGTATAACACCATTCAATTCGTAGAAATGCGAGCACTCGTCGTGCGTGCTTACTTTGGCACGGATCCGAGGTAGAAGATGTGTCCGGTGGGCTTGCGCGTGCGCACGAACATGGAGATGTCGAGCGCGGCGTGCACGGCGCGGCGCGCCGCCTCGCGCACGCCCACGCGCACCACCGACCGCGGCCGCGCAGACTCCTGCCCGAACGTCGCCGCCGTGTAGTCTGCAACAAGCAACCAACATCAACCCACGTGTCGGTACTCGGTTTACACTTTCGCGCTTTATATTAATGCGTTGTAATAATAAATATTAATTATAGCTGTTTCCCGCGGCATCGCCTGCGGTTTATGCGTTATTTCTGACTCTTTTCTTGTTAATTATATATTTATATACGGGTCTTACACACGAACTAGTTTTATTTACCTTGCCCGACGTTTCGACCAGGTTACACTGGCCGTGGTCACGAGCTGACTGGAGAGGCGAGCTGTCATTGTTGATCGCTGTGAGTAGTTTCTGAAACTACCCTCTGCTGATCTTGTATTATTGGAAAGTCCCGGCACACAACACTCACGGTATCCGCGGGTGTATTCGACGATAAATCGCGAGATTTAAGTTTATCGATCACTGGATTTCACGACGATGACAATTTAAAACCGTCTTCAATATTGAATTTTTTTTTCTTGTTGCTCGGCTGCTAAGGCTCGTAGCGTGACTATAATCTTCTTCAAGAATTGGGCTTTCAAATGAAAAAAGAGCTCGTGACCACGTCCAGTGTAACATGGTCGAAAAAAGGCAAATGAAAGTATTGTCGTGTAAGAGGTGTGTGTGTCTGGTGCACTCACTGTACTGGCAGGTGTCGCCGAGGTGCGGGCGCGGGCACGTGCACACGAAGCTGGTCCACGCGTCCTCGCACGCGCCGCCCGAGCGGCACGGGTTGGGCGCGCACTGCGGCGTGCGCGGGCACGACGCCAGCACGCCGCGCAGCTCCACGCGCGCCGCGCCGCCCCCCGCCCCGCCGCCCTCCTCCGAGCCCTCCGCCTCCGCAGAGCCCTCGCCGCCCTCCGAGCCGCTCCACTCGCTCGTGCCGTTTGAGTCCTCCGGCAACACCTGACACGGAACAATAACAAAATTATTTATATGCTGATAAATAAAATAACAGATAATAAAAGTCAAGTCGAGTAACAAAACCGCACGCCTATTTAACTTTGTAAAAAACTGCATGCAAATATAGAACAAAAAGAATTTCATATCGATCATTGAAATTTTTTTCTTCATTATCATTTTGAAATTATGATGGGCCTAAAATGACTTCGTTTCCAGGGCCGTAAAGCCCAATTAAAACCAACCAAAGCCAGCCGCAGCGCACTCACCCACTGGTTGTTGACGACCACGTCCTGGAAGCACCCGACGAAGAAGTTGGGCCCGTGCGTGAGCGTGGCGTACGAGGAGCCGGCGGTCCCCAGCCGCGTGCTGGGGAACGACGTCACCGACGAGTTGTACGCCTCGTTCTGGCTAATGGGGTAGATGGTCTGCTCTTCGTTGGCCGCCAGCACCACGTGCGACGAGTTTATTGTCACGAACACCTGCACACCCACCCCCGCACACATTACACGGTCAAACTCGTGCGCGCCATCTATTGAACGTTGCAAGTGACTTCTCAATAGCTACTGTTCTATCATAGTGTTGAACGGTATCATTCACATTCAATTCATTTTCATTCTTTCGATCTATCAGTTCATTCAATAAGTACATTCACTCAATACTGTCAATTCAATACAGAGCACTGGAAGAAAAGGTTGCATTTTTATTTGTCTCCGCATAACCAACACAAGCGGGGTGCTTATACTTTCGTATACCGGGCGTCACACAGATAAGCAACACGTGAAGATAGGAAATATTTCTCTACTATTATAAAACTCTAACGCAAGTATTTCTGTACATTGAAGGGATTTAAAAAAAACAATTGGAATACGTAATTTAGGCTTAACTGACCCCAAAAAACTTTTCAAAAAAATCTGTTTGACCGCGCATCACGCCGAAACTACTGATCCGATTTGAACGGGTTTCGTTTTGTTTGAAAGCATGTGGACTGACTTAAAATCTGGTATACTTGGATTTTTAAATTCCTTCCCTGAAGGGGGGAAAAGAGATGTTAAAGTTTGTATAGAGAACAAAATGTTTCAGATCAGGACATCGGACGCGTCTCACCTTCTGCCAGTTGCTGTCATTGAGGTTGGACCCTATGAACACGCCCTCCCACTTGTTGAGCAGGCTGGAGTGCAGGTTAAGGCGGCCGTGCGACAGCTCCAGGAAGAAGTATGTGAGACCTCGGCCCATGGCCAGCAGTCCGCTGCCCAGCGTCGTCTTGAACCTGAACGAGATGTCGTAGCCCTCCTCGCGCGACGTGTTCACCTCCGCGTAGCTGCTCTTCTCCAGGGACATCGTGGTGATCTGCCAGACAACACAGCACCACGCCACGTAGAACACGAGACAAACTTCATCGAAATAATAGTGCCATGTAACAGGGAAGTCACGTTACAGGGTCTCCATGGTGAGCGTTACAACGTAGTCATGTTGAGTCTGGTCACCTTGGTCGTGTGTCAGATCTTCATGGTCAATGTGACTGTGTTTATTGTTGAGGTGGTCTCAAATAGTATCAATTGTCAATGCAACAGTACCTATTGTCAAATTGGTCTCTATGGTCAACGTAACAGCGTAGTCACGTTAAAGTCGGCCCTGAAGGCAAATGTTACAGTGTAGTCAGTGTAATGTTGTTCGCTTGGTGTAATTGGTATGGTACCTTCTCGCATGTGGTGCCGTGGTGTCCCGGCGCGCAGGTGCAGTTGAACCGGTGGTGCGTCTCGTCGTGCAGCCAGGGCAGGCAGGTGCCTCGGTTGCGGCACGGCGCACCGCGGCAGCCCTCCAGCACCACGCTGCAGTTGCGCCCGCCCCAGCCCGGCTCGCACGCGCAGTAGTAGCTCGCGCGCCCATCGTAGCACCGCCCGTGCAAGCACGGACTATACCTACATACACACACTCCATTAATACATGTCTCATTTACTCACATATCGATGTTCACCTCGCACTGCGACCCCGTCGCGCCGGACACGACATGCTAGTAGGCACTGACCGCTGGCACTCGTCGATCTCCAGCTCGCAGTGCTCCCCCTCGTAGCCGGCGAGGCACTCGCACGTGTACTCGCCCACGCCGTCCACGCACGCGCCGTGCCCGCACGGCGACGCCGCGCACTCGTCGATGTTCACCTCGCACTGCGACCCCGTCGTGCCGGACACGCATATGCACTCGTACCTACACACACACAAATATACAATAAAACATTGTGTAAACTTGTTGAATTTAGCTATTATAATGAAACAGCATAGAGTATCAGATGTGTAACAAAGTGAACGAAATTAACATCAAAATTCGAAAAAGAGGCATCTTGGAGGCGTTTATCCCAAACACTTGGCACGCACGAAACGCAATTAATACAATAATTACCCTTCTATCTTGGTTCATTTCGGTGGGCTGAATACCAACTGACCGAGTCAACACACACTTTGAAAACATTCTCGCATATTTGATGAAACATTCAGTGCCGGTTATTTTTTGATCAGTATCAAAATTTTTTGTATTTTGATTCATCAAAGACTACAATATAAAATTTTGGATCGTGTTCAAAAGTTCCTGTATATGTTGTTGTGGTATGCTCTGACTGACCCGCTGGCGTTCTCTAGCGAGAAGGGCTGGTAGAAGAGCTGCGGCAGCAGCATGTGCGGCTGCGGGCCGAGCTGGTCGGGCGGCGCGCCCGCCGGCCGGTACAGCGACGCGTTGCTGCGCTCCACGCACACGCCCGCGTACTTGCACGGCGCGCTCGCGCATTCGTTTATGTCAGTCTCGCAGTTCTTGCCTGCCACAACAACACACATTATATTAGTGTTTATTTTAACTGGGACACTTAGGGTAAAACCGAAACCATAGGAGATACAGGGAAACTGTCTTAGGAATCATTTGGTCTTTTTTGTGAAAACAATTTTAGCATTGAATTTTTTTTCGTCAAGCGTGTGTTGTTCATAAAAATTAGACATTTTGATCAAAAATTTTTTTGATGCGGATCGACTTAGTTTCATGTAAGGATCATTTCATTATATCGGAAGCAAAAATTTGACCAGCAGAAGTTAGTCAAATTCAATAAAATGTTTTTTCATACAACGCCAGTACATACAAAGTAATTTTGGTGATTTTTTTTTTAAATGCATATCGACTTAGTTTCATGTAAGGACCATTTCATTGTACCGGAAGAAAAAAATCGGGGAAGCAGAAGTTCGGGTGGCATGCAGGATTTTAATATGTACTTAGGACTTTACTAGGAGTTCAACACAATTAGTCAATAGTGTCCACTGGTTTGTTTCGAGTGACATGCGGTCGACCGTACAGTGTGAGTGAGTATGTATGTATTGTGTGTGGCTGGCACCTGTGTATCCTGGGTGGCAGGTGCAGGCGTAGTCGTTGACGAGGTCTAGGCAGGTCCCGCCGTGGCGGCACGGCTGCGGCGCGCACTCGTCGATGTTGAGCGCGCACTCGGCGCCCGCGTACCCGGTGCCCGCGCACTCGCACACGTACCCGTTCAGCGCGTCCACGCACCGCCCGCCGTGCTGGCACGGACCGGACTGCACACACACACACAATAAATAAATAAAAATATAAGGAGAAAGGAGCGTTATTTATTTATGTATTTATCTGACAGTATTTTGACAGCCTTGACTGATTAGACCGACTACAGAGCAGCCCAAAGATCGTGGTGCCTTGCCCCTGAATGGGGAGAGTTGCGTGCGCAAAGCACCCAGGGACAGAATAAATAACATGTAGGGGGATCAAGCAGGGTGTCCGGGACAGAGCCCCGAGCAAGTACCGGGCACCTCCCCCGCGATTCGGCCTATGTGACCTAGACGTCGAAAGGCCATGGGAGGTGGTGGGATTAATCCACATAAGATTGGACAACAGCCAGACAAAAACCTCTTACTGCCAATGTCCAAAACAAAGTACCCCACACCCAGCCTTGTCACTGCGGCCATTACTGATCTATTGCGATCGCTGTCTCACTACAGTTCACAACTTTGCATCAGTTAGTAACTACGACACGCTTCTGGCACTTATTTGTTTTACTTCATTTCTGGGAATTTTGCCCAGAAGGATGTTTCTTTTACGCATCCGTGGGCCACACTCGCACAAAAGGTGCTTCCTCTGCGTCTTGGCAGGGTTTGCACACATCAGTGTCCCGGAGGTTGTTCAGGCCGAAGTGTCCGGTGAGCTTAGCGCTAAGGCCTCACGGTTGTGGACTTTGTTTAGCGCTTTAGTTTGGTTCAAGCCTGGGCCAGTTGGTACGACATAGATTCCTAAGCTTTAAGCGCACGGGTTGCTCTGTAATTATGTTATCTTTTTTTATTGCTACGGGGGCAACAAGCAGGCGGGCCTCCTGATGTTAAGAGGTCACCGCCGCCTATAGACACCTGCAACACCCGGGGGGTGCGCGTGCGTTGCCGGCCGCGGTTGAAGGCTCTCTGCTTCTTCTGCTGCTGACGTACCTCGCAGTCGTCGATGTCGACCTCGCAGTTGGCGCCGGTGAGGCCGTCGCGGCACACGCACGAGTAGGCCGCCACGCCGTCCACGCACGTCGAGCCCGCCGCGCACGGGCTGCTCTCGCACTCGTTTATGTTGATCGAGCAGTCCTTGCCTGAACGACAAACAACCGATTGTGTTAACAGGACTTTGGCAGCCGGCGACGTGGAGATGGAGTGAAACACTACATTGGTGTTGTGAGTTATATTTGTTAAGTGCAGGTTCAAAAGAGAGCGTAATTACAAAAGGTTTTAGTTTATATATCAACTATATTGCCTCGTCGGCTCCGTGCGTTACTATGTTGCAGTGCGTAACACTGCGTCGCGGTACAAGTGTGAATTCGGATACTTCACGATGCCACTATAATAATAATAAATACAAATAGTCACAACTCTCAGACATAGTGCTCAATTAGTGGTACCACAAAACTGTGATTAATGGTACTCTAAGAACTACAAAAATTAGAAGAAAAAAAACTGAAAATAATGTATTTGTATGTTTTTAATGCAATATAGGTACAATCTATAATGCAATCTAAATAATCTTTCCTCGGCTCTATGGGTCCATCGCCCAGCCTCGACGATTTTAGTTATTTTTAGGTAATTTTAGTTTTTTAATTACCTTTAATTTACATTGTATAGAATATTAAATACTTAATAAATTTCATCTATACATAAATCCCTTAAAGTTTGTGCAGGAACTTATTAAAATTTAAAGATCATTTTAATTCCACATTCATCTAAAAACGTTAAAACGTAGTATCTTTCCTTAGGATTATTTCATAAATAAAAAGTATACACTTTACGTGTATTCAATACATCACGTATATAGTAATTACATAGTGCGAGCGAGTTATTGAGCAGATAATTGCGCTCGTGATAATATCTCTAATGATAGTGGTGCAGCGGCAACCCAAGTGTCATGTACATAGGTGGACGGATAATTAGAAACAGGACAAGATTTTCATACAATCGAGGTCACTTTGAGCCACGGGTCTCCGTGAGATCGCTTAAGAAATCCAACTGTTTAGATGCGCCGTCTGGAAGCAGCATCGTCATGAAGAAAAAAAAACGCAAAAAGGCATCAAAATGTATGAAAATCTTAAAGTTAAGGATTCATGACGATGCTGCTTCCAGACGGCTCATCTGATTGGTTGGATATCTATAGCGATCTGAAAGTCCTTCATCTACTCTCTCGATGACCGTCATCAGATCACGCCCCCATCAATCCTTCACGGAGAACCATGGCTTCAAAGTGACCTCGATTGTATGAAAATCTTGCCATGTTTCTAATTATCCGTCCACCTATGTATGTTTCTATTGCTTAAAAAAGGTATATTGCGGGTTTTAATAAAATATAGCCCAGCTCTTGAGGAAGGATATAGGCTATTTAACGCCACGCTTCGACCATTAAGAACCGAGCCACAAGGTAAAGGAAACAGCTGGTAATATAGTGAGTAGGTACCTGTGAAGCCGTCGACGCAGGCGCACTCGAAGTTGTTCTCTAGATTGTGGCAGGTCCCCGCGTTGCGGCACGGCGCCGACAGGCACTCGTCGATGTCCTGCTCGCAGCTGTCGCCAGTGTAGCCTACACAACCACACACACCGTTGATTTGCACTCAGCGTGTAGCATGAAATAGCAATAGTCTTTTACCCCAATAATTTGAGAAGACGCTTCAATTAAGGCGGGGTCAAACTGAACAAACACTATCATTTTAGTCGGGCTGTTGTTTGTTGACAGATATCGGTTTTTGTTGGTATGCAATTAAACTGCATACCAACAAAAAATTCGCATACGTAGAAAGAGATAAAAGATATTATATCTGTCCAGCTTACTCTTACCACTTTTGTAATAAGTGTGTCCCTCTCTGATTATTATTGTTATTTTAGTGCGTCCTCTATTGCTTTCTCTCTTTACGACACACACACACACACACACAATGTCACTTTTACACGATTGACTATAACATCTCGAGACTAGAGTTGAAAAACCTCGAAAAAATCCCGGTTTCTTCCCATAACTTTATTCAATAAATTCAAAGTTTTATTCGATAAATTTCTATTGTTGTACTCCCCCTGACCACGTGGACGGACCGGTTCGTCCGATCGATCGGACCCCTCCGGCCACTTTCGTAACCAGAGTTTCGAAATCAGTTTGTAAAACAGAATTATTTTTCCATATACAAAACCAGGGTATCCTAAAGAGAAAAATATGTCCGTTTTTGACACTGGTTTCGAATACCGAATATAGAATCTTCTTCAGAAATGAATTCAATATAACTATTTGGGATAAAACAGCGGTTTATATTAACAAATTAACTAATTAAGGCACTCACCTGGCCTGCAGTAGCACTGGTAGGAGCCGGGCACGTTGACGCACACGCCATGGTTGCACAGGCTGGAAGATGTTGCACATTCGTCGATGTCCAGTTCGCAGTACCGGCCTGTTAACACATTTTTAGGTGAGTCATACACAACACCTACTCAATAAACAGGCTTACATGTAATTCGACGCATTCCTTCCAGGCCGTTAAAGGGCAGCACAAATGCACCAATTTAAACCCCCCTTATGTATGGCCAAAATTCAATAATTTCGAGATGGAATTTAAAATTTCCTACCAAATAACTCAACATTTTCACATTTTTTCTTAAAAAAAAAGTGAAACTCCCTAAACTTCTGCCAATGCTCACCTTCAAAAATGAAAACCCAAAACACGATTATTTGACTCAGCTTATTCATTGGTAAAGAATTCGAGTCAGAAGTGTGACGAATAATTATTACTTAAAAATATTTGAAACTTTTACTCTTCAATGAAGTTACATTGTTTTAACACGACTAGTTTACTCAAGTGTATTCTTTGGCGCCAGTGGAGTAAATGAAACAAGTCATTAATTTTGTCCCACTTCGTCGCGTAGAATTACAACGGTGACCTTTGTATTAATTAATAGTTGAAGTTCCAACATAACAATAGTCGGTTTAATTAGATTTTAAGTACCTAAAAATAAATTAATAGCATTGTTAACTGCAGGATCTTGCGGAAATGCTGAGCAGCCTCAACTGTTCTTCCAGACGAGTAGGTCTTAGGATGAACGTAGACAAGACGAAAGTCATGTCCAATTCACACGTCGACCTTAGACCGGTGATCGTCGATAATGTCGATATCGAAGTTGTTCAGGAGTACGTCTACCTAGGACAGACAATACAGTTGGGTAGGAACAACTTCGATAGGGAAGCTGACAGAAGAATCCAGTTGGGCTGGGCAGCATTTGGAAAACTGCGTCAAGTCTTCACGTCGCCTATCCCACAATCGTTAAAGACGAAAGTTTTTAACCAGTGCGTCCTGCCAGTCATGACCTACGGCGCAGAAACGTGGACACTGACGGTGGGCCTGATCCATAAGTTTAAAGTCGCTCAGCGAGCTATGGAGAGGGCTATGCTCGGAGTTTCTTTGAAGGACATGATCCGTAATGAGGAGATCCGACGGAGAACCAAGGTTACCGACATAGCCGAAAGGATTAGCAAACTGAAGTGGCAATGGGCAGGTCACATCTGTCGCAGAACCGACGGCCGTTGGGGCAGACGGGTTCTGGAGTGGAGACCGCGGACCGGTACGCGCAGCGTGGGACGCCCCTCCGCCAGGTGGACTGACGACCTGAAGAAGGTGGCCGGAAGCGGCTGGATGCGGAGAGCGGAGGACCGGGTGTGGTGGCGTTCGTTAGGGAAGGCCTATGTCCAGCAGTGGACGCTAAAAGGCTGAGATGATGATGATGATTGTTAACAGAATTTAATTATTCTATTCATTAACGATGAAAAAACCGGTAGCGATAGCGATATTATACAATAAAAACCGGTTTCAGTTTTGTTGCACATCACTATTAGATCATTTCGTTCGTTTTGTTTTGGTGCGTCTGTACTGTCACCTGTCACTGTCACTCAACTGACTGAAGTGTCACAACAAAACAACAATGGCCTTATTTTTAAGAAAAAATCATAAACTGTTGTTAATAAACAACAATTCCTAATGGATTTTAACTTTGTACAACCAGTTTATTGAGTAAGCCAAGGTCGTGTGACTCATCACATCAGCCATGATCTATTCGATACATAACATTTTGAGGTTATGTTACAGGCGAAGTGTTTATCAAAACAAGCGTTTTAACCACGTCCGAACCACAAACGGGGACGAAGCGAAGCAAAACAAGGGGAAACCAACAGATCGCAAGAACTTCGAGGCGCTTTTACAAGAACACAAGGACAAAATCACGTTCAGCTCGTACTTGGAACATGAGAAATTAGAATTAGGTTATTTCAAATATTACCTGAAAACTATCAAAAAGGCAAAGAAAACACAAGCAAAGGAACACCACGACAGAAGTTTGCCTCCGTTACCCGTTGCATTACAGTATTACGTGGATAAAGACAGGCTACTGAAGGAGGAAACCCACGAAAAGATATCTGAACCCGAAAAATCGTTTCAACTGCCATTCGCGAACTCAAAACGTGTAGAAATAGCGGATCATGACGACAATACACGTGACAAGGCAGAAAGTAATCTAGGTAGCATTACCGCCGACTCGGAATCAGAATTCAATCGAACAAACATAGACAAATGGATGACCAGCTATGAACACTTCGATGACAGCAAGTTGGAATCATCTGAGGATGTAGAGGATCAGGATACACTTCAGCAAGAGTGGTGCAAGCATTATGGGACTTCAGACCCCTCATCAGGCGTGAGTCACGTGCCGTGTGGGGGCTGTGGAGCCTTGTTGCACTGCAGTGACCCGGCGATCCCCGGGTACCTGCCCAGTGAGATCTTCAAGAACCGGGCCGAGAGTGACATGAAGACTATGGAGTGCCAGCGCTGTCACTTCCTCAAGGAATACAATGTTGCACTGGACGTGAGTGTGCAACCAGAGGAATATGAGAAGCTATTATCATCTATTAGGTATTTGTTTTATCTTCAGATATTGAAATCAGCAACTTTATAAGTTGAAATGATTAGTCTCAAATGTAGATGGATTTTCCTAATTTTAATAACAAACTTCTGCCATGAATTTTTTTGGGATAATTTATTTAAAATAAATGAATTGAATTTTCATGGGTAAAAAGTAAAGGCTTCCAACATACTGAGAACTAATATGTAAACAATTGCAGGCACATCAAATCGTTAGTGCTGTTGATGGTGGACCTGCTGGACTTCCCATGCTCCATATGGCCGGGGATTGTTGACATCATCGGCACAGACAGGCCTCTCATTATTATTGGCAATAAGGTAAACTCTTAACTTAAACACATCAGACTATATCTATTATATTGCTCTTAAAAAAAAGAAATGTTAGTGATAAAGATACAGATAGTGGTGGCTTGTGGTAAAACATTTGAAGTCTTGTCATCATAACTTCTTTGATAATTATCTGTCTAATAAAAAAAACGTGATTTTCTTTCAGGTGGATTTACTACCAGGCGACAGCATCGGATATTTGAAACGTATCAAAGAATCCTTCTTGGTGGAGATCGGCAAGACAAAACTCGCAGAAGCAAACATCAAACACATCTCTCTCATCTCAGCCAAAACAGGGTACGGAGTCGAGGACTTGATCTCAGCTATGTTCAAGTACTGGCTCTATAAAGGGGACGTGTTCCTAGTGGGATGCACGAATGTCGGCAAGAGTTCACTGTTCAATGCTTTACTGCAGTCAGATTATTGCAAAGTCCATGCCATTGACATCATCAAAAGAGCTACAGTGAGCAGGTGGCCCGGCACCACTCTGAACCTCCTCAAATTCCCCATCAACAGACCGTCAGGGTGGAAGATCCACCAGAGAACTCGCAGACTAAAATCCGAATCCAAACTGATGAAAGTCGAGAAGGACATACGAAAAGGACAGATATACGGCACGACTCTAACTGAAGCTCCGGCTCTGATCGGTCATATTGGAAGAACTTTCTCAAAGCCCGCCGACGATCAGGACGTATTCGGTAACCATATGGATAAGCAGAATTTGATGGTGTTGGACGAGAAACACGAGTTATTTAAAAATAGCAAGTGGTTCTATGACACGCCTGGCGTCATCCACCCAGATCAGGTGTTGTCGCTTCTGAGCACAGAAGAGTTACTCATCACACTGCCGAAAAAACTTATTAGGCCTCAAACTTACTACCTACATAAAGGCCAGACAATTTTAATCGGAGGTCTCGCTCGCGTGGACCTCCTCGACAGCCCGGAGCCCTGTCGATTTACCATATTCTGCTCTGAGAGTCTACCGATCACTGTTACAAAAACCGAGGACGCAGACGAGGTTTATCGGCAGTTTGTTGGTACGGAGCTGTTCGCGGTGCCCACGGGCGGAGCTGAAAGACTGAGCAACTGGCCGGGGTTGCAGAAATGCGAGGAGATGTTGGAGTTCGCCGGGGAGGGGCCCAAGTGGTGCTGCGGCGATGTGGTTCTGTCGTCCGTGGCGTGGGCGGCGGTGACCGGCAAGAGGGGCGCGGCGTGCCGCGTGGCGGCGTGGACGCCGGGCGCGCGCGGCGTGCACCGCCGGTACCCCTCCGTGCTGCCGTACTCCGTCAATTTGAAAGGCAAGAGGCTGCGGGATACGCCCGCCTACATGGTCGGAAGAGTGTTCTCTGGCGACGAATAGATGCTCTTGTGTTGTATGTGTGAATGTAGAGTAATTCTGTGCATCGTGATATATCGAATCAAGTTTCTACTTAATAAAAATAGTACGATAAATTTAACATGCATTTTCTCTACTCTTCAGTTTAGTAGTGTAAATCACAAATAGGCTAATTGTTTGGAAAACTTGGAAACTGCTAGGTGTTGGCAGATTAAACAAAATAAACTGTAGTGTATGTATGTACGTACCGGTGTTGCCCGGCGGACAGTGGCAGCGGAAGAGGCCCGAGTGCGGCGCGAGGCACGTGCCGTTGTGGCAGGGCGCCGCCGCGCACGCAGACTCCGCCCCCGCCGGGGCGCAGCGCCACGGGCCGCCCGCGCCGCCCTCCGCGCACTCCTGCACACGCGTCGCCGCTTACAATACATGGTGGATGTAGGGCCCTAGCCCTACGAGGGGATCTCTTGCTCCTACTTATTCTTATTCTTTTTAAATTAACTTTGCATGCGATAGGTAGCACAGCATCAGGCCACTGTGTTGGACGTAGGCCTTCCGTCATGCGGAGAGAATAATTTAATTAAAGGTATCGTCTCGTTTCTGTTCGCCAACATAACTGTTTTTCAGATAACTGAAAAACTTTGCAAGCTCATGTGACAGAACTGTCGGTGTTTGAGAAAATGGTTTATCTATGTAGATGTGTTACCTGATGGGGCGGGCAGCCGGCGGCGCGGCAGTCGGCGGGCTGGTCGCACAGCGCGCCGCCGTACCCGGCGCGGCACTCGCACTGCGCGCCCTCGGCGGAGTCGCGGCACGTGGCGCCGTTGAGGCACGGCCGGCCGCCCGCGCCGCACGCCTCGCCCGCCGCCGGCCCACCGCCCGCGCCCGCCGCCGACAGCGTGGCGGGCTGCGGCGCGGGCGCAGGCGCCGGCGCGGGCAGTGGGGCGGCGGCGGGCGCCTCGCAGCGCGCGCCGCTCCACCCGGCCTCACACTCGCAGCGGAACCCGTTCGGCTGTGCGAGCGGGACAGTTGTACGTCACACAGTTCTAATAAGCCATACGGGGGACGAAACTATGTTCTAACGCCTTTTATGTATACGTGTGTCTGCTCTCCGAAACCAGCCCTGCATTTAGCTGTACGTAGACAAAACAAAGTTAAACTACATGATACTGGTGCTGGCAAAGAATTCTAAAACCAATGTCAGTGTAAGTGGAAACTAAACAGACGGGACTAAACACGAGTCACAAACGGTGACAAAGTGGTTGTCCAGAGACAACCAAACGTGGTGATGTGATCGATGACAAACAGAGTACGAAGCGTGTGGTGTTAGGACATAGTAGAGAAACTTTATTTGATTCTCCACAATAATACATGGTTCATCAACTTTTACAATGGTGTAGGTGTTGAAACTCAAACATTGTGCGTCGTGACGTGTCTCAGTGGTAAAATAAAAAGAGTACAGAGAGTAAGATCTATTTCAGAGATTCCTTGCAAACGGTGCGTGACAGCTAGGCGGTCTGTGATTTAGCGATTCAGACTTAATTCGTTATAAATATATTATAATCTATACATATAACCTAAATATTACAGTAGCCTAGATATGTAAACTAATATAACATTTATACTACACAATGATCGACACTACTCGTACAAAATAAACATGCGAATTACGTGCTGCAAAGGAGATATTATGTGAAATTCTTCGGCAGACGGAACCACAAGTGACAATACTATCGATAGGGATTTATTGAAATTTTATGGCTTGTAATAATACCAATAGGCCGTGTCAATTCTATTCAAATTCAAAAGTATTTTATTGCATGTAAGTACACTGGGTACATTTATACAACGTCAATTTTTTATCTACCACCGCTTCCAAGGTGTTATATAGAGCTGGGAAGAAGAAGCGGCGCAACAAACTTCCGCGACACATCTTTTAAAATCAAGTTTGTACATAACATTATTTTGTAAAGATTGTGCGAGGCTGAAGTAACATTAACACCAGGCATATTTGTCATTTAGATAATCGACTGTCCTATAATAAGCTTTCTTACAAAGTTGTTGTTTAATGTGAGTCTTAAATTTTCTGTCATTCATATTTAAGATTTCTTCTGGTAGTTTGTTGTAGAAGCGTATACATTGCCCCGTGTCTTGTCTTATTTGAAAAGTTTCTCTTTTTTGCACTTTAAATCTTAGAAAGTATTCATAGATAGGGAAAAATAGGCAATACTATTATTAACGGTGAAGCTGCCGATAGTATATTATCAGTAGTACTTGTAAAACAGGCTAAGTGGGTTCCAATTTCTCATTAATTTACCTTTCATTTCCGATAGTTTCTCCGTTCCTTTCTATATCATCGATAGTACGGCTGTACTATCGATGATCGATACTTTTCACGATGTTCTGCAACACTACAGCTGGCAACATTGCAGGGTACACTCACCAGGTCGTGGCAGGCGTGCGCGTGCTGGCAGGGCGCGGCGGCGCAGCGCTCCGGCGCCTTCAGCTCGGAGAGCGCCTTGCCGGTGCCGGCGCCCCCCGCGGCCCCCGCGACGGCCCCGCCCACCTCGCAGTACGCGCCTACGCGCACACATGCGCACACGACACAGTACAACACACACACATACACGAAGCGGGAGACATGCGCACTGGCTATCCACATCTTACTAAAAACAATTTCTATATATTTTTACGTTATATACTACTTGGTTTAAATAGTCTAGTCCTAGTCGAGTCTTTTTGGCAGTTGATTGAATATAGTCACAGATTGTTTGCACATCGCTGACAGTGTTTACAGTCTATGTGTGCGTAATTGATATAATGTAACGCGTTGAGATGTCCAAAAACTTGATAATATTGATTCAGTTGATCGAATCAATGTACTATTTCTTGAAATTGAACGAGGTCACTGCGCAGGAGTCAGCTAACTTTACATAACCGCCAAAAAAATTACGGGGACTATACAATAAAGAAAAAGTGTACCAACGTATTGGAGTACGGACTTGTTACAGCCAATATGAATGTCTCCACATGCATGATTCAACAATAAACACACAAAATGTCAAAGTAACACAATATTATGATGAAAATGTAAAAACAGAGCATCAAAATAACGGAATGAATGCAACATTACAACAGCTAAAAGCGGTTCGACATCATCATGTTGGTACAGTCGACCGCACGTCGGTGGAAACACTGACCTTGAGCTAGCCTAGTCTAGATAATAGTTTCAATACAATGACATACCAGTTTATACTGGTTTCGTTTCCACTGACGTACAGTACAGTAGTCCGCTAAGGTTGCGCCCTCATGCCGTGTGTAAGCAGGTACGCGTGGGGACGTACCTCTGTACCCGGGCGCGCACGTGCAGTTGAAGTGGTCGGCGCCGAGGCTGCACGTGGCGCCGTTGAGGCACGCGCCGGCCTCGCACGCCAGCTCCAGCGTGCTGCAGTTGGGTGACAGCCCTGGGGCTCCTGCACAGAGGGTATCACTCATGGTGAGTAGGATCTAAGGTCCATTCGTGGGGATCCTCAACGTTCTGGTGACTGAGGGTGCGACACTTGTAGACCCCTTTGTCGCAAGTATGCGTGAATATGCTATCGGAGACCTACATATGTAGAGCCTGTGGAGAGGACAGCGAGACGATGAAACATCTGCTGTGTGAATGCGATGCACTAGCCGCAAGGCGAATGAGTGTCCTGGGTGTGGCTTATCCTGAACCTGAGGACTACAGGCTCCTACCCCTCAGCTGCACAATAGCATTTGTGCAGCGAACACTTGGGGAGGAGAGGGCCAGGTAAACACAGGTGCCGACACAATAGATCCCATAGGGTCGCAGTGTCGCCGGGTGTGTATGCGTGAAGGGGTCTCCGAGTATTGTAGCTTCTGTGCGAGTGTGGCCCGCTGATGCGTAAAAGAAACACCCATATGGGCAACTTCCCACTTCAACCTGATGAAGTAGAGCAAATCAGTGCCAAAAGCGTGCGGAAGTTCCTGACGCAAAGCTTAGCACTCTAAGGCGAGGATCACAATAGATCAGCAATGGTCGCAGTGATACAATTAGGCGAGGTGAGCCTTGAAACAGTCCCATCACAATTTATTATAATAATACAAAGTGTAGAAATCGAAGATTGCACTAGATGTGAGCAACGCGGCCACATCTCTGGGCAGTGCTGCTCCGCTACCGTACCGTAGTATCCGACGTCGCACACGCAGGCCACCTGCTTGGAGATCATCACGCCCGTCACCATGTTGGGCGCGCCTGCAACAAGCCGTACTCGGCGTTAACAAGGTGGTATTCCATCTGTATAGTAGCTACTGCATTTTGTTGTGTCGAGCCGTATTTACGGCGGCACCCTCCCAGTGACGGTTCATGCTGCCACCGTTTATAACAAGCTGAGCTTTGCTACCTAGTATTACTTTTAATTTTGCTTTTACGGCTCTGGATACAATGACCTGTTAGGCCCGTCTTAATTTTTCAATATTCTTAAACAAGCTTTAGTGGAGATTTATAATGGGCCTGGCGCAAACGGACGGTTTCCTTCATACAAACTGTTCCACGTGGCGCACACGTTCGTATATTCTCCGAACGGATAAAATAACGTTTCGTATGAAATGTGTTTCCGGATCAGTGAGTACATATCCCTCAGACTGTTAAAACACCCGATCGGGTTTTTATTAATATTGTCTGCGTAATGTGACGCGACCCGTTCGGGTATGTATAGGTATGAGTGATTTCTAGAAAATCAAAAAATGACGTCCACATTCTGCGGAGTTTTCTAATTTTGACAGCCACATTCTAAAGGATATGCGCTTGGCTTTAGGGAGATAGAGAGTATTGGAACAAACTAGAAGAGTATTCATGATGATATAGAAGAGACAACCATGCGAGTAGTAAGGGGGAGGTAGTAGACAGTACCGGAGTCCTTGCAGTGCGAGGCTGGCGGGCAGACGAGGTCGTGGCAGGAGGCCGGGTGCGCGGGCGGTATGGGCAGGTTGCACAGCGGCGGCGCCCAGCCCTTGGCGCACACGCAGCGGAAGCCGCCGCCGCCCGCCTCCTCCACGCACGCGCCGCCCGGCCCGCACGGGCCCATCGCGCACATCGACATCTGCACATACACAAACATTTGCTACTATTTACTTGGTTTTTACTCACGGACGCCGATTTATTTGTTATAGATAATATGACAGATAAACAGAAAGTTGTGCCGTGTGGCCGTACCTTTTATTCGTATACTGCATTCCTTCTTTATGCAAAGATTGCAAAGTCAAGATGCCTGGAGTACACTTGAGCTCTCTCTCACTCGCGTCCCGCAGAGAGCGTGCGTAAGGAGAATGATTAGACTGAGCGAAGCGACAGGGGTGTGCCAGGATCGCGATACTTGGCGCTCCGTTCTGTGGCTGCCTCGTCAGGGACATGCATGCATGCGCGAGGTATGTACCTTGTGGCAGCGCTCGCCCGTGTACCCCGGCCGGCAGGCGCACACGAACCCGCCGTACGTGTCGTAGCACACGCCGTGCGCGCCGCACACGCCGCGCTCCTCCTCGCACTCGTCCACGTTCGTCTCGCACCGCGCGCCGCTGTACCCTGCGTGCACATCACATCTCATTATGAACACACCCTCTCACTTGTCAAAAACTCATGATTCGAACGGGGAACCAATTTTCAAAGTAGGTTCAAAGTTATTTCATTAGACTCTAATTAACGTTCAGAAAGCGATACATTGTTTCCAATCTTGAATAAATATGTATATGTGACTTTGTTGTATTACCTGTGCCGGCGCAGTCGCACGTGAAGTTGTTGACGGCGTCGAGGCAGCGCCCGCCGTTGAGGCACGCGCCCCCCGCGCCACCCGCCCCCGCCGCGCACTCGTCCACGTCCGTCTCGCAGTTGCGTCCCGTGTACCCTACACACACACACACACCTTAAGTTTAAGTATTATCTTATCTTTATAGGGGGCCAGGAATACCCGGCGACACTTGGACCCTGCAGGATCTGTCGTGCCAAACCCACCAAGTGTCCACTAAAGGGTTCCAATCCTTTTTTTTTTCCTCACGATGTCTTCCTTCATCGTAAAGCCTGTGGTATTATAATCAACTTCAGTTAAGAAAAACTCAGTATGGACCAAGGTTCCAACTCGCGAGCTCATGGACTGGGTTACCATGGCTCTATAGAAGTATTAAGTAAGGTGCGTACCCGGTGGACAGGAGCACACGTACGTGTCGGCGCCGGGCGGGACGCTGCAGCTGCCGTTGTTGCGGCACGGGCCCGCCACGCACAGCGGGTCCAGTGACACCTCCGACTCGCAGTAAGTGCCTGGAGACACACACAGTCACCCATATAAGCAGTCGACGATACAAGTGTAATGATTTCAATGCAGATATCAGCAGGATTTGTATGTAAGGTAAAATATGAGGCCAAGTTGGGACCCCTGTGGAACTACAGACTTAAAATCAACGAAACACGGTATCTGGATCACTTTCATGTCTCTATTAATAATGTATTATCTAAAACTAGTTAAATTCAACCGCTCTTGAGCTGTAACTAGCCACAAAGTACTGTTATCCAATACGACTTGATCCATATAAACCTTTACTAAAACAATCGAATGCTTGTAACAAATCTGTTTTGCCTTCATCAACCACACATTATTGAAACTTCTGATAAATGTCTACAGTTGACACAAATATAATCAAGTACAACATATTACCATGGTATTGCGGCGAGCACAGGCAGGTGTAGTCGCCGCGAGGGTCCTCCACGCAGCGGCCGGCGTGCTGGCAGGGCGCCGACTTGCACGGGTCGCCCGCGTCCACCTCGCAGTTGTTGCCCGTGTAGCGCGCCGTGCAGTGGCACTCGTATCTAGAACGTAACCCCGAACATCACTCCTATACCCAAACGTCCATGCACTAGCTGCAGGGCGAACGAGTGTCCTGGGTACAGTCTATCCTGCACCCGAGGACTGCAGTCTCCTACCCCTTAGCTGGACAATAGCTTTTGTGCAGCGAAAACAAGGGGAGGAGCAACAATTCTCACACGCGGCCGCATAAGGCCACGACCAAAGCCAGTGAATCGACCAAACAGTGCGAAACTGTAAATTCCTTCAGGTCAAGTTGATGCTTAATGAATGATTCGCTGACTACAATAATGAGTTAAGTCACCTGTCATGTCTTGATATGCATGTTCCGTGTCGCATGCAAGGCTCATTGTAGCAGTGGTCTTTCGGAGGCTCTCTTAATACGTCTTTTCCGTCTTGACCTGAAAATGCAGTAAAAGGTAAAAACTTTATGCAAATGTGATCAATGTTATCAAAAGCTTTACTAAAGTCGCTGTTTGTCAAAGCTGTTGCGATGCTGTATGAGGATTGCTTTTAAAGAGTTCATACATCAAGGTGAGATAAGAATATGTGAAGTGAGTATTTTTAATCTTTATCATTTTAACATAAAATACGATGTCTCTCGATGCTCTCTACAATTTGTACAACGGAAGGAAGCTGGTCTCATAGATAGAAGGACATAAATGAATACGACAAGTGTGTTCTTACAGTGGTCTGTGGTGAGCGGGCAGTGTCCGAACAGCACGTTGTGCAGCTGCGCGTGGTGCTGGTGGAACTCTAGCTGCGGGCCCTCGTGCAGGCACCCGCTGAACACGTTGCCCACCAGCACCACGGCGCCGCCCGCCTCCAGCGCGCCCGGCGACAGCAGCTCCGGGTTCCACGTCACGTTCGATATCACCTGCCCCACACACAATGAGAACCCCACATACAAATTCAAGAATACATAAATAAATATTAATTGATGACAATGCCAACCCTAGCACGACTCTGGCGTTGGCAATCACTACATACACTTACTACAACATCGGACTTATGTGCTCAAAGTTGCAACCTGTGGCCGTTTAACACACAATGAGTCACTTCTATCCGTCGAATACACGTGTTGCCCGTGGACCTACCGCGTGGCACTGCCAGCAGTGCTATAGATTTTGTTCTCTAGCACTACTAGCCCAAAAAAACTACAATCGATTCTTATGGTCTGCGCGTCACTGTGGACATAGGTATTTCTTACACTTGATACTCCGTCAGCCTGGGCACTTCCATCCAGCTATACGTCGCTTCACCCAATAGGAGCTGTCCTACTTGTATTTGCTGCACGCGGTATCCACTTTGGATCTCTTCTACTCATGTTACAGTAGGATTAGGACAACACGTGCGTGTTGTTGCGTTTGATGAGCGTACCTGTGTGTCGCGATCGACCTCTAGCAGGAGGCTGGGCGGGTTGGGTCGGTAGCGCAGCGCCACCCAGTGCCAGCGGTTGTCGAGCGTCTCCTTGGGCAGGCCCACCTCGCGCGGCGCGGCGCCGGGCCGCGCCCACGACACCACCACCTGCTCGAACAGCGCCGTCACGTGCAGCGTGTACCCCTCGAACCGCTGCGAGAATAGACCCCCGCCTGAAACACCACCACACACATTTCAATGCAAATTCTGTTTCTTTCTGTAGGTGAAGAATAAAACTTAGAAACTACTCGCAACGTTCAAAACTGACGGCTCGCCTCTCTGTCAGCTCGTAGCGCCGAGCAAAGATGAATAAAAGTGTTAGACCGGTGTATAATGTATAATTTTATTATTTGAAAAGGATTTGGTACATAAAAATGATCATAATTATCACCTTTATCGTTAAAATTCAGCACATGCCTCGACAATGCACAATTGATCGTAGCTACGGTCAATTTTATTTTATCCTTGTCATTCGTACTACATATAGATTATTGAAGTATTGTAGTTAGCCGGTAACAGGACAAAAGCATCGCCAACAATTTGAAGAAACCTAAAAAAGGGAAGAATATAAAAAAGCGCCGCAGCAATTTGCGCGAGAGCCACAAATAGCATTAAAACGCACGCTAGCATGTAAGTAGGTAATTACTACTAAATTACATCAAACGGTACCTAAAGCAAAGCGCGATGATTTCCGAGCGTATGGTGCGTCCGGAGTCCGGACCACGGACGGAAGGCCGCGGCGGAGACGGCGGACGGAACAAAAACAAGAAGCAGACGAGCGAATGAATCACACAACGAAACGTGACGCTATTTGCGTGAGAAATCATAACACAACTCACAAAACAATGTCATGTTTACAATGTCGCAATGTCCATCATTCTAGCACGACTGAAGTTATTACAAACTACATTGCAGTCAGGTCAAGAGCTGGAGGCTTACCATGACTTCTTAACGCGATTCAATTTAGGACCTAAACTGAACTGTTCTGCTTATTCGTACCACAAAGTCATAAAGCGATTGAGTTTAGGCACAACTCTTTGACAGCGATCCAGTGTCAAGTTGCGTCGCAAATGCTCATTTCATTCATTCAATCGGTACCATGACCTCTTATTAGAACCTAAACTGAGACGCTGGACTGTCAAAGTTAGCGATTCATTAGAAGTTACTCTATTTGCAGCCTGTTTTGAATAGTTTTGTGAAATAAAAGTTATCTAGTGTGAATTTCATTGAGTTTTGAAACGGAAAGGTAAGTAATAAACCTAAAAAGTAATTCCTGACTGTAATTTTCAGTTACTATTATTATTGTAACCTAAAACATCTTGTTTTACAGATGTCTGATGAATTAATAATATTAGAATTTTTGGAGACCGATTCCGCGTACAATTCAGATAAAAAATACACGAGACGTATAATACGCGAGCAGTCAGACCCTTTTCTTTTGGAGGACCTAGAGTTCATACGTCGTTACCGGCTCTCTAAAAAATTGACTCTCGATCTATGCGACGAGTTGACACCAATGTTCAGAGAGCCTGTAAAAGCGACAGATTTGTCAGCAGAGGAAAAGGTAAGTTTTAACATTGTTTTTTATACAAGAAAAGTTTTAAAACAAAGCAATATTCGAAATAATATCTTGATAATTATCATTAATTATATAATTATTATCTGTTTAAGATTTTGACTGCTCTGTCATTTTACGCCCATGGATCGTATCAGAGGCCTATTGGAGACATTGGTGCGCATTCCCTGGCACAACAGACAGTCTCCTCAGCACTGGCTCAAGTAACTAGAGCACTAAATTCTTCTCAAATGAGGAGAAAGTACATTGTGTTTCCAAAAACATTGAACGAAAGGAATACTACAAGGACAGCGTAAGTCTGTACGGCGGCGGCCCGTACTAAACTTCTCGCAATTTCTTATTTACTTACCATTTTATTTTTTAAAGAAACAGTAAACTCATGCAGCTTCGTCATTTCCCTAGCATTTATATATTTTTTTAATTATACAATACTGATAGTCATGTTGGTCATATGGCCTATAATGTATATTCCTACTTATTCGTACCTAATACATGACAATACAATAGCTTTAACGAACGATTTATATAGTGATCTTATGTTTTTTTTTTCAGATTTTATCATCGGTTTGGTATACCTGGTGTAGTGGGGTGTATTGACGGCACACAGGTTGCCATTGTGAGACCTCATGAGCACGAGGAAAGATTCTATTGTCGTAAACATTACCATTCCTTAAATGTTCAGTTGGTAAGCATTAATGTATGTATGTATGTAAACACTTTATTGTACCAGAAATTTACAAAACAGACAGTTAAGAATAGAACTATGTACAAAGGCGGACTTATCCCACTAAGGGATCTCTTCCAGTCAACCTTAAAGCCAGTCAAGCATTAAATCACTACTAATATTTAAATTACACATTAAAATTAGTACCTAATTTGTTACTCCTTCACGCAAACTACTGAACCATGGCATAGGTAGCTAAAGTAAAGGGCGGAAAACATCAACAAAGGTACATTTTTATCCCAAAAACAATATTAATTTCCATGTGCTATGAAAACAATTACAGTAAACTTGATTGTAGTTTTTATTATTATTTCTTATTAGATTTGCGATGCTGACATGCAGATAACGAGTGTGGATTCCAGCTTTGGAGGGGCCACACATGACTCATTCATATGGAATTGTCATCCAATAAAAACATACTTGGAAGGTCTTAATGAACAATCTTGGCTTCTTGGTAAGTAATTATGTATATATTGAACTTTATCAGTCATTTAACTTAAAGTTATAGGTAAATACAGTAAAGTGCACGGTAAGATTTACACTATCAGTAACTGAACTGGGGGCATGTGCATACGCGTACGCCATGCGCGAGCCTTGACAATTGTTGACAGGGTCAGTTTATACTGGTAGTGTAAAGCTTACCGTGCACTTGTCTGTACCTACACGAAATTCCTTAACTTACGAGTAAAAATAAAAATATTTCTAAGTAATCATAAATCAATTACAGTAGATAGAAGCTAGCGCACATTGCTTTGTTGCTCTAATTGACCTGTTATCTGGCCTCAGGTGATTCAGGATACCCCCTGAGGAGAAACATGATGACGCCCATAGTGGACGCGGCCCCTGGCACACCGGAGCGACACTACACCGACATGCATGTTCGGGCCCGGAATATAGTCGAGAGGACCATCGGGCTTCTCAAAGCACGTTTTCGGTGCCTGTTGGTGCATAGAGTGCTGCACTACACGCCTGAGGTGGCTGCTTCCGTTGTTAATGCCTGCGTTATTTTACACAACATCTGTAATAAGGCTGGACTTCCTGAACCGACGCTTGAAGAGGAAGAAGCTGCGCGAGAAGCGGAGATGCAGATTCATCATAGTTATAGTGGAGATGTGACCCATCATAGCCAGGCATTGCAACAGGGGCAGGCCACTAGGGCTGCTCTAATACGTCGGTTGATGGCAGTCCAGGAAGCCTGAAAATATAAAGTACATTAACTATTAGTTAATTTTAAAACAGTCATCTTTTACTTTTTTTACTTTTTACTCTTCTTATACAGCTAGTTACTTATAGTTCTCACAATACATTTGTTTACGTTAGCGAGCTTAACTATGGAATGTCACTACAAGACCCCAGATTGTTTACTAGTCAAATGACAGATTTTTTAAAACTTCATATTGTATTATAAATTTTGCTGATTGATTAATTGATTGAGAAGTAATTAAATGTTTTAAGTACCTTGCGTTTAGTATTTCTTTAATATTTATAATTTCCTGGACTAATGTTTCCAACAAATTATTTCTCCGCCTATCCTCGTTGGCCCTCTGCTCTGAGATCGAAATTAAAGACCGCCGAGCAGTGTCCATAGTCATCGGCAACTCGCGACGGCGTCTGCGGCGCCGCGGGCTGCGCAGCGCCGCGCGGGGGCTCAGAAGCGCGTCTCCAGCTCTTGGCCGCCGGGGGGTGCTGGCGGCCGCGGCCTGGGAGCCCGAGGCTGGCGGGCTGGCCGGGGGCGGAGGTGTGCGCGGGACCGATGGTGGCGCTTGTGAGGCCGGAGTAGGTGCCACTATTTCTTGTGATGCGGGGGGTACAATCACATTCAGCAACATACTTTCTGAGCCCCCTTCAGATACTACGACATCTATGGGGGCTACATCAAGTAACTGTACCCTTACCACATCAGAATCTTCTAATATTGGCTGAAAATAGTAACATTAGTAAATTAAATAAAATAATAAATTATCATTGTCAAATATTCACAAAACCATTAATAAATACTTATTATAATAGTAAAAAAATTAATACATACTTCATCAAACGGCTCAACTCTGGCCCCTGGGAGACCAGCCCCAAAATCTTCCCCTAAAATTTGCAGAAATTTTAAATCCAGCTCTGACAATTGCGCTTCGCTAGATGGTCCACCTCCAGTTCTTTGCTGTGAAGCTCGTGCAGCAGCAACCTTTAATTTTAATTTCGACTTAAAGTCATTCCAGTACTGAAAGTAGATAATTCATAATTTATATTCATGTATACGCTCGTCAGATAAAACTAAAAACCAATACATCCTTAGTCTACTAAAAAACTTTATTTTTTTTAGTCGTGGTAGCCCTTTTTATCTCTATTAGATAGGTAAATAGAAGATAGATAAAAAAATCTATATGGATACCTTGCTCCAACCTTTCCAATCTTTTTCAGCTCCTTCACCATGGGAGTTTAAATTTAGGGCCACATCTTGCCACATTCTCTTAGAATACTCCCTCGCCTGGGCAGTTTTATTGTAGCCAGTAGCTATATTTCTATGCTCGTTTAAAAACTCCCAAAGACTTTCCAGTTGATTATACGAAACGCGTCTTCGGCTGAAAGTTACAAAAAAACACTTGAGAAGTGTAGAGAATTTTAAGTGGATTATGCATCGATCTATTTGGTCACTGCGTAACATTTACTAATCCAAAAAGGTTAACAGACCGTGTCCGAAATCAATAAAATATACTTACGCCATTTTTAAACAAAAGTTATCACTCAAAATAAAGAAAACACAATTACACTACACTGAAATCACAAATATTGACAATAAATAATGTTCTAATCCCCGCGCCAAAGAGGTACGTGACTGCCAACTTTTTTTTATGATGAGAAAGTATGTTCGAAATTCAAATATTGTCACACACGACATTAGTGCAATCACGAGAAATGTTTTACTTTTGAAAAGTTAGTAGGTAATAAACATTTATTGACTATTTTGTTTTTGTTGTAATATTATTGATAATGTTTTTGTAAAATTTTGATTTTAAAATCACTTTCTTCTTTGTTTTCAAAAACCGGTAAAGCTGAAAATTTAAGCTAAGTTAGTTTTTGAACGTCTCCATCAGTCTTGTGAGAACGAGACCAACTTATGTGATTCGGCTATAGCGCTGTCACTTTCATACAATAAGCGGTTCAAATACAGACCAGAGACAAACATCGGTCATTCATTCACTAATAACGATTGAAACTCGGCTCAACTTTTAGGACGTCATGGTACGATAGCAAGCGATTCAATTTAGGAACCTAAACTGAACTGTCTCGGATTTGAATAGTTATTATAAAGTTCATGGTAGGCCTCCTGATGGTAACCAGCTATTCGTAACAATGATCGAAGCATTGGGTAAGAGCTATGTCCAAGACGTCAACAGAGCGATGAACAATGTTGTTATGTTGTTGATAATGAAGGGTTGGAAGCTAATATATTCAATCCATTATTCCATTTAAATGAATAAAACGAGTAGACTCCTTTCGATAATATTATTGTATCAAATACCAGGCACAATGACATAAATCCTTGATAATAACTTCGGGAACATCGTAAAGTGTCGTATGTATGTTTGTTGCTCAAACACGTTATGACGGCGAAGATGTAACTTACTACCACCGATAGCTATTATATCCTAGAAAATCATTTTTATTTATTTATTTTAAGACGCAATAAATTAATATAAATTATGAAAGAATTGTGTATCTCAACCGCGGGTTAGCTGGAAGAGATTTCATAGAAATAAGCTTAACCCTTTGTATAATTCTCTGTTCTTTTGTGTTGTTTTTATTTTCTGTGTGTACAATAAACACGGTACACACTATCTGCCGTATCACACTTCTCTCCTGTCACTGGTAGGCTGGCAGAAATCTCTTAAAGAGATAAGCCTCACCATTTGTACATAGTTTCGCCAAGTGTGTGAAGAGTAATCGAGGAGAGCGAAGCAGTTCAAATATATCAGCCTAGATTGGTGCTCTGCTAGTAAAAGGTAGAAGTAAGAGTCGTTGACCGGGTGAAACGCGGTGGGAAAAATACTCAAAACCTACATTGATCAATGATCAGATAATCAGATGACATTATGCAGGTATGCCGACATTGTAATAGATATAATCGCCGGACCGGTCGTCAGTCGCGCGCGCGCATCGCGTGACGCAACTGTCATAGCAAAGCACGCACAAGCCCGCCACGCCAGTCCAGATTTTTTATTTCAGGCAAATAACCAGTGATTTGACATAGGTATAAGCATTTGACACACACAATTAATATTCCTAAAATATGTATATAGGAAAAGAGCGTGCCTGAAGAGAATTATGAGACAGCTAAGCGACAGAGGTGTGTCACATGGTCCGGGTCATCATCATGGCCTGCCTACGCCATAGCGTCAAGAATCAAGATGTGTGTGTGTTACATTTCTTTCCCACGACAAGAAAGCGTTTGCATGGAGTGTGACGAGTTCACACAAAAGCACGAATATCTCCAATTACAATCAGTATCGCTGTCAGTAATAGGAGATAGAAAATAATTGTAAGTGTATACCGCTATAATACTTCTAGCGGTATACCGCGATTGTTAGCGATGAAAGTCGACAGACGCAATTAGTACATTGCGGCTGCCTTGAAATATTGCACATGTCCAATTATTTACATGAATACTTCCTTCACTCGTATAACAATGGTCATTGGAAAGTAAAAACCAAGAAACGTAACATGGCTTAAAGGTCTGGTAACCAAGACGCACCCGCCAAAAAAAACAACAAGAAACGTAATGTGTGTGCAGAATCATCGAAGCGCGAAGCGAATAATACTGTTGTACGTAACCGCCCCGCAAATCTCGATGAGATGCCAGTCGCGTGCTCTAATGGGTTTTGTCATCAGAACGCTGTGATGACGGCTCAATGTTGCGCCATGTGGCGCCGCAGTCGAGACGGCGCGGGGCGTCACATCTGCTATGGAAAACTCGCCTATCTGACATTTGAGACCGCACTTCGATCAATCGCGTGCATCGAGTCTTTTTGTGTGATCACATGCCTAGCTAGACATTCACAATCATTCAAGCTAAAACGGTTGACAATGAATACTATGAAATTCTCCTCAAAAATTGTCACCGCCATATTATTGTCAGATAACCATAATAAGCGTGATGCGCTCTAATTAAGTCCACAGCACAATTATACTTTTTATTTCAAGGCCAACTGGTATTAAAGTCCCTATAGGCCAGTCATAGTTTTAAATTCAGGATACAAAACCGGTGGTTACAGCACCGCCTTCAGTTCACATTGTCACTAACTGATAGTAAGTACATCACGTGTGAAAAATCGATTTAGGAAATTTTGTGTGAGAAATTTTCCTATTAATTAATCTCGTGCACAAGTTGAACGTCGTCGACTTATGAATATTTATGAATAACTACTAAAGTACAGTTATTTGTTAAAACGCAGATGTTTTCTCCACGATTTCTAAACTTGCGTTGGGTTTTGTATAATTTATTTTACACTTTTGATTGACATCATCATCAACAGCCTATTAATCTCCCCACTGCTGGGGCTCAGGCCTACCCTCTCAACGAGAGCGTTCGGGCTATAGTCCACCACGCTAGCCCAGTGCGGGTTGGTGGACTTCACATGCGCCTAAGAATTTCTTCTTCGGCGTATGCAGGTTTCCTCACGATGTTTTCCTTCACCGTTTGAGAGCAGTCAGTAAATGTACTTAAGTTTCGAGAAAATCCCATTGGTACATGGCTCAGCCGGGGATCGAACTCCGGACCTTTCGATATGATAGGCCGCGTCTTATCCCCTGCGCCACTGACGCTCTACATACTTCGAACAACAGTTTTTCGAACTTCCGCGGTACAGACCCCATTTGTCCCTGGATGGTGTACGAGTGAGACTCACCGACGCAGGTCCTGAAGCTGAGTCCGACGAGCTGCTTGAGCGAGACGGGCCGCGCCAGGCGGATGTACGAGCTGCCGTTGAAGTACGCCTCGGGCCGGTCGGAGGGACCCAGCGGGCCGCCGCCCGCGCCGCCCGCCGCCGCCGCCGCCGCCGCGCAGCACGCCGCGCACGCCGCCGCCGCCGCCACCCACGCGGCTGCAACAAACAAGCAAGCAGACACATTATTACACAACTCTGCATATTTATAATGTTTATTACAACATGAGAATACAGAGAGCCAATGCACAACTTAACCGTCATAGAAATTTTCAAAGCAACGGGGATGTATCCAGATGGAACAATCTACCAGAGTCAGATGTATCTGCCACATTTTTAAACACGTTTCAGAGTAGACAGCTTCTTAAAAACAAAATATGCAAGTCGACTGCTGATATGGAAGCATCAACCCGCTGCCTTTCCATAAAAAAAAAAAGTAAAAATAGGACATTGTTACCCTAGGGGTGAAAGTAATTAATTTAGTCCCGAGACGGGGTTTGGTCTTTCATAGTAAGTATTGAAGTTCCCTAATAGGCTAGGTCAGCTCAAGGTCAAAGTGTTTCCACTGACGTGCGGTCGACTGTACTATTACTGGTAGTGGCGGTTTGCAATCGATAGCACAATGCCAGTACACATACAGTAGGTAAGTACCTACACTTAACCGGGTCAGCACGAGTTATGCCTAGTCTTCAACCTTCCTGAAATATGTTCAAGTAATCTAACAATTCTACAATTTTGTAAATTTTCCACCATACATTTGTAAGTTGTAATTTTATTAAACAGAAACTTGTAGAATTGTGGCCTGTCATTTACAATTTGTAACGTTATTTAAATAGGTTCCTGGACAAACGATTTTATAAGTTTCAAATCAAATCAACAGCCTATGAACATGTTCCCACTGCTGGGGACCCACTCAACGAGGATGTTCGGGCTATAGTCCACCACGCCAGCCCAATGCGAGTTGGTGGACTTCACATGCGCCTAAGAATGTCTTCTTCGGCGTATGCAGTTTTCCTCGCGATGTTTTCCTTCACCGTTTGAGAGCAGTCAGTGAAATGTACTTAAGTTTCGAAAAAAAACCCATCGGTACATGGCCCGGCCGGGGATCGGACTACGGACCTTTCGATATGATAGGCCGCGTCTTATCCCCGACGCCACTGAAGCTCTATCTGCCGTGAGTACGTTGTTGATCATGAATCTAACGCCTCCTGACGCTAGTAACTCTTATTTCCTCTGTGGCCTAGGGTTTGCGTTTGATCGCCCTCTCGATGTCCGCAGATGTCCTGACTTCTGCCCCAAGTCTGGTATTACTACTGGAGTGCGACTCACGCTTGTGCGAAGTATCGTTAGTGCGAAATACGAGTGTGCGATGTACGATAGTGCGACATGTCAAGTTTTGCTTCCTCCAAAATTCTTGAGGGGCAACTAATGAGGTTTGAAGTCCGCCGTCTCTTGCTCATCTTTCTGGATATCGGATCATAGCTCGCTGAGCGTCACCGGCGGTACTGACGCTCCTTTATAAGTTTATATTGTATAACAATGCGTGCGTCTAAACAACTTTCCTAAGCGACCCAGCGCCGCAGACTGCGACCGGCCACGCCGCGCACAGTTCTTTGACACCGCTCTCGGAGTAGTATTGCACATAACATTATTATCCGCTCGATCCGACTTATGCGTGCGAGAGTGAGAGTCCACTTAATCGAGTTACAATCGATTCGTCTCGACGCCCCCGCGGCCGGCGCGAGCGCGCCACAACACAACACAATATGCCTACTAACTTGCATGAAACCGAAACTATGGAACATAACGTTACTTAATGAAACTCTCGGATTTTCATTTCCATGGTTTTTTTTATCGTGGAGAAATGCGTTATTATGCTATGCATCCTCGCACCCACACTAGAACCCCGTGGTAGCCTTAGAGACTCCGGGGTACCGGCTACATACTCCGGAGCCCCTCTGGCGCCACTCCTCGGGGGAGACAAGGTGCTGCGGCCCTCGGAGCCTCCGCTCTATGCACCCGAGACCCCGAAGTCGACTTTTAGTCTCCTTTTGCCGTGAGTATCGTTTCTTTAAAGGCAGTAACTTGAAAATTGGAAATGTATCATAAATACTTTTCTCACATTTTAAGGGAGAGGGGGAGGGGATTTCTTTATCTTCTGAATTCCTTCCTTTATGCGTAGACAAACTTCCACAGTGAAATAGCTTTTGACAGAAGACGTCTGCCGGGTCAGCTAGTATGTCATAAAACGAATCAAGTCATAGACGGACACCGCTGGTGCTTCCTTGTAAGTAGTGGCAACAATGAGCCATTGATCATAAATTCAAAACAGAACGTAAGCGCAGGAGGTGCGCGCGCGCATAGCGGCGCGGTGACGTCAGCGCTGACTCACTCCCAATATCCGCAAGGCCCAGACCCGCCGAGGGGTGAATCACCGCGGGTTTTACGACTTTCATTCAAAACTTTTTCCTAATCCGACCCCCGACGCTCCTCTCATCTTCACAATGACGCTGTGACTGTCTTTAACGGTTCTTAAAAAATAATTATCACTTTTAAGAACCGTTAAAGACAGTTCTTCGACGTACAACGACAATTCTTCTACTTCTTCCCAGCGCTAACACCTTGGGGGCGGTGGTAGATAAAAAATGCAATAAAATAGTTTTGACTTTTGACTTTTAATGAGCAGGTTTCCCAGCAAACAGACGGACGAGTTATCTTGGCTATAAGCCTATCTATGAGGGTATCCGCTTCGACGGAACTCTAGTCGAGCTATGTATTTCGCTGAAACGATGTGTCATTGACCTCCGCCGACGTCGAGGCCTCCAAAACCCGACCTTGGGTCAGCCAAAGACCTTCCCAATACCTACTGTAAATAAACACGACGTCAGGAGATCTACTTTTGAATCGCTCTTCTCGCTTTGAGCGGTCGATTCTACTGATTTTCCTTCGGCATCCGATACAAAAATCAGTAGAATCGACCGCTCGAAGCGAGGAGAGCGATTCCAAAATAGAGCTCCTGTTGTCTTTCACGCCTCTACGATCCTACGGAACTGCAAAAAAAATTCCTTCCGCCCATTATCGCGTACGTTTCGTAACCAGTTGCCGTAGAAGAAGTATTTTTCTTTGTTCGCAACTAGTTGCGAAAGGAGAATTTTATTTCTTTATTCGCATCTAGTAATAGTTTCCCCCTTAACTTTCTCACGCAACTAGATACGAATAAAAAACTAAAATTCTTCTTTCGCGACAAGTTGCGAACAAAGAAAAGTACTTCTAGGGCAACTGGTTAAGAAACGTGGTTGCGAATATAATAATAATGTTTTGGACAAATTTACACACGGCTGTTTAGTCCCAACTAAGCCGAAGCTTGTACATGGCTACTCAACAACTGATAAACATACTTAAATACTTATAAATAAATACTTAAATACATACAAACACCCAGAATCCGAAAACCAACAGTTATGCTGATCACACAAATGTTGGTCCCGGGTGGGAATCGAATCCACGACCTTTGGCGCAGTAGGCAGGGTCACAACCACTACGCCAACCAGGCCAGTCAATATGGCCGAAAAGAAAATTTTGGCCTGAAACTTGGTACAATGCTCTACACGACGAGGCGTGCAGTAGTGTCGTCGGCTAGTTTACAGCAACATCCCGTGTTTACAGCGAGCGGCCGTCCGAGTCGAGTATAAAGCGCAACACAGACACGGTGCGAAAGCGTTGCGGTGGCGAATCTGCGGGAAGCGAATATAAAGAGACAGGAATACCGCTTGCGGCGGCGGCGGTGTGTATGAAGAACGCTCCGCACCGCGCCGCGCCCGCGCCGCTCGGTGTTGCGGTTTTCATATACTACAAAGGAATACAAGGCACCGCCGCCGCGCCGCGCGGGGCGTACCAATCTGATAAATATTAGAAACAACATAGATAAATATTGTAATGAACAAGCTATATATAGCTTGTTCATTACAATATTTATCTATGTTTACATATATGTATGAAAGCAGGGCCCTGTGCTGTTGGGTTTGTTGCTGTTTCTTCCCTTCGGCGACGTACACGTGGAAACAGACGTAGTTTTAGTTAAAGACAGAATTGACGTCAAAAAGAGAATATTGTATTACAATTTTGAATAAAAGAATTTTGACTTTGACTCTGTGCGCGCGGCTTTTGTCGCTTTCGCCTCCGCACCGCCGCCGCAGCGCGCGTTTGCCGCGCCGCTTTGATGTGAAGGGCTTCATACTATTTCGAACGTTACAAAAAATTACCGCAACGCTATCGCACCGCCGCCGCCCAGTCAGTGTCGCGCTTTATATGGTAACGGTAGCGCGGCGGCGGCGAGTGCCGTTGTCTGCGCCCGCGCCGCGCGACAATGGCCGGCCTATCTGGGGCGACTCTATCTCAAACATACATTCTAAGCTCATTCAAAGTGAGCAATGTTACCGGCGATCGTCAAGTATTCCCGATCGCCGAATGTTAGCTAAAAAATTCAAATTGCGTTTATATAACACATAGTTTTTTGTAATGCCATGGATTTCTGTAATGTTACAAATATTGAATTGAATTGAAAATTGAATTGAATAGTACATAATAGTTTTTAACCGTTTGCCGATAAAGTCCCAGATACCCTATCTAATGCTTTCGGTGTGGTGCCAGCGGTACGCGGCCGTTGCACCCAAATGCAAAAGAAATAAGCATTTATGGCCATTAGCTTGTCTCTTTTTTGATAGAAATATTATTATAAAATTGTCATGTACAACGATTAGTGTTTGGTATTAGGTTCAATAAAAAGGTCACGATTTTTGTCTTTCTTCTAATGTATCATTTAAGTTTGTGTGAATAGCCGCTAGATGTCGCTAAGCGTTTCGAAATCATGCATATTGCACTATTATTAAAATATGAAATGCGCGGTTTCTACCCTACGCATTCGATGCTTCCAATTCAGTACGGTGGAACGCGAGCCGCACCAAAAAACCTTTATTAATATTATTTGAGTGAAGAAAAACGCTTAAATCTAGTGCTCAACTGTGTGTGGTGTTTGTGTGGACAAATATATATAAATTTACATAAAGACTACTTAAATTAAGGAACATTTAGCAATCGAGGTAGCCCGGCGCCGGTGTAAGAAGAAAGCGACCATATATTACTTCGGTGAGTAGCACTTTCTTATGTGTTATATTATTAGAGGGATCTCTAATCGTGACTAGAACCTTTGAACCTAAACCATCTGCCAATTGGTCCTTCACAGTCCTTCAATCGAAGATAATTACGCCACATTTAGGTATCCCTAGCTGTGCACACGGAGTACCCCGGTACATAGTTTGTAACAATAAAAGTTATTGCACTGTAACGGACGGAACGGATTTTATTATGTGCTGCTTACTATGACTATATGACTATTATGACTACTATGACTATTATGACTACGGAACCAAAATGAACAGATGAGTATACCAAAAACGATGGGATGTTGTGCAGTTGACCGCACGACCGTGGAAATTGACCTAGAGCTGACCTAGCCCATAGGGAGTTTCAATACTATGACAGACCAGTTTACACTGGCGTTACTTCCACTGACGTGCGGTCGACTGTACAAGAAGTTGGAGCACACTCACTTCTTAATAACGTCGGCGGTAATGAGTGCAATGAGGAATGATAATTACCGTATTGGTGCGAATGATACATATACCGTTTTCTGATCTCTAACGGTGTCTCGTAGTAAATGTATGGTAACACAAAGTGTCTACCCGAATAAAAATATCCAGTTGTCGGGGATTCGCTTGTCGGTGCATGCAACCCTGAGACACACAGAAAGTCAGAAAGTACATCAACGGATGCAGGCACAAAGTCAAAACTATTTTACTGCATGTAAGTACACTGGGTACATTTATACAACGTCAATTTTTTATCTACCACCGCCTCCAAGGTGTTAGCGCTGCGAAGAACACGTTACAAATAAACAAACATAAGACTTGGGTAGGTAGACAATAAGAAAATTTTATAAACACTAGCTTTTTCCTGCGGCTTCGCCCGCGTAGAAAAGTTTTCCCGTGTACATAGTGAAATAGCGCCATCTTTAGGCGTTTTGTTACTTAAGGGGTATTAGCGGACGCCCCGCGAATTTGTCCGCGTTAAAAAGTAGGCTATACGTTATTCCAGGATATAAGCTATCACTGTACCAAGTTTCATCAAAATCTGTTCGGTAGTTTTTGCGTGAAAGAGTAACAAACATACATCCTCACATCCTTACAAACTTTCGCCATTATAATATTAGTCGAATAGGATTCCATGATAGACGTCGACAAGCAGATATGATGATGATGATGACTCCGACAAACGAGCTGCATTTCAACTACCGTCCTCAGCGTCATCATCATCAACAGCCTATGAACATGTCCTCACTGCTGGGGCTCAGGCCTACCCTCTCATAGAGGGTGTTCGGGCTATAATCCACCACGCTAGCCCAGTGCGGGTTGGTGGACTTCACATGCGCCTAAGAATTTCTTCTTCGGCGTATGCAGGTTTCCTCACGATGTTTTCCTTCACCGTTTGAGAGCAGTCAGTTAATGTACTTAAGTTTCGAGAAAAAACCCATCGGTACATGGCCCAGCCGCGTCATCAGCGTGCAAAGTACGAATAACTAACTGGGCTGTGCTTTGTCTGAAAGGAAATCGCATTATGACCAATTTCGTGCGTCCAAAAGAAACCTGCCATCGCATCGGCATCGCGCCCACCAGGCAGCCTACTGTCAAAGCAATCTTGACCATGAAAACGACACGCTTTCCACGACAACTTCATTTTACCGGTCACCGCGAATATCCAATGACAGAATGTCTATTAGTTCCGAATTTATGGCGCGGTACAGAGCGAGACTGCGACTCGCTTGAAGGGCGTAATGCCATATTAAAACACAACAGCCGCAACGGAAATTAAGCTATTACCTTGATTAAGTAATTAATAATTACTTAACCAAAGTTAATCGCGTAATCACTAATTATCATAATTATCCAGCTGACAATTGTTTACGGCTCAATGTCAAAGTGAGAAAGAAACCGTTGGCGTCTTCAATGTCATACATAGTGACTTCTTTCTTGAATGTAATACACGATGATTGCTGTTGGCTGATGATAAGATATGGCTTAAAGGTCTAGTAACCAAGCCAAAACATCCATTAAAAAATATATATTATGCTCTACTGCCTATAACAGATTCAGAATTCAAACGTGGACTCGTCATGAAACAAGGCATCCGATGAAGGAAAAAAACAAAGCGTGTCCACCGCACAGGCCCACGTGGTGGACTATGATTCGACCTGCCCATCAACCGTAGGTCTTATTATAGGCTGCTGGTATGTTCTGATGCACATTCAGGGCAGCGGCTATTATTGAGGCCACATTAGAAGCAATTGTCTTCGAGCCGTTAACCAGAGCTGAACATCGTCACCTTGGCAAGTAGAGTAATTGACTGTCTTATCATCCTACAGTTAATAGAAGATTACAGTTGCAGAGAAAAGCAGTTTCGGTGCAAATCTTTACATTGCATATTGAACTTTATCTCCACTATGTAATGTAGAAATTTGTGTGACAGCAACGTACGGGTAGCGTCGCTTCTGGATAAGCACCGCGCTTACATTGTCGCAAATGTTAAACTGACCCTAAAGATACCTATATCAAGCAGTGATCGTTGACAGGCTGATATGGTTATACATCTCAATGTTATATATACGGGCTTATTCAACTGATAAGGCTTTTTTACATTCTCGGAACACGTTACAAATCCATTAGATCCCAATATCTTTGAAAATTTGTGGCAAAAACTCGAATGATAATGATACCAGATGGGGACAAATCGGCCGAGTCAAGTGTTACCATTTACCGAGGACTCGCTTAAGTGTATCGCCACACGTGGTACGACTTAAGGTGCCGTTACAAGTGTCACTTTCCCAGAATACCGACTCTAATTCGACATTAACTTCTTTAAAGTTCTTCAAACGACTTCGTAAGTGCCGTGACGCACCGTTTTAACTTGCCTCGTTTAGTTTTGGGATTTTTGTAAAAATATAATTATGTTTGGCGTCTATAAAGAAATCCATACTACTTTACCGTTCAGGCCTAAACCGCTGAAAGGATTTTGATGGGTGCGGACATAGAAATATAAGCGTAGCGAGCTTTTTCCGGTGTTCTGTGGGTGCGTAGATGCATCGAACCCTGGGACTCCTGGAACATAGTTACCTACTTTTAACCGCGATAAACTGTTCGCGCGGGAACTTATTCTTTATAAATAACTTAGAAGCGGAACAGTATGAAAATAATTGTAAGACTGAACACTATTAATTTGACTGTTAATTGGATTATTAAGTGACACATCTAAGATTACGTGGTTACGTAACTAAAGAGCTAGATAATCCGGGCGTGTTTTGAAACGCTGACCCGACATTAGAATGCCGTAGGTACCGAGACAATGAAGTACACCGCCTGCCAGGCGAGCCGGCTGCCCGCCTCGCCTCGCCGCGATGCCTTTGTATGCAAAATGGGTAGATCTACCACGATTACACTACTGACTAACTAACAACTCCAACACTAGCTCATTTACTTTGTTTCATATGGCAACCAAACTAATTCGTGGTACGAGCTGATGACAGCTGCCAACAGTCAATGGGTCTGACTATGCGGCGCTGATTTTCTGCCCTCGGCAGTAGTGGGGACGAGACCCGTACATAAATCATATTTTTTTTACCAAGTCGATTTTTTTTTTTTAATCTGACTATTTAGTCTGATTAAAGCTGAAATGAAATCTCTGTTTGGCCTTTGGTTTACTAAATTCTTGCTTTTATGAACTGGTCCACTCCGCATTAGATACTTACTGGTCTCTCTGCGGCTACAAAACCAGCAACCGAGTTGGTGTGGCCGGCTACAAACGGTTGCACAACCCGACCATTGTTCTACATCCGTGGTTCGTGCATGCCGTACAGTGACGTGGACCACTTTCATTACCTACTCCGGCTGGGGCCGCCGCCGGCCACCAGCGCACTCGGGTGCGGAGTTTAGTTCAAACCAAATGAAGGGCACAAGGAAAGAACATGCTTTTGCCAGTTTTTTTCAATCTCAAAGTGTTCCTCGTTCCAATACCTACCAGATAGTGTAGAGAGAAACGTGTAAAGCAGTCGAAATAACTCTTGAGGTAGCAACTTTTTAAGCGTACCCCAGACACACGCGGCCTGCGGTGGCGGTCTACCGCAGCCTCAAGAAAGAAAGATAGAAAAATAATTTATTCAATATGCAAACGCAGGCCTGTCTACATTGCATAACATACAATACAACAGGCCACCACCGCCACCGCAGGCCGCGTGTGCCTGGTATCCCCTTTACACGTTTGTTGTGTCATTTATTTCCCATACTATTCCATACGTTACAACGTCTCAAGACTCTCAAGCTGCGCTGCGCTGTGCTGCGCCGTGCTGTTGCTGCATTCGATTTGACCAGCCCTTGGAGCAAAGGAACTGTCAAAGCACGTTCATTCCGTGCTTCGAAGTTACTACATACCTGTATCTACAATAGAGCAAGGCGGGCTCATTCCCGCACTAAGAAACCACGGCTAGAGTCATTTGCTCATCATTAAATACAATTTTTAGTGAAAAGTACGAATTTATCTTAGCTTCACCTAAAACGTTGGGACTTGGTAGTAACTTAAAAAAAGAAAGTAACTTGAAAGTCCAAGTACGCCGCTGATAAAATCTTTCTCACGGTTACTCAACTTGTGTTCAAATCGTGGAATTTTGTTTTTGTGACATACTAGACAGATAGATAGATAAATCATTTATTTGTGGCTTCGACACATACATACTAAATACAAAAAGGTATACAAATAAATATAAAGTTTACAAAATGAAATTAAAATTAGTTATGTATGTGTCGCAGGAACATAACGGCGCTGGCGCAGCATAATGCTGCAGCACACTACGGCACTAGTGCGCGCGCGCAGGTACTGCGCCGCTGGTATTCTGACAGCACCGGACTAAGTGACCTCACAGACTATACTGATTATACAATTTAGACTAAATGGGCTGTAGTTGTATGGTGTTGCATGACTGTTGAAATAAATACAAATAAACTTAAATAATTATAATGCTAAGATGTACAGTGTGTGCTAATTTTGTAAATAAAGGCCATTGTATTGAAAAATTGTGTATGAGTTGTGGTGTACGGTATGAGATAGTGTGAAGTCATACTACTACATACATACTACCTCCCGATTTATCAGTTCAAAAAGCTTCTGGCATAGCGACCGCGTCTCGAGTAGTCGAGATTTCTAACTAACAATACCTAATATCGTATCATAATAATAGAGCGTCAGTGGTCTCGGGGATAAGACGCGACCTATCATATCAAAAGGTCCGAGGTTCGATCCCCGGCTGGGCCATGTACCAATGGGTTTTTTCTCGAAACTTAAGTACATTTACTGACTGCTCTCAAACGGTGAAGGAAAACATCGTGAGGAAACCTGCATACGCCGAAGAAGAAATTCTTAGGCGCATGTGAAGTCCACCAACCCGCACTGGGCTAGCGTGGTGGACTATAGCCCGCACGCCCTCGTTGATAGAGTAGGCCTGAGCCCCAGCAGTGGGGAGATTAATAAGCTGTTGATAATGATGATGATGATGATACCTAATATAGGTATTTCCTAGAGTAAAAGGTCAAGTGTCATTAACCACACCAGACACTTTTTACCAACAAAAAACCTTGTCGGAAGAAGCGACCCGTATCTCCGGCCGTTGTGACACTACTAAGAGGTAAGAAGCGTCGGTGGCGTAGTGGGGAAAACGCGGCCCGTCACCTCGGGAGGCCTCAGTTCGATACTTGGTCGTGCCATGACTCTCAAAACATCGTGCGAAAATCTCCGAAGGAATTCTTAAGCGCATGTGAAGTCCACCAACCCGCACTGGACTGTGGCCCGTACGCCCTCGTTGAGAGCGTAGGCCTGAGCCCCACCAGTGGGGACATATTAATAGGCTGTTGATTTGATTTGACAGACGTAGAGTTTGCCGCAAACAATAGCAAGCCCCGTCATGTGACGCTCCAACGGCATATTTTGGGCAAACGGGAACCTGCAAAGATATCTTTGCCGGTGGCGGAATAAGGAACTAGTCGCTGCAGTGTGGATCGGCAATGCGGCCAGCGCCACCGGCCGTGATCCGCAACGAACAAAGCACGCGCGGCGGACGAGGTCGCGGGGCGTCACGCGCCACCAACCGCGACCGCGTGCCAGCCACCTGCCCCTGCCACACGCCCGCCGGCGCCGCGCGCTGCCGGCTGCTCTCCACTCGTGGGTAATTAGCATTCCTCAGACACCAGCTGTGCGAATGCAATGCTGCAGGCGTGTCCTATGGGTACGGCCTACGGTGAACCCAAGGACTACAGGCTCCTACCCCTTAGCTGCATAATAGCTTTTGTGCAGCGAACACTTGGTGAGAAAGAGCGCCTGGTAATCACAGGGACTGACACGATAGATCCCATATGGTCGCAGTGTGAAAAGCAAGTGAGCATTGTAAAAAGGCTTCTCAATATCCACTATGCAACGTGTGTTCGTCTGCTTGTAGCTCGGGAACCAATGAACCAATTCCATTTTGATTTTACAATTGATCAGAGGACCTCTCGAGGGAGATTTTCGCGTATGAAAGATCAAGTTGCGACTAAAAGGAACTGAGCAGTAATGATTTTGCCGAAACTAGTCGACGTACGCATCTCCAAAGCGCGCAGCCAGCAGCGGCCATTAGCTTCTCCCGTGATCAAAACGTATTGTAATCAACACTTTTCAGTACCTATGTCAGTACGTAGTTGCTCGAACATGCAGACAGCCGTGGTCGGGTTTAAATTTGTTATATTGGGTAAAACAGTAAAACAAGAATGTGACCTTCCAACTAGCTTGCAAAACGAAACATAAAAATTACGCGCAGCTATACGCGCCACTGTCTTAATTTAGACAATATTATATGGTAGGAAAATAGACAGCCTTATGCCTACCGCGAAAGAGGTCGTGGGTTCGATTGGGTGGGGCCAACCTTTGTGTGATGAGCATATCTATTGGTTTTCGGATTGTGGATGTTTCGTATTTCTTTTAAAAGTATATATTTATCACTTGTTGAGTACCCATTTACAAGTTTCGGCTTAGTTCGGGACTAATGTGCCGTGTGTAAATTTCTCCAAAGGTTGTTATGCCAAGAGAACGTCGATATATTTCATAGTCGATATAGTGAACCAAGTAAACAAAACAAATATTAGGTTTTAAACAGTTTGTAATTATGCATATATCCTATTGATGGGCATACCTTCACAAAGAGGGAATCTTTGAACACTAGCCATCAAATATGCATGCAGTATAAAGGAACAAAATAATTATCACAAAAATAAATTACGTTATAAAAACTACTACACTAGGTACTTTGTGAAACATTGTAATAACTCTCTTGCATAATCAAAGAAACTTTAATCTTTTAGATCTGACAAACATAATTTAAGATGAAGAATATCATGTGTGTATGTATGTGAAACAACATAAAAGAAAGTGCCCCAAAACAAAGCCCAGCAGAGCCGTCACTTTCCATGTGTAAATATTTAAGACAGCACAACAACTACCTGCTATAATACATGGTGTAGCAGTAACAGGTAGGGGTTTATGACCCGATTCTATATTACATCAACAGTTCTATTATACAGGCAATTGACAACCTGCCAAATTTAGGGCAGTTTCACTTTGTGAGTCTATATTTCACTGAAGTGAGATGTGAGAAAGACAACTTATATTTGTAATGCCTCATAGTTAACATTCATAGGTGAGTCGGATACCTTCTGTGAATACCTCTTATAGGTATACTAACAACCTAGAGATTGTTTGTAACCCCAAACGCATAAACCACCAATGTTCCGTCCGTAGTGGGTAAAAACAGTTGGCAGCAAAATAGTCAATATGGTAACACTGTTTATTTTTGAAGATTTAAGGGATAGTGGAGCACCTACTGGACCTATGTCCCTGGGTCCTTGTCTCCCATACATTTAGCTGATTTATTTCTAAATTTATGCCTAAGAATGTTATATTATGAAATTGTAGATTTGTACATAATTAATTACCTATCTAATCTAATAAATATGGTTCATTCCCATCTCGGCATCTCATACAAAAGGACAGTCATATTCATAGTATTAGTTTTCACTGTAAGTAAGGATTCCTCTAATGAGGTTTAGTGTGCGTAATATATATTTGTATTTATATGTACAATTATTTATCTACTGGTAATTCTTGATTTTTTTTTATGGAGGTGGACCGGTCACATGATGAGATCAATTATTGAGAAATGGACTAGAGATATAACGGAATGGTATCCAAGGCAAGGAAAAAGGAACAGAGGAAGGCAAATAATGAGGTGGGAAGATGAAATAAAGAGAACCGCGGGCCCAATATGGAGTAGAGAAGCAAAAGAGAGAGAAAAGTGGAAATCCAGGGAAGAGGCCTTTGTCCAAGGACAAGCTGAAGATAATATAAAATAACAATAATAAAATGTTTTGTAATAATTTATTCAGCATTAAAGGCTATCTTAACTTAATTCTTGATTTGCCTCCCTTAGGTCAACAGCTGGGTACGCTCATGGTGGGGTAAGCGACCCTTTGAAAGTGATATGATTCATAAGGTTCGTGTTTACATGGGGATTACCAAGGTAACCATGTTGTGTATGAACAAACACCAGCCTAGTCAGAACAAATGGACCAAGTCTTATCTTTATATCTTTGCCAATGTTATTTTCATAAGGTATTTGAATTGTAATCCTTCGGGGTAACGGGCATGGTTACAAATAATAGGCTATAACATGCTAATTCTTGTCCCTGGGGAGTCAACTGCGCTGAAGAAAGCAAGGACAACCTCTATATGTACTAACTTGATACAATTGTAGTACTTGTCCCCTTTCCCTATAGGTTGATGGTTCATACACCAAAAACAACAATACCCAATAGAGCCTTGATCAATAATGAAGTACCTACCTACTGATAGATTTGATTTGTAGTTGGATATGCTACTACACTAAATCTAGGATTAAGTCCAAATTTACGGACAGAGTTGACTGTAGGGAGTCTATGTGGCATCCTCGCCAGGCGTGTAAAATGGTTCACTTATACCACAATAGGTAAATGTCCTTTCACAAAAACTTCTAATTAAGTCTCGAACTTTCATTCCCTGTTGTTACTTCTCTTCGATTTTTAGTAGGATGATTGATAAATTCAAATGCAAATACACAGTGGTATTGAAGCTACGAAAGTGCACCTACCTGCGACGTTGAGCGCGGCGCGTCGCCTTCGAACGGCTACGGCCACCTTCATTATGTCGAAATAATCAACAAAACACACAAAAACTAATCACCAACTCAAAACCGATATTCCTATTTCACTAAAAACATATTGCACTGTGTAAAGGCTACGTGACTGTAATTAAATTAAACGAAATCATACGAAAAACAGAAAATATAAAGTCACTAAACTAAAACTGACTGAACAAAAAACATCGCCTCTCCGCCGACGTTCATGATTGACTGATGTGTCAAAGTCAAATCCAACTTCAGACTTCAAAGACACTACATATATCATTAATCTGTGGACTGATGGATGGATGAATGAATGATTGAATGATGAATTGAACAGTGTTGCCAGTCCCCTTGGATGTCTGCACACTAAACACATCTCAAAAGGCACCAGATTTACAGGATATTCTAAACATGCACTAAGTCGTTTAAAAATAAAAATGCAACAATACAAATGACTTAAAAATGTATTGAGAAATCAAAAGAGTTTACAAAACTTACAACTACTTGAGGCTAACATATTTAAAGCAGGTGTACGCCGTCCAATCCCTCGTGGTGGGTGAGGCATAGTCCCCAGGACGCTGGGGCGCCGCCGTCGCCTCGCTGAATCTATACTCAAACTCTGTGTGAGGTAGGAACCTTGGAGTCTATCTTAGAGTACCTATACATAAGATAGCTTAAGTATACTCTAAGAGGTCTATTGAGAAATTAAATATCAAGATATTCATTTTACAACATACACAATCAAAGTCTGAAAGTTTGATAAATATCCTTGGGCCCAACGTATATGAGTTCCTTTGGAATAAATTTCACTCAGCACTCCCTTTAAAAACCTCTAAAAATATTTGATGATTGAAAATGTGCTAAGCTGAACTTTGAGCTTTTTCACTAGAGCTGAATTTTGAGCGATGACATCCTATAAAAATGCACTTGTTTAGTGCCTAAGCACTAAGTTGGCCACACTGGAGTTAAAGTGAGTGAGTTGAACTGAGGTCAAACTTTCATTCTTGTTTCATTCGGTCTGTCTTATTTTTGTTTGTGGGCAAAAGTAACTTTAGGCGTCCAGCACAAATCTATATTTGGGGTTTATTTATATGTATCAGATTAAGAGTCCTAGACTTTACCTATTAAAAGCAATGATCAGAAAAGAGTTACCATAATAAAACGAAACATATAAATCTAAAATAAAACCTTCGGTGTGTTAAAATCCAGATTCCATCCAATCCTGAATTATTTTGAACAATGGAGCGAAATCGCTTAATCCCATTTCTTTACACGCAGCCGCGATTGACAAATTACTTAGAATAATGCGATTTTTAAAAGTTATTTACCCAATAATCTTACAATAATACAATATTGTCATCATTCAATTGTATTTAGGCATTTTTATAGTCATAGTATTCTATACATATTATTATTCAAAAATATTATTCTATCATTTATTTTGCGTATAATGAAGAGAAAAAATGTTGCTATTTTTCATAAAAAATGGCAGCCTTTATGTCGTAAGCTTTTCTTTACTATGATGAAAAGTTTTTATTACCAATTTGTGGAAGATTTATAATGCTAATTGAGACGGTTCAAATATTTAATCACTTTTACACAAGGAATAAATAGTTAGTAAATGTCAGAAATCGGTATGAGCCTCGCAATCGTGGTGAGTACTACGTGGTTAAATTCTTTTTGTGGCTGTCGCATTATAATAAAATCTCGTAACACGCTTCCTGCTCATTTGTTCTTAGTCACCATATCACTTTGTTTAAACAATGATTGGTTTTAGGTGGCGTAGACGTCGTGCTACATGAGCAAATGTTGAACGGATCGAACGAGGACGAGACCAGTAGTTCCGCAATTCCAACAGAGAGCAAAGATACGATGAGCGCGGGCGGTGCTGCGGGCGCCGCGAGCGGGGGCGGAGGCGGCGGCGGCGGCGGGGCGGAGCGCGAGCTGGCGCGCACGCGGCGGCTGCTGTGGGGCGACCACGTGAAGGACGACGTGTTCCGGCGCTGGGCGCAGGGCTTCACGTTCAGCGTGGACGAGCCCAGCGCGCTGACGCAGCAGGAGGGCGGCCCGTGCGCCGCCATCGCGCCCGTGCAAGCCTTCCTCCTCAAGATTCTCCTCGCAGAGACGCCGGGGCACAATTTCCGCGACCTCACCACTGAGAAGTGCAACTCTCTCCTCGTTAGGGCCGTGTGTACGATATTAAGCCAGTGTCTAGCTCCTAAGTACAATGTGGCGGTGCACAAGAGCGGAGTGGACGCGGAGACCAGCGCCGGCAATAGCCTTAGTGCGGACGAACAGTCGTGCGACTCCATCGAGCTGTTCCATCGGAGGATCGATGTGCACTCGTTTCAGACGTTATCTGAAGTGGAAGCCTTCTACATGAGGAACATTCGTATTTTGAAAGACAAATATGGAGTTCTACTCCTGTTGTATAGTGTCATTCTCAGCAAGGGCGTGAGCACAGTGGAGGCGGAGCTGGCCGAACTGTCGGACCCCCTCATACATTCAACGTATGGATATGGATCCCAGGGACTCATCAACCTGATGCTGACAGGGAGAGCGGTCGCACATGTCTGGGACCATGATCAGGTGGTAGGAGGGTTGCGATTGCGTGGAATAGAGAGACAAAATGACATTGGATTTCTCACGATCATGGAACACATGCAGTATTGCACAGTCGGGTCCTTTTACAAAAACCCCAAACACCCCGTGTGGGTGCTGGCGTCAGAGACACACCTGACGGTGCTGTTCTCGCTGGAGAGGCGGCTGGCGGCGCCCGAGTCGGCGGGCGAGTCGGCCGAGCGCATATTCCGCTCGTTCGACCCGGAGGGCAACAACTTCATCCCGTCGGCGGCGCTGCAGGACGTGCTGTGCGCCGCCGACCTGGTGAGCGAGCCCGAGTACGTGGAGCTGATGCGGCGGAAGCTGGACGCGGAGAACCTGGGCATCATCCTGCTGAGCGCGTTCATGGACGAGTTCTACCCGGGCTGCGAGCGCGGCGCGCCCGACACGTTCACGCTGCACCACTACAACGCGCTGGCGCGCAGCAGCCCCGCGGCGCGCGTCGCCTACCGCACGGGCCGCGCCGCGCTGCTCGAGTGCCCGCTGCGCGCCGCCTCCGCCGACCCCATGCTCACCTGCCTGCAGACCAAGTGGCCCAGCATCGACGTGGTGTGGGACGACGGACACTCGCCCTCGCTCAACTAGCGAGCACCCGCACGCCCGCCGCGCGCACACTACACCCGCACCACTGTGACTGTGAGCGAATGCGAAACTATAATGTCGCTGAAAATTCCATTACTTTATGTATTATCTTATGTATAAAAAATTGTATTGGACAGAGAGTGTTGACGCTCCGCGGGGACGACTCGCACTGGTATGGGCAGCTATTTTCCATAGATTTGGCGACAACGGCGACGACGCCGCCTCGGCGACCCGGTAGTTTCTCTAGGACGTGTTGTGATGCGAGATAGCTTTGAGCTACCTATACGTATATTGAGTGATCTTGACGTGTTAAATTAAGCAATAACTTGTATGCTAAAGTGAATCACTGTTTCTGTAAAATATAATTTTACAAGTCCTCATTTTCATGCAATATACACCCACTCGTATATCTTTAGTATTTGGTGGTATCAGGAAGGACCCTAGTGGAAACCACCTAATAATGTAGATTGGATGTATAGCTATGCCTTAAATTACTTCTGTTTTATTCTCAAATAATTGTGCCAATGTAATTTCAGGCTGCATCCCTTATATCGTTACTTTGTGTACGTATATCCATATATTATTGTTTTATGTCGCGACGATATTATTATGTTCTATTCGAGTGCCTACCTTGAATAGGTGTTGTGAAATGCGCTAGGTCATGCCCTAATTACCTTGTTTTGGGGAGAGATGCCAACTCACTGTGCAGTGCAGTGCTTCAATCATTTTAATTTGCTTATTTCAGTTTTTAACAATATGAATGAATTGGTGGAAAGAAATCAAATGTATGTTCACATTAAAATTAATTGTAAATATTGTAATGATTAGGTTAAAGACATTGTAATATTAAATTATCCATTAAAGAATTGATATGTAATGTGACTTACCTAAGTAATGCCTATTGTTCTCTGGTATCACCCACATGATATACAATACAGGCCTCTTTCACTGTTTGCAGATATTGTTACAGATAACTAATCTATCAGATACATCTGTCTGATAATATTTTCGTGTTTCACACCTCAAGTTTCTGATAAAAAATCTGACAGACAAAAAAATAACAGCCACTCCTGCTGTTAGTTTATCTGACATATACGGCAATCAGATACCTGTAAAACAAAAAAAAAGGCTATCTGTCATAGGGTATCTGGGGACTTTATCAGCAAGCGGTGAAAGAAGCAATTATCAATTTGTAAAGCTATCATGCTATTGGTGAATCAAAATTTACAAAATGGTACCACTGCAATAAGATGTACGCAGTATGGCACACATATCACGTGCAGGCAGATGGTGCCCGGCCTCAGCATTGGAAGCCAAACGAGCTGGCTTCCAATATGGTACAAGTAATGGGATCACATACAAAGATATTTGATATGAGTTTTGAAAGATAAAGGCGAAATGTAAACTAATTAATGAACAGATGGAATCGGCGGAATAAACTATGGTACCTATAGATAAGTATGTACCATGTAAATGGTAAGATCTATACCATTATTTTATTTCTGTATTTATCAAAGGGAATGATGGCTGATCACGATATCTTTGATAATTACAAGTACCTACGCGTTTAAGTCTCACCGAGGGCCTCCGCCTCCTGTAGCAGATGGATGTCTTTGGTATTTGTCAGGTTCATGTAAAATAGCTGTGCACATTAGTGTCGCATCATAAAGAATATATTGAAAGATATTTTCAGTTAGTCATAAATAGTGTAACATGCTTTTTTAATTACAATATGTGTTTTATTTTTCCTTTATCTAAGACTGCTGTGTTGAGAAAATTTTCATTAAATTTTTACCATTCTTGGCAAGTAAATTATTTCGCCCTTTTTTATTTTAAAAAAGCTAGATAGTACAGTCGCCATCAGATATTTCGTAGCATCCGAGGTACTCAAATATATCTTAGCAGTTGTAAATTTCAATTAATTCTGTGCACTATATATGGCATTAATATCTGAACACAATGGTACCTACAATAGGTTATTGATAAATAAAAGCTTGTAAAAAGGGCGGAGGCTGAAAACCAGTCATCATCATATCAGCCTGTAGACGTCCACTGCTGGACAAAGGCCTCCCCCAAGGATCTCCACGACGACCGGTCGTGAAAACCAGTGTCCGTAGGATACCTATTATCTTCTCTCTGTTGAGCAGCAGCAAGTCCTTCGGGCTCATTGTTTTTAGGGTTCCGTACCTCAAAAGAAAGGAAAAAACTTCGTTGTCCGTCTGTCTGTCAAGCCTAATTTTGGTAGTTATAACCTATGAGGTATTTCCTATTGGGTTGTTAGGTGGGTGTCATGTATCATGAAATTTGGAAAGAAGCAAGGTCTTATAGTTATAACACAAGTAAAGGGAAAAAATCGCAAATCGTAAATTGGTAGGTAGTAGTTGGTAGGTAGTTGCCTAATTAATTTTTTTTTTCTTGGTACCAACAAACTTAACTTTGCGGATGAAATTGTATTTCCGATAATCTAATTATTTCTATAATTAAGTTTGTACGGAACCCTCACGGCGCGAGTCTTACTCGCACTTGTCCGGTTTTTTTCTTATACCAACAAACTTAACTTTAAAGTTAGTAGGTACTGTGGATGACTTGGTCAAATGCTCATACGCAACCATGTGATTTAACTACAAATTTTATTAACGATTTTCTAATTATTTCTTTAATTAAGTTTGTACGGGGGTGTGCCAGAATCGCAATACTTGGCGCTCCGTTCTTTCTGCCTACCCCGCCAGGGACTTAGCGTGAAGATAAATATGTATGTAAGTTTGTACGAAACCCTCAGGTCGCGAGTCCTACTCGCACTTGTCCGGTTTTTTTGTTTACCCTGTTTATTTATAATAATAGCACCTCTGTACCATATGTACGTATTTTATACAATAAGTGCTTATGGTGATGTATATTGTGCGGGAAACCAAAAGTAAAAGCGTGTACCTACCTACCTATATAAAATTATTTTCAGCTAAAGCTGCTAGATATCACTTTAGTAAGGATGTAAATCTTAGAGAAAATCTCAGACCAATTTATTTTGAGGAGAAAATCGCCAACTAACTCTAGTTGAGCCCTATTTTAGTGGAGGCCGTACTGTGACTGCCGGTTTTTGTACATAAATAACCGCTATGATTGGTCTAAAAATACTTTGTTTCCAGGGCCGTAAAGCTATATTCTATGTTATATTTTTTTAAAGTTTTTTTTGACAACAGACGGTGACAGCTGGAACTGTTTGTTTGTTTGTTTGTTTGTTTTGATTTCGTGTTGCGATTTTAATTAATTTTATTTCGCTCTTTCTTATAAAATAGATGTCTCGAGATGAAATTGAATTTGAAAAATTTGCTACCTCATATGATCCTATAAAAATTGCTTCCATCGATGGTATGTACGCGAAAAGTTGTATTCCTAACCTCGACTGGCATTGTCCTGGTATATACTGTCGTTTCGTTTGGTTTAGGCACGGACACGGAGCCCCACGACCGCGCGGTGCTCCGAGCCCTGTGCTCGGAGTACGCGCCCAACAAGCAGGTGAGGGGCAACCCGCAGCACACACTGTTTGTGGCCAGACTCAACCTGAGGACTACAGAGGTGAGACTCGTCGTGTGGGCATCAGTCATACCGATATCAGTAGCTACTTAGGATATCCAAATTCCATAAGGATATACAAATGACTTGCGAAAATGAATTATTTAGAACATGGGTTGACGTCATACATAATATGAGTAACATCCTAATGATCATTTTATTACTTTTCCAGGACACAATCAAACAAGAATTTTCTAAATTTGGCCGAATAGTCCACTGTCGTCTGGTTAAAGACATAGTGACGGGCAAATCGAAACAGTACGCCTTTATTGAGTTTGAGAATCACAACAGCTACGAAAAAGCTCTCCATACCATGCATAAGGAGGTCATCGATGGCTCTCAGGTAATCTGTGAAGAAGCTGAAGCTCTGTGCCGGTCCTCCATGGCATCCTTCGGTAGTGGTCTAATCAGAGCTAGCAGATTTGGGCTGATTTAAATTCGCCAAAGATGTTGCTACACTGTCCTGTATGTGACTAAATATATCATTTTTTTTTATTATTATTATTTAATTTATTCTTACATAGCATTACAGAAAAAATCCAAAGCGCCATGAGAAACATTTTTGCAAATAAATAGTTAATATAACATAACATCATCATCTGTAATTGGGGTGATAAGACCCCAATCTGCTTTCAAGGCAACTTTAACAGTAGACTGCCCAACCGTGGGGTAGGCAGTGGGATTGATTTGATTGTAGAAAATTTAATACAGTATTGAAGTAGCACATAATGGAGCCTGACTCCCAAACTCAGTCAGCCTGTAACTTGGGAGTCAGTGATCTTCTGTGTTTCAATAGTATAAAAAATCAAGATTAGAAAGGTATGTTGATAAATAATAAAGGTATGATAAACTTTGTTCAATCTTTTATTTTAACCATATATCTTTCGCTAAATTGTACTCTTTTTAGAAATTATTTTAACTTAACGACGCAGGTGGTGGTGGAGCGCGAGGCGGAGCGGCGGCTGCGAGGGTGGCGCCCGCGGCGGCTCGGCGGCGGCTTCGGCGGGAAGAAGGAGGCGGGGCAGCTGCGCTTTGGTTGCCGAGACAGGCCCTTCAGGAGACCTTTTTGTGTTCAGAAGAAAGAGCCTCAAAAGCAATCTGATAATAGGTGATAGTAACATCAACACATCTCTATAATCCAGAATTAGGCTTTAGACTGTTGTGTGACTAATATTTTTTATTGTTTCAGAAATTAACATGGACAGTAGTATTAGTAGTGAAATTTCTTAATGTGATTTAGAAAGCTAAGATATTTGCAATCACATTGGTCGTGAACTGTCAGTGTTGTAATGAAAACTTGACTTATCAACAATGCGCCACTTAAAATAATGTGTAATGTGTGCTGCCGAGAGCTCAGAGGATGGTGTCGGTCGTTCACGGGGACGGAGAGTTTATTGGTTGTTTTAGAGGGTATTCTCCTAGTTTTGTGCGTTGCGTTTACAATATTTTTGATACTGCATCTTGTAGCTTGCTCCATCAAGTCGCAACCGGGGCAAGAGGACATGCAACTCATACAAAATACAACTGTTGGGCCGGATGTGGAGAAACCGTCGGATATTCATACAAATGTGAAGTCGGATGTAGAGAAACCGTCGGATATTCATACATCTGTGAGGCCAGATGTAGAGAACCCGTCAGATATTCATACATCTGTGAGGCCAGATGTAGAGAACCCTTCGGATATTCATACAACTGTGGGGCCAGATGTGGAGAACCCGTCGGATATTCATACAACTGTGAGGCCAGATGTGGAGAACACGTCGGATATTCATACAACTGTGAGGCCAGATGTGGAGAACACGTCGGATATTCATACAACTGTGAGGCCTGACGTGGATTGCACGTGGCAGCCCTCGCACAAGACCGCGGCTCCGACGCGCTACTATGAGCGAGACGACGTCGCGACCGGTGTGCCACTCACTTCACAGCCGCCATCAGACACTACTGGATTGAACTCGAGCGAGTTGAACGGTATAGACACCACTGGATTTAACTGGATCGAGTTGAACGATATAGACGATTTGGCGCTGGAAGACCAATCGGACGGGGAGTATGCCGGGGAGGGGTACAGCGCGGTGGTGCTGGCGCTGGTGCGGCTGCACCCCCCGCGCGGCATCACCTTCGGCTGCACCCTGACCGCCGTCAGCGAGCGCTGGACGCTCACGGCGGCGAGCTGCGTCCACGCCGTGGAGGAGGTGGCCTCGTGCGTGATGCTGGAAGGGTACGGCGCGTGCGCGGGCGCAGCGGGGCGGGCGCACGCGGTGCGCGCCGTGGTGACGCACCCGCGCGCCGGCGCCGGCGCCGCGCACGACGTGGCCGCGCTGCGCTGCGCGGGCCGCCTGCGCGCCGCCGCGCGCCTGCCCGCGCCCAAGGACTACTTGCTCATCACGATCGGCGAGCGGCTCACGTTGCTCGGATTTGGTGGGTTCAGGTATGTGATTTTTCTTGTAAATTCATCATACAGTTTGTTGTTGGGTGTTGGGAAGCAGCTACGGCGCTGAGACAGCAGTCGTCGGTTGCCCACGTATTCCTTGGACAATATTTGTGGCGCCTTATTTCGATTCGAACTATGTTTCAATTTGTGGGACGCTCGCCGGACGCGCACCTTCGACTAGTGACTTACAATTCGTGTCACGAATCCGGGAACGAAGAATGAGTAGTCTCTTTCACCCAAAAGCCTGGAAGGAAATTCGCCATGTTTGTACTATGTATTTATATTAAACTTGTATTGTATGATTCATGTTTTGTGCAGGTCCATAACGGTGGGCGGGTGCGGCCGCGGGCTGCGCGAGGTGGCCGCGTACGCGCTGCCGGCGCGGCAGTGCGCGGCGGCGGCGTCGGCGGCGGGGGCGCTGTGCGCGGGCGCGCTGTACGCGCGCGGTGCGCCGTGCCGCTACTGCGCGGGCGCGGCGCTGGCGCGCGGCGGCGCCGTGCTGGGCGTGCAGGCGGGCGCGCGCGCGTGCGGCGCCGCGTGCGAGCCCGCGCTCTACGCCAACCTCGCGCTCCTCAGGGACTGGATCGACGCGCTGCTACTCACCGATGACTGAATATACATTTGTACACCATTCTGAGTTTGTTATTTGTTGTTCGATGCCGGTGGGCGGAAGCTCCTTTACACGCTAACATATGATTTCTATTTATGTCATTCATACATACAGTAGCATAACATCATCAGTAAGAATAAAGAGCGGAAGCGATACCCGCTCTAGAAGCGCAACTCGTACACACCCTGTACCATAACATAAATACTCTTTGAACATACACCCTCTTTGATAGAATTGTCATCTGTTGCCTATCACAACAATTAGATGGTTCGGCGCCACGTATAAAGAAACTAGCGGCGGCATTGACGCGGCGCGTGTAGTGAATGTAGCGCGATGAACAAGGCCGTGCTGGGGCTGTCGGTGGTGATGGCGGCCTTCGTGGTGGGCACCATCGGCGCCGCCGTTGTGCAGCTCGTCGCCGCCGCCGAGGACGCGGGAGGCGAGCCCGCTGGCGCGGGGGACGAGCCCGCCGGCACCACCGCCGGCGCCGTCCCGCAGTACGTACTCAACCGGCGGAGCTACCAGCGCCGCTACAGAACCGAACAAGTACTTATTTAACTTCACGTTTGAAGCTGATGCAGTCGGAAACTTCGTACCGAAACAAGATAGCCCGCCGTGTTTGGGCTCGTTAGATTGGTCTCAATGAGTAGTTTAGATTCTTCTAGCCTTATTATTTGAGTAGTATATCTTTCAGTGTAAAAATAATGATAATTGTTACCAGGCCAATGACATGTACAAAATGAGAGATACGTCCAGTGGCGCCACGAGCACGGAGAGAGCGCCATGGAACCACAGAAAGGAGCCCTACCTACTGGAGAAACCTGGTAGTACTAATCTTACAGAGTACCGAAGGAACCTAAATATGACAACAGCTGGGTAATATACGATGACAAGTTAACAGGGAGTGTGCCGTAAAGCACAGAAGAGTACAAAAGGAATGTCTTTCAAATCAAAATGGACTCTTTCGCGGCAATTAATTTCCTGAGATTATTAGTTTTGTAAAATGACTCAAAATACGACACGATACGACTGGGTCACTACAAAAATGTATAAAAATATAACCATAAGGGAGGTTGGTTCTTGGATCTATGGTTAGGTATATTTATGTAGTTTTCAGCTCTGTAGATGATGCCTTTTGTTTTGGAACGCCACATAACTTTTAGCTAAACTGGATTCTGCGACAAAACTTTGACAAGTTAACAGCGAGTGTGGCGTGCCAATTTCAATAAAACTCGATTATAAGCATTAACATAAACATTTTATTTAAATATTTTCCATACTTTTGAATCATTATAATACAATTATTGGAAATACATTGCAATGTGTGCCGCCTGCGCGTGCGTCGAGACGCGGGCGTTACAGTCCAAATATACAGACAGACATGTCAACTATATGCATATACAATACGGGGGCGTCTAGCCGTAGCTTAAGGCATGAGTAACACTATACAACCTGCTCCAACAACCCGCCTACCTCCTCTACATACTCCTTACTGTACAATTTGAATATTATACATTAAAAATATGGAATAGAATCGGAAAAATAAAGATTATATTGCAAAATGTTTCAATATTAATAGATCTATTAGAGTTTATTGTCTATTTCTACAGCAATTGAGTAATAAAACCGAGAACAAATGTTATTGCACCTTCAAACAACCCAATAAGAGGCGGTCACAAATAAAAAATACATTCAATATCCAAAATAGTAAGAAACCTTTTCTACACTGCATTCCACGAGTCGAGATCATAAGTAACAAAATACTCGCCGCTCATTGGTCAATGCGCGCGGCTAGAGACAAGGGAGAACCCATTAAACCCTGGAAGTAACTCACAATTACATGACAGTCTTTTAGAAAAAGGACGTTTTTTTTTAATGTAAATAATATTCACTCGTCACAACGAGAGCCAAGAACGCAATGAGAACAATTAATTATTTATGTTATGTAAGCCTACCTTTAGAAATGCATAGGCTTTGACCAACGCGCGATTTTCTTTGGGAGATCGTTTCGTGGAATGGAGTACACTGTACTTTCAAATCTCGATTATAAATATTTCTTTATCTGTGCTCGTCACTAAACATTTTAAATTTCAAACCATTGTCTAAAAAAAAATTACAAACATAAAATTGATAATAATTATAATAAAATAATATTAAATAGGACAAAATAATACCAATTCTTTAACCCACATCACAAATTCCAATTAAAATAATATAGAGAAATAATTTGTCTTACATGTCCGGATATGATGATTACAGACAAAAATTATATAGAAATTATACACAAGATATTTAATTGATAATAATTACTTAATAATCATAACTATATATTTGTATGAGCAAAGACGTGGTTATTTCATCATTTCGATCAACTTTCTGCAAAAAAATATGATGAAAACTGAGAGAGTAAGCAATTGATTTTTAACTGGTGTATTTCCATACATTTTGATGCCATTTTTCAAAATTTTAGATAAATGGTTCTGTCATTTAGTTCCAATAGGTCACTTGGAACCTTTGGATCTCATCCAAGGTCTACAAATTATCTCGAATGCAGGAAAAAGGCCCCGAATTCATTGTAGAATACATGCTACATACAAAGCTTGTAGGTCATTCTCGTTCAAGCTTAAACTCCGATGAGATAATAATTATAGATTAGTAACATATTTAGTTGCAAAAAGTTGTTCCAACTGTCGACGCGTTCGTCGCTACATCGCAACTAACTACCCTCCGTTAGTTGCTAAGCTTTCATACGATGCTCTTACATGTGACTCGAATGTTCGAAGACACTATATCATTAATCTGTGGATAAAGCGGACCGCAAACTTCACTTGCGCTTCGTAGACACATCTCTAGAGTCGTATTTTTTGTCAGACGAAGTCAACTGACAGATGCTAATGTCACTTTGTAAAATAATGTTGCCATGTTTAGTTTAAATAGTGATGCATTCAGTTGTTCGGTTGTGAATCAACTCACTCACACAGGGTCAAATAAACATAATCACAGTTGTTTCATTTGATCATATACCTAACCCGAAATCCCATAAATAGTTTAGTCCGTCAAAACGTCTCCGTAAAATTAGCAAAGCATAGTATTGTGATTGGCAAATTGATTGAGTGAGTGAAGTCAATCGTTTTGTCACAACACTATTCTTATTTCTTCAAAGTCAGTCAACTTCGCTTGATTTAAATATATGAGTTTAGATTGTTGGTGCTGCCAACTTATCTTTGCAGATAGCCCGAGCTATGTACTTATAGATATACCAAGTTATTTGTGAAGTGGCAGAATCAGGAACTACGCCGACATTCGGCCGTCAGCACTAAATATATAAAATAACAGGCATGAACAATGGCAGAGCCACCCATCAGTTCACAGATAACTTGGTAAGTCTATATGTAGTATATTGTGTTCGCGAAGCCCAAACATGTTTGTGTTGTGCGGGGATGGTTCGCGCGGCGCGGCGCCGCTAGATGCCGCTGTGGTACAAGTCGTCGCCGGCCGCCTGCGCCTGCGCCGGATCGTACGCGCCCGTCTGGAAGAAACAATCCCTATTACACTACCATTCGTAGGTATTTATATATTTAGGCACCAGATAATAATCAAATTGTAACATGTATAAAACTGGGTTTCAAATTTAAAACAAATATTTAGCTGGGCAACATTTGAATGTTTGAAAAGTGTAAAAGTGTGTGTGTGTGTGTGTGTGTGTGTGTAAGGATGAGAATATAATAGTCAAGTACCTGTGCCTGTTAGTGTCCGTTCAATACATTATCCGGTTCCTGAACGAGTGCAGTAACAATGGAAAATTTAGACATTTAGACATTGTTTTCTATTAAGCTAAAACCTTATTGTTAACTATTGTAATTTTTTATATATTGTATAACCTGGCTTTATTGTCCATCTGTATGTATGTACCTATAATTCGAAAACTACTGAATCGATAAAGTTGAAACTTAGACCGGAGGTGCATCTAAAATCACCGAAAATAATAAATAAACAATAAATATTTCTAAATTATAAATAAACAAAATACGAAATAATCACATTTCCAGTAGTAAACAGCGATATACATAAAACTATAATTATTTGATAATTATGTAAATGTATATAGATTAACAGACAAGGCAGTGTATGCTCAAGTAGGAGGTAGGAGTCAAAGGGAGGGGTCACCTGGGAGGGCGCCGGGGTGCGGGAGGGGGCGGGCGCGGGCGCGGGCTCCGGCGGCATGCGGATGTGCACCAGCTGCAGGTCATACCACTACACTATATACGGTGTGCTTTACTGCGTCAGGGTTGGACTTTTGACATTAGTGAATACATTAGTGTAGCGCCACACCCGCGGAACGTTCGGTCCAATACGCTCGCAGTGTTTTTCAATTTATTTTTTCAAGTTATATGACATGACCCGGCTTCCTGGATTTTTCGTCTATCACATGACGCACACGATTACGGCCAGGTATACGTTAGGTCTATCGCAACAATATAGTTGTACAACTAGGTACGGCTCAGGCCTGAAATATCCGTTTTCCTAAAATGTATTTTTTCGCAAAATGTCTGAACGGATATTTCATTACTTAGGTTGAAATAGGTTTTAATGTCAATATCGACTATCGTTTTCTTTTAGTCTTACCGTGCGATGAATAATCCGTGCCTTTGACATGACGCATCAGCCGAAATTACCGGCCGATAGTTCAGTCGCGAAGGTTCCGCGCGGTTAGAGGGACAAGGTGATGATCAGTTATTATTGAACTCGACTGTACGATTATTCGTTACTGTACGTTCCAACAACCGGATCAAAATGCAGCACGAAGAACTACCGGGATGCTTATTTTCTACTGCTTGTGGACCAGGATCATGGCCGAAAGGATTGGCAAGCTGAAGTGGGAAGGGAGGAGGTGGTCGGACTCACGTCGTGGTTGGAGGGCACGAAGTACGTGTGCGGGGCGTGCGCGTGCGCGGGCGCCGGCGGGCCCAGCACGTCGGCGGGCGGCGGCAGCGGCCGCGTGGGCGCGCCGCTAGGGTTGAACACGTCCACGTAAGACTTCTTTATGTCTGCGGGGAACATTGTACATTGTTTACATAAGGAGAGAATCCTCGGCATATACAAGTGGTTACACTCAAATCTGGTCAAAATTTGATGTTATAACATTCCGGTATCCCGATCTCGATTTTATACACATTTTTCTATGTATGGTGGGTGTTTTGCGTGAATGGTGGCATTTCATGAAATGGCTAACTAGTACTGGCGATTTGCTCGTCCCCTTTTGGGCATATCATGAAGTTCATTTTTGCCACGATCGAGTGATTTATGACCTGGTCGTCGTTACCTATGACTCGAGGACTTTAAGAGTCCACTAGTGGTGTGTGCACGTGTGGTACTTACGCCTTCCCTTCTGCATCTTGAATATGTTGGACATGGGCGCGGCGGGGGGCGCCAAACTCCTGCCACACAACAACAATCAGGCAAGGGTCAGGTGAAAGAGTGACTTGGTGAAATTATTAAATTACAAATAAAATATAATAACTCCTCTCTTCTTCATATTTCTATTGCTGTGTTCTCATAATTACAAGTACACCACGTATACATTATGGATGTATGAGAACACCATATCTTAAGTCAAATCAATACATTAGGAAAGAAACCTTTTTAACGTGAATTTCTTCTTCGAAAACATAAAAATGAGGAAGTTGAAATTTTGCAACAAAAAAAACTGATTATGTCAAGACCACTTTCCTTATCCTGCCACGGCCTTTCAACAATATCAATGTACACTTTTTTCTATGTTAGGTATGTATATAAAGGTGTGGTACCCTGGTGCGTGCGGCGCGTGCTGTGCTGGCGGCGTGTGCGGCGCGAGCTCCCGGAGCGTGGGCGGCGGCGGCGGGTGCGCGCCCGCCGGCTCCGCCTCGTCAGAGTCCAGGTTGCGCCAGCGCTTGTGCTCCGCGTCCCACACGATCTGCGAACACGCCACCAGCCGCGCCGTCGGCCTCCATACATACATACACACACATATCTTAGAAATAAGGACGAAATACAGATCTGTACAATACGATCCCGGAAGAAATTATCAACTTATCTGAGAACAAATTTAAGCCTTCCGTAAAATCAAACTTGTGCAAAAAAGCATATTATAAGTTAAATGACTACCTAAATGATAAACTTCCATGGAGTGCCTGATGGCTCAACATAGATAGATATTGTAATGAACAAGCTGTATGTATGAAAGCAGGCCTCTGTGCTGTTGGGTTTGTTGCTGTTTCTTCCCTTCGGCGACGTACACGTGGAAACAGACGTAGTTTTATTTTTAGACAGAATTGACGTCAAAAAGAGAATATTGTATTACAATTTCAAGATGCGATTTATTTGAAATACTTCTATTTAAAATGCAAATAAAAAATGCAAAATACCTATTTTGCATTTAAATGCCTTTTAGAAAAAATCATTTTGTATTTTATTTGAAATACCTTTCGAGATGTATTTTGTATTTTTAATGTTCATTTCAAAATGCAAAATACTTTGTGATTAAGTTTAGCCAACATTGGCAACATTACCAGTCAAACAAAATGAAATGAACGAATGACGCTTGTATTGCCGAATTTGACCGATAGAGCCTGATAAATATGACCAAAATGTCACGCATAAGGTGCCATGTTATTAGACGTTTTTGTTCGGCAGTGTGTATCTATTTCTCATGATAAATACCGAAAATAAATAAAAATATCTGAGGTTTGACCAAAAGGTATTTATTTTGAAAATACCTATTTTGCATTTAGCATTTAAAATACATAACGCAAAACTATTTGGTATTTTGCATTTGAAATAGTAATAAAAAGTATTTAGCATTTTGTATTTAAATACTTTTTTAAAACCATTTTGTACATCTCTGCAAATTTGAGTAAACGAATTCTGAATTTGACACACACACACACAATACAACGCCCACTGAACAATAATGGATGGAATATAGTCCAAGCGACAACTAAGGCACTGCTATCGCACACAATCGGCATGGGTTCGGAACTGTGTCATATTCACTGATCACAATAAATATGTGAATATAAATGTATATAAACACAAGTGATGTGTGTGAAGAACACAATGTATGTTATTTCAAGTTGAGCAACTGAGACTAACAAAGAAAAACTGTCATAAGTCACACAATGGGTGTGAGGGAGACAGACATCCGATTGTCTCTTTCCCACCTATTGTCTAATTTAAACTTAAAAAAAACAGACTTTAATGCCTCTATTCTTAATTGTAGAGGGGGTATTAATATGATTAACAACCTTGTATGGCAAAAAGACAATAAAAATGCGAAACAAAATAAAATACGTTTATTGAAATCATTTGAAGAACATACATAAATAGATAAAACTAAGCATTGAAATTTCTAGCACGCTAAAGAGATTTAATTGTAAAGATAAATTGAAATTAGTACAGTTAAAACTAAGAATATTATAAAGTATAGAAAATAGATAGATACAATAAATATTATAAATTATATTATAAATAAACCACAAATTGTAACAGAAATACTTAACTTTGCCCTACGGAATACCTACATAATAATATAAATATGTAGTATATAGGGTAAATTTACTTTATTTTTTTATTAGGTATCTAACCTAATAAAAAAATAAAGTAAATTTACCCTATAAAACAATGTAACAAAAAATCTGTGATTAAAGATTTGACGATTATTTTTGTCAATTGAGTAGAAAGATCCACAAATACATACTTATACATAGATAAGATCAACCAAATAGCAGACAAATTTAATGGAAAAACGAATACATAAATAATCAAGAGCAAAAAAAAAAAAAGAATAGAGAAGTGACCACAATTAAATCACTAAAAGCACACGAATAGAGTCGCTATACTCGGGCGTTCCTCTCTGCCGAAGTACATTACCATCGATGTTTAGTTTATTACAGGTTATGGTGTGCTGATAGATTTGTTATGATGAGTAGATAGTCTATCGATACTATAGTGACGTCAAAAAGTAGTCATAATATCGATAAGTCGTCGATACTATCGCATACTTCAGTTTGACCCGGACTGTCGCTAGTACAGCTTTGAGAGGCCTTGCGTGCCACCAGTTGGAGAACCCCAGAGAAAAAAAAAGTCGTATTTATTGCTCCTGGGGGAAATATTTTATGAGCAATAGAAGATGCGAGGACTATAGGAAGCGGTGGTCGATAAATGTATAGTCCCCGCGGAGTTTAATGGCGGCTGTGTGAAGTTGGCTGATTTCTGCGCAATGACTTAAGGTGTGAGAGAGGGAGCTGTGCGGGGGTTCACTAGATACGCTCATTCAATTTCAAGAAATGGTTCATTGATTCGACCAACCGAATCAAACTTTCAAGTTTTTGGACATCTCTATGTGCTCGCGAAGCGTTAAGGTTAATTTAAGATATTTTATTTAAGTTGAGTTCATCTGTTTTCTAATTGTTTGTGAGTTAGTGTTGTGTCAATGAATAAATGTCTATCTTTGTATCTATCACTATCTCGCTCGCGCACACATAGACTATGAACACTGTCAGCGATGTGCAAACAATTTGTGACTATATTCATTCAGCCGTCACGAAATTCCGCGGGGACTATACCAAGTGTACCGAAGCCGAGGCTACATGAGGGTGGGCGCGTCTATGTGCCGATAGCGCGGCCGGTGCGGGACACTCACGGTGGGGTTCTTGTCGTCGGGCAGGATCATCTGGTTGGGCGGCCGCAGCGACAGCTTGGTGAGGATGCCGCCCAGCCAGCCGCCCCCGCCGCCGCCGCCGCCCTTCCCGCGCGCCTCGCCGCCCCGCTCCTCGCGCGCCCCCTCCTGCCGCTTGCCGCCAGCCTTCGGCGAGTCCGTCTCGCGGTCCGTTTGCTGTGCAGTTTGAACATTTTATATTATTGCAAAGTATTGATCTCTACTCACAAGATGACTCCTAGATACGGCTACAGAGCGATTGTCTCACCACACGTCTGTACATCATCAACAGCCTATTAATGTCCCCACTGCTGGGGCTCAGGCCTACCCTCTTAACGAGGGCGTTCGGGCTATAGTCCACCACGCTAGCCCAGTGCGGGTTGGTGGACTTCACATGCGCCTAAGAATTTCTTCTTCGGCGTATGCAGGTTTCCTCACGATGTTTTCCTTCGCCGTTTGAGAGCAGTCAGTTAATGTACTTAAGTTTCGAGAAAAAACCCATTGGTACATGGCCCAGCTGGGGATCGACCTCCGGACCTTTCGATATGATAGGCCGCGTCTTATCCCTTACGCCACTGACGCTCTACACACGTCTGTACATTTCCCTTATATAGGGGGTAGCGCAAACGGTGAAGGAAAACATCGTGAGGAAACCTGCATACGCCGAAGAAATTCTTAGGCACATGTGAAGTCCACCAACCCGCACTGGGCTAGCGTGGTGGACTATAGCCCGAACGCTCTCGTTGAGAGGGCAGGCCTGAGCCCCAGCAGTGGGGACATGTTAATAGGCTGTTGATTTGATTTTTGATTCGAGGGGTTGTCTGCGGCCCTAACTATTGCGCTCTCGCGGGCTCCCAACGCCTTCTAATAGTATAACAGTGCGAGTCTTATTATGTATCGATGGGTGCCCGCGAAGCGTTCAGTTAACATTTGAGTTAGTTTTAAGCTTTGTGTGTGATTTCCACCATTTCGTCTATGGCGACCGCAACGTGTGTCCAACCAACCAGCAAACGTCCAACCTGATATTGTTTGTGTGCAGGCCTTGTGCAGGCCTTGTGTGTTTGTGTCGATGTATGTGACTCACGTCAGCGCTGGGCGGTCTGTCGTCGTCGAACTCCGCGTAGAGCGGCGGGCGGCCGCCGGCGGGCGCTCCGCCCGGCATGGTGATCACGGGCCGCGGCGCCGCCTCGCCGCCGCCGGGCTCCGCCCCAGCGCCCGCGCCCGCCTGCTGCATACACCACACCACCGCGATACGCAACGATGCCCCCCCTCCCCCCCTCGATACACACACGCGTCGCCTCTCTCACTCTCAATCTTCATGTTGAATGAAACAGCAGATTTTCAATGGGAGGTGAAGATACAACGGGTGCTGGCCAGGCGGCGCTACCGGCGCATGGGTAAATGATTTCTTTACCATCTCAAAAATATATATTTAAACAGTAATATTTAGAAGCTTTACCTACACAAATTATATACATAGGTGGACGGATAATTAGAAACAGGGCAAGATTTTCATACAATCGAGGTCACTTTGAAGCCATGGTTCTCCGTGAAGGATTGACCGGGGCAGGATCTGATGGCGGTCATCGAGAGAGTACATGGAGGAGTTTTAGATCGCTGTAGATACCCAACTGATCAGATAAGCCGTTTGAAAGCAGGATCGCCATGAAGAAAAAAACCTGCAAAATTGCATCAAAATGTATGAAACTTAAGAAATCATGACGATGCTGCTTCCAAACGGTTCATCTGATCAGTTGGATATCTAAAGCGATCTAAGAGTCCTCCATGTACTCTCTCAATCACCGTCATCAGGTCATGCCCCGATCAATCCTACACGGAGAGCCATGTCTTCAAAGTGACCTCGATTGTATGAAAATCTTGCCCTTTTTCTAATTATCCGTCCACCTATGTATATATTTTTTAAAGTAATCATAAGAAGTAAACACAGATATTTGTTAATCGCATACGCTAGTGGCGCCATCTGAGTTTAGTTTTTCGTAACACCTCCCATTCGTGTTCACGGCAGCATTTCGACCAATCACGAGCTTAGTTCGTATCAAGAGCCGTTGCGATTGGTTCGCTCTACTACTCCATCTTTTGTTATTTTGATTTACGAACGAGTTTCCGCGACGGGCTCTCTAGTGGCGGGCAGCGGTGCGGGGGGAGGGGGCGGAGGCTATGCGCCACTATATTTTGGCGTAAATATCTTTAGTCTCTTGTGCTCTTTTCTTCACTGTACAATTATGAAAGAGATGACATGAGTTTTAGTTGTTTAGAACTGTCAAATAAATTCTGCCCCGCCAGACAAAGGGAATTTTGATAGCCACGTTTCAAATTGCAAAAGAAACCCGGTCCCTACATTTCTTGTGTCTGACAGGACCACGGACTCCGTGGACAGGACTAAACTATTTGACAGTTGCAAAATTCATGCCGTCCTTTTTTTAAAGTTAAAAAAAAGAGTATAATGACTAACATTTAGTTAAAGCGTGCACCATCTGAATCGACATCAGTACTAGTCCAGGAAAATTAACGAATTCGTTCGAAAAGATCGCATTGAATCCAATGGGTTTATTGAGCTTAGTGCTTCGCAGAGAGCTATAGTTTTCAATATGACAATTACAGTAGCATAAAAGTAAATATGTCAATATGTTCATATGAAAAATTACCGTTATTGGATTTAATGTAGTGTTCATTATATTTTTCCTCGACTATACGCCAAAAGCGCGACGTGGAAGGAAGTCAGCGATGTATTATATTCACCAAAGCCACGATACTCATACAATACAGAAAACAAAAAAAAATGTTTTGTAAAATTTTAAATAAACCTCTACGACAATAAATCATAGCTTTGGTGATGATAGCAAAAAGATATGTTTCATAACGAGTAATTTTGAAAAGTAAAACACTTCATGCATACACTAGTTCAATATTAAAATTAGTGAAATAAATGTTCCTTTGCAATATTTTGTTATTTTACAAGCGTGACAGTAAAAACTGTAGCCACAGATAACATCAACTATCGTCTCACTTTTTGCTTTTACTTCCACGCTCAAATAAGCACATCCAACCAACACATATACCCAGCAGCGATGAATGAAATATGAAAACATATGTTAATTCAAAACAGAAAATAATATGTGCATAAAAAGAAAAAAAAAAACGATAAAACAAATAATAAAATATTAAGGTCTTTCAAAATTATAAAAAATACACTAAAGTTTGAGGCATTTATTTATGTATAGGTAGGTGGTACTTAACTATTTCTTTAACGCCAACTTAGTAAAACTTTTTATTGTATTTCATTAAAGTTATTTTGTTAATTCATAAAATAATTATAAATTAATAAATTGAAATAGTTAATATACAAAAATATTATTATTAAAATTACGTTATCTCATTAGATTGCATTTACGATTTGTAGGTTTTTCCAATTAATTTACTACTTTCAACCGATTTTCTCGAAAGCTAGATGATTAACCGAAAATTTTCATATAATCAAGTTTGATTGTTACAACTGTCAAAGTTTGAAAGACCTTGTATTAATTAGTAGGCACACATTGATGATACACAGAAAGCAGGGGGCGGTCTGGGGGTTCCTTCTTGTTGATTTTTAATTTAAAACTCAATTTTCCTCTAACCATTTAATTGCGATAAACATTAAACACTGTATTTTAGACTTTTTTCTACATTTAACAACGTAACTATAAATTTTGTAAAGTATAGAGAGCGCTTCACATTTCAATATATTTTGCTTATTTGACTATTTTGATTATATTTTGTATATTAGTCTTGATTTTATTTTACTAAAAATATTACGAGCGAATCAGATCAACAATTTTTTTTTATCAGATCAATAAATATATCACAGAAAACAATATACCTAATATTTAAAAATGCATTATAATTTCACTTTCATTGTATTCATAACATTTTTCTTCAATTTAAATGCAATCTTTGTGCTCGTTACGCGTACGGCAGTTACGTTTAAAATATATATTTGTACAGTTGACACGGACGACATCGATAGCACGGGTAGTTAACTATTAGGGGGATTAAAGCGCGGCTAAATGAAGGAGACCGGCTCGTCGATGTTGAACGTCTTGGGGCCGGACACGTAGTACTTGGCGTCCTTCTCGCGGAGCCGGGCGGCGCGCGGCGCGGGCGCGGGGGCGGCGGCGGCGGGCGCGGGCGCGGGCACCGGCTCGTCGATGTCGAACGTGTTCACCACGCGCTTGGAGAAGGCCTTCCGTCGCGCCTCCTGGCCCATCTCGCGCTTGGCCAGGATCGCCTCGAACCGGTCGAGGCTCCGCTCTATGGTGCGCCGCAGCTCGCGCTTGTGCGCCGCCCGGTCCACGGTGGCGCGCACCTCCGCCACGGGCACGGTGCGCGCGGGCGCGGGCGCGGGCGGCGCCGCGTCCGGCGGCGAGGCCGGCACCTCGATGGGGTACGTGCCGCCGAACACGAGCGGCTTGTAGGCGCCGGCGTGCGCGCCGCGCCGCGCCCACGAGTCCACCGTGTTGGAGATGACGCGGCCGCCGTAGCGGGCGGCGGGGTAGGGCGCGCGCGGCGGCGGGGAGGGGCTGGCGGGCGCGCGCGGCAGCGGGCTGTGCGCAAGGTGCACGTCCAGGTCGGACAACTGTCGCGCGGCGCGCCGCCCGCCGCGCTCGCCGCTCGCGTCCGACTCGACGCTGCTGCCGCGCGACGCGCAGCGCAGGCGCGCCGCCGGCGACGCGAGCCGCAGCGGCGGCGGCGGCGGCGTGGCGGGAGGCGCGGTGGGCGCGGCGGGGGGCGGGAAGGCGACGGCGGCGGCGGGCGCGGGGTGCACGCGGCGGCGCAGCGCGCAGGCGGCGGGGCGCGGCGCGTCGGGCAGCTCGAGCGCCTCGGCGAGCGCGGGCAGCGCGGGGGCGGGCAGCGCGGGGCGCGGGGGCACGCGGGCGGTGGGCGGCGCCGGCCGGCGGGCGGCGGGGGCGGCGGGCCGCGCGGGCGCGGGCTGCCCGCGCGCACAACAACACACGTTAGTACGGCTGCGAGGCGCGCCCGCGGACCGGCGGCTTGACTCCACGCCCTCCCCCGCGCTCTCGAGCCCCGGGCCCTCGCACAAAGACAGCAGATTTCTTTTCAGCTTGGGTCTTTGCTGACGGTTCCACTGAGAGCACTTCCTAGCTCCATTTAATATTGATTGTGGAACACATTGTATGTGACGTTATCACGTATACCCGAATATTCGTACGTATTACAGAACCGCAGCTATCGCAACTTTGCTCTTGATATGCGCTACAACTATTTTATTAAAACCGTGGAGTCAACCCACTGGTCCGCGATGTGCTATGATCACTTAATATATTTTAATTATAAGATAATATTTTTAAACATTATTCTGTATTATCATTTTAGGTGCTTATGGACTACAGGACTATCGGCTGTTCATGACATACGTATTAGTCAATTATAAACAAAAAACAGTCATATTTGTATGAGGCTGTGGCAAACACAAGCTACGTCATAGACTTCTGTATGAATGAACCAACATATGTTTTCTTCCCATCCACCGCACACAAGACATGTCACAACCCTGCCGGGAGTACCAGTCACAAAGAAACATGTCTATCAACAGTAGCCACCATTACCACAAGGGGATACCATGGAAGCAATAAACAGGAATACTAAACTACTGTCCAGGAAAAATTAATGAAGTTTCACCAAGTTTTTTTCAAGACATTCCCACCTTTCCCACTTTTCCCACTCGGAGATAAAAACTGAAAAATTAGTTGCACAATAAGAGGAAGTTTTCTTGTATAAGAGACATAAGCCGTTGGCTTCAATGCGTGGCTTCGTTTCATTTTTCCTGGACTATACCCTCCCCCCCTTCGCCCCGCACGTACCTCCCCATATCCGTAGTGCTGGTCGGGCTGCCAGTACGGGTCGGCGTACGTCTGGTGCTGCTCCTCGGCGCCCGCGCCCGCGCCGCCCCCGCCGGCGCCCGCGCGCTGCCACTCCTCGCCGTACGCGTACTGCGACTCTTGTAGCTGTGGCTGCTGCTGGTCGGGCGGTGGCGGGGCGTGCTGCTGGTAGTGCTGCTGGTAGTAGTCGGGCGGGTCCTCGGGCTCCGCGGGCGGCGGCGGGTACGCCTGCTGGGGCGCCTGCTGGAAACAGCCGGAGCACTTCAATGAGCGTCTACGACTAGCTAACGACGGTGTATTTGTCCCGGGTTGAATTTCTCTCTTCTTCTTCTTGCGAGTTTTTTTTGTTATTTTATTTCCCCCGATGCCCCGCGACTTCATCCGCGTTATAAAGTATACTAATTATATGTTATTCAAAAATTTTTAGCCCGTTCTAATTATGCCAGTTTCTTAGTTTTAAAGTTTGTCAATAGATGGCGTTAGGCGTATTTTACACCCCGCTATCATTTGGTTCTTCGCAACATATTTAAGTTAAGCATGCAAATTATCCACCAGTTTTTACCTCTTTATTATTAGCATGGATTACGTCCCCAATGTTGGGGTACAGCCTACCCTTTTATTTAACGAGTTCGACGAGGAATGTGGCACCGGGTATATCCTGGTCCCCCAACAAGATGTATGCACGCGCACTGACCTGGTCGCTCCAGGCGAACTGCGCGGCGCCGGCGGTGTGCTGCGCGGCGTACGGCTGGTGCGCCGGCGTCACCGGCTGCGACGCCGCCGCCTGTCGCACGCACGCACGCACACCACAGGGTTACACACACACCACACTACTCACAACAACCAGCGGCTACAGCACTAGATGCAAGCTCGTATTACTATTGTTTGCTTAGAATGTTTAAAGAAAATTGGGATTCCATGGCGTTAAAATTAGACCGCATTACTTTTTTTGTTAATCTGTTCATGACACCAGTATGTGTTTCTGTCTGTTACACTAGGAATGGCAGTGGGCTGGTTGGTCACATTTATTGTCAGAGAACCGATTTTAGTTGGAGACCACGACTGGGCAAGCAGTGACAGGATGCGGAAAACCGAAGATCGGGTTCAATGGCGCGCCTCGGGGGAGGTCTATGTCCAGCAGTGGACTCGTGCAGGCCGATGATGATGTCACTAAAAGTGGTCCATGCGCGCGCGTGTATTGGGGAAGGTTGAGCAGTAAGCGGTGGGTGGTACTGACGGTTAGCGCGCCGGCGAGGGCCTTGACGTCGTCGAGCCACTGCTGGTGGTGGCGCGGCGAGGGCTCGGCGCTGTCGCCGCCCGGCGCCTCCTCCGCCAGCGCCGGGTCCTCCAGCGCCGCCGGCTCGTGGTACTTCAGTCTGCAAACAACACAACGCATACATATAACAAGGGTACACGGAATTTTCGAAATGTTTTTTCAGTCACGCGAACGACAATTGAAGCGATGACGTCACGGTGTTACCGTAACGAAAAATTATATAAGAATTGGTGGTTTTATTAAACAAACCCCATCACATGTAATAATAGTGCGGATAGTGTATAGTCCCCGTAGAAAATCTTGACGGTTGAATGAATGTAGTCACAAGTTGTTTGCACATCGCTGACACTGTTTAGTCTATGTGTGCGTAAGCGAGATAACGTACTACATAGAGATGTCCAAAAACTTGAAAATTTGGTTCGGTTGATCGAATCAATGAACTATTTATTGAAATCGAATGAGCGTCTCTAGTGAACCACCGCACAGCTCCCACCTAACATTAGTCGCTGCGCAGGAATCAGCCAACTTCACATAACCGCCAAAAAGATTTACGGGGACTATACTGGTTTTAATTGAGTGCAGCCATGTACCTGTCTGCCATGTGCGCGAGCTGCGCGACGAAGGCGGGCGCGTGTGCGGCGGGCGCGCGCGTCACTGCGCGCGCCGCTTGCTCCGCGTACGCCAGCGCGCGCTCGTACTGCCCCGCGTCCACCAGCCGGCACGACAGGATCAGCTTGTACACCTGCCCCGCCACACCACACAACATACATTAATATACTTCAGAGTTTAAATAGCACGGTGGGACTAAAGCCAGTATTTAGGACTGATCTTCTAGCCAGCAACCTGGCGGCGGCACCGGAGCCCTATTCGAAAGTGGATATACGTCCGACAAGTTAGCCCCCCCCCCCCAAACTGTGCCAGCCCTAGGCCCTTCTTACCTCTCATACATTTAGCTGATTAATTATTTGAAATTGTATGTGAAGTCAAATTGTAAGGTATTTTAAAATCATCAATTGCATCTTTAAAAAATTTTTTTTTATTGCTACGGGAGCAACAAGCAGGCGGGCCTCCTGATGTTAAGAGGTCACCGCCGCCCACAGACGCCTGCAACACCCGGGGGGTGCGCGTGCGTTGCCGGCCGCGGTTGAAGAATCTTTTATCATTTCCCCAAAAACTAACCCATAGCGACATACCTGCAGTTCATCGATGACGTAGTCTTGGTTGAGCGAGAGCGCGTACTCGTATATCTCGGTGGCGAATATGGCCTGCGAGGTGGCGAGCTGCGGCAGCGAGGTGGCGCGCGGGTCGGCCAGCAGCAGCGCCAGGCGCGGGCACGCGGCGGCCGGGGCGCCGGGCGCCGCGCGCGCCTGCAGCGGCGCCAGCGGGTGCCGCGAGAACGGCACGCCCGCAGACACGTAGCAGAACTGCGCCGAGTACACCAGCCCGCGCGACGACAGGCTGTCGCCTGCCGCACCACACCACACGTTAGCAATCAATCAATCAATCATTGGAACAGATGAAGGTAAGATAAGATAAAATTTATGTAATTATAAAACTTAGCGTAATACAATACAATGAACAATTTGTTAACCTTATTTAACAAATATTTTTTTATTATTTTTATTTTATTTTTTTATTTATGTTATAATGAATTGAGGTTAGTAGTACAATAATATAGGGTGACACCTAAACTGAGTGAAGTAATTTACTTGTATCTTAGGTATCAAATGTATTTTTATAATTGTAGGTTAGTGCATAGTTAGAATATTTGTCTAATATCAATAAAAATAGAAATGTTTGATTATTTCACAACTAATAGTAGGTTTTCTGTTTCATCGTAAGTTTTGCCATTTAGCCAATCTTGTAAGGTTTTTTTACATGTAGCCTGTTTCATTGAAATAAGGTAAGATAGAGAGCGAGCGTGCTGGCTGAGCGTACCGAGCTGCGTGAGCGTGCGGCGGTCCTGGTCGGGCTTGGCGGACGTGTTGGAGAGGATGATGGCGGCGTGCGGCCGCCAGTCGCCCCACCGCTCCTCCGCCGCGCACTGCACACACACACACACACAAATATATTACATAAAATAAGACAGCGAACGGAGTCATGTTGGAAGTTATTGTTTAATTTGTTCTGTTTATTTGGTGCCCACTAACTCCAGTGACTAGTGGACGTCACAGGGCACATGTATAGGTATAATTGTGTGTGTACCGTGGCTGCTGGCGGCTGGCGCGCCTGCAGGTGCGCGTACAGCGTGTGCAGCGGGTCGGTGCGCGGCAGCGCGGCAACGAAGCGCGCCGCCACTGCGCTGCGCGCGCGCCGCTCGCCGTGCGCCGCCAGCGCCAGCGCGTGCCCCCACAGGTTGTTGCTCATCGCCCACTCTACACACACACACCGATATATTATACTACTAACAAACGGGGCACACTAGACATTTGACAAATTAAATTTAAACCGTCTTCTCTGGACGTAAGGTTGTTATTCCTATGATATATCCTAACGATTCCAGCGAGAGGTTTGTCGGAAAGAGTGTTACTTGTCTAACAACCCACACAAATAGAAACAGGGCAATGATTTTCATACAAACAAGGTTAATTTGAAGCCATGGTTCTCGGTGAAAGAATGATCGGAGTATGATCTGATGACGCCCGACGCTGAGACTAGTGTGTTCTAATGCTGCGCCCCAGAAGGGGGAGAAGTGTTTCATACTCTGTAGGAATGTAGATATATGGAGTGCATCGGGAAAAAGCCTCTGGCGAGTACCGACATACTTTCGTGTGATTTGGGCCTCATAACTGCAAAGAAGAGAACCAGAAGGAGAACATACACTTCGCATAGTCTTTCCATGAATCCAACAAAATCGACCATAAATAGGAGTGTAATAAGTTTTTCTTATACAATATTTTAGATGTTAATGGGTAAACTGTACTCACCGAGCGCCTCCTGCCGGTTGCCGTAGAGCAGGTAGTCGCGCAGCTTGTCCAGTGCCGCGCGGTCCCCTCCGCCGCCGCCGCCACCCCCCGCCGCACCCACCCCCGTACCCGCGCTTGCCTCGTCTTGCGCTATCAATAACAGGCACGATGAAATAAATATTAGACAAAACGCTCGGCTATCCTCGGGACACAGTGATAGCTTACATCCTGGAATAACATATAGGCTACTTTTTAACGCGGACAAAGTCGCGGGGCGACCGCTAATACCCCTTAAGTAACAAAACGTTTACATAGAGCATATATGGGCAACCCCCGGCCCGCGGGCCGGATGCGGCCCGATCCGGCCCGCGAAGTATTTTCAAATCTCGCGTGTAAAATGATATGAAATTTCTCAGTTCACGCCAACTTTTAAGAAAGAGTAGCATTCGTCTAGGACCTAGACGACTGTCCTTACTGTATTTCAGTAAAAAATAACCCCACCAAAAAAAATTTGCGGCTCGCGCTCCGCGCTCGCCACGTTTCATAGTTTTCCTTCATCATTATGGCACGCCGCCTCTGTCATCATTTCTGAGTTGGTCCAGTATCTAACATACCTGAAGGGAGAGGGGAAGGGGGGGGGGGGGGGGACTTAACTGTCAAGTGCCTAGTGGCCCTGGGTCGGTAAGTCCGGACCAGTACCTATGGCCCTTGACTTCAATAGTATTTTAAGGTTTGGCCCGCAACTTCCCAAAGGTTGCCCATCTCTGACATAGAGGGTGCTGTTTGACAATGTACACGGGAAAAATCTTTCACGCTGTAACGGTTGAACGGATTTTGATGAAACTAGCATATATCCTGGAATAACCTCACCTAGTTCATAATATTTGATCATGGAGTACCTATATATATATATATATATATATATATATATATATATATATATATATATATATATATTATTATTTTTCTCCTTTATGTCTGTATTATGGTTTGAGCTCAGAATCTATATGCGAAGATTGTAATTGACTTATATACATGTAAAAGTTTCTTTTCTTAATTTAGGCTATAAAAGTTGTAATCTTCTTATAAGTAAATAAATAAATAAATAACTTATCGGCTACTTTTACCGCGGTAAATAGTTATTCCATGCGGGCAACATCTAGCTAGTAGATAGTGAGTGTACGGAGGTGGCACTCACGCGTGAGGTCGGAGGTGGAGGCGGAGGCCTGGTCCGGGGAGGGCGCCCACGCGCGGGGCTCCTCCTCGCGCCCAGACAGCGACGAGCCGCGCCGCGAGTCTGATGGTACATGATCATAAAAAAAATTTATTACTGACATTTCTGTGTTCGGCAACAACGTATAGTCCCCTCGGAGTGTAATGGCGGTTGTGTGAAGTTGGTTGATTTGTGCGCAATGACTAATGGTTAGGTGTGCGGGGGTTCACTAGAGACGCTCATTCAATTTCAAGAAATGGTTCATTGATTCGTCAAACCGAATCAAACTTTCAAGTTTTTGGACATCTCTATGTAGCACGGTATCTGGCTTACGCACACATAATAAACACTGTCAGCGTAGTGCAAACAATTTGTGTCTATATTCACTCATCTGTCAAGAAATTCTACGGGAACTATGACTATTGATGTTAATATTGTTATACACATATATCTTCACGCCATGTCTCTGACGGCGTAGTCACAAAGAGCGGAGTTCCAAGTATCGCGATCCTGACACTGCTCTGTCGCTTCGCTCAGTCTCATCATTCTCTTCACACACGCTCGCCGCGGGATGCGAGTGCTCTTCACGTGTCCGTCTGTGAGCACCGCTTCGTATGTCAGTCTAAGGTCGTCCCCGGCTCCAGCTGCCACCGTATAGCATTGTTGACTATTAGAGATGCTCACCGTTGTACGGCGCGGCCCTGGGGGCGGCGGGCGGCTTGTGCTCGTACTCGCGTGCGTTGTTCAGAAGCAGCTCCGCTATGTCCGCGCCCACCACCACCTGCACACCCATCACAATAGCATAAAAGTGAGAAATTATGATGACTACTCAATAAAAATGCTCAGGTCTTGAGAATTCGACTCAAAACTCAGGTTTCCACTCTTATTTCTTCATATAAAAGTCCTGGAGTTGAAATTTCAAAAACCTATGAGAACTAGAACAACAATTTCCTCATATTCCTAAGTCCTGCGGCCTCTTTTTAAAAAGCCTACGACACTTCCGACACCAAGACCAATTCAATGATACTTCGCTATTCGAAATCGGTCCAGTAAAGTTTAGGCTCTACGACAAGATCAAATACTTACACCAGATACAAGACCACATACTTACTTATACTTAGATACAAGACCACATAATATAGACTGCTAAAATCAAACATAACCCTCTTGTTGGCTTCGCCGTAGACGGGTATAGATAGGACTCAGACTTTTGAAACACCACCACTGACGCATGTCAAATACTATATTCTCTCCTTCCAACCGTGCGGTTGGTTGGGCCGAGAGTGCACGCGTGCACTCCCCACGTTGAGTGCGCGTCGTACCCCGTTCTGCCGCAGCAGCAGCGCGAGCAGCTCCCACAGCAGCACGTAGCCCACCAGGTCGCGGCCGGCCGCACGCGCCGCGCCGCGCACGCGCCCCAAGCAATACTCCATCACGCTCTTCTTGTGCGTCACGCCTGCCACACCACACACAAAATTACAAATTCAATTCAAAATTTAAATACAATATTCTCCTTTGACGTCAATTTTGTCTAAAACTACATCTGTCTCCACCTGTATAGCCGAGGGGAAGAAACAGCAACAAAACCCAACAGCATAGGGTCATAGGAACTATTATATAATCTGTGACAGGGCCCTGCCTTTCACAAGTCTCCCTTGTTTGTCTTGAGACCGAGCGATATTGCAACACCTCTTTAAAATTTATTATTATTGGACACTGGTTTAAAACCATTGGTTCACAAGGTAACATAAAAAAAGTATTTACAAAGGTAACATAAAAACACTATCATCAAATGTCAAATATGGTGAGAATGTTGCCAAAGCATGTGATGCAAGGCCATAAAATTGATTTAAAAAACTATCGACAACTTTTCGAAGCTTTTGGGCCGAATTGGGCAAGTAGTCGGATAGATCGAACCACGTGGCCACAGCCACAATTTATGGATTAAGGTGGTGGCAAAACATGTGTGCATGGTCAGTAGTTACCTTTGACGAGTGGTCCTGGGTAGGCGGCGAGCTCGAGTGCGGCGGGGTCTGCGGCGAGCGCGGCGGCCAGCGAGAGCACGTGCACGGTGGCCGGCCGCCCGTCCACTGGGTACGACGGCCGCACCACCACCACGTGCCGCGACGAGATGTTGCCCTGCCACCAACATTCACATACACTATCTGTGACTATATTCACTCAACCGCCAATGAATTGTATGGGGAGTGTATGTACCTTGATGTGCGCGGTGGAGAACTTGAACGGCGTCATGCGCTCCGAGCGCACCGTGGAGTCCTCCAGGTGCAGGTTGAGCGACGCGTCAGTGTTCAGGTCCCTGCGAGCAAGCAGCGCGCATGTACGGTCCGCCGCACGTACGTGGAAACAAAACCAGTATAAACTGGTGTCTCATTATATTGAAACTCCCTAATAGACTAGGCCAGCTCAAGGTCAAAGTGTTTCCATTGACGTGCGGTCGACTGTACTCTCTCACACAAGCACATCGGTCTACTACTCTGCAACTATAACGGGTCACTGCGCGTCCCCCGCTTCCCCCTACGTCGCCCCGACGCGATACGTACAGATTGCAAAAACGATTGAAAAAGTATTGAGCGAAAGTATAGGAATAATCAATTATTTATTTATATGTTCAATAAAAAACAAAACATTGTGTAAAAAGCAGTTAGATACTTATAGAAATCTTCATATTGATCATCATTTTGTTGATGGCACGACATCACTTAAGACCAACCTCTCACATTTATGCGAACGGTACCGTCGCGCCAGGACGAGAGCGGGCGGGCGAGGTGGGGAAGCGGGAGGCGGAGGGAGGCCAAGGCCAAGTGACTCGTTTCAGTTGTCGGGTAGTAACAACGTGTCTCGTACAGTGAACCTTTTCAGCGATTTTCAGATACGTAAGATTGTGTCGGTTCGGAGGTGCACGCTTCAACAAAATTTTAGTCAGTCTCTTGTGTTCTTTTCTTTTTTAACATTGAGGACGGCATGAATTTTTGAATTACTAATTTTAAAATTAATTACAGCGTGCACCATCGGAATCGATACGATTACCGATATCTAAGACTTCGATTTTGGTATGGATTTATATCGAATAAGTAGTTTTTACTGGGAATATGTGCTCTATTACCTCATGAAGACTTGCCGTTTTTGGATTTATCTCTAAGCTGTACACAATGTTCTATAGGATAGTTAGATCATAACACCATGAGATGACCTGTTGCCAAGTGAAAGGTGAGGGTGCAAACATGTACATGAACAAAATGTTCCAGTATGCTATGTACCTTGCTGTACTATGAACTGAATATGCCACCAATATAAGCAGTGTAATAAAGACTGAAGGCTAGATTCTGAACGTACATTTTTAAAAATTTATCAACACTAATTAGTGTCGTCTTTATCTTCATAATAATGTGTGACAGAGATAGAACATTTTTTATGCTGTCAAATTTTAACTTTGTGCCTTCAAAATCGGCTCAGTCCAAACGCTTAATGGCTAATTTTTGTTCCGATTACGTGTGGTTTTATGTTAACAAGTAAATTAAGGAGATATGGGCAAAGGTTTGAATTGTTTTGTCATCCCAGCTCTGGAGGTTTCAGGAGTTTGCGCGAGACCCTCGGTCCATGTCATGGTTGTCGCGTGTCAATGGTAATAAGGTTGGTGGGCAGGTACCTGTCGGACAGGTCGGTGCGCAGCGAGGGCGCGTCCCGCAGCGAGCTGGCGTCGAGCCCGCGGTACGCGCCGCCGCCGCCCGCGCCGTAGTACCTGCGCCGCCGCCCAACCGAGCAAGCAAGCAAGCGAGCGTGACAATACGTCGCGGCAGACAGACGACACAAACAAACGGTCACAGAATGACAGCCGTGAAGTATCGCCCATGCATCGTATACAAATGTGGTGCGACAGTTCTCAATTCAAGCCGTGTAGCTGGCACAAGGCTACAGTTCGGCCACAGAACCTTATTGTCTCAAGCCATGACTTCGAAGACCCGGCCAAAAATACATTCTTAGACCGATTTCATAGTCGCACAACACACGCTGGTAGCTGCGGGTCAACCGCGACTACAATTGAAGTCGGTCTAAGCAAGTTATTTATGCGATATATTTATATGCTGTAGATGTGTCTCATACAGACGTTGGGCCGGAGCACACCGAACACGTTGCGCGTGAGAGCTCGGTTTGTATGTATGAAATTGTATGGAAGAAGTCACGCGTACGCATCCGGTGTGCTCCGGTCCTACATGGATGGCAGCGCAATGGTATAGTCTATCACAGTAATGTCTGTGCTTGAAGCTGTCGAGTATTTCGTGCGATTATTATATACTGAATGTTGCAATGATATCCCCATGTGCATAGATAGAACATTTCATACGTCGAAACCGATCCTTCATTGAATTCGTCCAATGAGAGACATATTCTGATTACAGTACGGGTAACTACCCGTGATTGATAGTATACTCGATACAATGGCAACACAGCGCTAAGCAAAGCCAACGAAAGGTATATTCTACAAAGGACTCGTTCTCGAAGCCGTAAAATATTTTAAAAATCTTCTATTTCTCTGAAATGAACTGTTTCAATCTCGTTCTAGTGACTTATAAAAAAAATAGAAGCGTAGCGAAGTTAGCGCAACGTTACCAAAGAGAGCAAAGCTTCCATAAATGAAATCGAAAAAAATTTGAAATGTTGTTACATACTCACTGAAAATGGTGTAAAGTACTTAGAAACTAGTATTCGATTGGAATTCATTTACATTCGCTGGATATTACAGTTTTTAGTGGACACTGTGCGTGCTGTACGAACGCAACTTGTGAGTGCGTTGTGCCCCGTGCCTAGTTATCGCATTAAGCAAAGTAAGAGAGTACCATATCTTTCTCATTTCGCTTCATAATAAGGCTTTATCAACGTTTCCGGCCTCAGTGTTGTGTCAACGTTTTTCTGTCAATCAGCGATGAACTGCAGTCCATATAATCTTAAGCAATTCATTGTGCACAAGAGAGGAAAGTAGCGATGGGCGGACAATATTTTGTAAGTCAATTTACAGACTGTGCACTGTAAATTACAGACTGTGCACTGTAAAGCGGATCCCAATGATGTGTGCGAGTGTGTATGTGTGTGCGTGAGTGTGTGTGAGTGCGTGTGTGTGAGCGTGTACTCACGTGTCGTTCCCCTTGAGTCCGTTGGCGCTGGAGCGGCCCGAGTGCACGCTGCCGCGCTCCTCGGCGCGCGGCTCGTACCCCAGGGACTCGTAGCCTGGCAACAGAGGTACGTGTCAGTCGTATCAATCACACGTAGCGTTGCAACGTTACACTTATGTCAACAGCCGGACGCGGGCGAATTACCAAAAAATAAAGAGAGATACAAATTAAATAAGTCTTATAACTTTGTAAATACGTATCGTATCGACGTGAAATAAAACTATTGTCTTCATAGTAGTGAGCTCCATAATTGTCATCATCACCAACAGCCTTAACATGTCCCCACTGCTGGGGCTCAGGCCTACCCTCTCAACGAGGGCGTTCGGGCTATAGTCCACCACGCTAGCCCAGTGCGGGTTGGTGGACTTCACATGCACCTAAGAATTTCTTCTTCGGCGTATGCAGGTTTCCTCACGATGTTTTCCTTCACCGTTTGAGAGCAGTCAGTAAATGTACTTAAGTTTCGAAAAAAAAACCATTGGTACATGGCCCGGCCGGTCATCGATCTCCGGACCTTTCGATATGATAGACCGCGTCTTATCCCCGACGCCACTGACGCTCCGTAATTGTTCCTAAGTCCTAAGCGGCTGGAACTGTGTAAGTACCTGGCGCGTAGAGGTGTTGGGCGTGCATGTAGTCCGCGGGCGGGGGCTGCGCGGGCGCGCGGCCCGCCATCAGCTGCTTGTAGATGAGCATGTAGGCGGCGGGGTCGGCGCGCCGCAGGTGCTCGTAGTACTGGTACTGCTGCCGCGTCGCCAGGTACGGGTCCGCGCCCGCGCCGTACACGCCTGACACACACACACACACATGTACCAACTGTTACACAGCTTCACTTGCTCAATCAATCACTGCAGACTGTATGTTTAGTTGGTCCAACTCTTCCAAGGTGTTGGTATGATCAGAATTTTGGTGTAGGTACGTAACATCGTTGACAATGCAATAACATGGTGCCATGAAGCTGGTCTGATGATGCAGTCGGAAGGTGGCCGTAGGGACCCCGCAACTAAACAAGATAGCCGTGTTTGGGCTCGTTAGATTGGTCTCGATGAGTAAGGTCTCAGGTTACCACGATTGTGTTACCTCATCCAGACTCACGGCGAGAAATCTCGAGTGAGTGAGTATGTATGAGACGAGAACGAGATGCCGAGAAACTATTCACATTCATGTTTCTCGGCGGGTTATTTCGGGGCTTCTATACATATATGAGGTATATGACAAAGTTGCTGTGAATCCAAATTTGTTTGCCGGAGTGTACATGTAACGAGTGAGTGAGTGATGTGAGCGGCACTCACCGTCGTAGTATGGATGCGGGTCGCGGTCGTGGCGGTCGTGGCGCGCGTGTCGCGGGCGGCGCGCGTCGCGGCGCGGCGCGCCGGCCGGCTCGTCCCCGGAGCCGGCGCGCTCGCGCGAGCCCGGCCTGGAGCCCGACGAGTGCGCCTCCCCGCCGCCGCCGCCGCCTGCGGACACACAAGCTGTAACAACCACACCAACCTGACAGTCTGATACAACTTCTTTCATGGCTGTTGCCAACTTGTCAAAAATTTGTATTTTCTGTCAAACATTACTTAACACAAAGGGATAGCGACTATTTGACGTCTCTGGAATACACACAAATAGGCCTTGTATTCGTTGGCCGAGTGCATTCGCCGAGCGCCAACTTGTACTGGGGCCATCACACCATTCACGCGAAACAAAATACCGACTTGAACAAAATAATGACTTTTTTCATAATCCTACTTACTAATATTATAAACGGAAAGTTTGTTGTTTGTTACTCTTTCACACAAAAACTATGAAACAGATTTTGATGACACTTTACAGTCAGTTAATATAGATTAATACATCAGATATAATATATAGATTAACACACATTCTATTTCAGTAGATACCTCGGGAAAAACTTTTCAACGCGGGCGAAGCCGCGCATGAAACAGCTAGTACAAAATACTTCAAACGCCCCAGAAGGTGGAAAATTGATGGAGATTTTTTCCCCTGTGCGTCTGGTAATATTTTTGGGTCAATAGTGTCAAAGAAATGCGAGATTGGGCCGATTGAGAATTAATATATCAGCCTCCCACCAGATGTTATTATTTGAGGCACGCACGATTCAAATGCGGACGTGCTGGCGGCGAGTCTGCCTCGACCCGACCGCGGCTACCTCATTTCATGCATGACCTTCGATGGTCATGACACCTCAGAGTTTCTTCAACGAAATAATAATGTGGGCAACCCGTCAGGTGTAGTACGATACTAGCACTGGCTAAGGAGAAAGCGTCACAACACTGCCGTGTTTCTATTTATATATCTTTGTGAATTATTTTTTTCTCAATCTGGACTGGTTTCATTGAATTTACAGTTTCCAGGTGTAGCAAGAATCATTGGCAATCTTCAACATTGCAGATGATCGACAGATTGTGAGATAACTATTGCGATATGGTGACACGACTGATAATACAGATAACGCTCAAAATCAATGATGTACAGAATAAGTATGTATAGAATTGCGTAAATGTTTAGTTGTGGCTCAGAACCAAATAATGTCACGCGAAAACATGGACACGTTATGCAAAATGCAAATGGAATCTTTACCTATTACGAATGTAAAAAACAGCGATAGTTTTTGTGGATTTTGACAAAAACATGTGGCATACATGCAATTAATTATTCATTTTTAGAAAAATGATAAACAATCCGAATATCGAAGCCATGTCTACTACCATATGCTGATTTACTTAATAATTTCAATCATCATCAAATGTGTTGTAAGCGAGGCTTTGTACATAGTAATAACAAGTGATTGTATTAATGTTGCATGAAGCCGTGTTATCAACACCAAACAGTAACACAGGCGGCGCGGCGCGGCGCGGCGCGGTGGGTGCGCATGCGGTGTTATGCGAGTGACCGGTCGGCTCGATGCATGGCACCAATGGCACACTTACTACACAACTCTGTACCTTCTTTACTCATATTACTTTTCGCATCGCCCGAGAATGTCACAACTGTAAACATAAATTATAACATGTCAGTCCGTCGGAGACTGTGCACCTCGAGGTTCGAGAGTTGCCCACCGAGCGACGCGACTCACCTCTCTTGCGCTCCTCGTCGTCCCTCTCCTTCCGGAGGTTGCCGTGCTTCCTGGTGGGGTCGATGTCGCGGTACCGGCCGTACCGGTCGCGGTCGCGGTCGCGGCGGTCGCGGCCGGCGCCGTCCCGCTCGTCGCCGTAGCGGCGGTCGCGCTCGATCGTGTTGTAGCGCCGGCCGCGCTCCCCCTCGGGCCGCGGAGGCTTCGACGCGTACGAACCCTCTCTGTAACGTCTGAAACATTTTGCGTGTTACGAGCTGATTTATGGCGAGCATGTAACGGTCAGTACCCAGAGCTGTACGCACCTGCGGTCCCTCTCCCGGTCGCTGTAGTAATCGGTGTCCTCTGTTTCATACCGATGGCTCCGCGTGCTGCGCCGGTGGCGGCGCGCGTCGGGGCTTCCGTCTCTTTCCCTTCTGTCGCGATCCTTATCTCGTCTCTCTCTCTCGGGCCGCCTGTCGTCTCTCGCCGGCCGCCTGTCCGGCTCCCTGTCGTACTTCCGGTCGCCTCTGGACGAGTACCGTCCGTCTTTGTCTCTGTCGCGATCTCTCGACGACTTGTGCTTGTCCCGGTCCCTCCTCGGTGACGATTTGAACGCTCTATCTCTATCGGATTCGTCTCCCGAACTGTTGACGCGGTTGAGGGACTGCCGCCGGGAGCTGGTCGCCGGATGCTCCGTAGATTCCGATGCGTCAGTCTTTCTGTCCAACCCGACCTCTGTAGCACTCAAATCGGCACCGTCAAATGTCTGCTCTCTCGGGTATGTCAGGTCACCTGATGATATAACGCTCAAGTCCTGCAGGTTCTCGCCTTCCATAATAATTTCCCTCTGCTGCTCGTCTGCCGGAGGGAAGTCCTGTGAAACGTCATTGCTCGAGTCTCGGGCGCCGATCACGTTTCGAGGTGGATTTCTCGGTGTTTGCTCGGAGTAGTCAGACCCATCCATGTTGTGCTCCCTGATGTCGGTCGGCCCCGCGTCCGTCGGCATCGGGTAGTCGCGGTCGACCCCCATCACGACCCTCTGCTCGTTCGACCCGGCGTAGTTGGAGCCCTGATACTGAGGATACTCATCGTTGCTCGGCTCCCCTGGCACCATTCTATCGAAGCCGATAGGGCGTCTGTCTTGGCCTCTACTGGAAGGAGCCTGGCTGTAGTTGTCAGGTGTAATCTGCCCATCTGCCTGCCGTCCGTAGGGCCGCCCGCTGATGTCCGTCGGCTGCCCGTCTATGTGTCGATCTATGTAGTTGTCGTTGGGCTGGTTGTAGCCATTGTCAGCCTCGGTCTGTTGACCGGGCACCATCCTGGCGAGACCTGGAGGTGGTTCATCTCCAGATATATTTAAGGTCTGCCCGTACTCAGATTCCTGCTGCCCGACGACCATTCTTCGTAGACCAGGAGGAGGTAGGTTACGACTAAAATCTGTATTTTCACCATAATCACCGCTGGATAGATGCGCCGTTTGTAGGTACTCGTTTCTGTCATTTTGTGGTGCCACCTCCATATTGTCAGGCACAGGCTGGACCTGAGACACCGGCATAGTTCTAAAAACAGACATTTGTGGCTGATCAGGTCTCTCAGCGTTGTCAGGAGTCGTCTCCAGGTTGGCACCATATCCAATAGGAGCCCTGTGCTGGGAAACCTTGTTCACAGCAGCTGGAGCTGTCAGACTTGTACTCGATATAGATGGAGGGAATGAATGGATGGACGAACTTGCCGTGGGTTTCTTATGAGAAAATGGACCTGACTGTTTGAATGGGTTTGTATTAGTTGAAGATGGAGGGAAACTTGTAGGAGGGGGTAAAACTGCTGATGACGGGGAAGCAGCTGGAGGCATATTTGTAGGCGGTGGAAGTAAGGCAGAGGACACAGGGGGTGGAAAATTAGCTGGGGAAGTTGAAGGTTGTGGTATCTTAGCAGTAACATTTTCTTGTCTTGCGTCCTTATTGGCTTGTGTAGCATCAGGAGCAGGGTTCTCACGATTAGCTATTCTCATTTCCTGTATGGAACTGGATAATTCATCATGACTCTCACGTCTACTGTTACTCTGCTCGTTATCCACTAATGTTGGTTCATCAGTGGAGTGCTTTGACCATTCACTACTCTGGGGACACTCATCCAGCCCTGACTGAGAATAATTGAAGTTGGAGTTGTCAGTGTTCAGACCTGGACTACTTTTACTAGAATTTCTAGACTGATTGTCACTTCTGTATGTGCCTTCCGAGTGAGTCAGTGGTCCATCACTGGACTCCTGAGACATTTGTGATTCTATAGACCACTGAGGTGTTAGATTATCTAAATGGAATCGCTTGCCTAAAGCTAAATTTGGCAATCGCTCCTTGACTACATCCCTGTCACTCAAAGTCCTGACTTCCTCAGTAGGCTGGTGGGCTGGTGGATTGTTAACATTTCTTTGAACAGGAGGTTCACTCGACATATTATTTTCTTGTGGAGTATTCTCAGCAGATAATGTGGGTGCTTCCTGTTTGGAAGTAGGCAGAGGCTCTTTGCCCACTCTTTTATCTTCCATGGACCAGTTCCAAGTATCAGTGGATACAAAGCTTTCTTCAATTACATTAGCATTGTTGAACAATTGCTGTTGAGGCGGAGTCGCCTGCATCGGAGCTGTGTTCTTGGCCGCAGCATTCTGAGCTTGTTTTGAAGTCTCATCCCACGCCCAGTCCCAATTGTCCTCCCAACTGTCGGTGTTTGGTTTGTTCTGGGGAAAGGTTTGCTGTATACCTGGGTTTTGATAGTAGCCTTGCTGGTAACCTTGCTGGTTGTTTGTGTAACCAGGGTTTGGGTAGTTTTGGTTGTATTGAGGTTGTTGATAGAACTGATTGGCGTTGTTCCCGTAGTCCTGCTGGTACGCTTGGCCATACTGCTGGTGGTACTGTTGCTGCTGGGGCTGCCAGTACTGTTGTTGCTGAGCGTTCGCCGGCTGTGGCGCGCCTTGGTAGTTCGCATAAGTGGCTTGCTGGTTGCCGAAGGGCTGAAACAAAAAAATAAATTATTAACAACCGGTTTGGAAGATCAGACAGCAATTGTTGCAATAATGTAATTTAATGGGTGATTAGACACTGAATAGATAATTTGATATAAGAAAGAATCTAGACTTTTGCAGAAGTGGGAGATGGAAACAAAAACATTGTATGACTTGACAAGTGTCGCTGGAGCGAGCGAGAGATGTTAGTCCACGTCATTGTTTACGTGCGGTGCGCGTATAACCTGTGTCGGCTGCTGGGGCTGGTAGGGCGGGCGCTCCGGCGGCGGCGGCGCGCTGCCCGGTCGCTGCGACCACGACATGCCGCTACCACGCCTTACGTAACATTCGCGAGGAGACCGCTCGCATATGCTGCCACACCGAAAGGCACCGTCACTCTCATGGATCGAGGAACACTTTCACTCTTACGACACCTTCACTTTTTACACTAAACTTAGAACCACAAATTAGATAGTATACGTCCAAGGACAGATAGGTAACAACTCTAGTGCAGCGCTGAAGTTAGTCAAAACCACAGACTACAGAGGGACATCCAATGATAGTCATGTACCTCAGTTATCGATACTAGACCGTCGATATCGATACTAGGCAATAAAATATCGACATAGGGACGTTCTTAATAGTTTTTTTTTCTTTTATGACGAGGCGAGGATAATTAAAAGTCAAAGTCCAAAGTAAAAAACTCTTTATTAAACTAATTATTAATGAAATCAAAATTCGTATTCAAAATTGGAATAAATATTCGTCAATTCTGTTTAAAACTACTGTTTCGGGAAGAAACAGCAACAAACGCAACAGCACAGGGCCCTAAGTACCTTTTTTCATAGTGTACTCTTCTTCATTACAATCATAATTTTGATGAATATAAATCTAATTTATACAATACAATCAAATGGTAGATTAAAATAAACAATATTAACCTCAAATAAACAATATTAACCTCTCGAGTGGGGGGGCCCATCGCGCTTTAATTGCTCTTCTTGGCCGATGTGGTCGGTGAGGTGCTTGCGACACAGCGGATTCTGGAAATAAGTACAAACGTAAGATAAATATTTGGACAATATTACATACTTATTAACTTAAACGTGACCAGCTTGTCGTCTCTAAATTGCTGCGCCCATCAGGGTTCATTCATTTTGTTGACTTTACATTATGTCTACACTGGGAGGTGTTGTAGACAGCGGCTGGCGCTCTTACGAGATTACATGAGTTTGTATGAGACGAATTATATAAGCAGCGGCGGCACCGCTGTCTATAATACCACCCTATGAATGCAATACCTACTTATTATGATTATTAGAGTCATAATCACAATAATATGTATGCCGTGTTCCCGACAAAGAATATGACCATCCCATCTCTACCCGCGTGTCGTAGGCGACTAAGAGTAACAATACCACTGAGTGGGCAGCAGCCAGCAACACTCTTGTGAGTACTATTACCACCTTACTGCGATCACCATTCCACCTGCCAAGCGTGGTGATTATGGCAAAGCCTTGTCCCCGCAGTGGGACGTTTATATGGGCGGTTATGTTGAACAGTTATTGCATGATACTACCGTGCGATACTATCTTGCGTCCTATTGCTGTCGCCTCGATATTATCGCAGCTGTGTGTACGATCGCAAGCGTCCTAATACAAAATTGACTAGAAATGGATATAGCACGATAATATCTCGTCTGTTTAGTGGAGCCTTCATAAGAAACTTATTTATTTACCTCGACCGCCGCCGCCCGCGCCGCCCGCGCCGCCGCTTCTGCTGCCGCCTCTGCCGCCGCCGCCTCCTACCCCGCCGCCGCCTCTGCCACCAACGCCGCCACCGTCGCCGCCCTATGGCAACGGCGGCGGCGGTGGCGGCATAACATACATAACATGATTATTATAAGTTATAATCACAATAATATTTATGCCGTGTTCCCGACAAAGAATATGGCCATCCCATCTCTACCCGCGTGTCGTAGGCGACTAAGAATAACAATACCACTGAGTGGGCAGCAGCCAGCAGCACTCTTGTGAGTACTATTACCACCTTACTGCGATCACCATTCCACCTGCCAAGCGTGGTGATTATGGCAAAGCCTTGTCCCCGCAGTGGGACGTTTATATGGGCGGTTATGTTGAACAGTTATTGCATGATACTACCGTGCGATACTATCTTGCGTCCTATTGCTGTCGCCTCGACATTATCGCAGCTGTGTGTACGATCGCAAGCGCCCTAATACAAAATTGACTAGAAATAGATATCGCACGATAATATCTCGTCTGTTTAGTGGAGCCTTCTTAAGAAACTTATTTATTTACCTCGGCCGCCGCCGCCGCCGCCTCCGCCGGCTCTGCCTCCGCCGCCTCTGCTGCCGCCGCCTCCTCCTACGCCGTCGCCTCTGCCGTTAGAGTTTGAGCTGCGTGCAACCGATGCGGGATTTGCTGCTTTCCGCTACAACCTACTGAGTACAACAGATACAAGTTATTTTCGTACAAGTTTCCTTGTTCCTAAAAACTTTTTGCGCTTTTCAAGTGCCAATCTTTGCAAAGCGGAAGACGTATTAATGCGCTCTTCTGAATATGAGCCTTTTAAAATTTTGTTCGTTATTGTACAAAGATTATGAATCTGAACTCGGCAAACTAAGGCAATGAAATGATTCAATGCATCAACGTGATGTTGGGGGCATCCAAACCAATCAACATCAGTTGTTCTTAAAAATTCTGCTCTAATGTCTGTCAGTATGTGAGGTCGGTGAGGATATTTGTCCATGAAGCTGTTGATGATACTAATCAGAGTTCTAAAAAGCATTACAAATACTGATTTAGGGTACATGAGATTACGGCCGCGTAAGGATTTTCGTTCCCGGTAAGATATCCAATCGTGTAGATCTGAAGGGTCTCGAGACAAGTAACAACGTTTGCAGGATTGGCATTTGAATTTCGCAATAAGTTTTCTGGAAACATAGCCAGCAGTAAAAGCAGACGCGTGTGCGCTGGTCTTCTCCATCCGGGCTCGGCGGAACAGCTGCGCTCCGCCGAGTCCGGGTGGAGCCGAGGAAATGGTGGGGCGCTGTTCCGCCTCCAGCGCTGCTAGCGCGTCCAGCGCTGCCGCCTCCAGCGCCGCTTCCTCGGCCTCGGCATTCGACGCCGCCGCCGCCGCTTCTGCCGCCGATGCCTCCGCCTCCGCCGCTTCTGCCGCCGCTGCCTCCGCCGCCGCCGCTTCTGCCGCCGCTGCCTCCGCCGCCGCCGCTTCTGCCGCCGCTGCCTCCGCCGCCGCCGCTTCTGCCGCCGTCGCTTCTGCCGCCGCCGCCCTGCTAGGTGACGCTGCCTGTACAGCCCGAGATGAAGACCCTGCAATGCAAACATCTTTGGCAGACTCATTATTTTTATTTAGTGTAAAAAGTAAAGTACCCATGTCATCCTCACAGTTTGCGTGAGGTGAATGAGGACCCATGGTATTCGTAATTAAAAGTGATTTGAAAGAGCACTGAAATGCATACGCGTCTGGCTGGTTGGATCTGTGATTTAGGGCGCGTACGCGGCCAAAAAAATTTTCTAATGGATCCTGATTCAAGTTGCGAGTGTAGAAGAATGACACACCCATCTTCTTTAAATCATTCCATATTTCAATAAAACTATTTAATGTTATGATCCAATTTCCAAGTGTAGGAACCCACTTTTTTTTAATAATGCCCCCTGGAATGGGTCTTTCAAAGAAAAAAGATTTCTCGAGGATACCGATGGCCTCTACCCAGAACGATACGTGTTTGCTGACACCGCCGACGTCCTTGACTGGGCCGCGCATCTTCCCTGCGTCTGCGGCGCCGTGGCGGGAGCCGTTCACGCTGTCGAACAGCCGGTCGAAGAACAGCACAGCCTCTGCAGTCGTCTTCATTGTCCGCGACACGAGAGATCCGTCAGCGTTGGTTTCTAAAACATTATTGCAAAAATCAAACAAATAAAATTTTATTAATTCGCATATAATAATATTTGCAGTGAAAAAAAACGATAAATTATTATGTTTAATTAATAAGTGTTAAGATAATATGGTAAGATATTTTGGTAAACAAATACAATCTGTTTTACATGCCCAAATAAGTGTATCTTCATGCACTTTAGACAACATTCCACGCCATATATATATGTGCGGTATACGCAAAAACGCCATACAAAATGTCCACAATGACAAGTCCCCTCAGGCCCGTTTGGTCTTATTCCCGGAATGTCCACTTGCGTCCGTTGCGTCTATTTACCGGAATGTCTAAGAATGTCCACTTCCCCGAATGCCAACTTCCCTGAATATACAAATCAGTAAAATATTACATTAGTAGAACTTACCATATCTTGCCGTATATCTGAGCATTGCACTCATTCGCTCACTCAGCACTTGAGTGCAAGTTTTCACCTGAAAGAATTTCAATTTTATTTATTTATATAAAAATTATTGTAACATTACAGATTGATTATCCTAAGCGATACAATAATATAAGTTTACACTAGGGACGAAATAGGCATTCCTCTTTCTAGCATTCCCTTGCATTCATTCATTCAGTGTGGGGCTGCGGCGAGCAGGGAGCCGAGCACGCGACGGGCGAGCGCCGGTAACACAAATAAAGATGATGTCAAATAAGTTTTTCACTTAAATTATTAGACAGCACAGTGGATGTTAATAACAAGTTTCATACAAACCTTCATCCGTTGCGACGTCGTTGGGTTGATGTGCTCGTCGTTGAGCTTGTGAAGCAACCGAATGTCTCCCAGCTGACAGTCTGCCTTATACACATCAACGATGTCATTCCAGGTGGCTGTGTTGCCACAGAAGGAAAGGTCTTTATTCAGTAAGTTATTACGAATGCCTTTGATGAGATGCGGCGGGTCATAAATTATATTTAATTTATGCCCATTGATGTTAATTTTGTGGCCTGAAACCATAAACGAGACAATGTAGATATTGAAATTAACAACTCAAGTTTTAATAATCAATATAGGTCGTTTGCTGTGTCGCCGGCTCGGAGGGTTCGGCGTGTGGTGTGCTTAATATTAAACGGGCAATGCTCACCTTCTGGCTGCTCATTTAATAACAGCTGCTCCCGTCTAGCGTCCTCCCGGAAACTTTTCAGGCACGTCTGAAAAGTTGATCCTTGATCGCAAACAAGGGCCATTGGGTTCAAACCCGTTTGAGCAACCGCTTCTACGACGTCCTGCAAACAAGACAAGTAATGATTACAAAAATTGACAAATAGAACAGAAAAATATATATCTATCTTTTTCAAAAATAACATGGTTACCCTCAAAATATTCTTTAAAGTGACAGCAGAAGTCGTCCCTTCACAGAAATAGAATGCCACCATTTGTCTCCACGACGAACAAATACCCCGCACCATAAATACCAAACTGTGGTCACACAGTTTCTTTTCATTTCCGTTGCCTAGGTTTACGAAACCGTTAACCTCATCTTGAGACTCCACAAATGTCAAGTGAGGGGCTAATGCCATTTCGTCAAAGACGATGGCACAGGCCTTCTTTTTTGCATCCCATGTTTTTACAGTCTCTGCCAGTTGGTTAAGGACATTTTTATTCAGTCCGGGAGCCATGAGGAATTCGTGGGTGAAGGTGCTCAATGTCCTTCTAGAAGGCAAAATAAATAGCTTTTGAAGCAATTTATATCCCTTTGGACTTTGCTTGAGCAGCGTCAGAGCCAGGAGCTTTTCATCAGTTGTGAATCGCCTTCTCTTTTTGTGCTTGTTAGCCTGGTTCACCTGCATATAGATGAAAGTCTTCGAGTGCCGCGGTAATTGCTCGACCATCGACTTGAATGATTGTTGCTCACTCAAGTCCTGCGCTTTCTTTAGTCTATCCTGAAATTGTGTCACTAGTCTCTTCTTGGAGCTTATAATTCCAAGACATTTGCGGTATATTTTTTTGCACCGTGGTGTCAATGCTTGAACAGACTTAACGATCCTGTTCCTGCGAGAGGTGATGACACGGCCCTCGGTCGGAACGGAGGTGGCCGACGAGGTGGCGGGCACTGCCAATACAGCCTCTGCACCTGAAAATTATATAAACACAAACTGTGAATAGAAGTATCTAAGCATGAAACAATACCCAATTACCCAATTTAAAACTAGTCAAATTTACCTTGAAGAGGGTGAGGGGCCATGCTACGGTCTTCGGTTGGCACGGAAACGGCTGACGAAGTAGAAGGCACTGCCGATGCTGCCTCTTCACCTGAAAATTATATAAACACAAACTGTGAATAGAAGCATCTAAGCATGAAACAATACCCAATTACCCAATTTAAAACCAGTCAAATTTACCTTGAAGAGGGTGAGGGGCCATGCTACGGTCTTCGGTTGCCACGGAAACGGCTGACGAAGTAGAAGGCACTGCCGATGCTGCCTCTTCACCTGAAAATTATATAAACACAAACTGTGAATAGAAGTATCTAAGCATGAAACAATACCCAATTACCCAATTTAAAACTAGTCAAATTTACCTTGAAGAGGGTGAGGGGCCATGCTACGGTCTTCGGTTGGCACGGAAACGGCTGACGAAGTAGAAGGCACTGCCGATGCTGCCTCTTCACCTGAAAATTATATAAACACAAACTGTGAATAGAAGCATCTAAGCATGAAACAATACCCAATTACCCAATTTAAAACCAGTCAAATTTACCTTGAAGAGGGTGAGGGGCCATGCTACGGTCTTCGGTTGGCACGGAAACGGCTGACGAAGTAGAAGGCACTGCCGATGCTGCCTCTTCACCTGAAAATTATATAAACACAAACTGTGAATAGAAGCATCTAAGCATGAAACAATACCCAATTACCCAATTTAAAACCAGTCAAATTTACCTTGAAGAGGGTGAGGGGCCATGCTACGGTCTTCGGTTGCCACGGAAACGGCTGACGAAGTAGAAGGCACTGCCGATGCTGCCTCTTCACCTGAAAATTATATAAACACAAACTGTGAATAGAAGCATCTAAGCATGAAACAATACCCAATTACCCAATTTAAAACTAGTCAAATTTACCTTGAAGAGGGTGAGGGGCCATGCTACGGTCTTCGGTTGGCACGGAAACGGCTGACGAAGTAGAAGGCACTGCCGATGCTGCCTCTTCACCTGAAAATTATATAAACACAAACTGTGAATAGAAGCATCTAAGCATGAAACAATACCCAATTACCCAATTTAAAACTAGTCAAATTTACCTTGAAGAGGGTGAGGGGCCATGCTACGGTCTTCGGTTGGCACGGAAACGGCTGACGAAGTAGAAGGCACTGCCGGTACTGCCTCTTCACCTGAAATTTACATAAACACAAACTGTGAATAGAAGTATCTCAGCATGAAACAATACCCCTTTTCACCCTTTTAGGGTTGGCATTTTAAAAATCCAAGTACCCCAGATTTTAAGTCAGACCACCTGCTTTCAATCCAAAAAAAAGGTTCAAATCGGACCAGTAGTTTCAGCGTGATGCGGGCACAAACAGACAGACAAATTTTTTTTAAATAAGTATTTTGGGTTTAGATAAGCCTAAATAACATATTCCAATAGTTTTTTTTTAAATCCCTTCAATGTACAGAAATACTCCCGTTACAATTCTTTATGTACTATAGATAATAATAATAATAATTCATTATAATTCTACAATACTAAGTGGCTCAGTCTCAACTATCTACATGACTAACTACATACTGAGGACTATACAATACACACACCAGCATATTCAGAACAAAAAACATTACTATAATACTAGCTGTTGCCCGTAGCTTTGCTTGCATGGAATAAGTACTTATACTCACACTTATAAGCAGTCTTGTTGAATAAGTTCAACAAGAGTGCTGCTGCCCACTCACTGTTACAGCTACTGGGTACTACTAGGTACTGGTACAGCTACTACAGTACCGGTACTGGGCAACAGCACTCTTGTTGAACTTATTCAACAAGAGTGCCCACTCACTGGTACCCTTAGTCGCCTTTATCACACATGCATAAGTACTTATTTCATGCGAGCGAAGCTACAGGCAACAGCTAGTATTATAGTAATGTTTTTTGTTCTGCAAAACTCCGTTTATGGAGAAGCCTTGTCCCTGCAGTGGGATATTTAAGGGCTCATAAAGATGATGACATTATATTATTATAAATTTATAAGTATTTTACTAGTGAAACACTTGTCAAATGTGCTGGTGTGTACCTATATTTTAAGAAAAACAATCAAAATCAAATCAAATCAAAATGTCTTTATTGTGATTTTAGGTAAATATTAAAAAAAATGATGTTATAGTTTAGAAAAGTCCCATAAAATCTGTCATTTCGACATACAAATTGCACACAAATTAAAATGAAAATAAAATTATAAACATAAATTGTATAAAACAATAAATATGTAACCAACCAACAAATGAGAAGATCTACTAAATTGATAAGATGAAAATGAAAAAAGAATCATGCCACAAGTAGGTACTTTTCATTTACTTACCAGCATTTTCAATTGTCAATTTATGTTTTTTGGTTTGGTGGTAACCATGGTCATGATCAACTGTAAAGATCAAATAAATAAAAAAGATTAAAAAAAATTTTTGGATTGATTTTGTAGCTAAGTTTCACTTTGGTGAAATTGGTTTGGTGATTGATCGGAGAATAAAAATATTGTTAACATTGACACACAGTAGTGTCCAGTAAGTCCATGGGAGAATTATTTTAACCATAGCACTACCAGTAGTGCCAGGCAGTAGTGTCACGAAGAACGGTGGATCAAGCTCCTCCTTCTGTGCTAAAGAAGTGAAACAGTAGGAGAATTTTGTGGTGGCCTCATCCACTCGCAGAGCTGCTAGTGTATTAAAATAATCATCAACAGCCTATTAACATGTCCCCACTGCTGGGGCTCAGGCCTACCCTCTCAACGAGGGCGTTCGGGCTATAGCTCATTAAAATAATAATAAATAATAATTCCAATTAGAGGTCCTATATTCAGATTAAGAAAATAAACTGCCAAAAACAGAAAACTGTCACTTTAAGTTCTACAAAACACATGGATATAGATAATTTACCTAAAAACAAAGCTCGCTTCTGTGTGGTTGTAGCGACCATTTGATGAGATAATTTAGTATGTCCAATATCCCAGTCTGCAAGTTAAAATAAAAATTATTATTGGAAAGTTTATATTACACTGTAGTTTATTCATTGAAGTTATTTTAGTCACAAGTACTTACGAACTGAAATGGGTGGTGCAGGGATTCTCGATTGAATCTCCGATTCCGAAAAAAGAGTTGGGACGGAGTTGTACTCCCTACTTCCATCCCATTTTATATATTTGGCCTCAAAGTGAAGGCTGCAGACTCTTTGCATGGAGTTTCTCTCGCGGCCTTCGTTAAACTTCAGACGATGGGAAGTTTTCTTAAAGATGACCTCATTCCATATTTGTAGATGGGATTTTTCCCTTGGAACAACATACATAGTTGTAGAGATAGATGTCGATGGGCATCCTACGATGCAACATTTTCTTATTTTGGGCATTACCTGTAAAGTTCCCCATAAATTAGGTGTATCACAGACACACGCGGCCTGCGGTGGTGTTCTACCTCAAGTCAGGCCGCAGCTTCAATATGAAAACGCAGGCCGCGCGTGTCAGAAGTCTCACATACAATGCATAGGGAAGACGACAGGCCGCGTGTGTCTGTGATGTGATGTGATACGCATTAAACCTCTGGCATGTGAACCCCCCACCGCGCTATACACCGTTCCGTGTGAGATTTGCGCTTCGCCACAGAAGGTAGGAGGGCTTGAGGAGGCCTACGTGTCAGCAGGACACGCTAATGTGCAATAACGTTTTAAATGTAAAAAAAAAAAAGTTTTTATCAGCAATAAAGGCTTTTGTATTTGTACAGAAGGTAGGCATTACAAAAAACAAAACTGATTTTAAGAAAAACGAAAACCCTTTTTGGAATCGACATGAAATAACTAACCTCTCCAGTCTTATGATGAATTTAATAAAGAAAATAGCGGCGGAAATAGGCGGCTAATAACTTTTTTCACTTGAGAGCGTCAGTGGCGTAGGGGATAAGACGCGGCCTATCATATCGAAAGGTCCGAAGCTCGATCCCCAGCTGGGCCATGTACCAATGGGTTTTTTCTCGAAACTTAAGTACATTTACTGACTGCTCTCAAACGGTGAAGGAAAACATCGTGAGGAAACCTGCATACGCCAAAGAAGAAATTCTTAGGCGCATGTGAAGTCCACTAACCCGCACTGGGATAGCGTGGTGGACTATAGCCCGAACGCCCTCGTTGAGAGGGTAGGCCTGAGCCCCAGCAGTGGGGACATTAATAGGCTGTGATGATGAACTTTTTTCATGATAAAAAGTCACCTCCAAAGTTATTTGGTTCTAGAAGTCAAGACAAATCAAAACCAACAGATTTTCAAAAACGGCTAGAATACGTACGTTTCCAGGTAAATTCTTCAAATCTTCACTGAAATAACTAACACTAAAATAATAACTAGTATTATACGTCCTGTCACAAATTAGACTCACTTTTAAAGAAATTTTAAGAAATTAAAGATAGAATACGTCCAACGTAAATGTTGATTTTCAAAACGAAGCACAGACTATACAAACAAAATTAATGATTTAACGAATGTCAACGAATGTCTGTCAGTTATGATCACGAAGTTAGTTGTTATTTCCGAAAATGACAGCCAGATGTGTCACCGATTATACTTCATGGCTAGTATTAAGGAAGAGACGTCTCATTGGTTGATTCCAGCGCCTGCTTAGAACTATGACGATTTATAGGGAATGGGTTGACCTAATGTTGTCTGATTGGAAAATTTTGATCTATTAATGGATTTATTTTATAATTATTTTAGAAATATTTTGTTGACAGCAACCCATCGATCGAAGGTGCCCTGTTGGCTGGCAGTGTTGCCAAGTAATTATAAAATAGGTACTTATATTTGCAGATTTCTACCATTTACTACGGCACGATTGATTTGAAAAGCTAACAATACACCACCGCACCGCTGTTCCTGTTGCGAGAATTTTGATTGATACATTAACTTTATCACTAGGATTCGATTGACAGTCGAAAATTTATCGTTTGTCTGGCTTGTCTATGAATGTTCTTTTTTTGTTGCGATTTGTGGATGGAGTGGAACGAAAATTTTGTTCGATTTTCGAGACGAGCGATTGTGTCATTGTGCGCTATCTAATTTGTGGCTAATTTGTGATCTGTGGCACAGTGTGCGGGCAGAGCGGCGACTCCTTGGACGTATACTATCTAATTTGTGGCGGCGACGATTGTTTTGGTTTGAATAAAATTAATTAGAAATGGCTAAACGTGCAAATCCTTTTATTGAAGACATTGTCCAACAAAGCAAAGTTCATGTCGGGCTCAAACAATTCAACAATAACGAAGATCGATTGAAGAAAGTTTACGGTAACTTTCTTTACCCTTTAAATTTAGTTCTTAATTTCCCGCCTAGTTAACCTACCTACTTTCTCGTATTTTAAGAGAAAACTCTGGAGCTATTGTTCAGAGGCGCCAAGAAGTGTTCAGCGCTAGATGCAACCAATATTCGTGACGACGTCTCTCACAGCCGGAGGGATAAAATGAAGCAGCTCATCATTGGAAAGGATGGCACTCTCCTGCACACTGGAACTGTAGTAAGGAATACTCTAATAAACAATATGCCTAATTTTTTTAAACCTATTTACATCCCACCTTAAAGATACAAGTTTAAACAAACATTGATTAAATAGATCTTTATTGCATTCGGAAAACGCTTGTCACTACACTGCTAAAGCCTTCCAAAGTCAATTAAATTCATCTAACTTGTTTCCATTCTCTAATTTATTTGAGGTGGCAGACAAGAGCGTGCCTCTCCCGGTGTGTGCCTGCGGGAGCTCCGCAGGAGAGTGCCGGTGCGGCTACTGCGAGGTAGTGCTCTGCGGCTCCTGCCAACATTGCTGTGCCCGCTGCGATCGAGTCTACTGCTCACATTGCTCATTTGCTGGGGCTGGGTATGTTCAAATCTACCAATTACGCTTATTACCACTATTACTAATACATGGATTATTACTGTTTCAGTACTGTTTCTTTAAATCATCATATCAGCTATTCGACATCCACTGCTCTATCAATAAAAAGTGGTGTGTCCACCCAAATGCCTCTGCTCAGCAGTCTGGAATTATTATCATTTCATAAATCCTCTTGTGCGGTGTCTAAAATAACTATTGCTGGAAATCTATTATAATACATACCTACTGTAAATACTTACAGATGGGTACAGAGGCCTAAATAGAAAATTGTCTTGTTGAATAAAATCTTATAGGTATTCTTTCCTTTCAGGTCTGAGGGCACTGAAGTATGTGTGTCTTGTTATGGTTAGCTAAGTTATGAGTAGGTACTTAACCTGTTACGTTTAGAAGAATATAAAGAACAATTTAATATGACTTTATGCTATGTTAATTTTTAAATGAAATACAAAAATAAAACACAAAATATTATATATTGTTGTTTATATAAAAACATAACAAAACTGGGTTGCAGGTAGACAGATTAGATAAAAAGCATTGAATAAAATTGAACAATTCAAAGTTTCAACTTTTAACCCATCAAATAATTTAAAGCATAACTTAATTAAATCACAACTAGTTAAGGCCATGAATGCAGTCACAGATGGCACTCAGTCGGTCAACTGCTCCAGAATTGCCTAGAATTTAAACGTCACAAGATGTGTACACAGCAAAATCAATACAATGTCTACCAGTGGTGGCGGAGCCAGTGGTGGCAACTGTGAATACGCGATTAAACACCGTATATTATCTATTTTGTGCATTAAATACCTGAAACATTAAAAGTAGAATGACAATAATTATTGTATAATTGACTCTAGATAAAACTCAACTATTTCATAAACCCGGCATTATCCATTTAAACATATAATTTCAGCACCTAAATACCCTCAATCCACACATTACACATATACAACGATTTATAACAATATCTTTTATTGCTTTTATGCTACAAAAGTTCGACTTTCGCCTGGAAAATAATATAAATATTGAATTCAGAGCACTTTGTGGTTTTAATTTTAGCGAAAGGGACTCAATCAAGCTCACTATAACTAGTATAGTCACGCCACCTTAAATACTAAGGAACATTTCATAAAGACTGCAACGGCGAAGTAGCCAAGCACCTACCTAGGCGGGGCAGAGTTGCTCCTAGCCGAGACGAACAACCTTCGAATGGGCACTCAAAGCACTAAACTCAAGAATAACACTAGCTTTATATTACTACCCCCATTATAAAAATTGCTTTATCATATCATTAACACTATCTTCATTAATTATTTTGTATCATTAAAAATAACGAAATACCTATATTATATTATTTAGTTTCACCTGCTTGCTGTGTTCTATTCAACGTGTTTAGTACTGAAGTAGTACATTGAATCACTTTATGTTATTGTTATATAGTTTTTGCTGTAATATAAAGCTCTGTTTATTTTATATAATATCTATACTTGGCTATTTTATTTTAATAGTGTTTGTATTGTAAGCTAATTCGCAGAGAGACTATCGCAATTTATCCGTAAATGTAAAATATTACGGCAAAATCGGTAAATAGGTATTTGGCATTGGAATAGCTAGATGCATAGACTGTAGTATCCACATTATAAATACTCCAAAAATATAGCGCACAGGCCATGGATGGAGTAGGTATCAATCTATTCAATAACCAAGGTTTTCTTACCCTGTACATTTTTTAAAAAATGACAATTTAAGCTATAGAGAAAAAGTTACGGATAGTTTAGTTTTTATATAAAGGTAATTTCAAAAATATCGTTGTTTGTACATACGAGTAATTATTGCTTATTCATTAAAATTGATTTTATAGTGTTATTAAAATTATAAGTTAGCGTAGGCGATGCGGCGCGGAGGGTACTACGCGAAGAGGTACCGGTAGACGATGGTGGCGGCCAGCCCCAGCAGCAGCGGGGTCAGCCACGAGCTCCACGCGCTGGGGGACGCCAAACGGAACACATACATACGTATACGCTAATATAGTATACTACCCGACAACTGAAACGAGTCACTTGGCCTTGGCCTCCCTCCGCCTCCCGCTTCCCTACCTCGCCCGCCCGCTCTCGTCCTAGCGCGACGGTACTGTTCGCATAAATGTGAGAGGTCGGGCTTAAGTGACGTCGTGCCATTAACAAATGATGATAAAGATGAAGATTTCTTTAAGTATCTAACTGCTGCTTACACAATGTTTTATTTTTTAACAAAAATATAAATAAATAATAATTTATTCCCATACTTTCGCTCAATACTTTGTCAATCGTTTTTGCACTCTGTACCTATCACGGCGGGGCGACGTAGGGGGAAGCGGGAGACGCGGAGTGACTCATTATAGTTGCTGAGTAGTAGTACTCTCAATATGGGCCGGGGCCCTTTTTATAGATTCGAGGTGTCATTGTGAGCCCTTGGATCTCCGCCAGGAACCGATTTGGGAGAGATCTGGTGGTGGTTGTCCGGAGTACGGAGAGGAGGTCCAGTGCCGTGCACACCTCACTGATGAAGCATAGCAGGGGGTTTTTTTCTCCATTGAATAGAATAAAAAAATCTAAAATGGCATTAAAGTTTATGGAAATCCGCATAAACAGGATTATGACAATTTGACTACAAAAAAATGGCTTGCTTGATCAGTTATGTGCGTATCGCACTCTGGACCACCTCCATCCGTACTTCGGCCAGCCATCAACAGATCCCACATAAATCATTCCCTGACAGGCTCAATGAATCTTGAACGTACCTATGAAAAACTATTCAACACAGAAGTGACATAAAATTGACATACCTGCATAGGTCAACTGAGCTTTTCCAGAAACCCACTTGGCTACTTGATGGTTAAAAAATCCACCAGGATATTTTATTGAAACAAAAAGTGATTTGTGGGTTTGCAGTGGAAATAGTAAGCAACTTCTGATGTAAAACTTTCTAAGTTGTTGTCAACATGCATTGTAAATAACTTAAAACAAAATAAATGAAACGGCGAGGGATCTAAAACTGAAAATTAAACTCCAAAAAAGAAATTATAATCACATGGCTCTGTGTACGAAAAAAATGATTTAAGGGCAAAAAAAGGATGCAAAAAGGATTGTGCTGTAATAAAAATGAGTCAACAATTTAAATGATTATGATTTATTGAACAATATTTAATATACATTAATATAATCACAGAATAGCTACATATTCGTGTATACAAAAAAACAGCACCAAAAAAGACTAGCTACCTTGTTTTTATTGCATCAATCATAATATTTTAGGTGTTCGTGCATTAAAATGTGTAAAAAAACTAGTTTACTTAAAGCAAGTCCAGTAATCATAAATACTATATACATATAAGGTATATAACAAGCACATGACGTTATTTTATTTATGTAGTATTATAATTAATTAGTAACATTTAAATATTATATAACTTCCTCTGGAGATCAAAAGATCATAACAAAATGTTTTAATATTAAATATTTGAAAGAAGCCTCTAATATACATTATCAATATCATAGCCGAATTTGGTAAAAACATAATTAAGTAAAATTTAAATTTTCATAATTTTGATAACAATAATAATTTGGTTGATAATACAGATCATAAAATCACAGTGTTCTAAGTACAAAATATGAGCAAATAAGTGTTAATACCTACACAGAACCATGTGTATAAATGCTTACAAGCAAGTGCTAGTAATTAAATATTTAATGTCAAAGTAAAGTAAATGGAATGAATCGTACGAGATGTAAATGTTATGTTTTGAGCGCTAAATTGTGATTAGCATTTGTGTAAAGTTTACATTTACAATAAAAATCGAAAATCTACAGGTTGAGGGTTAGAAAGTCTATAGTTTATGCGAAATATACGCACTTTTAATGTCATATCTAAACCTAGGTTTTAGAAATAGAATACCTGTTTAAAGCGTGTCGGTCCAAAATGGCGTTATGTCCCGACTAATGTTAATTGGGATTTAGGAAGTTTGTAATTTCACGAATTGCACTTTAGGGAGGGACATTTTCCGAAGGAAATTTTGGACCGAGACGGTAAAACTTTTATTGGGAAGACTTTCTAGCCCGAACGAACAGCGAGATCGTTATATAACTATTTAGAGCATAAAAAAGCCTAAAGTATGATATCAAGTGTGCGGTGACTGCAGTATGGTGGTTATGTGTCGGTGACTATGCGACTACGCACTTGCCCTGCTCCTGCGGCTGGTCGTTGCTCCACTGCGCTGCGAAGGCCGCCTTGCCGTGGGCGCGGTCCGCCTCCACCAGCTCGCCGATCTTGTACTTCTGCATCAAGGACCTGCAACCACAACGCCGTAGTTGGTGCACGGTCCCGATTGCCTTTTTGAGTATACCCCGTTATCAAGCGGGCAGAATAAAATTTTGGATTTGCCACCAAGCCACCAAATTGCGCGCTTGATGAGGGTATGTTTATGAGTAGCCTATTTGAGTCCAGTTGCAATTACTAAAACGGAAATTCTCGCAAAATCCCCACTGGTGGAGGGATGAGGCGATGGGGATTTTGCGAATAAACCCAATACAACATTATAAGTTGTGTAGGTACCTACCTATTTAGGTACTTACAGATTATTAACTTATTACAAGCTTTAAAACGTCGTAAAAGTATAAGTAATTATGTAACCCTCGTCTCGTTTGAGGAGGATTGCACACAGTGAGACGCTAAATCCGCCAAAGGTTACTACCCTCGTTTTTAACAGAATACCTACTAACACTACATAAAGAAGCGACACTCCCCCCTCTCAGACAACCACTCCACGCGTGAGATTCGGCACAGATACCGCTCGCTACCCACAGGCAGCCCTCGACCTATCGTTGTTTTAAAAATGTGAGTAGTGAGTGACACGGCACTTGCCTGGCATCCGAGCTGTGGCTGACGTCTTCGAACGGCTCCGTGGCGTCCTGCCCCGCCTTCTCCAGCAGCACCTCCTCGCCTCCAGGATGCTGCAGCACAAACAAGCACAGTAGCACTAACTATATTCTAATTCAAATTTGGAATACAATATTCTCTTTTTGACGGCAATGAAAACTACTCTGTTTCTTCCTGTATAGCCGAGAGGAAGAAACAGCAACAAACCCAACAGCACCAGGCCCCTGCCTTTGTTTTATACATCAAAAAAAAGTAATATGCACGTACTACCGTCACCGCTCGGCCGAGTGTGACATCACACCAGATAGGTCGAGTAGGTCAACAATAAACATTTAGGTAAATGTCAGCTGAAGGCAAACAGTACATGCCCGTAATTGTGTACCTACCCATTATACTTTGTCGATAGAGGGTTAACTTATTGCAAATGACCTCAAGTTTAACCGCTTTAAATAGGTGAAGTTCTAATCACTCTGTATACAATTGTATACTTGTAAATGGTTACATAGGTCAGTTTAAATTACATGCCTCAGACAGATTGGCCATGGGACGTGGGTAATTCCTGATTTAATGCACTGACATTGAATGAATCTACTACCTAATTCATTTCATTACCCTGAGAAAATGTCCAACAATAAAATATATAAGTAGGTAGGTACTGTATCGTAACATATAATAATAAATATCGTAATAATTAATCTTAATCTTCAAGTCACCCTGTTATCTGGTAAGAGTATCTATAGATTGTAATTTAGTATTGGTGTCGTCTCATTCCATTTTTCTTCATAAACGCATGGCAAAACCCAACAGAAGTCGTTCAGCCTTAGATGAAACCATACCTACAGAGAAAGATGCGTTACTTACTGAAAATGGTCCAAAAACCAATGACCAAATAGGTTAGTCTTACTTGGTTTTGGTCTGGAAATGGCTTGATTGCACGTCATTCATATTCGCTCGATAATACTGTTGTAGTGGAAGTTGCTGTACCGAGTACGTATAATAATAGTACTAACGCAACCACAGATTAGATTTACGCAATGCTTTCAGCTGTGTGTTGTGTGCGTGTAGTTTTCGTTTAAGCAGTGGAAGCTTCCAGCTTTGGTTTCATCTAAGGTAGGTAGTACAGTCGGTAGCACGTCAGTGGAAACACTGACCTTGAGCTGGCCTAGTTTATTAGGTAGTTTCAATACTATGAAATACCAGTTTATACTGGTTTGGTATCCACTGAGGTGCGGTCGACTGTACGTGAGCGACGCGACGCATGCAGACAAAGCATGCCGAGTCGTTCGAGTGTTGATAACGCAATCAAACTACTTTCAGAGTAAAGTCCACTACAATTAATTAGCATTTTAGTAATATACCGGAGAAATATGCAGGAAACGTACACACTTTAGCGATATTTTCCAGGCACAGGTTCTAGTGATAATTGTAGGGGTCAATCTGAGATACTGCATGAGGCCCATAAATAAACACTACACAGGTAGGTATAAATACATAGGTGAACGGATAATTAGAAACAGAGCAAGATTTTCATACAATCGAGGTCACTTTGAAGCCATGGTTCTCCGGGAAGGATTGATCGGGGCATGATCTGATGACGGTCATTGAGAGAGTAGATGGAGGACTTTCAAATCGCTATAGATATCCAACTGATCAGATGAGCCGTTTGGTAGCAGCATCGTCATGTAGAAAAAAACCTGCAAAATGGCATAAAAATGTATGAAAATCTTAAAGTTAAGGAATCATGACGATGCTGCTCCCAAACGGCTGATCTGATCAGTTGGATATCTATAGCCATCTAAAAGTTCTCCATGTACTCTCTCGATGACCGTCATCAGATCACGCCCCGATCAATCCTTCACGGAGAACCATGGCTTCAAAGTGACCTCGATTGTATGAAAATCTTGCCCTGTTTCTAATTATCCGTCCACCTATGTATATAATATCTTTTTAAACTAATATTCATTAGAATGTGGCTGTCGTCATATTTTGGTTTTTGAAAAAATAATTCTATCTAGACTACATAAAGTTTAGTATTTGAACTACATTTGAGACCCGAACGGGTTTTTTAACACTCTAAGGGAACCACTAAATATTTCGTCAGCCATAAACTTGCCAAATCAAAATAGCTTTAATCTATTTGGCATTAGAGTGCGTTACTATTTAGCAAATCTTGAACCAGATAATCAAGTAAAATGTAAATCAATATCTATTGTAGATTACGTATCAGTAATGTTGGGACCTTTCATTCACCTCGGAACGTGCTTCTTCTTTGACGTCATGGAACGGGCGCCGGGGAATTTCTCATTAAGTCCCCAGTGTAAGGGAGGGGGAACTTATGATTCCTATTGCATTCCCACATTCTTCTCGTGACCTATATTTCGTACTTGACGACGAATGCATGATTTAAGTATTAATCTCTATGAGGCACATTATTATTTTATTAATTTTCAAAGCAACCAAGCTAGGATATTAATAACAATCAATAGCCAGTCCACGGCCAGGAGCAGGTTGGTGATCTATTATTTGGCTCATCCAATTCCACAAAAATGGTAAAAGCAAGAAGTTTCAAATCTCTATGGTCGCGCGCGCGCTCCCTGTGGAGATCGCATCTCGCATAATTAGTATCGGAACCTATGGTGCCATTTACCGGGGGGGTGCGAACAAAGGAAGCGGAGTAGCGGGAGGAGGTTGCTAATACAAATTTATATGGAGTTTGAAAATGAGATTGGATGTACTGTCGAAATATTCGTGCCATTACGAAACAACTGGGAATGTTTGTTGCTCAATAACGGCTGAACGGATTTTGATGAAACTTGGTGCAATGATAGCCTAGTAGAATAACAAATGGGATGCTTTTTAACGCGAACGAACTCGCGGGAATTAACTATTAAATGTAGCTACTTTATGACTTAAAATGAGACCAAACATATACTAATGTCATGTAAATTTGTAATGATTACATTACCAATAAGATGCAGCTATTGTTGCTTCACTGACCTGTGCCTGATACAATAATGAGCATGAACTGGGTGACGACGTCAGTAAACTCCGCAGGTGGCTCAGTAGCCACCTGTTGTCAGTACAACAGATACTACATGTCGGTAATCAGATTTTGTCTTTCAACAGTTGCAACCTTGATAACAAAAACAGATAACTGAAAGTTTAATAAATAAATAATAATGTACTTGCACAATGATGTTTTTAAGTATTTAACTAGATTTCTAATCTGCAGTGAAATAAGTTGTACGGCGGCCCGCACTCAACTTTCTCGCCATTTTTTAATTTTATTTTTAAAGCATGAGAGTAAACTCCACAGCTTCATCATTATCCGAAATTTTTTTTTTAGGGTTCCGTCCCTCTAAAGGAAAGAAGGATCCCTTATTTATAGGATCACTTCATTGTCCGTCTGTCTGTCTGCCAAGACCCTTTTTCTCAGGAACACGTGTAGGTATCAAGTTGAAATTAATATCCAATACTCAGGTCTGTAATCCCTTCAAACTTCTAAGTTATCGCAGTCAAAAGATATGGCCGTTTTTGACGCATTTTTTAAGTTTCATAATAAATTAATAGACTGGAATATGATGCTAGATTGTCGCGCTTGAACCTTACTACACTTAAAGAACGTAGAGAAAGAGGTGATCTAATTGAGACCTTCAAGATTCTGAGCAACCATTACAACTCATCTGTCATAAGGAACATATTTAACCCTAACCCCATAGAGAGACTGAGAGGGCTCAAATTAAAAAAAAAAATATCTGTGACTTGCTTGTTTATTGCCCTTTGGCCACCATTAATTTGAGAGCTGTCATTTCAGTGGAGCAATCTCAAGTGTCTTGATTTACTGAATTGAGGCAAAGACAAGCCTCCATGTGAATTTATGAGACTCAGGACTCATGAATCCAACACTCATCAAGCAGGAATTGTACTTCATTACAAGTCTTTTTTTCACCCTCGAGTCACTTTTGACCTTAAACTGTTGAATTCTTGCTTGAGTACTCATCATCTTTATGCCTTAAATAGGTAGTTAGACAAACAACCAAACTGGGTCAGTGTGGACAAAAGGGGGCGCTATGAAAAATACTTAGAAAAATTTCACTTAACTTCAGGAGTTTTTAAATACTCTTTTGAATACTCGAATCATTTCAAGAGTTATTGATAGACAGACGCGCCAAACTTCGCACGCGCCCAAAGCGCTTCGAGTGCTGTATAGTCGAGTCTTTAAAATAACTACTTGAAGACTCAACTCTTTTGCAACCCTACACATACCTCGTCAAGAAACTTGGTGACGTCATAGACCGCGTTGTGTATGATGAGGATAGCGTCGGTCCGTTTGTCGCGTGCCTTCAGCTCCTCGCGGGTGAACAGCCGCACCTGGTCGCCCACTGGCCCCATGCTGGCTGCTGCCTCCTTCACACTACCACTTCCGACTGACTCTGTCATCGTGCTCAGTGAATATAACTAATTCGATTCGTTGTGCGCAACGGATTGTTGATTACGTCCGGTGGAGTTCGCTATATGGCCCTGAACTCCGCGCAATCAGTTCAATGAATAGAGTCGACCGAAACGAACTGAAGTGGACCATGGACCATCAGTGCTGAGGCTGACTGGGTCACTCACTCCGTGACTTTAAAAATAGCGCGTGGAGTGCGGAGACTGGCTGGAGATACACTGACCAGACCACCACAGATTACATTATTGACCACAGAGTAGAGTACAATAAATATCACTGACTGAGTGACTGAACGTCCGAAGTGAAGTGAGTGACCTTACAACAGATTGACATGACAGTTTGAATTTTTAAATATTTTTACGGCCAGTTGAAAACAAGTCCTTAAATGCCAAATCATAGTTTTTTCATTGAACAAAGGTATTCACGATCATACCATTTAGCTTGTACTCCTGCCTGGTTGGTTGATTGATTTCATTGACAAGAATGACAGTCGTTCGTCGCATTTCTGTTTGACAACTGACAGAGAGAGAGAGGAGAGATAAGATAACCTAAATAAATTTATCCATCATTTAACTATTATTTCGTGAATTTAATCTCGAATCTTATAAAATGTTTAGTAGGAATATCACTTCTAGGATTGTGACTGCTCATCTTAAATCGGTATTTATAACTCCATGCTAACCGTGCTTAGGTTTTATGTTGTGCTGCGTTTCTCTAGTATTACAGCACTATTGTGTTGTGTTGCAGGCGAACTACGTGACGAAAGCGCCGAAGCCTGAGATCCCTAAGAACGCGCTGTCGACGGTGTACTCTGCGCAAGAGCAGCGGGACAACGGCGTGGTGTACGACCGCAAGCCGTTCAAGGTGACGCTGCAGGAGGGCAAGACGTACAGCTGGTGCTTGTGCGGACGCTCCAAGTCGCAGCCGCTGTGCGACGGCACACACAAGGACATATTCCTGAAAGTTACACAAAGGTAACAAACAAACAAACTACTAGTGACATCATCTGTGGACGTATCAAATCCATAGCCATTCCTTGCCCCTGTCCTGTCACATTTGTCCTTTCAAGCTGCTAGCCTCTAGAGTCTATAGGTACAATATGGGTTGGTAGATTTCACATATTGTTTGGCTATGCAGATATGCCTTAAAATTCCTTTTAGTTTCCCACACGTTTTTCTTTACTATTTAATATACCTAATTATTATCAGTGGAAACCTATAATGTTCTCTGTTTAAAATTTAATATTTTTTTGTGTTTGTTAACAGGTTTTCCTAAAAAGTTAAAATTAAATAGAATAAAATTCACCAAAAGCTTTTGCAATGACCTTAAGCACTTAATTTACAATATCAACATCTGCCTTTATTTAAGGTTCCTCTAATAACTTATAACTACCTGATCGACCCCTATATAAAATGATTTAGATCTGTTGAACAATGCATAAGTATGATAAAGACAGTTAAACTATGGGCATGGATAAACTCTTAAATAACCATTTTCTGAAAAGCTTTTTATTAAGCGGCATTGAGCCATGACCATTGTACTTGCCAGATTAAACCTGCAAGATGTGTGTTGTCAACTATACCAATTGTTTTCCAGGCCCATTAGATTCAAAGTGGAGAAGACAAAGGACTATTGGCTGTGCAACTGCAAGCAGACAAAGAACAGACCGTTCTGCGATGGGACACACAAACAGAAAGAGATCCAGGAGGCCACCAGCATCAAAGTTTAAGATGACCCACCAAATAGGAGGGGATCTACCACATATACTTTGAACCTTAATTTTGTAAATATGTGACAGTTTAGTTTTGATTTGGATTGTATATAATTAAGTTTTCAGCATCAATTTTTGTACGTTGTATACAGTCCAAATTAAAACCAAAGTTTATAAAATGAGGTTTAAGATATGTAGGTATCTGGTTTTTTTGTAGTGTGAAATAATTTTATTGTGAGTTAAGGTCAGATAAAGAAATGTTTAAGTGGCCTACTAGATACATAGATCCCCATATTATAAAGCACAAGAACATACGCATTTTAACTATAGGTAGGTACTTTATTGTTAGTGAGTGATCAGATCACAGACTGTTCTGTAAAGAATAAAGATGTGTAAATAAAACCTGTAATTATAATAATAAGTTTATGTAAGTTTTGGTAACTATGAAATAAATGCCTTTTTAAATACACTATTTCCTCAGACTTATTTCAGATATTTTTATTTATTTATAAGGGCGTTTGTGCACTTCCTATTCAACATTTTACATAATGTTAAATTGCGAATAATTCTCGCGTAATACCTACTTTTCTCTAGTACTTCTGAAGTATTACGAATTATTGGGAATATTTCGACTAAAAATCTATTTTAAAAAACGGCAGTTCCTAATTCTCCTTTGTTAAATCTTCAATAAACCTACTATCAGTTTAGTGTGGGTGTGTACTGCAGTGTGGATCACCGAACGGCACTGGTTATGCCTACGATTTGGCCTATAAAGACTTGTTTCCAACTCGCAGTAAAACTATAAAGAAAATCTGTGTGTTCATTCAATTTGTTCACTAAGACCTGGCTGTATATAGTCTGACGACTTTTGCCTGCCCATCATAGGACGAAATCAACAAAAAAAATATCTAAACTAGTCTGTCTGTGATTTCATTCATTCATTCATTGTTTTTTTTTGTTTTATGTGTGTGATTTACGGATTTTTCGTATTTTTCTTTCTTTTGATTTTAAATGTGCATGCTGCGATTTAAATAGAAATGAGTTAGTTTTCGCTAAAGAAATATGCATGTGAAAGTAATAAGTAATGTCTAGAATTAGGGGAATCGAGGCCAAAGTGCAAAAAGAAGTTTCACAGACACGTAAGAATGGTTACACTGAAACCAAAAAGACAATTGACGATCAAGCTGCTTACTCGAAAGACGATGTGGAAAGTAAGTAAATAATATTTATATTTACATAATATTGTTATTTGTGAACTGTTTGAGAAACAGTTCTCTAATCACTAATTTTTATTTTACGAGGTTATGTTTTATTGTGGTCTCCTAACTCTTAAACCTTCACTGTGAGTTATAACAAGTTGTAAGTTAGTCATCACACGTATGTATATCCTATCATCATGACGTCCAACCTTGGTGCAGAGCGTCAGATCGCCGAGCTGGTGCACAAGCTGCCGAGGCTGGGCGCGATCTTCGACGTGCACCGCAAGATCGGCGAGGGCACGTTCAGCTCTGTGTACCTGGGCTCGCTGCGGCAGCACAGCGCGCTGCCGGAGGCGCGGCGACGCTGGTTCGCGCTCAAGCACCTCGTGCCCACCGCGCATCCCGCGCGCGTCGAGCAGGAGCTGCGCTGTCTGCAGGACATGGGGTCTCTCTCTCTCTCTGTGCAACTATATCATTAACTGCCAATTAGCACCTGTAAAAAGTAGAATATCCTGAATTTCGAAAAACCCCTTCTGTTGTTTCCTAAGATATTGAGGAAAGTTTATTTTAAGATTTGAGGGATATAATTATGTTTTTTTTCTTATGACATTCTGCCAACTTGCGATCGGTCATGGTTTTAAGTCTTCTTATGTGAATTCTTGATGCCCACACCAGCATCCAATTAAATTATTTTGTGTCAGGAACTTTGGGCAATTAATCCCCTTACAAATGCATTCAATTACTTAATATAGAGACATATAGTTTCAGATGAAAGCTGAATATGGCAAAGTATCTTAAATCAAAAAAATTGCTTGTTTCATGTATAAAACCAAGTTAGTTTTAACCTACTGTATCACCTCCTGGGGCGGGGCAGCTAAAACGCATATGATTGTAGTTGAACGTGCCCAGAGAGCCTTACTGAAAGTTAGCTACTTCAAACCTTTTCTTTTTCCGACAATAGAACTTTACAAATTCTGTCAAGTCCTAACAGTTCGTCAAATGTTTGTATTGTCTGTTACTCTCAAACAACACACAATGACAAGCTACGATCCCCTTCTTGACTCAGTGCGACGCAATCACTTAGTTGCCAAGTCATACTTATTAAAAACAACATTTAGTCATAGATTTTTCTGTTTTCTAGGTCCATTCTTATATAATAAACTACATCACACTCTTTCCATCTACCCTCTAAACTATAATACATGTAAAAAGACTGTTGCTGCCTGGCTCCAGTCTCAAAATTACAATGTTACCGAAAATTTACTTCTCCCTAAAGCATAGTCCAACACAAACGCACACACACACATTCACACATTTAAAAGTATTATATATATACATATAATAATAATAATAATACACTCCTTGTAACTTGTTTTATATTTGAGTTACTGTGCACTCATGTATCTGTTCAATTATCTATGATAGTTTTACTCTCTAAGTGCAAATGTAATTATGTTATAAATTGTTGAACAATTCCTCAAATAGGTCAATTTGTAAGTCCAAAGTGGCGGAGAACTGGTGACTTGACCCACAAATCGCTCGCGATTTAGTTCGGGCACCAGTCTCCTGCAATCTCTTACATAATCTAAAATTGTACAAGTACCATTGTTTACCCTGTTGCTGTAAGTTTGTGGGAGAAAATAAATGACTATTTGATTTGATTTGATTTTGAGTTAACCAGTATTCTAGGAGGAAAATAATTCCTGTAAAATTTCTTGTCTTTTATTTTTGCAGGGGCAGGAACAATGTGATCGGAGTAGAGTTGTGCCTGCGCCATTTTGATACCATAGTCTTTGTGATGCCGTATATACCTCATAAGAAGTTCTCGGTGAGTTCATTTAATCTTAAGAAAAGGTTTTTGCAATTTTTATATTTATTTCTTCATACTTTTTATGTACGTGTATACAATTTTTTTATTTAGAAACAAACAGTCTTACAAATCATATGTTTTTTGACTTAAAAAAGTATAAATAGACCTATAGTTTTCTAAAAACTTAAATTAACAGGTACAGTTTATTCACGTAATTTATGTTATATGAAACCATAAAACCATTAGGGAAGGCATACATCCCACAGTGGAAGTGCTGACTACAAGAGTAATAGTAGGAAGCCGATAGTGTGATGTGATTGTTTTTTTTAATGTTTAATGTACATTGTACAGCAAAAGGTTTGGAGTCGTGGCCCCGAGGCTAGGCAACCTGTGTACCCGAGGTGTACCTCCGAAGCAGTCGAGCCATCGCTACAGTCATTGCACATTGTTGGTTGGTTGATATGTGTGGTGTGTGCGGCAGGAGTACGTGGGCGAGATGGACGCGGCGGAGCTGCGCGCGTACATGGCGGCGCTGCTGACGGCGCTGCGGCACGTGCACTCGTTCGGCGTCATCCACCGCGACGTCAAGCCCAGCAACTTCCTCTACGACAGGGACAACCGCCGGTATGTCACAAACACCCCCCAACTCTACCGAGGTGTTCCGTTTATTACTGAACCAAGCGGTATGCCAAAAATACAGAAATGTATACCTGTTCGGTATTTTTGCCATGATATCTGGCAACCCTGATCGAGACACGTGTCTTCATTAAAAGTATCTTCTTCAAAGCAGAGAGTGAGTAGCCTTTTAAGGGACACTTGCATCTATTCCACGAAGTGTTAAGTTTTCTGCCACCATCCCAGCCGCTATATTTGTTTGAAAGAGTAGTTTAGTAGGTTTTGGTTTTTACTGCACTATTGCAGGCTTTCCGTCTGTGAGAGATTCACCCTTTTATTGCGAAGCAGCACATACTGCACTGCCCCGTTGCCCTGCAGCGCCGACACAGCTGTCTGTAGACCGGGGCTGTAGTATGGTCTGCAGTGGATGGCAGTGTCTCGAGCGAGGCGTGACGTGTGACGGGCCCGCAGGTACCAGCTGGTGGACTTCGGGCTGGCGCAGCGCGTGTGCGCCGCCCCCCCGCCGCCGCCCGCTGCGCCCGCCCCGCCGCCGCCGCCGCCCCCGCCGCCCGCGCACGCCAGCAACCTGCTCAAGCGCGCGCGGCCAGAGGTATACAGCTTCATTCAAATTTCGTTTATTCAATGATTAGATTAGATTTATTTATTTCACATTACAAATGTTAATACATAGTTTTCTTACGTAAAAAGTCAAAGTTAATGTGATCGTCAGCACGAAGTTGGAAATATTCTCTTTTTAACGTCAATTTTATCTAGAACTACTCCGTTTGCACCTGTATATAATCTAGCTCCTAAAAAATAAAAAAATAATAATAAAATAAAAAAATAATAAAAAAAAATAATAAAATGTATATTGACGCAGGAGGAGTCGCTGCCGGACGCGAAGCGGGTCGCGCTGGACCTGCGCGTGCGCGTGCGCGGCGCGGGGGACGCGGGGGAGGCGCCGCCCGCGCCGCCGCCGCAGCCGCCCGTCGCCACACCCAAAGTAATTTTTATGTTTTTTTCCTTATATTTATATTTGGGGTTGACTCTCCTATTCCGTATTTGACCTCGTGTTGAATTATTGTGGTGTAGGTCTATATTGATTGCAAGCAACCGCAGTAGGTATGCTACAGTGAGATGGCCTAAAACTTTGTGTTATAACAATGCTAAATGAAGTTTTCAAATGAGTAAATTGCTGGTTGTGCGTGTTGTGTGTCAGAGTCCACCGGCGGTGCGGAGTGCGGCGGCGCGGGGGGCGGCGGGCGCGGGGGGTGGCGCGGGGCTGCCGGGCGGCGCGGGCGGGTGCGGGTGCGCGGGCGCGGCGGGCGTGTGCGCCGCGTGCGCGCTGCGGCCGCTGCCGCGCGCGCCGCGCGCCGGCACGCAGGGCTTCCGCCCGCCAGAGGTGAGCCACTGACGTGTGTTTATTTTAAAAAAAAAAAAATATATTTAGAAAACCAACAGCTTTTTTTACAATAAGGATTACTCTAAAGATATTACATACTTAAAGCTATTATTAGGTTTCCCTAATGTGATTACACATAGTTAAATAGTTTGTGGTTGTGGAGTATACATGTAATTCAAATATATTTTATTGCATGTAAGCACACTGGGCAAGTAACAATTGACATGTATAAATGTAGTAATATGTGATGTGTGCAGGTGCTGCTGAAGTACTGCGGGCAGACGACGGCGGTGGACATGTGGGCGTGCGGCGTGGTGCTGGCCAGCGTGCTGTGCGCGCGCTACCCGCTGCTGCGCGCCGCCGACGATGCGCGCGCGCTCGCCGAGCTCGCCGACCTGCTCGGCACGCAGCCGCTGCACCGAGCCGCGCGCGCGCTAGGTGCTCACACTACACATGTACTTGGATGCTACACCAAACACGAGACACTTAACCGCTAATTCAAATTCAAAAGTATTTTATTGCATGTAATTACACTGGGTACATTTATACAACGTCAATTTTTTATCTACCACCGCCTCCAAGGTGTTATATAGAGCTGGGAAGAAGAAGCGGCGCAACAAACTTCCGCAACACATCTTTTAAAATCAACTTTGTACATAACATTATTTTGTAAAGATTGTTCGAGGCTGAAGTAACATTAACACCAGGCATCTTTGTCATTTAGATAATCGACTGTCCTATAATAAGCTTTCTTACAAAGTTGTTGTTTAATTGTGGGTCTTAAATTTTTTGTCATTCATATTTAAGATTTCTTCTGGTAGTTTGTTGTAGAAGCGTATACATTGCCCCGTGAATGATTTACTGACCTTACTAAGCCTTAACTGTGGTGGTACAAGTTAAATTGTGCTAACAAAATGCTAATTAAAAAGAAACAGTCTGGTCCATAATACTAATGTTAATTGTGATCAATTTTTTTTAGGAAAACTTACATCTATTCTAAAATTCGTCACAGATCATCTGTACATAGCATAGCCTGTGTGCGATCGGTCTTCGCCTTATCACGTGGATGGTTGCAGCCATTCTTGCTAACAGCTTGTATGTGTGCTTGCTTAGGGCGGCGGCTGGTGACGTCGGCGCCGCGCCACGGGCTGTGCCTGCGCAAGCTGTGCGCGCACCTCCGCGCGCCCCCCGCCCCCGCCCCCGCCACCACCCCCGCGCCGCCCTGCGAGCGCTGCCGGCAGCCGCGCGTCCAGTGCCTGTGCCGCGACGACACCAAGCCGGTAAACTTTATACTGTATACACCCTCTGACATATTAATACACTCGTCAAGTTATTTTTTTCTTGACATGCAGAATTTTTTTTTGTGTCTGCGATAAACGTTTGATCTGCAGATACCGTTCATTGTGTGACTGCTCTAGGGCCGTTGGCGCGGCTTCGTTCCGTTATGACCACTTGCAAAATGACTGCTTTTCACAATATTTATTTATCATATTGGGAAATGGTCATAACGGGACGAAGCCGTTGGCGCGCCGAAAGTGTATACAGGGTGATGAACTGAACGAATGCCCCCCCAGGGAAAGTACATATCTTTACAAACCACCTGTCCGAGCTGGGAAACGAACCGGAAATATGTGTTTCCCCCCTCCAGAGGACATTCGTCGACCCTTTTATCCTCGTGCATTTGTATGAGATGAGTGTGTATGTGTGTTGGCTGGCTGGCTGGTTGCAGGCGACGGAGTTCGACCCCTTGCGGGTGGTGGCGGGCTTCCCGGACGCGGCGTTCGCGCTGGCCGCGCGCCTGCTGGAGCCCGACCCGCGCCGCCGCATCTCCGCCGCCGCCGCGCTCGCGCACCCCTTCCTCGCCGACACCCCTCCGTCCGTGGGACCACTACACTAGGGAATCACATTTGAACTCATATTACAGTAGATAAGAAAATCGGCGGTCAGATTTTGGCTTCAAACTTACACTCCATAAAAACAAGCGGTAGATTGGATACCAGCCTCTAGCGCATGGACCTCATAAATTAAGGCCACTTTGTCCCAATGGACTTACTTCGTCTTGGTCGCGCGCCACCTGTGCGCGGCATTCACAAATCAAATAAAAAAATATTTTATTTCTCACACAATTATAAATAATTATATATTATTATTTTGAAGCGAAAGATAAATAAGCAGTTGTGTGAATCGTCTTTTGTGTGAGACTGGTGCGTATATTAGGATGAGACCCGTGTACAGGTCTCTCTGTGTTGGTATTCTTATAGATAATAAATCAGGTCTATTGCTCGAGTGCATAAAGTAAGAACGTCACCCTTCTACCGCTTGTTTTACTTATATCCATGCGTTCCGGGCAACGCCTCGTTAGTATAGTTAGGCGTAGGGAAACGGGTGCTCCTAGAGGCGGTAAGTGCAGAGGATCTTTAACTTTTGTTTAGGCTCAGCCTACTAATATGGCCAGTTAGCTCCCTTGTGCCGTATGGTTCACGCTCGAGGGACCGTCTATGTATACAGCCAAATACACGTGTCCTCATCATAGAACGGATAGCATTATCCAAATTAAACCAAAACCGAATCCTGAAAACTGAGTCGTAATTCTGTCGAAAGTTTTATTTGTATAGCTAGAGTTGTAAGTGCGCTTTGTTGTTTAAGAACAAGGGACGTCACCGCCGCCGCTTGAGGCGCCAGGGAGACAATTTTACATATAAATTGTAGAACGCGGAAAGTGAATATATTTTAGCAGTCATATACACGTATTGACCCGTCTTCCATCGCTCGAGGGACCGTCTATGTATACAGCCAAATACACGTGTCCTCATCATAGAACGGATAGCATTATCCAAATTAAACCAAAACCGAATCCTGAAAACTGAGTCGTAATTCTGTCGAAAGTTTTATTTGTATAGCTAGAGTTGTAAGTGCGCTTTGTTGTTTAAGAACAAGGGACGTCACCGCCGCCGCTTGAGGCGCCAGGGAGACAATTTTACATATAAATTGTAGAACGCGGAAAGTGAATATATTTTAGCAGTCATATACACGTATTGACCCGTCTTCCATTACACGACAAAATATGATATCCTGCAAATCGCGATACATTCGCTTCCCGCGACGGCACCTAAAGTATTTGTCTGTGAATTGTTAGTGCACTGGTGCATGTAAGCGGAGCCGTCCAAGCAGTTACGTTATCTACTAAGGCTGTGATGTAAGCGAGCATACTTGCTGCGTACAGCGCTCCTACATATCTACCATGTCTACCTTTATTATCTATGAACACTAATTAACTAGTTAAGATTTTGAACATTCGCTAAAATTTACAATTGTTGCTATTAATAATTTTTGTATTGTAAGAAGGTGGTATAATTTGAATTTTATAAAGGACTTAGTGTTTGGATTATGTATCTCTTGGTGGCCAATGGGATGGGACTACACATATATATTGTTACTGAGTCCAGACATTGTTGATATTTTGGCGCTGCTGCGGCGCACTTTAAAGTAGCTGAATAATTATGTGATGCTACTTCGTTGATAATATTGTTGATTAGTTATATTGCGGATCTCAGAGCTAACTTAAGTTACACGTCGTTGAGTACAAACTAGTTTAGTCGGTGCCCAGTGCGGTCGGAAGGGAGCTGCGGCTCGCATTCGAGATTACCCAAATCCCCATTGAAAGGATTTCAGGTTGTTTTTTCATTGTTCAATGAGAGCTTCGGAAACAACTAGTCCCTTACCCCCAATGCACTTGAAACCCTTGGGAGTGAAACCATAGATTGCAAAAAATCAGTCCGATGAGAAATAATCACTGGACAAGCTGTGAATTTTTACAATCAACCTAATATATGGTATCACTTTCAGGAGTTTCAAGTCTTATTGGGATTACGGGACTAGTTATTCCCGAAATCCTCATTTAATTAGCTTGCCGTATGCAAAAGGAAAAAAAAAAACTTAAATCCCATCTATAAAGATTTCGCTAATAATGCGTTGTCTGTAGTGCGAGCCCAGCCCCCAGCACACGTGTAACATGTAAGCCCATGTTCACTCGGCATGTTGATGCCGATTGTATAAATGTGTGCCTTAATTTGTTGTGTTCGGTAGAATACCGGTTTGTTACCTCGTTTATATACGATCCATAGAAGTTTAATAAAGGCAAGTCTTTCAGTATTTTATCGTTTTCTTTAATGTCCTTTAAAACAAGTAAAACTATATAGAATAGGTAAATAAATAAAAAAGTATTGTGCATATTAAAACTTTAAATATTTTATTGCAAAAATATCATTCCTAGGCAGTCTGTAATCGGATAAATATAAACGAAAATTAAACTACCCGTAGATATTCACGGGTGCAGTCGACGCGGTGCAGTCAATAAAAATGATAATCATTACCCTCCTTCGTCGTGCAGTCGGTAAAAAATGTAAAGCTTACATTAGATTCTTTTTTGCGGCTATTTGAATAATACGAATATCTAGGGGTAGATGATGTTCGACCATACATACATGACTACTGTTTCCATAGGAAACAAAACAATCACATTCATAAAACCATAATTTAAAAGTAAAACGCTACACTATTGTATGATATCTACACCTGTTGTTTCAAGTCTTCGGCCAAGAAAATGCAAGGACTCATCAAGTCAAAATAATGATGATTTAATGTCAAATAACCTGCAGTGACTGGCCACTGGGGTACCTGAGTTCACTGTAGTATCAGATATTACGGAGAAACTTTTAAAAATAATTATTTTTTAAACTTTTTATGCAAATTGAATAGCTTGACACAATTCTGCATTATTATTGAGCAACTGATTCTGCTTATATTAGCTGAAGCTTAAAACTTCTATTACTCAAAAAATCGAACCACTTTTTGTATTGCAACTTAGATTAGTAAAAGAAAATTTGCAGGTATTTTGTTACAGGCATACTGGCACAGCTGCTGCATATGTGTCTGTTCCGGCTGCTTGTCACAAGCAGTCAAAACAAATTAAGAGAAGTTGCAAATTCCAGTTGTGGGCTCACAAGCCATGGCGAGCGACCGGTTGCACTGACTGTTCTTAGTTGAATCACATTCAAAAACTTTGTGTATAACTGTCCCTCTTTCAAAACAATTGGCAACAGAAGGCGTCGCTCTGCTAGATCTTCCAGAAGTTGGGGTTCTGCTGCAGGCGGCGCTCGAAATTCTGGTACCAGGTGTGCAGAGTGCTGAGCGGGATGTAGAGCACGCCCGGCGTACGCGTCATCTGCTCCTGCGTCACCGTGAACGACGCCACGAAGTTCACCAGGTGCTCCAGCATCTTCTGCGCGAACGTCATGTAGTCGCTCGTTTGTTGCGCCTGCCGTACCAACCAACCAAAACGTCCATACAATAATTCTACTAATATTTAAACGCGAAAGTTAGTAAGAATGTATGTTACTCTTTTACGCAAAAAAGAACAGATTTGGATGAAACTTTACAGTAATATAGATTACCTACATTGGCGCTATAACTGTACCTGTTAATTTAAATTTTTAGGAAACTATAGGTCTAATTGTACTTTTATAAGTCAAAAAACATAATATTTGTAAGACTGTTTCCTTATAAATAAAATAAAGTAATCTACTTAATTAATATTAATAATCTTCGGAAAAAGCTGTTCCCACAGGATTGTTTTTCTACGAGGGTGAATTCGCGTGAGTGAGCTAATAATACATAAACATTTTATATACACTTGTCTAATTTGGAAGTAGTATTTTATCTTAAACCGCAGTATGATAGGTCTTGCTAAAAGCCCCACTGAGATGGTGCCATTAGCTTAAGCAGTAAACATTGTGGTGATTGTGGTGCTTTTCTTAGAAATTAGGAAAAAAGGTCAAATTGAAATGTGAACTACAGAAGCCAATCTAGATATAATCTAAAACACCGTGCTCAGGACCAACATGTCAAAAATTGTCTGCCCCCAGTGGGAATACACTGGCACTTGAGTTCAATGAACAAGCCACTAAGTGGGGTGGTCAGGCCAAAATAGAAACACTTTGGATTAAGCTCGTCAGATTGTTTGAGTTTTTAGGTGAGCTATATTGAGATATAGTAGAAAGCATACTCACCACTGAGGAGGCAAGCAGTTGCACGTTCACATCTGGCTCTATTGAGATGCCGATCTGTGCGTTGTGGCAGATCTGCTGCTGACCAAACGCACTCATGAATTTGTTTTCACCTGCGCAACATTGACACAAGCATTACTGGTTGAACTCAACCCTCACATATTCACTTTTAGTTATATTACAAGGTACTAATTAAGCTACACCCTTGGGTAAAATTGTATTGACACATTAATTAAGTATATTAGATCTATGTAACATACAATTTAAGGCTAAATAAATGAAATGAAAGTTGATATCATCACCATCATTCAGTTCTTTTCTGAGCTAAGGCTGCCACTGAACCCAATCTTCAGATATGTCATTGGTGCCGTTTACCATCATTTGATCAAGTCAAGAGCTAGAGATTAATTGCTCAATATAACCATTTCATTGATGTTAGTTGGTTGGTACTTGAAGGTGTTCAGTTCACTCACTAGACAACTCGTGCAGCTTCTTCAGGTTGGATATCTTGAATATGGCGGAGGGCTTGGCGTTGGAGATGTGTCCGAGCAGCTGCCAGTTGGGCGGCGCGGTGGGGTCGGGCCACGACCAGTACACCATGCCCACCGTGCGCTCTGGCAGCGGCGCCGCGCCCGTCAGGAACACCACCACGTGGTTGATGGCGCCCGCCTCCGGGATCGTCAGCAGCCACCGCGTCTCCGACAGCGGCGTGAAGTCCGTCTGCACCTGTACACAGCCAACCGATCGACACAGGTCTAACCTAGTACGAAACAACAAACACACACGAGACTGCTGAGGTGCCGTTCAGCTCGGTGCCGGCTGCTGACCGATGGTCGTTAACATCCGAGAGTTGGAGCAGGAGCAGGACAGTGGACACTTTCGATAAAAACAAACAGGTAAATTCAACTCACCAACCGGCTGGAAACTATTAATCCAAAAACGTTAGACATAATTATAAATTAAATAGTTTAGTTGCATCTAGACTCTAATTTCTACACACGTTTTCTCATAGTATACCTAACTTAGCTTTTATACAAAATTCCATTTCTTTCTAGAAACAATTCATCCAAAACTTCAGAGAGCCTATTCTGTGACGTCACGCACAACGATGTGCAGCTGCTAGTGTCAGCTGTCATATTATAGGTATGTTTTTTTGGCAAAGATCTGCAAGACTAAACAGCACAAAACTTTAATAAGTTATTTTCTTTCATAAAATTTCAAAATTTTCATGCTCCAGACTATAATAACCCATGATAACAACTAATAAGTCTCGGAAACTGAGCTGCGATCAAGTTAATCCAATTTCAGATAATCTTCTCTATTTTTAATTTCATCAATGGAGCCGTGGTAGCCTAGTTGGTTGTGCACTCACCTCACGTTCATGAGGTCGTGGGTTCGATCTGGCCCGTACCAATGAGTTTTTCGAAATTATTTTACCTCAAGTTTTTCGGTGAAGGAAAACATCGTGAGGAAACCTGCATACACCAAAGACTGGTATTTACTATTCTAAGGCGTATGTGAAGTCCAACAAAAAAAACGGATTTGGGCACCGTTTGGCGGACAGGGGCACAACAGATCCCATAGGGTCCAAGTGTCGCCAAGTATTCCTGGCCCCCTAACAAGATAAATCAAAAATAAGATAATTTCATCAATACAAGTTAATTAAACAGCCTGTTGTCCTCAAGAGCCCACAGCTGGACATAAGTATTCCCCTGTTAGCAGCTCTGAAGGTCTTGTAGTGGTTCGGTCAAACGTTTATCTCTATAGAATTAATGACTGGATTAAGATATGAATCTTTATCGTGGGTTTGACTTTACATGGGGAGAGACAGCGGCAAGTCGGTTAGTTGTACAGTCGACCGCACGTCAGTGTAAACACTATGGCCTTGAGCAGGCCTAGTCTATTAGGAAGTTTCAATACTATGAGGGACCAGTTTATACTGGTTTTATTTCCACTGATGTGCGATCGAGTAATTTAGGATATTGTTAGTATTTTTGTAGTTTTCTCTGATGAATCACGCACCGAACTATACACAAAGCATCATGCTATTATAGGTGTGTATGTATAGTAGCTCGTTCGACTCTGACCTTGTCAAAGTCATACACCACTTGCTTGGGCTCACAACAACGGGAGCATCAATCAATCATCATTCTCATTCAGAGGTATTACCTACATAATTAGATATTTTGAAATATCGATGTCCTTTCGTATTACTATGGACTCCGAGAACGTCGTCGTGGCGTAGTGTAGTGGGGAAGGCGAGGCCTATCATGTCGACAGGTTCGATCCCCGCTATTGGACCTGCCGGGAGGGGCCCACCCACCCGCGGCCGTTCATTAAAGTCTATTTATATCTATTTTAAATAAAAATGTCAATGAACGATACAGCTATTTATTCAATAGTTCAATTCAAATTGATTTGAATAGGTACAAAACTGAAAGTCAGTTACAAAGTTTACATACAGCTATTTATTCAATAGTTCAATTCAAATTGATTTGAATAGGTACAAAACTGAAAGTCAGTTACAAAGTTTACAACTATCAGAGAAACATTGCAGAAACTGATGAATCTGAGCAAAAAAAAACATAATTATTAAACAATGCAAAACAAACAGAACAACAAACTAAAAATTATTAAACATAAAATGTAATAGAGTATATAAATCTCAGATCCAATAACAAGCCACTACAAAATATGTTTAGTTATGGAGGTAAATAAATAAATGCAGTGTTATCTCAGAGAGCAGACGAACAAACTACTTCTGAGCACAAACATGATAAGCAAGCGGCATACATAGGTACATAAGTAATAGTATCAACTTGATAACGGTCAGTATCTAGCGAGGCAAGCCACTTGTTGGGTGACATTACAATTACAACAGTGTTACATTACAACTATAGACTACACCCAACTAATTTCACATCAAAAGAGGTAACAATTTAATCATAAACTAATTTTATCTTTAACAATATTAGTATGAATAATTATGTTGGTAACAGTTGTCACTATCTCCAGTACAAATGATAATGTATAGTTGAACTAACGCATATTTACAAATAAGTGTTAATTTAAAAAAATACTGAAAGTGATACCGATAAACAATACAATACCTCTAGGTACTTTGTAAATAAATAAAAATAACAAAATTTCGACAGAAATAAAGCGAGCAGATGTACTTAAAACTACGTCATACTACGAGTCTAATTATTGTTGAATAGTATTTAGCGTAAATCCAATTCATTATTGTACTGATTGATTAGGCGTCAGGCGCGGGCGCGGGCGCGGGCGCGGGCTCCTACGTGTCGCTCATGTAGGGGTAGCCGATGTCTCTGAGCGGCACGAAGGTCTCCTTGATGGCCTGCGGCGAGGTCCAGCGCATCACGTAGTTGGGCCCGCCCGCCTTGTCGTTGGTGCCGGACATGCGGCCGCCGCCGAAGGGCTGCTGCGCCACCACCGAGCCCGTGGACTTGTCGTTGATGTAGAAGTTGCCGGCCGTGCAGCGCAGCTCCTCCAGCGCCACCTGCAGGAAGCACTCGTCGCGCGCGAACACGGCGCCCGTCAGCGCGAACCGCGTCGTGCAGCCCACCAGCGCCAGCGTCTGGTACACGAACTGGTCCTCGTACGGCAGCAGCGTCAGCACCGGCCCGAAGATCTCCTCCGTCATCAGCCGGTCGTTGGGGTCCGACGTCTCGATGATGGTCGGCTGCACGAAGTAGCCCTTGCTCTTGTCGAATCCGCCGCCGCCGAGGATTTTGTTCTTGGGGTTCTTCTTGGCGGCGGCGATGTAGCCGCTGATGCGGTCGAAGGCGCGCTCGTCGATGACGGCGCCCGCGAACGCGCCGAAGTCCTGCACGTCGCCGATCTTGAGCGCGTCGCGCTCGCGCAGCAGCCCCTTGACGATGGGGCTGTACAGCGACTGCGGCACGTAGATGCGCGAGCACGCCGAGCACTTCTGGCCGCAGTACTCGAAGGCGGAGCGGATGGTGCCCGTCACGACGCTCTCCACGTCGGCCGACGGGTGCACGAAGTGGTAGTTCTTGCCGCCGCACTCGCCGATGAGACGCGGATAGTTGCGGTACTTGCCGAGGTTCTTCCCGACGGCGTTCCACAGCCAGTTGAAGGTGGGCACGGAGCCGGTGAAGTTGATGCCGGCCAGGTAGGGCGAGCCGGTGACGGCCGCGCCGAAGGTGGGCCCGTCGGAGGGCAGGAAGTTGACCACGCCGTCGGGCAGGCCCGCCTCGCGCAGGATGTTGAAGATGCGCCAGTTGGAGAGCACGGCGGTGTCGCTGGGCTTCCAGAGCACGGCGTTGCCCATGAGCGCGGGCGTGTACGCCAGGTTGCCGCCGATGGCCGTGAAGTTGAAGGGCGCGATGGCCGCCACGAAGCCGTCGATGCCGCGGAAGCGCATCGAGTTGAGCGTCACGCGCGGGTCCTCCGAGTACGGTTGGTACTTGGCGTTCTCCTTCAGAAAGAAGGCGTTGAACCGGAAGAAGTCGATGAGCTCGCACGCGGAGTCGATCTCGGCCTGGACGACGGTCTTGGACTGGCCCAGCATGGTGGCGGCGTTGAGGCTCTGGCGGTAGGATGTGGCCATGAGGTCCGCGGCGCACAGCCACACGCGCACGCGCTCCTCGAGCGGCGTGCGGTCCCAGCACGCCTGCGCCGCCACCGACACGTCGATGGCGCGCTGGATGGTCTTCTCGCTGGCGTGGTAGTACTGCGCGATCTTGCGGCCGTGGTCGTGCGGCATCACCTGGTACTGCGGCTGGCCCTCGCGGATCGACTCGCCGCCCACCACGATGGGGACGTCCTCCACGAGGTCGGCGACGCGCTTCAGCTCGGCCTCGAGCTCGGCGCGCTCGCCGCTGCCGGCGCGGTACCCCAGCACGGGCTCGTTCTGCACGGTGAAGTTGGACAGCTGCGGCGGCTGCACCACGCTGCAGACGGCGCGCCGGCCCGCGGCGGGCGCGGCGGCCGCCAGCCGCCAGCACTGCGCCAGCATGTCGCGCGCGGGAAGCTGCTCGCGGACGGTCGCGTTACGTAAACGCGGCGCGGTGTCACCCCGCGCTCGCCTCGCGCTCGCAGACGGACGGACGGACGGTGTAGTAATTTGCGCGGCGACCTTCACCAATTCACATTTTGTGACGAGACAAATCTGTACAGTATGGATTTCCTCTTGTCAAATTAGTTGCGCCTCAGCCCGTAACTGATGTTGATAAATTTTACCCGAAAACTTTATTCTTTGCAAGCGTACCTATCTTAATTCTCAGAAATTTCTTTATTTTCCAATTCCAACCCAATAAAAATAAAATTATGTTGTTTTTCTTCTCGTTCGATATGTCTACTCAGCTGACTGACTTATTGCTAACTAACTAATCTGTGGAACCGTATTGAACGCATGCACGCACTGACGTTTGCAATATCAATCAATCAATCGTGTCATATCATTTTTTAAAGTTTTTGGCTCGGATCATCGAGGTGATTATGTCTCTGATGTATATTGACATTATTCATTTTGTTCTTAGGGTTCCGTAGTCGACTTATTAATGTGTCTGGGAAACGCATTTATAGAGAAATACATGAATGTTGTATACAGAGTGTAACATTCCAGTATGGGGAAGTCCGAAACTTTAAGAGATAGAAAAATATTCTCTGAGGAACCATGTCATCGGTTTTAACCCTTTATAATGCCCCAGTTATACAGATATGCTACGTGAAAGTTAAATACACTACCATGTTTGTAATGCCTGGGGAACACATCTACGGCAAAAAAAACCCATTAAGAAATAAACATGTGGTCAATATATGCACTCAGCCTGTTAGTGCACTTGAGTTTTCAGATCTGTTTCCAATACACCTATTCATTGACATTGAATGTATGAGGAATGAAAGCCTGATATATTCGCTATATAATACCATATAAACCACTTTCTGTCGGCAATGTCGGTGACAATGACAACAAAATGAAACTCATGTAGGCAGATGTAAATTTATTTTTATTGCAATTTCAGCATCATAATACGGTACATAATTTAAATACACAAACAGCGCGCGGTGCGCACTCGCCTCGCTCGCCCGCACCAACGCACCACCACCTCTCGGATTGGTCGACCTCCGCCCCCTTAATGCCTAGCAGCCCGTGTGGCCAACCTTAGCCCTTCTCGGGCAAAAGCAAGATGGCAACACTGCCAACGGCCCGCCTCGCTTGGCGTCCGTTCGTTCGTACCACTGACGAGCCCTGCACCACCCCGTGGACTTCCGGCGAGCGTCGCGACATCGCACCGCACCATGCGCCAGGAACATTGACCAGTGGATCGGATTTATAACGCATCGAAAAATAATAAATTGAAAAATTAATTCGCGAGAAGGATTTCAACTTGGCATTCCGGAGCCTACTCTACCGACATTATTAATTTAATTTAATTATTACATGGCGGTCGATTGTTCCTGGCACGTGCTGTTGGTATTACACTATTGTGGCGGGCGCGAGACGGCGAGCGACAACTCAACGACGACACGCGCGCGTCTCAATACAACTACAATATGCCTCGTCAATCGGCCCCCATCTGAAGACACACGCCTAATGTTACAGTTCACCTCACTGTGTAAGGTCATACAACACACGTTGGAACATGGCTGGGTGGGACTCGGCTCCAACGTTAAATGGCAGTTGTAGTGAGTGTGTCCAGATCGGGGCCCAAAGTTAAACTAATGTCATATAAGTATACAATGATACACGCGTACTACAACTAGGCATTGGCAAGGGCGGGGCCGCGTCCCGCACGCACGCAGCAAGCACCACGTCGCGACCACCGCGAATACATAAACAATTAGAGAGAACTTTCTATCAATTATATCAACATAAACGAGAAACAGGCGAGAACGAGACGCCCAGAAGCTGTTTCTCGGCTGTACTTGGCACTTCTCGGCGTGAATCTGGATCAGGCATCACTTGCGCGCGCGCGTGCGGGACAGCGGCGTTACATACAACATACGACACTCTAGGCGCAGTTCACATTGTAATGGCAGCGACGCGGCGAGCACTCTCACCGACAAACATTACACTTTAGAGCATTGTAAAAAATGCTAATTTTGCTTGATAGGGTTTCCACCCTGCATCCAAAATAAGGTCTCAGTCAGCGTCTCTCCTTACATAACATGTGAATGAACAATTTTTTTAGTCCCTTGTTTGCAATTATCTAGTCATCAAGATTGCCATTGCAGCGTGAAGCGCGCCGCGGCGTGCCATCACCTATCACCTACACTACACTACAACTAACTAACGTGTAACCCTATAAATGCTTCCGAGCCTCGCTCCCCCTCCATATACCCCTAGGGTTAGTCTAGACCTCATCACAGCGCCTTAACCTAACATTGTAAAACCCCGGTTTCAACTAAATGTAAATGTATTTCTAACACAATCTCGATAGACTAAACGCCATAAATATAATGTTATATAGACACGTGACAGACAATGAAGCGCAGCGAGGCAATCAATACATTCAATAATATAATATTTGGACGCCTCTAATACATGTAGCGAATGGCAAAGGCACTCCCGTGTATGTCTTCGTTACTACTTCAAAGTACAAAACACGCTTCCCAGTATATCGTCGTCCGTACAGACAGAGCTGACAACTACCATCAATCATTTCATCCATCCAGCCAGCCAAATCCGTAGGAATGTATATTTACGGCCCCGGAATCAGTCCTTTAGGGCCTATCAGTTTTACAATAATCATAGGTACGCCGCCCGCTACACCCACCATATAAAGGTACCATACAACACCATTCACAATATAATCAGCGGCGATATTACTTGTTGCAGCACATGCCAGGGCTTGCTGGGTAGATATATAAAAATGTCGCTTCTTACCTACACATTCAAACTACATTTCTATATTGAACGATGTCTTTTGTGTATTTGATATAAATAAATCAGCGAACTTTAATAAATTTAGCTGACATAAATATCTAATTAATTCTTCAATAATATTCTAACAATAATTAGGAAACTCCATTTCACATTTCACAAAAACACAGATGGTGTATACAAAAATAACTATGTACGAACAATATTATCGATGTGTGAGTAGGACATTTGTTAGCGATCCACAAACCACTAGCGTGTACCCCAAGCAATGATACCAACTGAATACACCATTCAGTTCAACTACACATTAATACATTTAAGAATTTTAAATTCAATATATTATATTCATTAAAACATGTAAAAGTTCCAAAAACGGTCAGTGCATCGTCCGAGAGACGCGGAATGCATCCACAGCACTGGAATGCGTGCGCCACGCACGTGTCATGAGCTTGAGCTTGTAATTACAACAACTACACCCGACGATCCCTGTTTTCCTCGCATTTCAAGTGTTACATCAAAAGCAGTGAAATAGTAATTATTATGAGCTAGTCAGTCGTGAGTCAGAGTGTGCCCTGAGACCCGACCGGCCGCACTGTACTGCACTCTGTTTATGTTAGCGAGCGAGCCAGCACCAGGACGACGCGGTGGCACGTGATTGGCTGCGAGGTACGAGCCGGCTCGTGCAGTCTGTGATCCAAGGCTTTTGTAAGTATATTAATAATATGTATTTAGCTACTTTTATATATGTTTTTAGACACACTGATAATACAAAATACCAATAAACAATTAATATTTTTAATATACCCGCTTTGTGAACGAAGCCTTGCGTTTTTAGCATTCGTTACCGCCCACCTGACCTTGTGTCAGTCTGTTGTCCTTGTCATTTGTACGGAGTAAAGCGGAGACAGGTGTATGCGAGCTCGTCAATACAAACAGAGTGCAGTCGCCACGCGCCGGCGGCGGCGGCGGCGGGAGGCAGTGACCGCCCGGTTCCACTCCACATTGACTTTGTTTGGCCTCCAGTGTGGAGGAGGCTTTACACATTATTATGAAATGACTTCCTTTTATTATATATGGAAAAACATGAGTAGTTGATTTTGTAAGCACACCGCTAATATACTACATTAAACACGCCACTGCGTTTGTCAAAAAACTTCATAAGACTGGAGCGTATCGTCGATATTATAATTAGTTTAACATTAGCACATGAGTAGAATAATTACAAAATATATGTTCTACAGGTAAATGCACGGAAATGTTTCCCGCGGTATCAAAAATTGTGTCCATTCCGGAGGCGCGCGCGCACGAGCCGCACCAGCGCCGCAGTCGGTCGTCTGTAACGCAACAAAACAACATACTAAAACAAATAACCCGGCTGTACAAAGCGAACTAAAAGGTCAGATATAGTACAATTTAGGCTGTCTCATGGTTTTAAGCGATTTCTTCCGGACAACTAGACACATGCCGCGAGGGAATAAACAAATACATACTTAGATACAACTTCCATAAATACGCATGAATAACATAACTATGCTGTCGCGCAGTCGGGTAAAAACAGGTTTAAAATAGTAGTACTAAGTATGACATGCCAGTCCGCCATCAATCTATTATTGTTGTGATGGGTCTAGGCTCACCCAGCCTTGTCACTGCGACCATTGCTGATCTATTGTGATCGCCGCCTTACCGCTCAGTGCTCAGTTAGTACCTTCAGATCCACTATCAATGCGTACAGAGTACGTTCACTGGAAAAATGTGTATGAACGGTGTCCGTACACTGCAGTGCCTACAGTCCACGTAAATCTTATTGGCGGTTATGTGATGTTGGCTGATTCCTGCGCAGCGACTAATGTTAGGTGTCAAAGGGGAACTGTGCGGGGGTTCACTAGATACGCTCATTCAATTTCAATAATTAGTTCATTGATTCGATCTACCGAATCAAAAATTTCAAGTTTTGGATATCTCTAGATCTCTACGCATCCAGCATCCAGCGATGTGCAAACAATCTGACTATATTGACTCGACCGACACTGGCGTGGTGGGGGCTGGCTGGCTGGCTGGGTCCCTACCTGTGTATGTGACTAGACTAGAAGAGCAGGTCTGTGGCGAGCGCGCGCGCGTCGCTCCACGAGCGCGCCGCGTCCGCGCCGCACGGCCGCGCGTCCCCCCCGCCGCCGCACGCCTCCTCCGCACCCTCCGACACCCCGCCGCAACACTCTGCAACCACACAAACAAACAAACAAACATATTTAAAATGTTACAGTTTTGAAGTTACTGTAGATAGATCACTTGCGCGAAGTTCAGTGACTAATTTGCTTACTAGCTAACAAGGTCAATTAAACCTTTACTGGGTCTAGGTCTTGTGTGGCTTTTCTCTTTAGCTGTGTAAATGTCCTTTTTGGGCGCATCAGGTCCATTGCCAGAGTTTTGGGATGGTTATCAGTCCACTCCTTATATGATTATGATTTCATTTAATAGTAAAATTTGGTTTAAGTGACCTGTATGCCTCCCATGAGTTGACGTCAATACTCGCTATATAGCGACTACGTCAAAACTATATTTGTATCTCTCCGTCTTTCGTAACTAATCGAACCACTAGCACTACTAAGTATTTACGTGGTCGCTAGCGAGCATTGACGTTGTCATCTCATGGTAGGCGTAGTGGTGGGGTGGGGGTGGGGTACTCACCGTGGTGCGGCGGGGTGGCGACGGCTGGGTGCGCGGGCGGCGCGGGTGGCGCGGGTGGCGCGCCGGCGGCGGGCGGCGGCAGCGGCGGGGAGGGCGCGCGGCGCGTCACGCCCAGCTGGAAGGAGTCGGCGCACGTCTTGCTGGGCGTGTACCGCGACAGCGCCGCCGACGCTGCACAACACACACGCGCGCACGCGCACGCAACGGTTATAGCCAACTACACACACACTACGAATGAGCTAGCGCACATATACTTAAGTTAGTTTAGATGATGTGTTTATCTACTGAGTGATGGGTATCACGAGGGTGGAGATATTGAAAAATAACTAAACAACCAGCCTCCTCTGCTATGTTAGAGCAGTGGCTCTAACAGCTGTTAGCACTAAAACGAAAAGCTAGCCCAAAGATTATGGATGAGTAGGTATAGCGTCACTGGCGATCTAACTACGAAGAAGGATGTTGGCGGCGGTCAGACAAAGGTCTCCTCGCTGACGAGGCTGAGGGCGCGGGCGGGGGCGGCGCGGGCGCGGGCGCGGGGCGCGCGGCGCCGGCGCAGCACTTGCAACACACCACATTAACGTTACGTGCGTGATCAGCGCATGCACATACCGCCGGCCGCTCGTCGAGCCTACACAACACAGGCTCCCTGGTCACACTCACGAGCTCACCACCAACATAATGTGATCCTGATCGGACTGAAGACCGCTGGCCGACTATAACATGCGTGTAAATACAGTGTGTCAGACACAACAGTTTAAACATGTCTTCATACGGCGTATGTCGTAGGCCCTGTAAGTCTCTCTGTAAGTCTCTTGCGGGAGTGGACAGTGGTGTGACATAACGTTGTATGGAGTGTGCCCAGCAGTGGGACCGTATTTGTGCGTACATGACTCATTGCGCCTATCGTTTTGTACGACACACCGATGACAAGCGCCTACGATTTGTCATTCGAGATTATCCGCTAATGCCATTATCATTATTTATTGCACATTACGATAACTTACGATAACATTTCCACCTGGAAGCACGTCTTTATACTAACACTGATAATGACTCGCACACACAACTTGGCCGGAATTGACGGCCAGTGTGCGTCAACATGTAGTTGTCAGCAGTAGGTGTCAGCAGCAGCGGTGTATGTTTGGTGGTCGGAGCGAGCGGGTACGTACATATATGGGTGTTGGCTGCGAGCGGCGCGAGGTGCGCGGGCTCGGCGAGCTGCGCGGCGGCGGCGGCGAGCAGCTCGGCGGCGGCGGGCGCGGGCGCGGGCGCTTCCTCGCACAGCGACGTCTCCGACGGGTACTCGAACGTGCGCGTCAGCGAGTCGTCGAACTGCAGCTTCAACTGCAAACAAACAAAACATCAATATCAATACCACTGTACTTCATACATTTGACCCGCGGCGAGCGCGTGTAGATACTTGGCGCTCCGTTCTCCATGCCTATATGTATGATATATAACCAAGTACTTAATAATGCAAGTATTCCACACTCGACCGATCATCATCATATCAGTACTGACCCTGGCCGCGCGCGAGCGGTCGACGCGCGCCGGCATCGACGACCGCCCGTTGATGAGCACGTTGTCGTTCACGAAGCGCACGCCGCACGGCGACACCGCGCGCCCCTCCCCCGGCCCCGCCTCGTCATCAGAGCCAGAGTCGCCGCGCGCCGCCTCCAGCTCCGGCCGCAGCACCACCACGCCCGGCTCGCCAGCCTACAACCAACACACATAATAATAAATAAACAAATAAATATGACTTGACTTATGAGCACGACGGATACAGTAGAGTTGGAATGTGGAACCAACGCTACTTTAGTAACCACGAGCAGGATGGTCAACAAGACATATAAGAAGGCAATGAAACCAAATTAGTGATGTATAGAAAGCTATGAGACGTGGGCACCGGCACCGGCACCGTATATGTAAGCGGCTCTCTAGCGACGTGTTCGTTGGTTGGTAGCGCGTGTGACAGGTGCTCCATATATGAGGAGGGCACCTCCCGGACCGGTCCGCGGGGCGCCCCCCGCGCCCGCCTGCGCTCGGAATCCGGTTCCACATCCGGCGCCCGACCCACACATACAAGAGTATATAGTAACAAATCATTATCATATCAGCGCTTCGACGTCCAGTGCTGGACATAGGCCTTCCTCAATGTAGGCCACCAACCACACATTACAGACGCTCAACATCATGTCATAGGAAAAATTACATCCTACGTACCGTCCATCTTGGGCAAACTGTCCGCCTACGTCTAGCAGTGGACGTCGAAAGGCTGATATGATATGCATGCGGCATTAAAATATTCGATATCTTTAGAAATGAAATGGTTTTATTGCTGGTTCTAGTACAATTTTATGGCATAAAGTATTTTCGTCCAAGCTACAACCTGCCATATAACGCATGCATCTGATGCGGGGCTGGTTTTCGCTTTCGGAACCGTTGAGATAAGCGATAAAAATGTATACATAATTATACACGGTGAGAACAGCTCAGATGTGAGTATTGTACAGGTAGGTGTAGTGCAGGCTATCGCGACGTTATTCGGTATTGGCCGCACCATGCACCTTGTTATTGTGAGCGGGCGCGTCACTCTCGCCAGCACAATGCACTCGCAACATCAACATCAGCGCAGCGAGCGAACCACTGCAGCTGAAGAAGCCACGTATGTATAGGAAGAGGGACGTACCAGCCGGCTATGGCGGTCCGACTACAGGGTCACAAGCCACGGGTCGCCGGCCGGCCGGCCACTATCGCACTAAGCCACCACTATCGCCGGGGGATTACCGCGTGTTACTTTATAATCCTCGCTATCGGCAGCTCATCACCAGCGGCTGGCGGCTTACATTAGTTTATTGGGCCTCGCAAGGAATGTGGAGCTAGGCCGTACGCATAATAAAACAGTGTTTGATTGCCTTGCGACAACTTACAGAATGTGGCAGACCAATTCGTTGTTCCAACAACGAATACTCAATTTGCATGTATAGCCAATCAGTCCAATGAATACCATAATTCATAGTCCACCAATGAGTATTGTCTGTTAAACAATTATGTAAAAGGTTGACTGAATATTGAAAATGCGTGAATTGCAGGCGTCATGTTTGTCTCAGTGACACCACAGAGTAAGTAATAGTCTTGTATAGTTTGAGCGGCAACGCAACCTGAGCTCTCATCTGTACCGGCGTTCATTCATACCAGAGCTCAGGCCGGCGCCGCCCACCATACAATACAAAATGCATCTCATTGTGTTGGAATGTAGGACGATTTCCATTTCGTCGTCCTTGATAAGAGACCCGGTTTCCACAACACAGCGCAGTCAGCTGAACTGATAACTGATAGCCTGAACAACTGGTATTGGCCATACTGTTAGCGCGGCGTCAGTGTAGCGCCCGCCCCGCGGGGCTCGGGACTAGCTGCGGACGAGGGAGGGGGGGCGGCTGCCACAGTGCGTAAGTACGATGTTTATTGACTCAGTTGTACTGTTGTAGGCGTGTACAGGCAAGGCAGACGTCGACGCGGGCTGCGCGAGTATCGTGGACCTGTTGGAATCTCGACATCGAATGAAGCAGACTCTATTTGCGTGGATTTAAATTAGCCTTGAATGAACAGAGTTACGAGTTGTAGGGTGGTGTATGTGGAGCAGAGGGAGTCCCATGGTCATATCAGGCAGGGACGTAGTACTCTATGCACGCGACGGATGCGGCAACAGACACAGTACGCTTCCAAGCGCCTAAGTATGGCGAATGTGATAATGTTAGCATATTTATAAATCCGTTGCGCAAACCGTTTACTTCAGCTATTGGAGTCTATCTATTTCCGCTTGACCGCGCCGCGCGCCGCGACCTCTGCACTTTCCTTTCGGAATCAATTAGTCACAAACAATAACAACTTTCCGAAGCACTCGGCCGAGATGCCACTTCGAGTGACGGCTTACGCAACCCTAACAACCAACATTGTTGTACAACTACCACCAACCTGTCGGAGACAACTTGACGAGCATCACGATCCACAAGAGGAATTAGGGAAGGATGGAAAAATGTTGTCACGCGGAGGACAGAGGCTGGTGACGTGCGTGCGTGCGTGCGTGCTCGTGTCACGGCCCTCAGGTCCAAGCCGCACAGAACAGGCGTAGGGCGAGAACGCGACGGGGTGATGCGGGCTGCCAGGCCTTCCGGGTGTAGCCGTGGTGTGGTGCGTCTCTCCCGTGTGGCGGGCGCTCCCACGTCACCGATAACACGCACTGGGACAAGCATCAAGTGCACACAGTTCAGTAACACTAACACACGATGCACATGTCCGTGCAGCACGTGCGTCACGCGGCTCGTGCACGCGCACGTCACACCGACCGACCGACGCGGGCGGTGCCGCGGTCACTCGACCCGCTAACCGCTGACACCGGAGCGGAGCCGGGAAACGCAACATGTGCTGTGTTACTGCATTCTTCGAGGCGCTACTCAATGGCCAGCTGGACAGATGGTGCGACCACTGTTGGCCGACACTACAACAACGAAGAAACGATGAAGACGACAATGTCGACGATAACTTGAATTGAATAATAGTAATAATAATGTTTTTGGACAAATCCACACACGGCTGTTTAGTCCCAACTAAGCCGAAGCTTGTACATGGGTACTCAACAACTGATATATGTACTTACAAAAATACTTTTGAAATAAATACTTAACTACATACAAACACCCAGAATCCGAAAACCAACCGTTATGCTCATCACACAAATGTTGGTCCCGGGTGGGAATCGACCCCACGACCTTTGGCGCAGTAGGCAGAGTCACTACCACTACGCCAACAGGCCATTCAATCACACAATAATGTTAATTGGAGCTAAAAAGTGGAACCTGTGACGTCGGCAACCAGTGGGCGCGGAGCACCAACGGGGCGGGAAGCGAGCCAGTATAGTGTTGAGGGTGTCATGCAGAGACACAATGAGAATGGTCGACAGTAGGGCCTGAGCCGTGACCTTGAAGAATGACTTACGTTTCATTATAACAAGTCAATGTTTGCACACTACATACTTGCACCGCTACACACATCTCAACGTAACGTAATTTAATATTGTATTTGCTCTCCGCACGATCTTCTGATCTATACACGTCGCCCGCGTTTCAATTCTTGTACACATCGCATGCAAGTTTGTAGACAGTGGTGGTGGTGCGTCAGTTCAAAGTGGAGCATCTGTAGCTATTCGAAGTGCGCCGGCGACGCAGCGGACCGGGGCCGTGGGTCGGGGCCGCGGCCTGCGACACGCACGTGTATGTCCGCGCGACCTATACCACCCACCCGACGCAGCCATCCTCCGGGCTCTATTGAAGGCTGGCTTGTCTATAAAGTATGGTACGCATCGGATGCCACGGGCTACGCTAGGAAGGACGCTCCAACAGTGTGATACGGATCGTCGATCTCTGTTCGCCCGATCAGATCCGTTGTAACAAACTGGGAGCAGAAACTAAATACTTCTATTAGCGGTGGTCCCGCTGCCGCTCGCTTGCTTCAATGTTCTCCGAGCTCCTCTTACAATGTTTGCGGTGAGTTGCTATACAATGTAATGTAATAGATACGGAGCACCCGCCCGCACCAGTCCGCCCACCACATCAGCTAGCATGTTTGCTTTGTTTGTTTGTTTGTTTGTTTGTTTGTTTGTTTGTTTGTTTGTTTGTTTGTTTGTTTGTTTGTTTGTTTGTTTGTTTGTTTGTTTGTTTGTTTGTTTGTTTGTTTGTTTGTTTGGTGTTGGGCGGGAGATGATGGGTTGAACAGAATTTAATCAACTTCATCCCAATATCCGACTATTTGTTCCAAATTTTTTTTTAATTTACAAAATATATGTCTACAGGCAGAGTCCCAAGGCGACAATGTATAAAACAATAGCTTAATTCTAAAACATTATTATAATGAATTAAATGAGACGACAAGGTAACGCCTCAGCGCACGCCAGCAGCAACACACCATAATTGATGTAAACCTAATTGTAATCGGACGACGTGCTCCGTCATCGTGCATGGAAGAGATGCCAACGCTGTCGGTGGTGTGATGATCGATCAAGATAAAGCTTAATAACCGGCGTAAATATGGTATTAATAGATATACTATCACCATGTCACTTACGTAAGGACAACAACGAACACCAAGGGAAAAAAATGCCCCGAAGGGCGTCGCCGGCGCCCACCGAAAAGTTACCTATTAGCCTCATGACAATGAATATAAGATGAATTCCTGGACGACGGTATAAATCAATTGGCAATCAAGACCGGTCTAGACGGTAGTAATTTATTAGAGAAAATTATTGAGAATGCTGCCCGCGAATACTTAGTCAAGGTTGTAGTAAGTTAGCGTCTCTTATCTCAGACGTGAGTGACGTGTGGGAACTGAGGAATTGAAAGAGGAATCTGTCGATGTGGGGGGGGGGGGGACACGTGACCGGGCATCCGCGGGGCGGCTCGAGTTTTAAAAAACTTTACTACGCGAGCGAAGCCGCGAGACACAGCTAGTACTGAATATAAATGGAGTGGGAGGAGCGGCGCGACACCACCCACGTAGTCAATGATGCACGACCAGTAGCAGCCGGTGATATTCTTGCTCCTGTACTACATCCAGTTCAAGTTAGTTTGGAGAATATGCATACGTGATACGATTCAAAACTTGGCAGACGTACAGCAGCCTGTATCGGCACGTACGAGAGCAAATTCAACAGTGCAGCCAAGATTTAGGCAGTCGAGTTCCACCCCAGTGAGCACACAGTACAAGTAGAGCCCCGAGAGCACATCTTTGACGACGAGGCGGCGTCCTCGCGAGAGGTGACACGCACGCGCATACGCGCACACGCGCACAATCGGAGCGGAACGCGGGGTCACCGCCGCCCCGCCCAGCCCCCCGCGCCGCCCCGCCGAGCGCCCGCCGCCGACTCTTGCGCAACTACACAGCGAGTGCCTTCCGAATACCGACGTGCTTTATTGTCTTCGCATATCCGCACAGAGGCATCATGTTTCCGGTCAAATTGAAAGTTGCCGTACTAGGCGTATTATCATCATCTTCAACAACCATTCACCCGGCCCTCCACATCCAGCCGCTTCCGGCCAACTATTCTCTAGGTCGTCGGTCCACCTGGCGGAGGGGCGTTCGGTCCGCGGTCTCCGGAACTCGTCTGACCCAACGGCCGCCGGTTCTGTCCAGCGACACATGTCACCTGCCCAGTGCCAATGCCGCTAGCTAATTCGTTAGGTGATGTCGGCAACCTTAGTTCTCCATCGGATCTCCTCATCATGTCAAAGCTGTTTGTTCATTCAGATCGAGCATATTGAGAACACGGATCGTATGTGGCAGTAGAAACATTTGTAGACTTGTAGCGCTCGATAAACTAACATTTATCTGTAGTATTATTACGATCGTTGCGCCGCACAGTGGGCTGAAAATGAAGCTCCATAGACTTGGCGCCGCTCAAAAATCAAGTACCTAATTTTGAAAAAAGAAACATGCCATCGTGTTCCTCTACTAAATAGTAATATTTAATGTGATGTAACATTTTTTGTAAAGCTATTATTTAGTAAGTTATTTCTTTTTTTTTTGTATAGAACAGTAATCTCTTAAGAAAGTTTAAGAATAATGAGTAAAATCCAAAAAACTGTTTAGCTCCATGCAAAAAAAAAAGAAATCTCAAATAACTTACTAAATAATAGCTTTATCAAAAAATGTTACACGACATTAAATATTGCTATTTAGTAGAGGAACACGATGGCATGTTTCTTTTTTCAAAATTAGGTACTTGATTTTTGAGCGGCGCTAAGTCTATGGAGCTTCATTTTCAGCCCACTGTGCGCCGCTTATAAACTCAACTTATTGTTTCAACTGACAAGTTGGCCGCATCGCCTTATTCATATTCCGAAGCTAAAAGCAGCCCAAGTGTGCGACCCTCGGCCGCGTGCGACGACACGCCGGCCGCCGCTGACCGCGCCGGCCGCACCGGCCGCCGGTGACCGCGCCGGCCGCACCGGCCGCTATCGCTGCGTGCCGCTCCTATCGCCGCTATCGACTGGGGCTCGCTATCGCGATACTTTATCACTTAATGTACTGCTGACTGAGTCGCCTCAAGGATAATATACGATTAGCTTACTTCAAATTATATTATATCCCAATTCTGCTCATAAACTTTTGGCGGACAAACTTTATAACGACTATTTCATTATTGGTTCTTACGAGATAACAACACAACGCCAATGTCTTTACAATATTCACGCAGAGTTCGCCTGTTGCCGACCTTTCATATTGTCGCAGTTAAGTAAGTATCTCTGGTGTTTATTAGAGTGTGCCTTTAACTGGGCGCCGTGATCGGCTGCGGCGCCGGAGGCAGCTGCAGGAAACAGGCTGTCGAGCGAGGACCCGGGCCTGGGGGTAATGAACTAATGACACACGCTTTGTAGCGGCGCGAGAATGTTCCCAGCGCGCCGGCCGTGGCCGCGCTCTCCCACAGCGGCGTCGTCGGACTGGTTCACAGATAAACAAACAAACACGACAAAACAAACCCACCCCGCGTCCGGCGCCGCGCTCGCTACTGGCGTGACGGTACAGCTCATTATTCCGCTTCCCCCAAAAGGTGACTAGTTACACCCGTTTGTGACTCGATTGACACCATTTTCATGCGAGCGCAGTTGGATTTAATCCTCAACTCGTCAATAATAATGTCGACCAGGGTTTAGCGCACGATTCCTGTGGTGGCACCATGAAACAAGCTACACGGGTTAGAGCCTTGTGTCCCTGCTCTTGACCATAGATAAGAGACAATGATTGACATCGAGCTGGTGTAGGTGTGTTCGAGAGCACGCACAACAAATATCTCTGCCAATATCACGTAATTCCATCACGTTTCTCGTCGGCCTCGGACTCATCCATCACGTACTCTACACGTTTTCCTGTCATCGCATTTCATAATAGCAGAGTTTATTGGGTTTCCTTCAAACTTCAAACTGTTTATTCGTAAACATAGGTGGGTACAAAGATGGTGAAACATTAGAATGGTGTCTCTATGTTTTGCCCATTAGGCGTACGACATTAATATTGTATTGTTATTACATCATGCAAATTATTACTAATTATAAATTATTTTTTGATTACAAAATTACACACTTCCCTAATCCTGTTGCACTGGGATTTGGTTTTGGATGTTGATCCAAGTCGCGACAGTTCGGTTTACATCCTGTGGTTACATTGGTTGTATATTGAAAGTTCGGACATGCGGACGAATGACTACGCAAATATATCGAGCGAATGTGATTGGTAATAGGAGCCGGGGGCAGGAGCAGATGGAGCGGGTGCTCGCAGGCGGACACGTGCGGCCAGCAAGGGCCGAGCGTGTGGGGAGAAGAATGATGACACTGAGCGAAGCGAGAGGGGTGTGTCAGGATCGCGACACTTGGCGTTGCCTACCCCGTCAGGGACATAGCGTGAAGATATGCGTATGTATTGTGCCTCCTAGCTATACAGCGTGAAGTGCGGAACATGTCGGCGAAGAGAGTTGTAGAGGACGGGTATACGCGAGTGTTATGTTGCCACAGTGTGGCTCTCCGCTCTCCCCGCGACTCGCGACGCGCTGAGAACGCGCTTTTTTGGCAAATTGTCTAACCATTGTGGGCGCACTTTTTCGCGTTCGCTAGAAAGCGCCGATCGATGTCATCAGCGTAATGAGTAATTATCGAGCACGCGCACGATTTCCGAGTGCGGCGCGGCGCGCGCGGCACACGTTCTTGTTGTGCGTCGATTCAGCGTCGGTCGGTCGGTAGAAAGTAAAAGGTGGTGCGCGAGGATGAGTCGCACCGTACATTAGTTTTGACGAACACGAGTTATCGTTCCGGCGGATTAGATAACTGCCGACATACCGACCGAATGCGCCATCCTCGCGCGGCCCGAGCATCACCAAACATTATCGATACGGTTCGTAAGGTCAATAGGCTGAACTTGACACTCACATTGTTGAAGCATCGCTCGTTATGACTCAAACTGAAGTACCTATAGACATCGTTTCAACTACTATAAGGTGAAACGGACAGCCAGCCTCATGGCCTGTGCCCCCCCACCTACAACTCCCCAGGTCATCAGGCGCGTGTCACGGCGTGGGTCGGCGCGCGGCCGCCGGGTGGTCACCGCTCCGCTACACCCACAGTAGTCACCGCGCGCCTCCTACCGCTTACAACGGTACAGTCTCACGTGACACCCGTTCGACACGACTAACGGCTAGCTTATTATTACACTTACATGTTATTGCTCTCTTTTATGCGGGGCCTGTATATAGACTCGGGGTTACTTTGGGACCGATGTCTTGACAACAAAGGGACACGAAGCGAGGTGCGCGGCCGAATAGCCGGGAGGTCGAGTTGTGCGGAGCCAGCCTTGGCATTAGACCGTACATCATCAATTGTTATCAGCAAGTCATTACTTGTTGATAACAACCAACACAGCACCAGTGTTCCGCGTGATTATATCTATCTATAGATACGAGCAGGAAGCATTCCACAAGTGATACGTGAAGATATACCTACAAGTGACCGCGGCCACTCGGACTCCACTCATAACACATCAACAAACGGCAAATACAAAATTAGAAAAGCATCTCGAACCGTATTCGGATTGACATGTATCCAGCTAGAATATCATAACATGTTAATTGGAAAGAACGAGCCGCCCACTTATAAATAAGTATTACATTAGGTAACAACCTAGAAACTGAATGATAACTAGCATTTTAATTAGAGAATGGTTTCAAGCCGACCGACGCGAGACCGCGGAGTGCGGGTGGTACGGGGCAAGTGTCCGGGTGCGTCTATTTGTGTGAACTGACAAATTGAACCACATCTCAAGGGTGGACGCACGGCGAGGTCAGCGCACCTACAGGGGCAGCTCACACCGCAGCTACCACAGTTGAGTTGGTAATCTCTCAGTGAGTCAGCCAGACGCCAACACTCGGTTCGACGAATCAATCCAACGCAGGCAGGCAGGCACCAGTAGGTCACGCGATTATTTCTAATTAGGCCTGCTTTCACTCTCAAATCGACGGAATGTCGAGGGAAATTTTAGTGATTGCGGGCTAACTTCTAGAGAATACTGAACATACGTATTATAATGTGTGAAATGAAATAGTTTAAGCGTAGGTTACGTCGTGTCCAATAGAGGAGGTACTTCTGTGAAAGTACTCGCTACTGAATGTAGTTTGGCATCAAAAACGAAAGTGAAGTAATTATATCGTTGTTGAACCCGAGCGGGCGGGCGCGGGCGCAAGCGCGGGCGCAGGTGGCGGAGGCGCGGGCGAGGGCCGAAGAAAGTCGCCGCGCCGCTTCCGGGCCGCGGACCGCGGCGTGCGACCACGCGGCCACGTGTCCACGCGTCCAATCATCGGTTGCTTTCCATCAGCCTGTTATGGGATCGCTAGGCGGTGACATTCCGCGGCACGGTCGTATCATATCGGACCGGAAACAAAGTAATTTACAGTATTACACGTCTAACTCGGCCACCTGAATAATTGCATCCGATCTCAACGATAACATCTACACGTTACGTAACGCGAGCCGGCGCGTGTCGAGCGAGCCGGAGCGAGGGCCGCCGGCGGAGGCGCTCCGACGCCTCCGGGTGACACCTGAGGGGTCCCCCCCCCACAATCCATCACTACACCACCACTTTCACCGATTGTAGAAACTATTCCTATATTTGCATATAGATTTCTCGAATTCCTCGGCGGCAGGTGTCGGCGGGCCGGCGCGCCCCGGGGACGCGCGGCCCCGGCCCCGGCCCGGACAACTTGCATCGTTACATACCTATAATGTGCATGCGATCGTGGATCGGTACTCGATTGCAGAAAGGGGAATATCAAAGATACTCGATGAGTGGAGTAGATCTTGAAACCGGTTTCGGCATAAAATGATAGAGATATAAGAGATAGATAATGATATTTAATGTCAATTTTAATTTTACGGTTTACATAACATTTGAGTCAACAAATATTTTCTGATGTTGTACTAACACTAACACGATATACTAATACGAGCCGCGGACTAATAAATGTAACAAATAAATTACCAAAACGGTGGTAAATAATGAGAATGCATCAATATGGTGGAAACCCAAGAACGCCGACACAGATAACGCTGGAATGCAAAGTTCATTTGACCACAACAAGCCATAAACTGCCGCGATAACGCGCTTCCAGCATTAGCTCCAAGTTCATGTATATAGTTTGTATATCATATACTAGCTGTCCACCCCGGCTTCGCTCTGGGGTAGCATTCTGTAGAAAATACCTTCCCACGTTAGGGAAACGGCCTAACCAATGTATCTCTTCCAGTATACGACATTTTAGTAATAAAGTAGTAGTAGAGAAGAAACTTGAATCATACGCGTCGGAACGTCCACGGCTGGAGTAACCCACGAATTCTTATGTCATTCATTAATTAAGTGGCAGTCATTAATAAAGGCTTGCGAGATATAAGTGAATGATCAGTGTGGTGTGACTCACCCTGATGCGGTCGCGGCGGCTGGCGCGCAGGATGAGGCCGTCGTTCTCGACGTAGTCGGGCACCTCCTTGCGCGCAGAGAAGTTGAACACCACCGACGTGGCGGCGGGCGGCGCGCGCCCCGCCCGCCGCGCGCCCAGCGGGCTGCCACCAGCACCGCCCGCGCCCAGCGACCACGACGCGCCCGCACTGTTCACGTCACTGTTGTCCACGTGGTTGTTGTCCGCGACACATTTCTTGTCGGCGCTGCCGTTCCAGGTGCGCTCGATGTGCGCGGCGCCGATGCGCGTCAGCTTGCTGCGCACGTCGGCCAGCCGCGCCGCCTCCGCGTGCCCGTTCACCAGCGGCCGGGGCCGCGCCGCCAGCGCCGGCTTGCACGGCGGCTCCGGCGTGGGCGAGCGCGCGGCCGGCGCGGGCGCGGGCGGGGGGGAGCGCGGCGCGGGCGCGGGCGCGAGCGGCGCCGGCTCGCCCGGCGGCGCCCGCGGGGTCGGCTCCACTATCGCAGAGGGCGGCGGGGACCGCTTCTCCAGCCGCGGGGCGGTCATCTGTTCGGCCTCCGGCGGGGGCGATGCGACCCTCGGCGCATCGTCGACGACATCGGCGGCCGTCGGGGGCGGCTCCTCGACCGGTTTGTCGACTTCCTCGGGCGGCGGCATCGGGCCCGCCAGGGCGCGCTCGAGCGCCGGCGCCGGCATGGGGCGGATGATGCCGACGCGGCGCGCGCGCCCGACCAGCACGGGGTTGGCGACGGCCAGCGGCGGCAGGTGCGAGCCGCGCCGCGCCGCCTCGAACGAGTAGCGCGTGCTGCAGCCGGCGCGCGCGATGCCCTCCAGCGCCTGCCGCGTCACCACGCGCGGCGCGGGGGCGGGGGCCGGCTCCGGCTCCAGCTCGGCGATGGCGGAGAGGTCGGCGGGCGGACCGGGCGACACGGGCGAGGCGGGCGACGGCGGCGAGCGCGCGCGCGGCTCCGGCGTGGAGGTGCGCGCCGCGTCCAGCCCGCGCAGCGCGGCCGCCACGCGCGGGGCCGCCGGCGCGGGCGCGCGGCGCGGCTCGAACTTGCGCAGCGCCGCGCGCACCACGTCGGGCGGCGGCCGCTCCGCGTCGCGCAGCAGCGGCGCGGGCCGGCGCGGCGGGCGAGCGGCTCGCGGCATCGGCGGCGCGTCCGGCACGCGCGGCAGCGGGCCCAGCGGCGCGGCCAGCTCGTCGCGCGCCTCCAGCCGGCTGAGCGCGTCCACGGAGCGCGCGCGCTTGACCAGGTCGCGGCGGACGGGCGGGGGCGCGTGCGCGGGCGGCGCCAGCGAGGCGGGGCGCGGGGGGCGCGAGGTGGCGCGCGGCGCGGGCGCGGGTGGCGCCGGCGCGGCGGGCTCGCGCTCGTGCTGCCGCTCGTCGAGCAGGTGCTCGAGCGAGGCGGCGCGGCGCAGCACGGAGGGGCGGCGGCGCGGCGCGTCGCGCAGCGCCAGGCTGAGGTAGCGCGACTTGAGCCGCTTCACGATGCCGGGCCCGTAGCGCAGCTCCTCGTCGTCCAGGTCGCGCGGTGGGGGGGCGGGGGGCGCAGACGCGGGCATCGCGGGCGGCGGCGGGGGCGGCGGCGGCGGCGGCGCGGGGGGCGCGGGCGCGGCGGCGGCGGGGCGCGCGCGGGCCGCCCGCCGCTGCAGCAGCTCGCGCTTCCACTGCGGCAGCGCGCCGGCCGGCATGCCGGGGCTGGTGCCGCCGCCGGCGCACAAGGTACCGCCTGTAACGTACCACCCTGCGACGTTACACGCGGTGACGGGTCACTCGAACGGTTCACATTGAATACAGCTATTCTTTACACCACGATACACTATACTATAGAAACAGTCAATTAAACCAAAACAGAACTCAATTGCAAGCATTGTACAGGTCTAGTTGGGCTTCTCTACATGTACACTCTGTCTTTTTTCAACAATTGGTCCGAGCAACGACGTATAGACAGACACAGATATAGATATCTATGTTTGTGGACGTATACCATTTTTTTCATAATTATGTTTATTTATTTAATTTTCATGTAAATAAAAAGACAAGAGACAAGCCTGCTGGTGTGTGGTGTGTGGTGTGAGGCGAGTGAGACTTGAGAGATACTTGTCACACAAAGCTGTGAGTCTCGTTCGCGAAAGTATGACAAATGTCGCCGCCCCGCTCACAGCTGGCAAACGTTAAAAATTGAGTTTCAGTATTCGTTGTGATAGAACTTGGTGACACAAACTATAAACTGTTACTTTGATTTGAAACGTAGCTAATCTAATAAATATTAGGTACCTAGGTAACTGCGTACGACTATGCTATTCAAGCACCAACGTAGCAGATATAACCAAGCAAGGGTGTCTATAGCTAAGTGCCATATTGTTTGTGCCTGTTGTTGCACTAGCATTGAGGCTCAAACAGCCTAATCATATTTATTATTGTACAAGTGTACTGTATTGTAATGTTATCTATGTCAAATTGTCAATGTTCCATAAATACCATAATACCAACAAGCTGACTCACTCCCGTCCCACTCAGCCCGCTACACACTTACAGGAAAATAATCCCAATGACCCGAATGAATTCAAAGTAATTTCAATATTCAATAATAATTATGGGTAAAATACATGTTATATTATATTGTATATAGGATAACAATAATGAGTAAATTTATTACAAGCAGTAGATGGCTCGACTGACTGACGGCCAGGGGAATTGCACAAAACTGCCGCTTTGGTGGAGTCAGCGCAGGGACCGCCACCTCTGTCCAAGAATAAGATCAATGCCATGCAGACTCACCAAAGTCCTGTGAGGACTCGAGGATGGTTTCCACCATCATCTTGCTGGCCGGCCCACTCTCACGCAGCTGGCGATACAATGCAAACAAATTGTGGTAAGCAGGTGCAACTTAACATTAAAACAATATACCTAATTACATAGTCAACATAATGTAGGTACAGTGGGTAAATATATTAAGTTAAAACCAAACATACAATAAATAAAACAAAACTGTTGTCATACAAAGTGTGGCTATATATTTCATGGGGCATCTACTTAAATAAATAGGTACATATAATAATATTTATGTTTGATTCACATTTTCCTTTTATATATCTTTGATAAGACATACACCTATCTACTTAATCACAGAATTTTGTTACCTACATAGAATAAATTATTATTTTTCCTTTCAGCTTTGCATAAAAGCTCACAAGTCTTTTTGAACTGTGGTCAAAACACATACTTACTTTTGTCTGATGAATAATAAATATTGAATACCATTGACATTTTCGTATTTCAGTTTAATAAACAATACATCACAAAGTTTTTCCACAAGCTTATCCACCAATTAAGTACTTCATTGATTCTAATAAGATTTGGTTTAGGACTGACAAGCAAGTGGTAGGGCTCCCGGACGGCGCCGCGGCGCGCTCCACACCTCTCACCTATCTCTGCTTGCTGCATACAGAACTCCATTCGGTAAAACATGTATGCGCCATGGCACCGCCCGCACCGAGTGCAGCGCGCCAGGAATGCACGCTCGACAACAATCGGCCGACCGCGCCGGTGCATCGCATTCCTTCCACTCGCACCACTTCACTTACCTGTTTAAATATCCATGGACTGACCACCGGCGGCGGGCCCCCTCATAGGGAAGCCATTCCAGTCGCGATGCGACACACCGTGTCGGCGCCAGCTGCGCTCGGGATTATGTGTCCAACCGATCGAATGCAACCAACACACACAACACTCACTCAACTACCGCCCGGATCACCCACGGCGACGGTGGATGGATGGATCGCAATATTCCTTGCACATCAATACATATTACACTAAAAACACTTGTTTGAAAAAGTTTTATAAATTATTTTCGTGTTATGTCCCAGTCTGGTCTCAGTATTAAAATTTAAAACAATCCATTAAATGCACACGTCCTCAGCCGATGACAGAAGTTGATTGACTGATTCGGTGTTGCTTGCTTTTAGAACTTTTTACCTTTTTGAAAAGAATATCACCTATTCAACTCGCGTGAAATCAGTATAATTAATTAATTTCTATATTTATATAAATACATAGACGACATAAATGAAAAATGATCTCTTCCAGCCAAACTTTACTGTGGAAAAAACTAAAAAATAACCTCTGCCGTGGGGCCCCACCGCGCTATAATCGGGAGATCAAAAAAAAACAACAAGATGTGTATGAATATATTGAATTTATTTATTTATTAAAAAATATTAATATTGATACATAAATTATTAGTAGTAAAAAATAAATTCTGCAATTAAAATGCTTAGGTACTCGTTTGAGCGATTCGCTATACCATGGTATTAAATATTAGTTGCAATAGATGGAATTGCATTGATTCTAAGAATAATAACTGACAATTATAATTTGAAAACGATTTTTCGAATAATTATTTTGCAGCATTTAATGCTAAATACCTTGCATTTTAATGTGCATGTAAATTTCAACAGTACATTGATTTATGATTATGAAAAACAAAACGTCATTGATTTTATTAAAATCAATTCTATAATAAACCTAATTAATCATTTTCAATTATGTACCGTAAAAATTAAATTTCGTTTTAGTACGGGAAAATTTGCATACATGGCAACACTGCATTGAGTGAATGTTGAACGATATGAACGGAAAAAGTGATTGATGAATGAATGAAAAATGGTCCGTATTTTTAAATTTAGATTGTATAGAGCAAAGGCAAATAACTATACAGCCTTAGCGTGCGTAAAGAGAAAGTGAATGGGCAAATCCATGGTAAATCATATTGTAGGTAATTAAAATTAGAATCATGGTAATGGGACCTTGGAGTTGGTAGAACCAGGACCCGTTTGGTAGAGTAGAGAAATGATTTGTTCTGAAAAAGTTGGTTGCGCCATCTGTCTAGTATTATGAACAACTGCAATGGTATCAGTATGGATGAAGGTCAGCCAATGTTTTGAGTCCAACGCGTCCGTTCGAAAGATGGCGCAAGGGATTTCTATATTCTGTGTTAAGGCTATTGACCCCCGACAAACTATTAAAAAAAGTAGAAATTACAAAGATGCTAATACAAATTTACGGTTTTCGGATCATTTCTTTACTTGTGCTATAAGACCTTGCTTCTTGCCAAGATTCTAGGCCAACCGGAAGTACCCCATAGGTTCTGATTACCAAGATTTAAAAATGCCGCAAAATCGGCCATATCTTCTGACTGCGTTGAATTACTAATTTGATTTTTTCACAGCTTTAAGGGACTGCAGACCTCAGTATTTGATACAAATTTCAACTTGATACCTCCACGGGTTCTTGAGATAAAGGGTCTTGACAGACGGACGGCCATACAGACAACGAAGTGATCCTATATGGGTTCCTTTTATCCTCGTTTGAGGTACGGAACCCTAAAAGCGCCAAAAAAATATTTTTTGGCGCTGAGTCACAATTTACGCAAAAACCACTCAATATCTTGACTAAACTTTGTATACTGATAAAGTCCACGCGCACGAATTCGCGGGCACATCTAGTTCGTGACATTTGCATACTATACTACCGATTTGAAATCCCATTCCCGTTGATATCCCAACACATATAACACGTGTGGATGCGCTGCGTTGAGTCACAATTCTGGAATCGAACGACGCATTGTTGCTCGAGCCGGAAGTTGCCGAACGCCATAACAATATTACTGCTGTATTATGCACAGGTACCTAATGAAAACGCGTTCAATAGCAAAAGTTGGCGACTGGAATTTATGATATCGCGTCGTGACACTCGCGACGTGAGAAATAAACAATAAGTTACGTTTTATAGCCGCACCGGGGAGCGGAGGGCCCGCAGCCCGCAGCCCGCAGCCCGCAGCCCGCAGCCCGCAGCCCGCAGCCAGGTGCTCTAAGGGGGGGACACTTGTTGCAAGAACCACTTGCACCTATGAAATATTGCATTCATAGATATTATTCTTTACCGATACATGTGCCGAGGAAAATCATCTTGTGTTTTATGAGTATGGCGACAATGGATTTGGGCGTGTTTGTGTGTGTACGTGTCCGTCACGTGATCACCTCTAGCGCCTAAACTAATGAAGCCACAGAACACGGAAAAAGCTCGCTACGCTCCCAGTTTACAGTAATCTATAAATGAAGCAATTCGAACGAAATTTTGCATTTGGGAGTAGGTACCTTACATTTGACAAGTTTATTTGTCCAGGTAATATTCGAGCCATCATTGATGCTAAAAATAGGTAAAGTTTGCTTTGATGTTTGGATCATGTCAATTATAATACAAAAAACATGTAACCTTTGCTAAAAATTGGATTTAGAGTTCTTATTAATTGAGTTCTTGAGACATGTAGGTATCGAAAACATTGACTTTATAATATCGATATATAGCTTTATGTATGGTAATAATTATTAACTCGTTTTGTTATGTAAAAAATCGTGTGAGAGAGAATGTTGTGCGGCGTGGCCGTACTTACCTTGTATTTTGAATCTATGAATGCAGACAATCTCCTTTGAATAAAATCTTCAATGCATATACTTTCCCTCATGTAGGCACCGGTCTATAAATATCAAGAAGTTTCAAATCTCTTTGGTCGCGCGCGCGCGCTCCCTGTGGAGATCGCATCTTGCATATTCAGTATCGGAACCTATGGTGCCATTTACCGGGGGGGTGCGGACAAAGGAAGCGGAGTAGCGGGAGGAGGTTGCTAATACAAATTTATTTGGAGTTTGAAAATGCGAATGTGTGAGTGAGTTACAATATTGTAATCCATTTGACACGATTTTGACACCCATAGGATGCTTTTATTACTCATCCATATGGGAGTGGTTAAATTTTTTGATTCATGATAAATATGATGTGTCTATATACCAATGTAGTGTGGGTCCTCCCCTCCAGCTCCGGACCTGGAGGAAGAGACTTCTGTAAAAACTGTTCGCCGTCGGCCCGGCGGAGGGGGGGAGGGAGGGAGGGGAGGAGACACAAAGTTTTTTCATTTGGCGACGAAGTGTTGTTCGCGCTACAAAGCAAAATGCAGCACGAGTTTATAACACGTATCGCGGAAGTTCCCAAAAAAAGGAATGTCGATATTGGCACAGAATAGATAATAGTATATTGGCCCAAATATAAACAGCGCCTGATAAATTGTATTAGCACTCTCATATGTATGACAGCTCGGCCCGTTGGGCTCTCTACTCCGCGCCCGCCGCGAACACCCGTCATCTGCTTGATAAATGCGCACCCTTCTCTCGTCCCACGTCCACAAGTGGGATTTGTGGATTACGCGCGCTTCATATTTACTACCCTTTTATACACAAATGGACATCTTGTGAAAATAAGGTTTCCTCAATAAGTGAACTCATTGAGTACTTACAAGGTGAACTGGGGCAAAGGCGTCATCGGCGGGGCTAATGCGACACAATGAAATTACCCGGTGACTAGACGTTCATTCCCCGCGACGCCAACTAAACTAACTATAACTTTGGTACGCGCCACTAGGAACACTCAGATAAGTGATGTCAGTAGGTACTTCGTTCCCGACCTTAATTGTTATATTTCGCTTATTTTAATGTTAAAGTGGTTTAACGTAACTAATTTGACACAACTAGCGGTTCTGTGAGAACAGTATACCTCGCCAGCCCGTATTAACCAAACCTTAAGAGAAACGAACAGAAGTCAACTTTGCAGTTGAAGACAGATTAAAGTGACAAAAATTGGCACTTTAAAGCTTAATATTTCACAAATGGATCCCTAAATCGACAAAATGGTTTTCACACACTCGCAATATTTTTGAAAGATATATCCAACGATACCCCACACCATGGGATTCACGAGAAAAAAATTCACTTCCACTTTGCGAGTATGGTACGAGGTACGTACTTACTCTAATAAAAATGTTTTTTAAGATTTTATTTTACCCACTTTCCCGGCGTAATTAATATATACCCATGCCAAATTTTCGTCAATATCAGTTGAAAAATGAGACCTGTAGAGAATTACAGGCAGACAGATGGACAAAAGCATTTTTGACCAATCTCGAAACTGAGACGCTTCGATCGCTCGGCCAATTAATAATTACTTGGTACTACCTAGTTTAATCAATTTTTACATAATGTATAATATTATTACCTTTAAGTATAAAATAATGATTGTAGAGCCGATTGTGCCGCGGATAACGTGAACGGTTCCTCGGCGACGCTGCCGGTGGTGCCGCGTCAGGCCGCGTGGCAGCGACACCGATTATGGACGAACATACAACAATCTGGTCATGTTTAAAAATGCTTATTCTGAGTAATTTCATTCTGTCGCATTTGCTCCACGGACGCATTTACCCCATCTAACTGACAGAGTCGTAGGTATTCCATGGACCTGGGGCCTGTCTCTACTTACTGGCTCGGGCTTGAAACGATACTCAAGCGTCAGCTCGCCCGAGCGTCCGCCGGACGCCGCGCGCCGCGCGCCGCGCGCCGGGCGCCGGGGAAGGCTTCATTTTCATCGCCTAATTGGAAACTGAAATCGCGGGGGAATCGCGCCCCCCGCCACCCTTCCCTCGCTTGTATATAACTTAACAAAAGTTTGTGGCAAGTTTAATGGAATGGTGTAAATTCGATCAGAAATGGGATGAAATATGTTTGATAAGAGGACGGAGCGGACCACAGCATCGCGCGCGGCGCGGGCGGCGGGCGGCGGCCGGCGGGCGGCGGGACGACACACGACGGAAATGAACTTTGAAAGTGGTTACATATTTAATTGACCGAGCGAGCGAAGCGTCTAAGTTTCGAGATTGGCCAAAAATGCTATTGTCGGTCTGTCCTTCTGTCTTTCTGCCCTTCTGTCTGTCTGTAATTCTCTACAGGTCGCATTTTTCAACCGATTTTGACGAAAATCTGGCATGGGTATATATTAATCACGCCTACAAAATGAGTAGAATAAATCTTGAAAAACTTTTTTTTAGTGTACGTACCATACTCTCAAAGTGGGAGTGGACTTTTTTTTTCTTGTGAATCCCATAGTGTGGGGTATCGTTGGATAGGTATTTCAAAAATATTGCTGGTGTGTGAATACCATTTTTTCGATTTAAGGATCCGTTGGCGATATATTAAGCTTTAAAGCGGTAATTTTTGATAAAGTCACATGTGAAAAAATTCATGGCAGTAGCTTAGATAACGTAGTTAAAAGGAAAACTATGACAGCTAAGTAGGTTCTATTAGTTTTTGAGTAATAGTCGATTAACTTATGAAAGTCGAAAAATTAAATTATGTTCATAGAACTGCATTTTTTTTCACGTGAATTCCATAGTGTTGGGTATCGTTGAATAGGTCTTTCAAAAATATCGCGGGCGTGAAATCATTTTTCGATTTAGGGAACCGTTTGCGAAATATTAAGCTTTATAGTGCTAATTTTTTGTCTCCAACTGCGAAGTTGACTTCTGTTCGTTTCTTTTAGGTTTGGTTTTTAAGGGCTGGCGAGGTCTACTGTTCTTTATTTGTTATGTAAGACTGCAAAGTTGGTTATTATTGTGCGAGTACTAGTATTGAAACTTTTTTAAGCATGCGAAGGATTCTAGGATTGAGCCACGAGCGATGCGAGTGGTTCAAAGATAGAATCCTGAGGCAAGCGAGGGTTTCAAAGGTACGAGACGCAAAATAACTTTGCTGCCGAGCGCAACACACAATTTTTCACCTCACTACAGCGAGGAAAATACTAGGTGAATTGAATCCTTTCTGCGGTTTAGAACCACAATTAGAATTAACCACTTCTTTAACTGTCCAATTGTCCACCTTCTACAAATTAGAAGAAGTTTTAAAAAGTTTTTTTCCAGGTGCAGTTTTCCACGCAGATTTCGAATGAGAAAGTATACCCTTCCGAGCTTGTGAGGTGAAAAAATTATTTTTAGGTAGTTTAAGATACAATACCAATTACGTATTGTAACGTAGAAAAGATGATTTTTGGAATTTTGGAATTAATTGTAATAATAATAAAATGTGCCTAGACAGCGGCCAGTGGCAGAGGTCAAAGACCTTTGTTTTCAAGAGCCGTCCGCTGGTATTTTCAAATAGGGTGAATAGAAATGATAGTCGAGACGAAATGTTAACTTGCCAAGTCGGCTGTATTAAAGAAATTAACTTATGCTATCTTAACCAAATGTTTTTACATTTGCATTTGATTGGATGCATCAGATTTAAAATGGCCATGTGAACAAGAAAGTTATAATTGCAAATAACTCACCAGTACTGGGGTCGATCGACAGAAGGTCCGAAAACTTAAATTAGCTTATCTATGTGAAGCTTGGAGACACACGGTGCGATGCATGCCAACGGAGCATGAGGCTCTACGTTGGTCGACGAAATAAATTGCTGCAACTGTGATGCTGAAGAGGAGCGGGAGTTACCTCGCCGCGTCCCGATGATTTTAAAGATTTCCTGTGTTCATTTCAAAATTTAATGAACGTCCGCCATCTTGGACGCCATGCTTCCATCGTGCGAAGTTGATAAAAATCACGCCATTAAATGGCGGCTGGGTCGCCTCGCCTCGTCGACTCTCAGCAGTGAAATGGTTGTAGAAAATTTGGTGCTTGAAGAGCGAAGCCTGCGGTCCTGCACAGCACTTTTCTTCAGCGCATGATCTTTGGGCGCTCCGTCGCTGCGCGAGTGCACATGAGCGTGCGTCTGTTCTACTCCGCTACTATTTCCAGAATGAAGCCGGCTCCGAAACTCGCCGATTCACCAATTTCGTTCAATCGCGAATCGATCTGACTCTTTCGATCGCAGTGGAACGACAGAGACGGCACATCGCCGAGCGGCCGAGCTCATCCGAAGACGAAATGTCAAACGGACTTTATAAACCACCCGTATTATAGAAATTAGAAAATTGTGAAATTACTTTCTTACTTTTTGGAAAATAACTTTTTAAAACGAAAGCTCATACTTAATTTGGTCGATCCACCAACTTTGGTTTAGATCGAACCAGTATAAATGGTTAAATATGCATTTAATTAAATAAATTGTTTTTATTGTAATTTAGAAGAAATTACAAGTTAAATCTAATTGATATTATTAGAACATGTCAAGCAACCTATTGTTATCGAAATTGTGCAAAAACAATAACTACTCACGAACAAAATAAATGTGTTCACAATGATTTTGCAAAATTTAGAGATGTGACTCCCTACATGTTTTCAATACTAAATGATAATGTTTTAAATCCTATGTTGATGGTCTTTTAGAGCTTTTATTATTGATTTTATGTAGCACTACGCTACAGTATTTACTTTATACTTTTGCCTATTTTTACATATTATTTCAAATAGGTATTGAACAAAGCCACATCATTGGCCTTTTCTCTGTGGTGTGTTCTCAGAAATTATATTGGGCGTGCGAACGTATCTGCTGGAGTCGTTAGCACTTACTACAGACAGCCACAGAATAAATAATACAGTACAGCACAGTCATCGGGCAGATGAGTAGTGGACTGACATTAGCGGCGGGCGGCGGCGGCGGCGGCGGCGGACTGCTTGTGAATACTGAACGAGTAGAGGCGGGCTCTAGTGGATGGACTAACGAATAATTGATGACGCGACGAGGGGCCGCGGGGGCGGGCGGGCGGGGGGGGGGGGGGGGGGGGGGCGGCTCAAACGGCGGCTTTAATTGAAGCAATATAAAAATGATTATTATTGTCACATCTCGCCGACTGAGGCAGTGACGTCACGCGATGTGGTGCCAACTACAAGTGTACGGGCAGAACCTGCACGATATTACAAAATCCAATCTATAACAAAAAACGTTATGCTGCATCCACACGTTTGGCAAACCTTGACAAACGCCAACGTGTGGAGCAGGGGTTTAGCTTGCGTGTTGCAGAATTAGCGCGGTTGGCCCCAGGTCTCGCTCCGCGGCCAGTCGGCTCTCGGCCTGGTGGCGTGCAGCAGCGGCGCCTGGGCGACAGGCACCTCCCACAAAACAAGACCAGCTGTATCGATGTGTATGAGAGGATATTACCTAATTTATTTGTTGTGTGTAGCCAGCGACCAGAGGTAGCGACGTATCGTAGCGACACACACAGACACGCGACACACACAGACACTGTACGAAAGTACTACCAATTACCGGAGCAAAACGCTACTATAGAGTTTCGGAAAGTGGCCGAGTGGCTCTAAGGGTCAGTCTGTCATCAGTTCAATCCATCAATCCGGTACGATTGACGCCAAATTGATCGTTGAAGGATCGATGCTTTGGAACATTATTAATTTTATTTTGATTGATTGATGGTTTGATAATTTTCGTGTACCTGGTGTACCCGATGTGATTGACTCCAGATGACGCCCAGCGAGTGGAGGAACGACTGGCACCTCCAGTGGCCTCATCAGAGGCTGAAGAGATACAAAAGTTATCAACGACCTCGTGAATGCTGGCGTCTACATCTGTAGCCTCCAACGATTTCAGTTTCACTCGAGAGAGACACGTCATTTGTATTGATCCGTACAAACGGACACGGAGATCGTACAGTAACGAATCTGTTTTATGGACCCCCTGGAAAGGTCGAAAACGGCACTTCAGCTGAACCTTAGGAACCTACGTGTGAAATTGCGTGGTCGCAACGGTTATGGAATTTTCAGGACAAAATATATTTTCAGAGAAATTAAATGAAAACTATAGCATACCTCGACGGTTGCTGGACTTTTTAAGATGAAACTTGAAATGCGGGGTAGAGCGGGCAGGGCGGGTAGGCCACACGTGACATTGACATTCAGTTCAGCCGCTGCACCGGAAGGTTCAACTTAGGCGTAACTAGCGCAGGGAGGGAGCGGGGGGTGGAGGAGGTGAGGAGCCGGGGCGGAGGGGGGAGGAGCTCCGCACGTACACACACTTACATTAAACCCTACTTTTAACAACTGTAATGTAAACTACTTAAAGCAAATTAAGGGCCGGCGCGGGGACCTTTTTCATCCGTTCGAGGCTACTTTGTGTCCTTGTGTCCCCGTCAGGAGCCACCTGGGTGACATGTGATGGTGTAAAATGGCAGCTTTTTACTAATATAAAAAACCGCATGCGCAGGATCCAGACTAGTCTATCGTAAAAACAGCTGATCAGTTTATGTCTATGTCAGTTAGTTTTGTATGGCTCTCTGGACCTCCTTCGTCCATACTCCGGTGAGCCACCAGCAGATCCCACGCGAATCGTTCCCTGACGGAGATCTCAAAGCGACCTCGAATCTATGAAAGGCCCTTAATTTTCTTTTGATTATTAACTTAAGTATGTGTGAAACTAAAGTACCTACCTAGGCTGCCTATATTAAGAAACATAAATAATGGAGTGCTATCACAGTAACATTGTGTTTTATTTCTTATTTATTTGTTACTTACGTAATGACAGTGAAGATGTGTGTGATCCTGTGAACATCCGAAAGTCGTGCGTCAGCCCCGTGCGTCAGCCCCATGTTATCGGATGCTTAACGTTTACCAATCAGCGTAAATAAGCTAGGATTGATTGCGGGCACGAGGCGGGCGCTGCGCTGGCCGAGCGCGTCTCTGTGTGTGTGCACACCAAGGGTTTCTACTCCACTGCTCGCTCAACTATAGCCCTTTGATCTTTATTATTGGGGCTCTTCATCAAAATAGACTTCTGAACCCAGAAACCGTTTCTATCCGCCATCAGATCGAATCCTTTTTGAGCGGTGTTCGCTCGGTTCATTTAGTTGCATGAGATTTTGATTTGCATACGAAGAGCACAATAAGTGGTCACACACAAAACGATATTGTAAAATAAAAATAAAAAAAATGAAATTGTGTCTTATTTAATTACCATGTATGTACCGACTTGTGTTTTCGTTTATGCAACGAAAGAGGCACCGAATCTTCCTCCTTCGGCTTCTGAGCGTGGCGTGACGTTGACGGCAACGAATGGCCTCACATTGGAACCGGCATCCGTCTCGTCTCGGGATGAAAGCGAACTCATTTGTCTGAATGAATGCGCCACGAGTGAGTACTGCAGGATATTAGGTACCTGAATCTTCTATTCATCTCTGCCCCGGCCACACAGTAGCTCATAGTTCCTCAGCTCCGCGCGTTAACTAAATCTAGTTGTACGAGCACATTAACTTGTCGCGTAAATCACAAGCCCCTTTCTTGCAGTGAAGTAACAAAGTAACGTGATTTAAACATCATTTACTGTGTAACGCAGATTGTGAGTGAAACGTTTAACTCGATCTTGTCTGTTTACACAATCGCGTGTTTGAACAAACTGTATACACAAAATATAGGGTAGAATACAACGACCCATTTTCCTGAAAACGTCGGATTGTGTTGCGTTTGCACTAATTTTTCCCCAAATATGATGTGTTTTTTTTATGTTTTCAAGCGTCAAAGTAAACCTGAACGAGCTGTAACTTCTTCTGTCTTTTAAAATAACTGTTAATGTGATCGGAGACAACGACACTTGAAGGAAAACATCGTGAGGAAACGTCCGAAAAGAAATTCTTAGGCGGATGTGAAGTCCACCAACCCGCACTGTGTTAGCGTGGCGGACTATAGCCCGTACGCCTTGGCCTGAGCCCCAGCAGTGGAGACATAATATATAGACTGTAAAATACTGTGCCTAATGATTATTATAAACGACTAAAAATTACACAATAAAAAATGGAATTTTCTTTTGCTCCTGTATAACTGCACTTATCTTGAATACCGAAATCCCCGCAAGTATACAATAAAACGGCCACCAGGCGAGTGTCGGCCCACGCATAAAGTGTTCCGTGTGTTACACTTCTCTAGATAGGACATCACATGTCGCGTGCTCAACCGTGCTGTGTGAGCCTGCCTTTAGGTCATGCAAATGTGTTGTATGCAACACGATTTAATATTTATGAGCACTTACCTACTTATTGACAATAAAAATTTATGTCACTACTTTATTATTTAAATCGAATTTAGTGAAATCGACATTTAAAAGCCATCTTTTGCTGAAAATATTTTTGGAGGGAACATAATAACTAGAGAACTTATTAGTGTTTCATCGCATTACCTACATGCGAATGTTAAATACGGGCCCCCTCGTACCCGTGGCCGGGGTGCGCGAGCTGCTCCCTAATCCCGCAAGTCCCACGGATCCCGCACACGTAATCTCGCTCCTTGCGGGATTACAAAATCGTGCGTGATCCCGGTACTTCCAGATCTCGGTGCGGTATATAATGTCTCGCAAATGAGTAATGGGTAAAATATTTTGTATGGAAACACTGCCTCGTTTGTGATCCAATAACGTATTTCCCCATTTCATGTACGGGGAGGTTCCCACAAAACATATTCATAACTGTTTGTGAGCTGTACATCGAAAGTATCGTGTACAACATTCATATACACATTATAATGGCTCTGTGACCGGTAATTCCCATTTGTTCTATGGAACTGTGACGTCGTAGAACTGTTGAAACTTTTTTTCTTCCAACTGGGAGGAAATGTTTCAACAGTTCTATTTGACGTCACAGTTCCATAGAACAAATGGGAGTTACCGGACTGGACGATGTTGGGCTCCTTGTCGTCACTAAACAGAAAGTGTAACTACGTTTGAGTACTGACTCATGCCTTATGGGAGATATTGTAGGACTACTTACTGTACTTTGACGAAACCACAGGGGTACTATTTATTTGAACTACGTACTATTTGGGTACTATTTATTGGCTCTAAAACTATAGGTTCCTGCCTTTTAGAGCTAATTTAACAGATTAGAGAAACACCCACAACGGGGCGTGGGAGGGGGGGGGGGGATGGAGACGACAGCTGGTTCATGTTTGATGTTGTCTAATATACAGGTATATTACTGACTCGTCACTATGATCTCATTACTGCGTGTGTCGCGACACCAATTAGTGACGCGGTTACTCCTCGGCTCCAAGGGGAGCAATTTGCTCAAAATGAAGATCGCTTCTCAGAATTTTCCAGAACTTGATGGCGGAATTTTTCTATGTATAATGTCAAAGGGGGCTTTTGGACCGTTGTCGGGTTTGGTCCGTCAGCGCCGAGACACGCGCGTGCGTGGTGCGTGCGGGCGGGGCGGACCATACATGCTGGCGGAATGGGTGCTTGATTGTCCGCTGTGATAGTGGACAATGGCACATTTAGCGCTAAGTGTGTTAATGGTAGGATGTACATGGAGCGGGACGTTCGTCGCGGTGAGCGGAGGGCAGCCATTGTAAAGTGTAGCGCATTACACAGAAATGGGTTAACGACTCTAGCAAATAATTAACCCATATCCGAGTCGAGTGCTCGGTCGAGTGCCGCCCGCGCCCAGGGCTGACTACTTGGATAAGTTTTTTCATAAGGCAAAACATCTCATAACAATAGTAATGTATCAACAATAATTAACATTACACATACTTACACTCTGTCATTACCATTTAGTTATACTGAGCAGTATAACTATTTGGACTTTTTGTGTCCATTTCGTTATACGGTATAACTAATAGTAGTTGGACAAACCCGGTAATTTATTTGTCGTTATTAATCATTATTTATTATGCATTTCTAACATACTGCTCTTCACTTTTTTTGTCGAACGTGGAAGCCTTACTGAAAATTTCAAGAAAAAAATGAATTCAGAAAAAAAAATTACGGATAGGTAGGTACCGCGCGTACGAGATATAGATAATACAATCGCTACACATTCCAGTGTAGATCTACACTTTGCTGTAAGTTTTTTTGCCGTTTAAATAAATGTGTACGTTTTAAATCACGCGCTCCAGCGTACAGAAATGGTTTTTTTTGTATACAGTCATATGAAGGGAGCACCGGACAGTAGGAGAAGTTTGTCAGTTGGCAACCCTACTCGGGTCCCGCTCTCTATCAACTATACAATACAGATTGAAATACTCGAGCCACGAACCTCCGACACTTTGTTGGATATTCTTATACATTTCTTGTATCGCTTGCTCTCACTATAATGGGATGCAAATGACATGCAACGTTTTGTTCTAACTAAGTGTATTCCAGGGAAATGGTTACGTTTGTACTAACAATAAGTTTATTGGAAAATGAATTAATTTCTCGAATACATAGAGACATGTTTTCCGAATATACTTTTGAGGGGTGTTTTACAAAAACAAGAAAACTGAATTTGAAAATCAACTGCCATATCTATAATTATAAAATATTTAATAATTATAATTGCACATTAATCGTGTAACTTCAAATATAACATCAAAATCTGTTCCGTAGTTTTTGTGAAAGAGTAACAAACATCCAAACTGCAAACTGTCGCGTTTATAATATTAGAGGAAGAATTATTAGTGCCCACTTGGCACTTGGCATACACCAGAAGCTGGTCCGTGGAGTGGCGAGCGGCAGTTGGCGCGACCAAGTTACAATAGTTGTGTTCGGCTCGTAGTTGTTCTTTGGTTACATTTACTGGCGGGCCGCCCCCCGCCGCCGCAGCCCGGCCGATACACATCGTCGCGGGCACCTACCTACGTAGTTAGCACACCCGTGGGACCCCCCCGGGAGCGGAAAGCAAACGGACAAAGTTACACAAGGTTTCATTTACAAGCATCGATCGGACTATACGTTCGAGTACCTACCTACTACGTGACGTGAGCCCTCCCAGAGGAAACGTTCGTCAGTTTCAAATCGTTTCCTTCACGTGCCATTATTGTTATCTATATCAGTTTCAACAATACCATAGCAATTAAATCTCATCGCCTATTCGTAGTTTGCGATTTTGCATTTCTTTTCGGTACCTATCTATAAGTTTGGTTCTTGTTGCCTTTTTTTTTTGTTTGCGACTGAAGAAAGTCAATGGCAGCCATCTAAGGAAACACTATTTGTCATGTTGGCATTACTGTTTCTTGCATGTGCAAGCAAAAATAGACTGACGATGAGGAGCCAGCTCATACCACGAGTGTACACTAAATATACTTGGTAGGTAGGTTGGTTACCTGCGAGTTCCTCGTGGATGTTGTATTGTTATGGAAATTAATGTTGTTGATCTTGTAATTTGGCTTGTTTTATGGTTCATTAGCGGCTACACAGATGATAATATCCCCGGGTACATTCAGCTCGCCCTCCCCCGGAGCCCGGAGCGAGGCCTTCCTGTTCGTGCTCCGACCAGTACAGTCAGTACCTACAGTATCTGTGATCAAAATTAACGAACGCTACTTGCGGGGAAAGTATCTTCAATATTGAAGAACATTATAGCCATTTTTACTCAAAGAAGACTTACTGTCATTTAAAAAAATAAAAACGGAGTTCTTAAATTTTGTTGGTTTGGTTGTAAAATTGTTTAAGATTTTCCAGTAGTCTTATTTGAAAGATGCTCACATTTTCGTGGCATGTTTTCTTTAAGTAAGATATATTTTATGACATGTGTAGTAACGGATAGTATGAAAATGTATCAATACAAAGTAAACGATCTGCAGGAACTTTGTTTTTCTCATGTTTTACCTCATTACAATAGTACATTGTTAACCTAGGTGTGAAAGTAACTTATTTAAGTCCCGAGACCTCTAAATAAGTCTTGAACCCGAGGGAAACACTGTGCTTTTCATCAAGAATACACTGAAAGTAAAAACAAAAACATAAAATGAGTGTTAATATAAATCTCTGTTATACGGAAGTATAAACAAAACTCTTCAACTCGAAAAAACAAATGAAGATCGGATTGCCGCTTTCCCGTCTACTTTGTTTTTTTTTTCTGTGGCCGGCCAGCTATTCTGCCATTATTTTTCATTTCCATCATTGAAAAAATGGTAAATATTTTGCCCAAATCTATGTTATTTTAAAGAAATAGTAGACAGTAATAATTATAATAAAGTCATTCAAAAATATATATTCTTTAATTATTACATAACTTTGTTATTTCAATTTTACATCGCGCTGTAATTGAGTGGCTGTATAGACAGTTGGATCATGGTCCAATAGAAAAGTCAAAATAGTACTAGTTTTTTTATATATAATTTGACAGCTGCCAGTTGAAAGCGATTCTCCCTAGGGCTGAGATGTACTACTTTCAACCCGCTCCTCAGGCAACTTCAGACCTACTTTCAGAGTATGAGTAATGAAAAAAAAGTTTCGGATGAAGTACCGACTTTTTTAAAAATATTTTATGAATGCAATATTTTGTAGGTACTTAAAAAAATAATTTTTTTCAAGAATCTGTTGAGTAAAATTGGTCCTTCAATATTTAATATGTTTTCCCTCACGTCACCTGTGTATACAATATAGAGTTGAGTGGGTGAGCGTTAGTGAGTGTAGTACTTAGCACTTCACACGCTCGGTCACAGAATAGTTAATAGGATAAGGGCCTCTTACACCGCTTGCTGATAAAGTCCCAGATACCCTATCTGCAGCTTATCTGACAGATAGCCTGTTTTTTTGGTTTCACAGGTATCTGATTGCGTATATCTTATATAATTTATATAGTCTATCACACAGATTTATCTGATAGATTAGTTTATCACTAAGATTACTATCTGTAACAATATCAGGAAGTGGTGAAAGAAGCCCTAAGTCTCGGTCCACGCGCCACGTGGTCGCGCCGCCGCCGCCGCCGCCGCCGCCGCCGCCGCCGCCGCCGCCGCCGCCCGCGCCGCCGCCGCCCGCCGTGATTGCTTCCATTTGCATGTTTAACCTTCACGACCTTCGTACTACAATTGAATATCATTCGGTAGCCGTCCGCTCCAATCTTTGTTGCGTTATCAACGGCAAAAAATAAGAAAGAAACCACTGAGAAAGTATTTTCATGACGGATTAGTATATCTAAAGCGCGGCCGAAAGGCTCGCCCCGGCGCGGGCGCGGGCGGGGCGCGGGCGCGGGAGGTGACAAAAGAAAGTTATCAACAAAATAGGTGTTGTTTCAGAGCGGCGGCTTCCGGCGGGCAATGCCGCCCGGGAGATAGCCGGGCGGCACAATGGACGCGGCGGGCGGCAAATCTCACACAAATAGCCGCGCATTACACCGACCGGCCGGCCGGCCCTTTGAACACATTGTCATGTTGGCAGCGCGACACGCCGCCCGCCACGAGATAATATATAATTGGGGAGCGAGTTGCCGCCGCCGGGAATACGCAGGAATGCGTACACTTTTTAAGGAAAAATGTTGGTTCATTTAAAGCGAATAACAAAGTATACGAGTTGATGGGCGAATAAAATAAATAGCGGATAAAGTTAACAGCGGCGGGGCCGGGGGGCGGCCCGCGGCCTGCGCGGCGCGGCCGGGGGGGCGGCCCGCGGCCTGCGCGGCGCGGCCCGGGGGGCGGCCCGCGGGAATTAAATTGTTTGTCGTAAAACAGCTATCGGTGCGCTTCGCTCGGTGCCTCGTCTCACCACCGACAACGATAAATGGAATTAAACGAGTATAATTGAGTGTGTGCGGGAGTGGGCCGCTGGCTGCTTCTGTGGCGGCCGCTAATCGTTGACGGATGGCGTCGTCTCCAATACAACATTACAGTGGGCTTCGGCCACGCTCGTAGTGCGCCGATCATAGAGTGATTGATATACCACACGCGACCCGCGACACGAGCCAGGGACCTCATAATGTCGTACAGTAAATGTAGAGCACGCAGTCCCTTCTCAGTGTCGCACTTGTTGGTACCTACTACATTTGATAATACAACCCACAATTATGGTTTCGTGTGCATTTTGTTAGTGTGAGAATACGACAAGAAACAAAAGTAAAAGTTCAGGGGTCAATTTCCATGCGTAAAAAAATATTGCGTCTTTTTCTATTATTGTACAAAATTAAGAAGAATAATGAATCGTTTCCACTCTTAAACAATGCGTAGCCTTGACATGGGCTACAACAGTAGGTACAGTTGACGCCATAGAGTTAGTATACTAGCTATAGAGCGCGCGCATCGCTCATTGCCCATTGTGCCAAGTGTAAGCAGGTGTTCTATGGACGCTTCTATATAGATTTTTTCTAGATCGTTTGTTTCCGTGAACCGTGTGTACAGCTTGGCACTGCAAATTTTACCATGATTACTCCAAATCTTAATAAATACCGGCGCGAGCAACAATCAGCGCTCCTGACGTGTTGTGACTAGTAGCGTCGCTCCGAACATTTCGAGACTGTTCAGACCCGTGCTTACAGTTCAAACTTGCTAACGCGCGCTCTATGTATACTAACAACTCTCTGGTTGACGCCATGTACCTACAGCATACTCCGTGTATTATTAGTTATAAATAGTAGATAGTCGGTATATTATAAGCAGCTCTGTCTGTGTCAACGGCTTGTGGTTTTTGAGGATTTGCCGTTTATTTTGGCATTGAAGATGTTTGACCACCGGCACGACGACATTCGTGGGCATATGTAACTTAAATTGTAAGTCAGATCGCTGAATTTGTGTTAATTAATACAATTTGTATTAATCTAATGTAATAATATAACGTATAAGTATAAGAAATAATGTAACGTATCAGTCGTCGGCCTACCTTTCCTTTGCACAACGTCCATACAAAACGCACAGCGTTTTATTTGTCGTCAACTATACGAATGTAACACATAATAATATAATTATACCTAGTGTTATCATCTCGCCCCTATGACGCAAATTGACAAAATCAAAAGTTTTGATACACACGTAATTTGGAACGCAGTAGATCGCAGTGTCGCAGCTCTGTTGATATGTTTTCCTTGTTCATAAAGTGCGTGTCGCGCGGCCGGCGGCCCGCGGCCCGCGGCCGGCACACTGGAAGCTGCCACGAGCGCATGCGGTCAGGGCCGCTGGCTGGGCGGCTGCCAGCCAACCGCCGCCGCCGCCGCCGCCGCCGCCGCCGCCGCCGGTAGCGCGGCCGGCCGGCACCACCGGCGGCCGGTGCCACTGCCAACTCGTGCACGCTACTGTACCAACACAATGCGCATCACATACATACACCTTCACCTCCCGTCCCGCTCAAGGTCACCGCGACCCTAATTGTACAATCACTCACAAATATGACACGTCCCTTATGTGGAGGCGCTAACAGCAGGCACGCTGCACGCTGGTACCTGCTGCCCGTGTCACATGTCGCATACACCATACCGTGTACACGTGTATTATACGGTCGGTCGTGGCGGGATGCGTGGAAAGTAATTATATTATAGTCATATCTCTGTTGACTTAATTAGGGGTCCGTCCAAATGGATAGCTATATACCCTCTGTCTGTCGGATGGATAACTAAGAATACTAGTGATTCATCTGATGTTTGGAACATTTATTAGGTTAAGAGCCCGGGCGGGCGGCCGACGCAGTCAGCTGACCGAGAAGCGTATATACTCGGAGCTGGGAGGTGCGGTGCGACTGGACGCTCGCGGCCAGCGAGGAGCCGAGCTGACGGCGCGCGGGCGTCGACGAGAGGACGCTCGCCGCTCGGGCAACTCCCGGTATTTATAGCGCAGCTTTGGGCCGCGATACCAACTGACACATGCCCGGTATAATAGCGCCCATTAGGCGAACGATGATTAATTTCAATATTTCATGGCATTTATTGTTGTTATCAATCGTGGGGGCATTATTTCCGAGTAGGTACAGTGCCGAGCCGCGCCACCTGCGGCCGCGCACGGGGGACTCCCGCGATAAGCTGCTCATATTTTCTCTCTTCGATTATAATCACTACTACATCAATGCGTTCAGATGCTTGTGGGTTTGGATGTTTGTCGCTCAATCACTCTACGTGTGCAGTTGTACGTACCTCACCCACACACAAACCAAGCCGAGATAGTTAAGTTCGGATAAACTGACAGTTTGATCAGCGGACGAGGCGTCTTCGTCATCCTCAGGTGGTGGCGGGCGCGGGCGGTAGAGGCGGCAGGTAGAGTAGAGTGCGGCCATCGGCCATCCTCTATTGGCGGGGTATAAATAGAGCGGATATATTTACCGGCGGCGGCGGCGGTGGCGGCCGACCGGTATATTATTTGCAGATACACTCGGCTTCTATAGTCGCGAAACGCAATGGCGTTACAAAACATTCACAAACACACGACAACTGTCCGTAAGTTGATAAACAAACCAAATGATATAAATGCAAAGTTGCATTTACATCATAGACAATTCCCTTAGTTCATTAGGGCTGCATCTTTATTTAAATAATTGATCGATGAAATTATGCAAAAGCCATTTCTTTTTAAATTCAAATAAGGCCTCCGATCATATATTTTTCAAGTTGGAGTTCGAGAGTGCACGTGTCGGTAAATGACGATATGCTCATGGACTTTCGCTGCTGACTGTATAATAAAATCATTCGGTGGTCAAGTCGTGTTCAATGCCGCCGTACATCAGACGGGCAATCACGTCGGCCTGGGCCTGTGTGCGTGCACTCAAACAATAATAATATCAAACGCTTCTTGTATTCAGATGCTGTAAAACATTCAAACTTCTCGTATATATTTATAAAAGATTGATGATGTTTTTATATTTAATAGACGCCGCGCCCGCGCCAGATAAAACACAGATAAAGCACACCTGGACATGCTCATAGTGCTCGCTCACATATTTAAAACGAGCTGTCTCCCCGAGGGACGCGGCATCTGCTACGAGCCAGCCAGCCAGCCAGCCAGCCAGCCAGCCAGCCAGCCAGTAACATGTCCACGCATTTTATCCACGACCCACAAATTAAATTGATCAATTTATTAGCCGTACGTCAGCAAGAGATACCGTATATTGGTGCCGCCTCCAGTTCACTCCCGCGTTCCAGAGAAGTTGGGAATGTGAGCAAAAGAAAATAATGAGCCCTCAATGTGTCCAGATATAGGGTGAACCACCCTAACCTTGACACTCCTCCCATTACTGACACTCGCTAAAAAACATTTGATTATTATGAATAACAAGATGTTTTGAAAAGTATTATATATAATCGGAACAGATTTAATGAATCTCTGAATCCTATTTACATAGAAAATAATTTTATGAATTTTCAAAAATTTCCCGTAGTCGTCGGCAGGCAATTTTTCTCCAGGAATTGTCGAGTGACCCGGGAACAGACATTCGACGTCCCTAAAACTTTGAGTAATTTTAACTTTGGTCCATCGCTTCTGGTGAGGCTTCTTGTTGGAGTGGACGGGGGCGGGCGCGGGCGGCGCGGGGGGAAACAAATGCCTCTGTAGGAGCCAGGAGGGAGCCCACAGTTAGTTTATGAGTTTTTTTTAACGAAAACACTTTGTGGTTGTTGTGCGGGGGGTGCGGGGCAGGGGGCGGGCGGGCGGGGGCGGCGGTAACGAGCGCGTTCAACTCTTTTACTGGAATCCGATACCCGGCGAGGGAAGCCTCCACCGCAGTGATTTGTGGGTTATGTTCAAGTTGGTAATAAAACGGTAGACGCGAGTGAGCGCGCCGAGCCGCGGGCCGCGGGCCGCGGGCCGCGGGCCGCGGGACGTATTACTGACTGTTGCTGAAATCCAACAAAATACACAATGTCATATATACCAGTGCTGGTACATGCTACTCGCTAACCGTACGTTTAGTGCCACCTTCATTAGAGAGGCTTTTAACCCTTATGAGGATAATACGACCAAAAGCAGTTGAAGTACCCCAAATCTTTTCTGCAGTACTTAATGTTGGTAAGTTTGTGTGTCGGGTATGTGCGGGGTGTGCGGGGGCGGTGCGGGCGGAGGGCGGCGGGCGGCGGGCGGCGCGCGCGGGGGAGGGCCGCACTCGCGACGGGCGGCCGCGCCACGCCACGCGTCCTCACAACACTCGCGCCGCGACACGCGACGTTCATCTCGCACTGAGTCCGCCGCCGCAGCAGCCCCAGCCAGCAGCCAGCCGGCCAGACAGACAGACAGACACCAGCTGCAGCTGCCACGGTCGGGACGCAGCGCCCCACCACCCCCCAGCCCCCCACCCCGCCGCACACACGTGGGATACTTTCGAAGTTTGCGCAGTTTGAAAACTGTGAGCGCGGGAAAACTTTCAGTCGAGTTGAGTGCAGTTGGTGGAAAGTGTGGTGTGCAGTGTGCTGTGCCGGGGCCCGGGCAGGACAGTGCCACGAGTGCGGCTCTCGGAGCGAGCACCGCGAGCGTCACGAGCATCGCGAGCATCGCGAGCGTCACGAGCATCGCGAGCGTCACGAGCATCGCGAGCGAGCAGTAGGCCGACTGACGCGCAGCTGCTTTCAGGTACATTATACCCACTTGTACTACTTATAAAAAAAATTATCTTGTTATGTTTTTGAGAGAAAAAATGAGGTGAGGTCAGAATTAACCAAAGGGAGCGCATTAAAACTTAGTTTATTATTTCACATTATGCCTAGAACCAACGAGCGGGATTTTTCCTTGTTCTGTGCCTAGAACCTATAAAATAGAAATCCGTTTTAAATTTTTTACTTAGTTGCAAAATATTAGGTACGTTGTAGCCTTCTCCGAATTTATTTTTTGCGTGAAAGCTCAAATCTATTAGCATTAATTATGTATACTTTTAATACAAGGAGTAAAGTTATCCTTTTAAAACAGAAGAAGTTTCTTTGAAACGTTATATTAAATAGAAGAAAACAAATATCGCCATCGTTTTTGGGTCTTGTTTGATGAAGCCTTCATCAAACAAAACCCAAAAACAATATTAGCCGAAGAATAAAACTCGTAATTACCTATCTATGTATTACTCGCTTATATCCCGTACATATATGTATGCTATATCTATTCAATAGGTACTCATCACAATTATTGACCGAGCGAGCGAAGCGAGCGAAGCGTCTACGTTTCGAGACTGGCCAAAAATGCTCTTGTCCGGCTGTCTGTCTGTCTGTCTGTCTGTCTGTCTGTCTGTAATTCTCTACAGGTCGCATTTTTCAACCGATTTTGACGAAAATTTGGCATATGTATAAATTAATTAAACCTACAAAATGAGTAGAATAAAATTTTGAAAAACATTTTTTTTAGAGTACCTACCATACTCGCAAAGTGGGAGTGAACTTTTTTTTTCTTGTGAATCCCATAGTGTGGGATATCGTTGGATAGGTCTTTCAAAAATATTGCTGGTGTGTGAATACCATTTTTTCGATTTAGGGATCCGTTGGCGAAATATTAAGCTTTAAAGCGGTAATTTTTGTCAGAGTCACGTGTCCCCCCCCCCTGCCAGCTAAACGGTTGCTTCTGGAAATGTGAAAAAATTCATGGCAGTAGCATATATAACGTAGTTACAAGGAAAACTATTACGGCTAAGTAGGTTCTATTAGTTTTTGAGTAATAGTGGATCGACTTAAGAAAGTTGAATAAATAAATTATGTTCATAGAACTGCATACGTAAAATGGAAAATTATTTTTTTCCGCGTGATATCCATGGTGTGGGGTATCGTTGGATGGGTCTTTCAAAAATATCGCGGGTGTGTGATAAACATTTTTCGATTCAGGGATCCGTTTGCGAAATATTAAGCTTTAAAGTGCTAATTTTTGTCACTTTAGTAGGTACTTTTTCTGTTTCCAAAGTTGACTTTTGTTGGTTTCTTTTAGGTTTGGTTTATAAGGGCTGGCGAGGTCTACTGTTCTCACGGAACTACTAGTGATAAATATATCTACCTATAACTATTTAGAAATCAATACACACTTTAAAGACTAAACATTAAACTTTTCACAAAAAAATCTTTAAATTTTTCTCAAAAGGCTTCATCATATTAATTATGTATGTGTTTTAATGCAAACTATAAAAATAACAGTGTCCGTTGCGCGGCGCGCGGCGCGCGGCGCGGCCGGGACCGGGCCTGCCTTTAAATGTTGGGATGAACATAACACTTTACCACAGAGGAAGTAATACACTTTACTGTAAACAAACTTTCCTATAATTTTATAATTGATAGTACTTCACTGATTATTGTAAAGTCACCCCTGCCCCGGCCGGGAATCGAACTGGACAAATGTGGAAAAATTGCTATCGAAAGGATTTATCATAAAAACAAAGTAGGTAACATATTTATCTATCGTTGGCATCTTAAAATCTTAAATTATAGAAAGACCATGAACTTTAACATTTTAATTAAAAACTTTAAATGTAATGTTTCCTTGTGTTTCTGAATTTTCTGAGTTGACACATTGACTTGCTTTGTAATTAACGTCATAAATATTGTGGTCTGGCTTTAATTTCAGATTTTATGATACTATCGTTACTAGGAAGGCCTTAATTATTACAGTGGAGGCTCCACTTCCATTGGTATCATATAAAAATACAGGTATTTTTTCCAGATGTCTCCGGTTCGATTACTGGCTTAGGTTTTTCAAAAGAATGTAAATGCAGTATTTTAACTACCTTTAATTTTAAGTATTTTGGAAAATAAAGGAAAGTTTTCTTTCAGTAAACCTTGTTATCGTCAATGTTATTAATATGTAAGGTGCTTGTCCCTCCAATCACGGCTTCATTCATTCTTCCACACTGTATGTTTGGATGTTTGTTGCTCAGTCGAGCTCTAACGGCTGAAAGCTTGGTGCAGTGATAATATTGTATCCTGGATTACCATATGGACACTTTTTAAAGCGCGGAGCGTCCACCGCTAGTACACAAAAGAAACAAAAAAAATCTATCCACAAACAAAATGCAATACTTAGCTCTAATTCCATTCATTCATTCCTTTGTTAGTTTTAAAAAAAAACATACATACAGCCGAACATAGTACCTCCTCCTTTTTTGGAAGTCGGTAAAAAGTAGGTGACTCCATGAAAAACTAAAAAGTAATCATTAATAACAAACAAATAATAATGACGATGAAGGACCCGGCTGGACGAGGTTAGCGCAGGACCGGTCGTCGTGGAGATCCCTGGGGGAGGCCTTTGTCCTGCAGTGGACGTCTACAGGCTGATACGATGATGATGAATAATGATTGAAGTATCTATTGATCACGGTGCGGTGTATGTAGCCACCTCGACGAACCCGAGCACAAGAAGTAGATAGACTGTGCTACGGTCGGTCCACTACCACTTTACCACTCGATTACCCACCACACTGATGACCGACCAAAGAAATCGAAATAGCTATTTCGATTTCTTTGTGACCGACACGTGTAACGCACAGACAATAACATCAAAAAACGATCCGTCACCTCGTGGTAGCTGCGGTTTGTTGCCAGTACGTACGACCGTCGACCACTAACTAAGCAAGCATGTATGTTCACATACAGGGTACAGGGTACAGGGTACACCCACCCGAGCCAGCTATTGCTTCTACTCCTCCAGTGGAACATCTTTCATTACTACTTTTGAAAACAATGTACATAGCTTCATTGAGTTTATAAAAGTTTCAAACAAACTGCTTACTCAAATAGTATGTTCAATGTACGTCGTCTGTCTGTCAAGAAAACGTCGTTAAAGTCACGAATTCAATTCGCGACACTGACGTCACGGACGACACACAGACTTGACCAAAAGTTTGAGCAATAATAAAACATCTTAACGGAAACTGAAAAGGACAAAAAGTTGGACAATACACATAGTATTATTTATAGTGTTGGGTTGACTATTATGTTTGTTTGAGGTATTTGTTGAAGCAAGATGCAAGATATTTATTGCCTTTGAGATATGTATGAAAACGTGAAAAATGACAGACCCGTGTTTTTATAGCGGTCCTAACTTATATTTAAAACGTAAAGGAATCAGTCCTTAACAATTTCGATTTTTCCATCATGTTATGAAGATAAACAACTATTAAGAATAAAGTAAAGTCTATATAATAAAATAATAGTAAAAATATCTTTATATATAATAAAATAAAGGAAAGAAGATAAAGTCTCAAAAAAGTACGCGTCAAATAGACGCCTACCATGAGTTCACACACAACGTAAAACTTGCTAACGTCTACGTAAATACATTTAGTATCTTTTCTCTAATTCCTATTCTCTTCTAATCCTTAGTCTCTTTTCGACTGATTACGAAAGAAAGAGAGATATACATATGTAAAGTTATAGAAAGTTTTTTACGTAGTCGCTAGCGAATCGCTACCGATGACGTTGTCTACTCATGGCATGCGTACAGTAGGTACCTACTCTACATTTTTGTAATGAATCAGATGGGAGATTGGGCGGGGGGGGGGACACTTGGGCACCGTTCCTTCTGTTTGTTCCACTTCTACTCCACAGCTCCCCGAGCACGATCATCAATAGATATAATGTATATTTGTGGTGTTTGTTATTGTATGTGATTATATGGTACAGATCCTACGGGCGTGTGTATTGTTGCAGTAAATATTAACATTACTACGGCTATAAACATCTCGCTAACGTCATCAACACTCACTCGGAGGCTGGAGCGCATTGTGCTCAGTTCTTACTTCTCGCTGTAATGTTATATGAATCGTAACGCGCGAGTGTCTCCAATAAAATATTTACCGGAATCGTTGCGTAAATAATCGTATCTCAAATACCGCAACCGTACCTACATTAAGTACAAGAAGTTTCTCCCTGTGTTGATTGTATTAAGTATACGTATGATAGAGTGGAAAAAACGAACGCTACATTTAATCCAAGGAAGCAAATTTTGTTTAATAGATACTATGTATGTATGGAGTAAAGTATCTGGGGAATGTTTGAAGATTTGCGAAAGGATGGATGAATGAAGTTATATATGTTTAAGTGATTGTAAGTTTTGACATGTTCATTGTAAAATTTTGACATTCTATTATTATTATTTGACTTATATTATGTTATGACACTGCTCTGTATGGATATTTACAATTTGATTATTAGATTGATTACTATAATTGGTTAAACCGTTGTAATTGAAATAAATAAATTAAATTAAATTACAAGAACTCCATTCATGGATTGAAAAAATGCAACCGGCGGTATCGTCGCTGCGTTGTTTGGCTCGTACACACATTTATACAGTGCGGCGGAGGCGCGCTCACACTTGACACGTCTCAATATTAAAAACGACGTTATACAGACGTATACTGCCATCGTCTCTGTGTAGGAATGAACATCCGAAATCGTATTGGCTACTGCAACAGTGGAGTTGTTACACATAATGTTAGATAATGTAGGACATTAGCGGATACATACATGTATGTATATAGCAGTACCTACGGGTACCAAACTGTAGTGATGTGAGGCCGCACGACACGACCGGGTGACGTGTCCCACACGGGCCGCGGCCGCTGAAACAAACACACAAATAAAATGATGATAGGCCACTCGCCGCGCGGCAGAAATATTGTCTCCTCGAACTTGCGACCTTGTTGTTATTTTGGAGCCGCGCCCGCGCCCCGCCCGCGCCCCGCCCGCCCCCGCCCGCGCCCCGCCCGCCCGCGCCCGCGCCGCGACATTCCTCCATCGAGTCCCGCGCCGCGCACGCACCGCACAAGTAGCTAGCTGCCCAGACACAAGTTTCAAACGATTGGACATTTTTCAAATTGGACATTATTAAAGTAAATCGTGCATAATACGCGCCATTTTACCAGAGACTCGGTCTGGTTAACTATCCACCCGAGCGCGTCCAACTTAACTAAGTCCAGAGTAAAATGGGTTTTATGAACGAGTTATACACTCTGCTTTTCACTTCGATTGTGAGGAAATTAAACAGCAACATTGCATTTCAATTCGCCATGATAGCGCCGCTAAACCGCGCAAAAATGTACATGAAAACACCACTGTTCTGCGTTTTTTTACATACCTAGTAGAGTGGGGCTATTTGGTTTCCATGTGGTTACTCGGGACAGAGGCAGGTTGCGGTTTGATTACGTGCGGACAGCGCAGGACCGCGCCGCGCCGCGGCGGGAGGCCGTTGTCCAACAGCGAACGTCTTCCGGCTGTTATGATGATAATAATGTGGTGTCCCATATAAATTACTCCACTATATTTTGACATTTTTGTTACAAGAAAAACGGTCTACGTTCCGAATATCGCCTTGTTCAATTTGTCATCGTTACGTCCAGCGTCCAGCGTCCAGCGTACGTCTTCGTCCCGCGAACTAACTAAACAACCCCAAGCTTGAGATGATTTGGGACAGCAGTTCAAACAGTATTCTGAGTTTGTTTAAATATATGTCCGAGCGCTCGAGTCCGTCCGCGTCCCGTCCGTCATCCCGAGGGGGGTTGGGGGGGGGGGGAGAGTCCGCGCCTCGAGCTTATTCCACGATTTCTATTTATCGGTCCCGCCTGCATATTTATTTACCCTTTTCTTAACTCCTGTAGGCTCTAGGTGTATAATTTTGCTTTTTTCCAATTTCTTCATAAATGTGTACGAAATAACCTTTCCCATTCATAAGCAAATTGGGGCCGAGCCCGCAGCACTCACTAGTCATTACTACTCGGGCTCCGCCGCGCGGGCGCCGCGCCGCCCCCCCCCCACCACGCCCCGCGCCCCGCCGGAAGTCCAAACGTCGGCTTATATATTCATGGCCGTCGCTTTCTTGTCGCGTTGACCACCCACAATTGCAATGGTGCGTGCCTCATGTCGGGTTCGGTGCAATGTTGGCCGAAGCCGAAGGTTGTGCCGAACGTTTTGGACGCCTGACTCCCGCGAACCCAGCCAGAACTCCTGTGCACGCCGGGAGTAGATACATACACATATTGTTCCACGGATTCCTGTGCCCACGTAAACAAACGACGTCACATTGTTGATGCCTTGTCTTACTGACGTGCCAGGAGTTGAAAATAATATACCTAAGTAATTCGTCACCTAATGATTTCTTGATGATATTGTAATACTTAGAATGTCTCGCTTGAGTCGTGTTCACCTGTTGACTACCTCTTCAATCACTAATATTGAAGAGGTATATCTACTTTTGTTTTTTGCTTCCGTTGCCCTTTTTATGGAAATAACCAAACAGTGATTTTTTTATTGAATAATTTCCTCGGTCCACCGAGCAAAGGATTGAATACTAATGTAGAGGCGCTGAACATAATAATCAATATAAATATATAAAAGAAGAAGCTGACGAGTGACTCGCGCACTGGCTGATCACCGCACCCTGGACAGCTGAAGAGGGATCATAATAAAGTCGTGAAAAGCCGTTTCATTACATTGATTGAATTAAATAATCCAGTGATGTCCAAATATGTTTATTTTACTGTGGCTGTGCGTATAGTTACTGTGGTATGGAGCGGCTAGCCTCGGAAACTACTGGTCAGAGCGTGACGGGATTGCTTAGGGTTTATCACACAATCTGGTACAACTTTTAACTTTCATAATTCGCAAATTCCTACAACGTCACGGAGCGGAGCTCTCCCAGAAGATGAGCTCTTATTTCCTAACGTTTGTATGAACTTGCAGTTCAGAGTGAACTGGGTGTCATTCAAAATGCTCCACTCTGTCCGCGCCAACGGAGTATTAATATAATATTATTGTTTGTGTTTAATCGTTAAAATTGTTGTGTAGTTATCTCGCGTTATGCGTATCCCAGACATACACGGCGGTGGCGGTTGCGGCCTGTTGTCTTCCCTTGCAATTGTATGCGAGTTATGTTATAATTTGTATATTGAGGCTGCGGCCTGCGGTAGGCCGCCGCCGCCGGCCGCATGTGTCCGGGATACGCTATATGTGATTTCCACATTGTGGAAATAAAAATATTAAGCAGTTGTTTATGTAAGCGCCGCGCCGCCTCTTTATTTCATACCATTGCAATATAAGCACGCGCACCGCGCCGCGCCTCCCGACCGACACGTTATTATTGTATTAGCATACAACGTGGCGAGGGCGAGGGCGCGCACTCTCGGCTCCAGTAGATCACAACCCAAGTATCCCTCACACTCATTTGATTACGGGTCCGTTTGAACACAAAACCATCTATTCAAGTATCTACTTTATTGTAAAGACGATGTCCTTTGTTAGCTTGGAATTAAATTACTTTTAAAAAATTGCCCGAAGCTGAATAAACGGAGTGGAGCGTCGCGGGAGATTATGAATAATGCAGAAAGAATTCAATTTATTGTTAAACAAATCCGGTTACTTCCCGCCCCGCCCGCCCCCGCCGCCCGGCTGAAACAATTAGCGGCAACAAACAATCCGCACAAACCCGCGACAAAAACTCTCGCGCAACAAAAAGGTTCTGCAGCCGCTTGTTCCACACCACCGGCCGCCGCCAGCCGCCAGCCTCTATACACTCGTCTACATACTACAGGCACAGCTAAGTGTACGTACAATTTGTAAACAAACAGGGCGCCAATCGCACTAATTCTGAACGACATTACCAAATCCAAACCATAATCAAAAACGTTAAGCACAAGACGTATATAGTTCCTCCCTGATGCTCCACACGTTTGCTTTTGCCGAGATTTTCCAAACGTGTGGATGCAGCAGAATTTAATTATGGTTTGGATTTGGTAACATCGTTCAGAATTAGGCGCCCAGTTCAGCGTGGGAGGGGGGGGGGGGGGGCGTTTATGTCTTTTGTTCTGCGAAACAAATGAAAGTACTTGAACATAGATTAGGTTGATGTGAGCAAGTTTCCGAGAACCTCCAGGTTTGTCAGCTACTCCACGTGGACATTCAGGGGTTCTTGCCTGCCTGGCTCACGGAGGTCGCCTCGACTGGGAAGTGGATATTATTATGAAGAGAAACCATGCAACGCGTTAAATACCTCCCCTACCCTCCCCTACCCCCCGTGCATCGTCATTGTATCAACTTTCTGATCCGTATTATATGTACTTATATTCAACATTCAATGTTGTCGCGGGCCAATATATACGCAGAATCGTGTATCGTAGAAACATCAGACTAGCAGAGTAAATCTGGAATATGACTGACATACATCTTAAGAATCATATCAAAAACAGCTTTGCGAGAAAGCTTTTTATGAAATTGACGATTATTTAAATGACAAGGTGTGTTGCGGAAGTTTGTTGCGCCGCTTGTTCTCAGCGCTAACCTGTAGGAAGCGGTGGGTGTGTATAATGTACCTAGTGTATGTGTGTGCTCTGTGCTCGCATGCAATAACGTATTTTGACTTTTCTTTGCTATTAGTATGTAGTGCAGCGGCCGGTGCGAGCGGGCGCGCGTCACGCCCCCCCCCCCCCCCCACATCCGCCGATGTATTTATTTTTATCATTTCGCGTGTTGTTGTATGTCGCGTCAAACACACCGACATAATTAGAACCGGCCGTCACCCGCACGGCGCACCGCCACACTAAATATATACAGGCATCGAAGCAGAAGCTCGGGGAGCCGAGCAACAAACTGTAGCCGGCGGATACCGCGGCAACACCCCCAGCCCCCAGCCACCCACGGCCAGTCGTCCTTCACGATCAATTAACTGTCTCGTATGTTAAACTATGTATATGACAGTATGTTGTGTGTACGTTATCTATCTGGCATCCCGCGGCCGGCGGCGGATGCGCGCGCGCACCTACAAATAAACAGTTCAATTCGGAAGCTGGAAGCTGTGCGAGATAAACAGGCAACTGATAAATGATAATGGCCGTAGTACGAGCGGCGCGGGTACGAGCGGTATCTTCGCGCCGATCTCATCTGTGGCCAACACACACGCGCGCGCGCCGCGAGATGTTATCTGTGGCGGGGTGTGTGTGTGAGTGTGACTCTATGTCACAGTAGATAAGGAAAAGCACGACAACTCGTTTAATTTGTTCCGTACGTACTGGAGCCGCGTCGCGCCCCCGCCCCCGCACGCCCGCCCGCACGCGCGCGCTCGCGCCGGTGTCGTAGATAGAGTACTTCGCTGCTTACATAATGTCGACAAGTTGAATTATATTTCGCTCATTTCCTGTTGGAATTATAATTAACGCAAAAATGTATTAAATAGTAAAAAATGTTAATTTATATTTCAAATGTTGTCTTGATTACGTCATGAGCATTGAACACAGACAACAAACCCGAATGCTCGATGCTCACGGGTGTAGGCGAACCTCTCCCTTAAGCATCGATGCTCGCATACACATTATAGAGACAGGCTGCAGCGTCGCGGGCGTACTGGGCTAACGGATGGGCACGCGCATAACGTCATGATGACATGGTGTTCGCGGGGCGCTAGCTTGTACAGTCGACCGCACGTCAGTGGTAACACTTTGACCTTCAGATGGCCTAGCCTATTAGGGAGTTTCAATTCCAGGAGAGACCAGTTTGGACTGGTTTTGTTCCCATTGACGTGCGGTCGACCGTACCTATCAGTCCTGTATAACAATATTAACACGAGCGATCGCTCCACGGCGCCGGCGGCGCGCGGCGCGGTCAGCCCACGTGTAGACGCACCCGACTCCATCCATCACTCACTCTCTAACTGTTATGACGTGGTTGGCTGTTCTTGTGAACGAGTATGTATGTACGAGTACAGCTGCGAGATTCTCTTACACAGCATCCTCGATCTCTAACAGCGTCACAAGCTTACAACTGTACCTACCCGTGAGGGTGCGGCGGGCGTATGTCACGTTGTTGTATAATTATACCGACGGGGCAATTTGTTCAACTTTTGAAGTTTGGAGTCGACGTCACACGTCAATTATGTTTTTCTACCTGAAAAGTGCTAATTAGATTTTGCTTGAAAATTTCCAAATCCATTAAAACAATATTATGTATTTAATATGTGTCGCGAATACGAACAGCCCGCTGCCGCCGGCGGGCGCACCCCCATACCTACGTACCGTCGCTCTCTAATTAATGCACGGAACATATTCTCGTTCGCTTTCTACTCGAACGCTCGACAATGTTTGTTTAGTTAATATGTCATTTCACTGTACGTACCCTGCGTACGTACCTATACGCACGTTATTGGAAACATCAATAGTGGTAATGTGGCACATGGCGTAGGTACCTGTGCGGCGCTCGCGAGCTCACATCATTGTTAGAACAACAGATAGTGCGGGTGCCGCGTGCCGGCCGGATGTCACTCGATAAACTATCTACGGCGAGCCGAAACAAAAGGAATTTAAAACTCAAAATATGTTACTGTTTCTTTTATACACGTAGTGTTGTATCTAAATACCACCTTTACTTTATTCTCAGGGCCGTTGAACCCATTACCCACAATGAGCGAGTTATGTTCCACGACTTTTGACACAACACATTATGACATATGTAACGGCCGGCCCTTGCGAGTCCATTACGTTACGACTTAGTTCGTAGCACCGTCACTATATTACCTACAACATGCCACCGACCGAGGCTACTCCCGGCTCGAGAACATCAACTCGTAAACAATCAAGATAACAAAAGAAACTTCAATGACCACAAAATTAAAATCGTTTATTTGAAATTAAAATCTCAATATTCTCTTTTTGACGTCAATTCTGTCTAAAACCTATATACTCCAGCTGGAGCGACATGACGAGACAACAAACTGTCACCTGCCATACAAGCTTATATGACCGCCTCGTGGAGTCAGGGTCAATGAACACATGGTGTGTTCCGGCGACACATCTGTTGGGAGCATTCACTTTGTCAACTTGCCTTTACTAACGAGTTAACGGCGCGTCGTCGTCGGGCCGACGGCCACCAATAAATCAGTCATTTCAGTTAATGGCGGCCCCGCGCGCTCGCTCCGCTCACCTTTGTCGGCTACAAATTGTAACAATTCACAATATTGTTTACTGACTGGGTGTTTACCCACCGGCGCCGCCGCCCGCCGCCCGCCATCGCTCTAACGAACCGTGCGCCACATTAGCATACCATGTGCGGGCCGGACGCGGACGGAGGAGAGCAGGGAGGAGTGACTCACGATTTGAAGTGCTGCAGCCGGATGCAGTGAGTCAATGAGTCCCACCTGCCGGTGGCAGAGATCGATGGCCGGATCCTCCTCAACGTACATTACCTCATAATAAATCTGCCATCCGTCCCTTATTAAATTGGCGGCCCTCGCGCGGTCCTCGTGATGGATCGACCCTCCGACAGATAACGGCTCGCACACCGCCCGCGCCGCCCGCGCCGCCCGACACCGAGCTATCAACGATTTAACGTTCGCCGTGAATCTGTCATATTTTATTTTATTATCAAATAAATTTGAGGCGAGATAACACAAGTAATTTTTATGGCTACATATTATTTTTACGAGTTTGATTGTTACGGCGGCGGGCGGCGGGCGGCGGGCGGCGGCCGGCGGCGAAGAAAAACACGAGAATTTTTAGCTACCCCCGCTTCCATTGTGTTAGCGCTGGGAAGACAGACAGCAGCCAGCGCAGCTCTATAAATCATACAGCTCGCTGTGCACAGCCCGGGCCGGGCTGCGCCGGGCCTCCCGGACAGCCGGCGCGCGCGTCACATCTCACTCGCACTGGACATTATTACAGTAAATCAATTTGACGTTGTATTTATAAATGTATCCACTGTACTTACATGCTATAAAATAGTACTTATTGACTTTTTTTGTGGTCACAAATTGATAAATATACGCCCCGTGAGAGTATCCATGTGCGGTGTAATATATTGTGTATTACAAGTGTTGTTTACTAAATAAATAAATACTTAATTATAAAAAAAATTAGTAAATTTCGTGCCTCACACGACTATCGAGCACATTGGAAATGAATCTACGGAATTAGAAAAAATATTGTCGCTGAGCGACGAGAAAATCGGGATAAGGAAAAGGTTACAAAATAATACAACAACGTTGAATGATAATTATTTGTGAAAAGTACTATACAAGCCTTGGCCCCAACCAGGCATTGGTGGACTCACGTATCACATGTTCATCCATCAATGCCTCTATTGCGGGCCGCTGCAGTAATGTACTATACTCTTAGACCCTCGACTTATCCCTTTAAAAAAAAATTCGTTCTGACGTTTTGACTTTTTTCAAAAAGGTTAGGCTATATCTAATAGTATAACTAGGTGGAAAAACCCCAGGGCAAACCCTTAAGCGTAACAAACGCAACGCTTTCGCAACGCCGCCGCTCAGTGTGTGTTACGCTTTAACCCGATCGTCTTTGTTTTAGGCTCAAATTGTAGCTGACTAAATTATCCAGAGCAGTTTTTCTCAAATTTTTGATATCATTCTTCATTTCCAAAATATCAAGCGCCAAAATAAAAAATTCGGAAAAATTTGAATTTTTTTTTCACTATTTCGGCCATAACTTTTTTAGTTTTTGACATCTTTTAGAATAATTCTTTTGCATCTTACAGCTCTCGTGAATACAATACAACTCTTCGAGATATAAGGGAATCGCATTTTTTCGTGAAATCGGAGCCTATACTGGAGCGAACGAAAATACATTTCCAATGTCAAAACGCAGGCCCGCGGATACCAGGTCCCGCTCCGCGCGCGCCGCCCGCGCCGCCCGCGCCGCCGCCTCCGACGGGCTCGCATATTAGTGGAGTCGCTTGGCGTCGTCGTTCGCGCCTCTAATACACTCACTCACTCGCTGCTTATTTGCATAATTTATGTTCACATTATGTGTCGAGGAAATGATGTTAGATCGCGACTCGCGGCCGCTCTCGGGCCGCCGCCGCCGCCGCCGCCGCGCCGCTAACACCAGGCGCGCACGCCCCCACGCCTCTAGCGACTACTTAATTATATTTACCGAGCGAATAGAGTTGAGGAGACAAGTTAGCTAGTTCAAATAAATCCTCCGGGCGGAGGGCGATCAGCCGTACTACAGTGCAGCCCTAGGACAAACATGTCATTGTAAATGAAAACTATGGTTAATTCAGTTGATCGAGTGGTTTGTGTCAAATACAAAGTTGAACCAAACGTTACCTAAATGTGATCCGCCGCGCTGCACGTGGCACGCGAGGAGACACTCCCACCATGCTGGACAGTAAGCAAGCACGCCAATGTGATAATATGTGCGCGATGCCGTTTCGGTAGCAAATATGGTGTGGTTGACGTCACCGCGTGCCGCACCAACAGTCGCCAACACTACAACACACTCTGTTTAGATGTGGTTAACTACAATATTGATTGTCATTGCATTTTAGTGCGGTGTGACCATAGAAATATATAGCGAGCGGGAGCGTAGCGAGCTTTTTCCGTGTTCTGTGGGTGTGACGTATTCCTTTATTATAAGTGCCGCGTGCGTCCCTGGCGCAGGGAGTTGCGGGGGCGGGGGTCGCGCGACTGATGACGGACGGACGGACGGACGGACGGACGGACGGACGGACGGACGGACGCGCCGCTCAACACGTCGCGTCGGAGCCGCCAAGTTGCAAATGGGGTTACGTCGACGGGGGGCGCGGGGCGCGGGGCGCGGGACACTCTCGCCGTACGACTAATGTGGGCACAAGGCTTCTATTTAGAGAGACATACTTTCATATGACCTTTCACGGAGAGATCTCGCGGGAGGCGAGCCGTGAAATGAGCACATTGTCTCCCGCGCGCCCGAATATGTCGCGGTACTAGTGACACTGTACTTATAGAGTGGATGTCTATTATAATGTTAGTGTAGTAGGTACATGTGATCCGTCGTCAAACATACTCGCCTAGCGGCTGATAGCAAGTGAAGCGATTCAATTAAATTTTGAATTTGCACTTCGTAAATATCTCCAGGTTATTTTACATAGAATTAAATTCTAACATCATTAGATTGTTTCGAAAATACAATGTTTAATTTGCGGTTCGTCAATACCCGAGTCAAAATCGTTATATACTTACTAGTCGATTAGTGAATGGGTGCGAAAGTTGTGCGGCGTGGCAGTACCTTTTATTAGCTATACGAGTAGGTAATACGAAAAACTGTAAGAATAGAAGCTGCACTACAGAATAAATAATAGTACGCTACACGTAGGTAGGTACGGCCCGCCCGCCGCCCGCCGCCCGCCGCCCGCCGCCCCCCGGCGCGGTGTCGATGATGCTGATGGATGATACATTGTTTGTCGGCGGGGGAGTGACGTCACCGGTGTAATTAGGGGGGCGCGGCCACACAACACCCGGCGGCGTCTCGGCTTGCGATACTTTCGCGATCAAACACTTACACGTAACCTTCATTTTCTCATGCAGGAGGCAGGAACTCATCTCAGTCTAAATTTAAAGCAGATAGGTGTCCGATAAAATGTGTATGCGCAGTAGAAGTGGACCGACTCCGTGCGTCATGTGGCGCGTCCGGCGGCGGCCGGCGCGGCGCGCTCCGGGCGGGCGGGCGGCCACAGTTCAACAAGAAAATGTAGCGCGTCGTGAGTTGTGTTGACACGGGCCGCGGGCCACGGGCCACGGGCCGGCCGCGCTACTGCCACGAGCGACGCAAGCCACGAGCGGGCGGCGAGCGGTGAGCCGCGCGATGTATAACAATTAGACGCCCAAACTAATTTGGAAAGTGGGCTGCTCATGAATGTGTTCACACTTACATAATAATACACAACACAACGGTCGGCGCGCGCGCGGGCGCCGGTATATAGGAGCCCACTAATTTGTTTATAGTCTTTGTTGCGACCGACGACGCGGCCGGCGACATGCCCATTTGTCAACGGTACGGAGTTTTATTATTCACTTACAAAATGTGAGGAGCGATCTATAAATACGTATGTTAAATCTGTTGGTTGCCTCGTCGTGACTCCACGAGCTGGTGTCGGCTCCCCGCGACACGGAGCCGCTGTCGGCTTCATAGTCGCATCGCAATACTTGAAAATAAGGTCGTCTTTGGTCCCGCCTGGATGCGAACAACCATAGATAGCGAGCTTTTTCCGTGTTCTGTGCGAACAACCGATGATATAGTTCCGTGGCGCGCCTCGCGGAGCCTATGTCCAGCAGTACTCGTGCAGGCTGATGACGGTCCCGCCACCGGGCACCACACACGCTGGGGAAAGAGGAGGGAGCGAGGCACTTATGTCTTATAGTAAAAGTCAGGATGGAGTCTCCGAGCCGGTGCGAGTCGCGGAACAGGTGGTCGGTGGCGCCGGGGGCCGGCCCGGCCGCCCCGGCCGCCCCGGCCGCCCCGGCCGCCGTAACGATATTAGCCTTGTTCGGTTAACTTGTTAGCATATTGTACATTCATTACGACTCACGGCAGGAAATAGCTGCGAGGATTCCTCCGACGACAAAAACAATATTATAAATGGTGAGAGTTCAGATTTAGGGTCACATTTCTGCGAGTACGTGTTGGAAAACTGTTCATGGTGGGACGGGAGTGAAGTTTTTGTAATTTATTTGTTCCGGGGAGCGCGGGCCCCGGCCCCCGGCTTGTCCCGCTTTGTATCGCATTGTCCCGGGCGCGCGCCCGCTTCCGCTCCGATACCAGCTCTCCCACTGTTTGAGTTATAACGGAACGAATTTAAACAGAAATATACGAAGTTTAAACTTTTGACTGTTACAATTAATGCCGTTCAATTTAGGATTGTAAATTAATAAACAGTATCGGAGTTCCCCGATAGCACCGACCGACCGACCGACCGACCGACGCTATACAATACGAAACAATGAGACATTGTCTAAAGAGTCTCATTAAGATTTGATGTTCACAAAGCACGGTACTTCTGATTGTACCCCATGTCAGATGAAATGATGACTATAGAAAGTTGGTACCAACTTGTATTTCTCAAATATTGGTTCGCGCCGCCGCGGAGACAATACACCGACTTTCAATCATACCAGGTAATAATTATCATTTTATCACTGGGTACTTACTGCTCGTGACTATAGTCCGGGCCACCTCCATCATGTAACACCCACTCGCTCGCCAGCGCAGGCCCGCCCGTTGTACGCCCCCGCTTCGGAGAGCGCTCCTCCCCACCACGCACTCAAACAATTATTACTTGTTTGTGACGAGCGATTAGTTCGAGGAACCGCAAACTGTGACACCTACCTACTCGTGGGTTTGGCTCAGTCAATTTTGTCCAAGCCTGCATCTGTGGCGGCACGATCTTTGTATGATATTTTTGAGTCGCCTCGTCAGTAAATCTTGGTCAGGGTACGATGGGACTGACATGTGGAGAACACAAAAGTCCCTAAATAAAATAAAGATTAAAAAAAAAAACCTTCCTACTCGTATAACTGACAACAGATAATTTTATTTATTTATTTATTTAATTACTTTCCGGAAGATTACAACTTATATCACCTAAACATGAAAATATACATTTGATTTCTATAAGTTAATTACAATCTTCGCCTGTTGTACCTCAGTTCAAACCATAATATATGTAACGACAAGAAAAAGAAAATCAAATCTGTACATTTGATTATTATATAGTTAGTCTATCGCGGCTCTATATCTGGGATGGCAGCTCAGCTCTATGAGCCGGCGGAATGTAAGGAATTTATACTTCATCGACTGTATTGTGGCAACAGATTCGAAGGCTCCGGGGTTTGTGATGCGCAGTTCTACAGAATATGTTGAAGCCGAAACATTGGTAGCTTTGTTCGTATACGCATCGCTTTGGTACCTAGATGCGACAAATATTATGTAAAAAAATTGTTCATGTTGTTTAAATGTACTACATGCAATAAAATAGGATTTACAATAGTTTTAACTTTGACGCGTATAGAATATAATAAAAATACATCACGAGGTGAAAGAAAGAAGAAAGAAATAATTTTTATTGCCACTAAAGCTAGTAGGTACGTAGTTACCAAACAAAAAAAATATAATTAAAAATATAATTAAAAATGGTACACATACGGGGGGTTATTAAAACGTTTTAATTAAAAAAAAAACTAATTAACCCTTAACATAAACAACTAATATGCGTACCAGTAATGAGAAGAAAAAAAAGATAAATAAATACAGTACGTACCTCAGTGGCAAAAGGACAGGACTCCGCAATGCTGCCTTACCTCATCAAATATTGCTATGATGCAGAAAAACTGCTTGAGCCTGGACTGGACTGGAGTCTCCTCGAGTCGCACGGACCGCCCACAGCTCTTTTCTGTATCAGCTGTATTTGGAAGACTATGGGCTTCTTTCACCACTTCCTGATATTGTTACAGATAGTAATCTTAGTGATAAACTAATCTATCAGATAAATCTGTGTGATAGACTATATGAAATATATAAGATATAGGCAATCAGATACCTGTGAAACCAAAAAAATAGGCTATCTGTTAGATAACCTGCAGATAGGGTATCTGGGACTTTATCAGCAAGCGGTGTAAGAGGCCCTTAGTCTGGAAATATTACACATGTCATCATATCCGTATTCTAAGCAAATAAATTTTATTTCTAAAATGAACCTCATCATGTGTTACAGTTACGTAAATTTATTTTTAAAGCCGTTGGTCTTCCAAAAAGAAAGAAAGAAACAAATCAAATCATCCGGAGCTCGCTCACTCGCTCGCGGCCGACGCGCTATATTATTACGTATCACTGGGGTTTGGTGTAAAAATCCTTCACATTGCTATGGGATGTTTGTGTTGCGGTGAGCCCGCGCCCGCGCCCGCGCGCTCCCAACTGGAGAGGGTTGGCTTATTGTTGTCATATACGTGTGCTAGTGTTATCCGGGACATGACTTGGTTGGATGACGTCACTACAATAACAGTAGCCTCACGAAGTTCAAACTACAGGTATGGTAGGGCGCGCGTAAACGGCCAGTAGTATATCCGTTTTAACTTTTGCCATAATTGGTAATTTAACGAAATAACCGGCTTGACTCGTGTCTCATCGTCTCCACCCTGCACAAATCATGTTTAATATAAGTTACTTACCCATATACCTGATGGTGCTTTTAAAGTAATTCTTCTTTCATACATCTAGTCTCCTTACAACGCCTAGCGAAGTGTTTAGATCAAAGAAACGGTAAATATGGTGCCGATATTGTTGCTTGAACTCCGTATATGTTATTGTACATATGTGGACCGGCACGCGACACTCAGTTTATAGGATAAATATACAGTACCATGGAGGAATCCATTTGTGGCACTCGAGTCGTCGGGGACGCGCTCGGTGCTCCACCTCGTCCACTTTTATAGCTTTCCTATTTATTGGGCACACACACCGGCCACGTCCCGCCCGCTACTTGTGTCCGGCGCGGGACACACGGCCCGGCTCATCGCAGTCCCAGGTAGTTTACGTTTCGGCAGTAGGTACCAACCAACACATATGAGGTTCGAGCCGTAGGTAGGTACCTAAGTACTTACTTTGATACTCCCTATATTTCATATCACGTGCTGACAGTCAATAGCTGGTTATTATATTAGTTTACTGTTACGACAACTCAATAATAGTTATTGTATTGTTATATTGTCAAGCCTTTCGATAGTAATATTTCCCGAACCCGGAATGGATCGCTTTTCATTTGAAAAACGATGAACAGCCTCGTTTCCGCCCTCAGACAAAATAAGTGCTTTAGTTATTGAAAACGCTTTGTATTCTTTATTAATTACTTGTCTCTTGATTTTTTTTTTGCAAAACGCTCAAGTATTATTTACATAAAATTGCTTCGTTTCCTCACATTTATTGAGAAAAGTACAATATATATCTCGGACGGAGGAAACGGGGATCGCCTGACACTCGCCTTACCTACTCTCCGCGCGGCTACAATAACCGAGGTACTATTTTCAACATTTATATTACAAACGATCAAAATAATTTTGTAAATCGTGCGAAGCGAGCGGAGCGACGCAAAGAGAAACCTCCCTCGGTGAGATATGAGACGTGAGGGGTGAGGGGGGGGGGGGGGGGGAGGAGTGAGGCACCCTCGCCGGAATGCTAAACGTGAGTACATTAGCGGTTTCGCGAATTGTTTCATGTCCCGGCACCGGCACCGGCCCGCCGGCCGCCGCCGCGCGCCGCCGGCCCGGACACGTCGCGCGCACGTCATCTACTTGACGTCACTTACGGACCGGCGGAGGCGGGCGGCGGGCGGCGGCGCGGGCCGCACACACGTGTCTAGTGTGACAGTAAACAGACACTGATAGCCGATAGCGAGTCCCGTAATCTGTCTGAGGCCCGATCCGTCACGTGCGCGAGCACTCGCGTCACCTCGCCGGTCCGCGGGCCGGGCGGGGCCGGGGGTGACTCCACAGCGTGCCCTTCATACTTTATTGTTCACATAAACTCCTATGAGAATGGCGCGTAACCCGCCGCCGCCGCCGCCGAGTGTTCCCATCCGGCAGGATTTCAATTTACGCGCGGTTTACACGGGGCGGGGGGCAGGCGGGGGGGGGGGGGGGGCGTCGACTCGAGCCGCATATTTTATAGTCAATAAAGAGTAATGCCACCCATACTTCACACGTAAGTGTCCATAAGCGAGTTGCGCGCGGGACGGGGCCTCTGGCGCCCGGGCGGCGGCCGCTCGTGTATTATTCATAATCAGAGACGGGTCATCGTGTCCCCGAGACTTCGATAATTTTTAACTTCGAACAAAGTTTAATGTCGCGCTCCGGGCGGAGCTCCGCGCGAGCTCATTTGTTACATTAAAAAGTTGTAAATGGATTAGTTAATAGTTACTTCGACTTATTTTTCTTTATTTCAGTTAAAATCCTATGCATTTAAAAGAAAATAGATTACATATAATATAAACCGTCGAAAAAAAACAACTGAAAAGCGAAAAATAATAACAAACTAGCTGGCAGACTAAGCTCGGCCGCCTACGCCGTTAGGAAAATTAGACAATTAACAGATATTGCTACTGCGAGATTAGTCTATTTCAGCTACTTCCACAGCATCATGTCATACGGCATCCTACTGTGGGGTCAAGCGGCAGATATACAAACCATCTTTATTTTGCAAAAGAGAGCTATTAGGGCGATCTATAATCTACGTTGTAGAGAATCATTAAGAGAAAAGTTTAAAGAAATTAATATATTAACCGTTGCCAGTCAATACATTTTTGAGAATATTTTGTATGTCCGCAAAAATATATCTCTCTTTTTGAGGCACTGTGACATGAACACAGCTTATGTTACAAGAAACAAAAACAAACTTGTACCACCACAGTTAAGGCTTAGTAAGGTCAGTAAATCATTCACGGGGCAATGTATACGCTTCTACAACAAACTACCAGAAGAAATCTTAAATATGAATGACAGAAAATTTGAGACCCACATTAAACAACAACTTTGTAAGAAAGCTTATTATAGGACAGTCGATGATCTAAATGACAAAGATGCCTGGTGTTAATGTTACTTCAGCCTCGCACAATCTTTACAAAATAATGTTATGTACAAACTTGATTTTAAAAGATGTGTTGCGGAAGTTTGTTGCGCCGCTTCTTCTTCCCAGCTCTATATAACACCTTGGAGGCGGTGGTAGATAAAAAATTGACGTTGTATAAATGTACCCAGTGTACTTACATGCAATAAAATAGTTTTGACTTTGACTTTGACAAGTTACCTTATTAGTGTATAACTACGCTCCTACACTAATGTAAACCTAAGTAATTTTGAGTCGGCGCCCAACACACATACAAATTATTTTTTTTATTTTTTTTATTACTTACTATTACGTTTTTCGTACTTTAATTTGATGATCTTCTCATTGGTTGCTTGTATCATTCCACTTTACGTAAACTTGACTGCCATCATTTCACTTTACGTATCAACTTTAATTAATTTGCTTGTTTGTTAGGCGCCGACTCAAAATTACTTAGGTTTACATCAGTGTAGGAGCGTAGTTATACACTAACAAGGTAACTCGTTATTATTTTTCGCTTTTCAGTTTCTTTTTTTCGACGGTTTAATTTTTTTGTTAAAAAGTTTTTATTTTTTACTTTTTTGTGACTAAAATATACTAATTCATTCCCTCGACAGCCTTCCGTCTCCATCTTCACCCATTGATGGTAGTCGTAAACGAATAAATCATAAGTTAGGTTTAAAGTTGTCAATAAGATGAATGAATAAACCCAAACACGAGTTAGCTGCTGTACACCGTTGAAGAGTTCCCTCAACTGTCTTCCGTCTCCGTCATCAGATCAAGTTCAGGTCTCCGTCATATTGTAGGGTCATTAGAACTACTTATTTGTGCCTAGTTTCAACAGAATTGGTTCAAATATGAAAATTTAGTAGGAAATTATTCAGTCATCCCCTAATTTTCCCCCCTTAGGGTTGAATTTTTTTCTTCAAATTTAAGTGGGACCAACTTCGAAGTAGACCCTATCCAATAGAAAAAGAATTATCAAAATCGGACTGCTCTGTAAAAAGTTATGCGTGGTCATACATAAAAAAAAATAAAAAAATATACGGGTCGAATTGAGAACCTCCTTTTTTTTTCGTCGGTTGAAAATAACATAAACATGTGAGAGATATCAAAGTTTTATACAGCTGGTCCAGGTTCCTTGGAGTAGCGCTGTGAAGAAAACTTGCCGTCTCCGAGCGACTAGGGCGGCGCTACATTATACGGCACTACAGTATAGAGCTGACAACAAACAGTGCTAGGAATGTGACGTTATCACCTTACTTGGGGAACTGTTCTCAGTTTGAAAAGACAGTAGGTATCCTATCCTGTTCTGAATCTTGTCGAATTATACAGCCACATTACGCGACATGTGGCGCGTGGCGTGCGGCGTGTGGCACGCACACGGCGGGCGCGCGGCGGCGACACTGACACATGGGAGTCAATAAAAAGTTATAAATCGCGGCGCGCCGTGCGACACTTCCCCTATTACATCACTTGACAGATGGAGCACATTTTTATAAGTTCAATTGTTCCATTTAGTTCCGTCTGTTCGGCGGCGCGGCGGCGCACGTGCGCCACATATCACAGAGTAACAAATGGAACTCAATATTGCAGTGAATTACCGTGCAGGAGGTACGTATTATGTTGAACAATATCGTCAGCTGCTGTCACCGGCGGCGGCGATGTAGTTAGGGACGCCGCCCGCCGCCGCCCGCCGCCGCCCGCCGCCGCCCGCCGCCGCCCGCCGCCGCCCGCCGCCGCCCGCCGCCGCCCGCCGTGCGGTTCAATTGATTGGCCTTTGATTTCATGTTAAATGAAACCCGAGGCTGCGGGCAATTTGCACATTTCACTCGCTGCATTCAGATTGGCGAATTGATTGTTGTTTGTTTTCTGCTCACACTGCTCGTGTGCGCCAGTGCGCTGTACAACCAGTGTGCCAGTGCACGTGGCTATATTTACGATAGCTGAATGTAACGGTATTGGTAGTTTTGTGAAAGACCTTTGAATTTGTGTGTCTGATATTCAGTTACACTTCTAAGAATAGGTATAACTAGGAACGAGCTACGAACTAAATAAATATGAATGAGCTTGAGGTTTACTTCTGTTTTCGCTGAAAATATAGGTCAATGTCAAACTGGTAAATGTACTTGTAGGTACTTGAACGGTCGCTGCGTGGTGTTAGGGCCGCGCGTCCCTCTGGGCGTGCGGGTGCTCGTGCGGGTGGTGGGGTGGTGGGGTGGCGCGAGCCTCAGAGTTTTTGGACGATTTACAAAATCCGAGTAAACCATTGTGTACATTCTCTGTAGACTGTATGCATTCAACATTTTGAGAATTCAACATTAAGTTTCGGAAGGTGAGCACTGGCGGTGCTCAGCGCGCGGCGTGCGGCGTGCGGCGTGCGGCGCGCCCGCCCGTCCCCGCACCGAGCTGAGTGCTGCTGCCATTAATTGCGAAACTAAACGACGACGTCACGCTCGCAGTCATTTTTCATGTGGTCCCCCCCTCCCGCGCCCGAGGTACTACTCGTCTTGTGTTGTTGTTGAATGGAGCGATGCGATGCGATGCGATGGGTTCTCCCTCGTCGGCCGTGGAGAGCGGCTCGCTTGTGCCGTTGTTCGGGTGCCGGTGACGGTATAATCGATTCCTCTCAGAGCCGACACCGGCGAGACGGGGCGGCGCGGCGGCGGCGCGACGGCGAGCGGCGAGCGGTTCCTCGCGTATTTCGTCCACACACAAACGGTCCACAATAATTTCAGCGAGCTCCGACTTCAAATCTGTATTTATTGTTGAAATGAAATTGTAATGAACGTTCGAGGGCGAAGGTTGTGGTTTATTTGTGATTTGACCCTCGGCCTGACCCCGGGTGGATGTAGTTCCACTGACGCGGGAACCATTTAGATAAGTTTAAGTTCGTCTCCGGAGACGTGCCAGGGGGCGGGGTGCGGGGGAGGCGAGGGAGGACAGAGTCTGTGTGTCGCCGGGTGTCGGGGCGGCGGGGGTGGGTGCGGGGCGGGGGGCGCGCTCATTAGCTAAGTACGCGCTGCGCCGCACTGCAGCGCACTGTACATACTGCAGCGCTCCCGACACGACTCCAGTTCCACTAACAGATGAATCACTTACACACACGCACCATATAAGTAAACAAGCAACTAAGTAATTATATTTTCCCAGGAAGGTTCTACGGGCGCCCACCAAAGAGATTTTAGCTCATGACTTTTCCAATAAATGTTGATGAAATTTTATTGTAGGTACTTAGATATTTGACACCGACAGTGCCGGGTGTGTAGCTCTGTGTGTGTGTATATGTGTACACTACACAGATCTCTGAACAGACTCAGAATGATTGCTTGGCTGAAGGGATTACTTACTGTAGTGGAGGCAAACCGCGTGTGATTTGAACGGTAATAGCTCAATGCATTCCGCTGAGTCGGTGGCGGCGTGCGGGCGTGCGGGCGTGCCGGCGTGCCGGCGTGCCGGCGTGCCGGCGGGCGCGCTGCACTCTCGCTGATAAGCTCCGTGAGGTGGCTGGCTGGCTGGCTGGCTGACTGGCTGGCTGGCTCAGCGAACCTTATCTTGTGCACACTCCCCTCTTATTCCATGTACAATTGGTAAATGCGAGCTCCGTTCCAAGTGACGCGCTTTCAAAGCATTTTCTTTACATTAATATTTAAAGCGTCGCTAAAAGCAGTGCGCATATCGAGTCCCGCGAATGTCTCTTTGTATTGTCTTCACTTGTTTTACTAGCTGCGCCCGCGGCTCCGCCTGCGTTAATAAACCTGAAACCTTGCTGGAGAGCCTAAAAATACCCTTCGAATACAATCAGTGGTTTTGGAAGAGAAGAACAAAGCGCAGCCTCAGGGTAATTTTCATTTTAATAAGTAGTATCTAGTCACATGTGTGTGTGTGTGTGTGTGTGTGTGCGTGTGTGTGTGTGTGTACCTACAATACAATAAAATTCAGAAAATGTAGGAAAGAAGTAATTGTGTGAGCGGTTGGTCGGTCGGTGGGTACGAGTCGAGTAGGTCGGTACTTGGTTCGAACGAAGCGAGGACACATTCCGAAGTCGTATTCCCTTTGTGATCCACTTCGAGCAAATCTTCCGGTTTCGTTTAATTCTCCAAATATTTGATCCAATTACATTTCTGTAGTCCTCGGGCGGGGGCGGGGCGGGAGCGCGGGCGCGGGCGGGCGGACATACACTTGTTTGTTTGTTTGTTGCGAGTGTCGCGCGTGACGTCACACATGAGCGATGTGTTCGATGACATTATTATCTGCCGGCCGTATCGCGGACCAGCGGACGCCCCTCAGCTTCGTCCGCGTTCAATAAGTTTCCCATAAAAAAAATTATACTCCCAAGATACAAAATGTAACCCCCTCGTGTACAAGCTCGCTGCACTAGCTACAACAACAATTTGTAAATACCTTTAAAAATAACTACTACAACTGTTTTTATCAATAAATAACAGACATTGAAATTGCACCTCTAGCGGAGAGCAGCGCGCTTTGACGGCTTACGCTAACAAGTGGATTTTACGCTAACAAAATTAATAATTATAATAATCGTCTCTAAAACTGTTAGAGGACAAAGTTCAAAGGCGGGAGTCGCGAGCGCGGGCGCGGGCCCTGTGCACGCTCGCTGGCTCGGGCGGGATACATACAACTTACTCCTTCACGCGACATTACACTTTATTCAAACTGCTTCAACTACGATTATTAATTGGTAGCTCTCCCTCCCCCTGCCCCGCCCGCCCTTGCCCTCTTGTTGCAAATCTCTCCTTTACTCCCATATTTATTTAACGCTTTGACTTTTTTTCGCTAAAACATGCCGAAAAAACATGACCCCGGCCCAGGGTAAAGGAAGGAATGCTTTAATAAGGAAAACGTAAGGGACTTCAAACGCTATAGTCCCGGGTCCCGGGTCCCGGGTCCCGGGCCCCGGGACCGGTCCCCGGGACCGGTAGTACAGCGACCTCAAGTATTCGCCCGCGGTTGTTGTTTGTTCACTTTCGTGTTAAAATGCCGACTCTTTAGTCGCAGCGGACACTTGAACGATGACGTCACTCAAACTTCCCTTTTGTGTGTTTGTTGCTCGACGGCTCAACGCAGTTCAATGAAACTTGACTCTAGGACATATCGAACGAATTAGCAAGTGTGTTTAGTATGTATGTTTATGTAGGTAGGTAGGTACAAAAAAAATGACGTAAAAATTACCAGAACAAAAGTGATACCAGGGGTACTTTACTACTAGAATTTGTCATTGAAATACATAACCTTTTAGTTATGTAGATCTATTAAAAGAGGTTTGTTATAAAAAATAATAATTACATAATGTTTTTAAGACTGTTTGTTTAAAAAAAAAACATTTGTTCTGGTACTTACGTAATTACATTTTTTGAAATAAAATTTTTTTACGTTACATCCTTTTTAGCAGTAGCTACCTACAATGCACAATTTTTTATATTTTTATAAACTACTTATTTATTTAATTATTTAAATTGTCCACTTTCGGCATTCGCACTCGATACAGGCAGCGCAAGCTCTACGGGCAGCATGCAGGTACGTCGTAGCCGGCCGTAGCTCGTAGCCCGTAGCCCGTGGCTCGTAGCCCGTAGCTCGTAGCAGTGAGTGTCGGGGCGGGAGGGCCGTGGCCCCGGGACTCCGGGACGCAGCCAAGTGGTCGGCCGGGGCTCGCCTTCTCAAAACTACATTAGAAAAGTTAGAATTTTAAAAGTTAGTAGAGAAAAACAGTTTTTATGCTTGTATAATTGAGTTCTTTAATCATAAAGTTTTATTATATAAATTTAAATTAATTGTAATTATTTAAATTTATATAAACTTACATAAATTTAAATGTTTCTTTTCCTATTATGGCGATAAAAGTTGTGATCTTCCAAAAGCAAATAAATAAATAAATATTATTCATTTTTCTTGAAATGTAAGTTTAAATAAACTGTAACAATATTGTGGTTATTAATTTGCTTTTCCCGCGAATAAACTTTATGTTGTTATATATAGTAAGTAATACAGAAATTAAATTACAATTCTAATATTAAGTAAAAATAAATTTTACAAGTCTAAATTTATAAATAATATCATGCAAATTACTATTCTAAACAAAATGTTTTGGTCAAAATTTACTAATTTATAAATTACAAAATAATAATAATACTAGCGAAAAATATACTGTATAAAACAACATAAAATAATATAAAATCGACACGTGTTTCACCTCTCTACGAGGCATCCTCAGGATGTTGACAGAACGGCAGCTTACGACCTAAGGTCGATTTTATATTATTTTATGTTGTTTTATACAGTATATTTTTCGCTAGTATTATTATTATTTTGTAATTTAATTTTGACCAAAACATTTTGTTTAGAATAGTAATTTGCATGATATTATTTATAAATTTAGACTTGTAAAATTTATTTTTACTTAATATTAGAATTGTAATTTAATTTCTGTATTACTTACTATATATAACAACATAAAGTTTAATCGCGGGAAAAGCAAATTAATAACCACAATATTGTTATATAATGGATTTCCGCAAAGTAACGCCTGATACAATTAAATACTTAAATAAACTGTACCTGTTAATTTAAATTGTTAGGAAACTATAGGTCTATTGATACTTTTATAAGTCAAAAAACATATGATTTGTAAGACTGTTTGTTTCTAAATAAATAAAATAAAATAGATTAGGTACCAGCAGTACTTCGGAGACTTGCGGGCCATTAAAACTATGACCCAGCGGCAGCGGGTCAGCGCCGTCGCCGCTCCGTTGTAAATATATAACTTTACGGAGAAATCTCCACACATTTTATTGGTTTAAGCCGTTTAAAGCGCTGCAATATCCCCACCATTCACACATCTTTATTACTTCCACCGACACGGCTTTAAACGTTTAACCATAAAACTACGGAAGTATCGCATCGCTATTTCAATAAAAAATGTATTGATGCCAATAAAGGTATTACAGCCCCCGCCCCCGCCCCCGCCCCCGCCCCCGCCCATTAGAGAGAGTACAGAGCTAAGGTACAGATAGCCATGCCGGGGTCAGTGGACGTGCACGAGTGCGCGCGCGGCGCGCGGCGCGCAGCCGGCGTCGTGCTCACCACGAGGGTAATTACATTTCTCTTCGGAACTTCTCGAGAAGGTAATAAAATTGTAAAACTCGAGCACGGCATTAGAGATGAGTGGCGGCTGGGAGTCTCCATTACCGAAGATAACCGGCGCGGCTATCTGCGTCCTCGCGCCGCCGCCGCGCCGAGTGAAGCATCGCCCGAATGGAGCGGAGCGGACTTGGAGTCGAGTGCTTAATCAGTTTATGTGAGACGGAGGGGTGCGGGGTGCGGGGCGCGGGGCGGCCGCGGTGGAAGTCGGTAAGTGAATTACCGGCGGCGGCGGCGGCGCGGGCGGCGCGGGCGGCGCGGGCGGCGCGGGCGGCGCTCTCCGGCCGCGTGATCGCGCCGCTCGCTTGCCTAATGCCCGCCCGCCGCACGTGCGCGCCGCACGGAACATGAGTGAGCCGCGCTGTGGAGTGGAGGCGGGAGTCACCGCTCGCATCTACTACTATTTGAACACTGATGCGGTATCTGTATAAACATGAAGGAAGGGCCCGAGTGCTACGCGCAGATCGCGCATACATCGCTCTTGGACAAGGTTCAACGGACCGGCCCAAGCGGACGGCTTCCTCCTTGTATTTGCACATAGCTTGAAAATAGCTTAAGAGAATTTCCTGGTGTTGCCACGCGGGGGGCGACATGTCTCCCGCGAGCCGGGAATACCGCACAGATTCCTGGCCGCGCCGCCCGCCGCCCGCCGCCCGCCGCCGCCCCCGCCTACACCCGCGCCTGCTGGCTTCGGAGTAATGTAGCGATCAAACAGAATGTCTACCGCTCGGTATCACTCACAGAGCGCGCGGGGCGGGGCGGGGCGGGGCGGGGGGTGACGGACGTGTGACCTGTTGCCGGGACGCGGGCATCAATCATTCAGTCAGGTCGGGCGGCGCCGCGCCGCGCCGCACGGACCACTCCGACTCCCCGGGCCGGACGCCGCCCGCGGGGGCCGGCCGCCCTCGAACGTAGCTCTCACAAATCAGCACGGAGGTAATTGTAAGCAACAAACAGACAGACCATCAATTGTGTAGAGTGATGATAAGATAAATGTGGACGCGCCCTCGGACGAGATGAAACCAAAGAAGGAAGATGCGGCGCTCTCCTTCATTGCATGCAACAATACCTACTTGGGTTCGGTGCACTGCTACACGTTTACACATACTTACCCATAACTCGAATGAAAGTTGCGTTCGTACAACCGCCAGTATTGTACGAACATAGAAGTATACAGTAACAGCAGTAGCTAATAAATAACGAGCGAATGTAAATGACGTAGACTACAATCGAACCGAGGACGACGACGTCCCAGTCGTGTTGGGCTCACTAACCTATTTGTTTGTAGCATTATTTTAAGTAAATAAGAAAGGTGTGTTCGTGGTGGGTCTGTGGGTGCTGTCCACCGCGCGGGGGCGGGGGTCGTGCCGGAACTGAGTAGGTACGTACTTGTGTTATCGGAGGTACGCGGAGCGGCGCGGCGGACAGGAACAGGTTTGCGCTTTTATAATCGTATTATTAAATTAATCGACAGCCGACTTTGTCGCAAATTAAAAGCTATCTCCGGCGTCACAGGCTTGGGGCGGCGGCGGGCGGGGTGGCGGGGCGGCGGGGCGGCGGGACGATGGCAGGTGATAAGCCGCGAGCAAACAAACGCGACCCTCGCAGATCGCCGCCGCCGATAGCGCGTCGTCTCGCGTCGGCCGAGCCGCCCGCGCCCGCGCCCGCGCCCCATCGACCTCTCTCCCGACGAGATAGCGTGCGGGCTGGCTGGCTGGCTGGCTGGCTGATGTTCATCACTGGCGGGTGGCTGGCGCGATAACTGACTCACGACACACTTCTATTTCCGGAGGATCCGGTGCGTGACGAGTTTTGATAACAATTAATTTAGTGATGCGGTGTTGCGAAGTAAAGGAAAAAGTTTGGACCATTTCACACACGGCTGTTTAGTCCCAAACTAAGCCGAAGCTTGGGCACTCGACAACTGATAAACATACAATTATATAAGTACTACATACAATCACCAAGAACATCTAAAGATCTTAACGATGTTTGTAACATGGTAGATATTTGTAATAATTACCTCCTAATTAATCGAACAAGTGTATAGGAGCATGAGCAATAAACAAATGCCTTCCCCCGGCGTCTCCCGGCGTGCCCCAGCAGCGCCGGCCCGCGTGGCGTGCGTCACACGACACGAGACTTCGCTAATTAGTGCTAATTAACAGGTGGCAGCGTCGCGTCGCGTCGGGCGCGCGTCAGTCGTCACACGCGCTCGCGCTCAACAAAACTTGTGAGCTTCGTTGGAGTTGACAGCGAGGTGCGTGGAAGTGAGCTCGCTCAGTTATCCACACTGTGGCTGTGGACCCGACAGCGGACAAAGAGAAACAAACAAATGGGCACACTTTATTGACACCATTGCATCATGTATAACATAAACACATACCACCCCTACAACTATAGTTTGCACGGGGCGGGGCGAGCGACCAACACAATTCAATTCAATTCAATACTCTTTATTGCACATAATAACAAAAAACAGAACAAAATAATACAGTAGACTAAGAAGGTACATCCAGGCGGTCTTATCGCTAAAAGCGATTTCTTCCAGACAACCTTTGACACAACACACAGCGTCCTGTTGACACAACAGTGTCAACAGGACGCTGACTCAGCTCAGACTGATTTTCAGGCAGAACCCTAGATTTGTTTTATTTTGCCAGGGATCAGTAATCTGTGGATGAACCTACACACCCAGTGTATCGCGTGTACCTGCCGATGGCGGGCGCGCTAAACTGTTGGCCAACAAGTTGGGTGGACAAACACACCTAATGACAGGCGGGCGCGGGCGCGGGCGCTCCAAATAATGGTCCTCGTTAAAACTATCCAACACTAGTTAACAACTAACTGCCCGCCGCCGGCCGCGGCCTGCATCCGTTTGACGTCGGGCGGGGAGTGCGGGCCCCGCCGGGACCGGGCCATCATGAATATTAAAACAAACACCGCGCTCTCTAAGTCCCAATTATGTAAATACACAGCCCGCTTGATTTAACGACTTATTGTACGTGAGAATTGATAAAGTTTATTGTTTACTGACCGGCGACCGGCCGACGCGCTTTGAACGGTGATTTATAAAATTATATGGCCATTTTATTCGTGTGTATGATGTATTATAGGTATGTTACTTACATGACGTGTATACAAATTATATGCAATCCTACTAATGTTATAAAGGAAGTTTGTGAAGATATTTGTGACTTTGGATGTTTGTTACTCTTTCACGCTGTAACGGCTGAACGGATTTTGATGAAACTCGGTACAGTCAGTACAGTGATAGCTGATATGCTGGATTAACATATAGGCTACTTTTTACCGCGGGAAACAGTTCCCGCGGGAAACAACTTATTCCACGCGGGCAAAGCCTCGGGTAACAGCTAGTTAAGTATATATGAAGAACGTCAGTGGCCTGCCATATTGAAATTTCCGAGTTCGATCCCGGCCGGGCCGTGTCCCTGCCTCAGTGCGGGCGGGCGCGGCGCGGCGCGGTGCCGGCGCGAGCGGGCCCCGGGGGGGCGCGGCGACACGTGGCGCACAAGTACCGGCCAATTACATGAATTAATAATGAATACGAAAGGACGACGCAAATGACGTGGAAATTACCCTTTCTTCCCATTAACGAGTCTTCGCCGTCGAGTGTACGGGGGGCTCGTGAGAGCATTCTCTTGTAGCGGCTGGGGTCATGCCCGCAAGCGACCACACGCGGCCGGTGTGTGCTCTGACTACAGCCAGGCAGGCACCTGGTATCTCCAACTCCATCAAGGTGTTACTGAGGTGAGGGTGACTCCTGGACAGGAGCGCTCGCTGCTCCGAGTGTACTCTCCTCCCGTATGTATATCTATAGTGAAGTCTGCGCTGAGTACGGCTCTGTGAAGTCAGTACAAATCAAAATAAATGTGAACATTTCGACGATTCACAGCAAACACAATGAGACGAAAAGGCCCCACAAATTGAGCGTGACGTGGGTGAGGGAGGGGCAGGGGCGGCCCGGGGGGGGGGGAGGTTTATTGCGCGGCTCATATTTTCCATGTTTTTGTGTTTCCATAATCCGATCTTCAGTCAAATTACCGTTTGTTTTGTTGCGGTTTTTGAAAAGACGGCCAATTGAATCAGTTCCGCTCCGACCCCCTCCCGCCCTCCTCCCCCCGCGCCCCCGCCGGCCTGGCCGCTGGTCGCGGGGTCGGTGTTGCCAACTTGGCTCAATCTAGCTGTTTCTAATGTTCAGTCACACCATTTAGTAAGTAATAGTAAGCACAGTATTCTCTACCGGGACGACATCGCCACCGACACCGTCAGCTTTCACATTTACTCTATTTATGTAACAATATGTATAGTTATCGGCCGCGGCCCGGCGTCAGTGAATGAATTACTGTCTCTTGAAACAACTCGACTCCACTAACACTGGTTGGACCTTGCGCTCGTTCAAGTATCACTACACCTCATAAGGCTGGGGACACGTCCCACGCACACACACACACACACACACACACAACATGTCACAGGTGACACGACTTAATAATATATCTTAGCCTATAGCTCAACCTGTATAACATAAAGGCGTTCAAGAATGTATTTTGAAATATGTCGGAAATGTAGAGGTGGAGCGACGCGACGTTAGTAGGGAAGCCGCGCCGCGCGCGCCCCGACCGTAGCACCGGCGTAGCACCGGCGTAGCACCGGTAGCACCCCGGGCTGAGACGTCATCAAACACCACCCGCGAGCAGCTGAGGGTGGACCGTTATTGAAGCACGGCCACCATACAGCCGGGACGTGCTGCACTATTATTAACAACTAATGGGAATAACAGGAATGCAAAAATAATCTAAACAATAGCAGATATAAGAACTTATTAAAAATAATACTTTTTCTGGACCTGGTCCGGTTCCCCTCCCCCGCCACACTATCGCTGCGACGCCGGCCGTCACGCTTCCGGTCATCAATCATCAATCTCCGCACTCACTCTCGCGAATCGACACTCCAACTCATAAGTGCGCACACACACACACGCCTCTCGTGGGAGGTGTGTGTGTGTGTGTGTGTAGGCGGGCGGCTAGAACATGATCACTCTCTAACTCAACCGACAGCCAACTCTATCTATGTAATATAATATGGAAGTAAACAATTTGCGAACTGCGCCCTCCCCGCGCCGCCACATTTTCCTCGATATTACAATATTGACTTTATAATTATCTCACCCGACTGCCGTAAGGTCGCCCTCATCAATTCCCTTCCGGCTGCTCGCGAGTACCTGCCTCCATAATGCTATACATACTACGATTCCTTTTTAACGTTGCGAAAGCTGAAAGCCGGTATGTCGTTTTAATCGTATGTTAGGACTTAACGACGCGTGTGGTCGCGTCGCAGCGTGCAGCGTGCAGCGTGCCAGTGCGCGCGGGGGGCGCGGGGGGCGCGGGGGCGCGACACCTGCCGACTACATCGTCGGCACAAATAAACAAACGAAACAATTCCAATTATAAACATTTTAACTTGCCGCCGATTTATTGCACCCCCTGCCACCCGCCGGCGCCCCCCACCACCCGTCGCCGGGTACGTGCTGCGTGCGGGGGGCGTGCGGGGCGTGCGGCGTGCCGTGCCGCCCGCGCGATCACATAAATAGCGCGTTATCTGCCGCCCGGCGCGCTCGGCGCGGTCGGCGCGGTCGGCGGCGCCACGCGAAAACAAACTGTACGCCTAACCGACTCGGTAAATACTAAATACGTTGATAACACCTGTAGTACAATGATCAAGATAACACGTTGTTTATACTTTACCATAAACCGGCGGCGGCGGCGGCGGCGGCGGGGAGCGGCGGGGGGCGGCGCACCGAGACCATCGCTCGTGGTGGACCCGGACTGTGCGGGGGGCGGGGCGGGGCTGGGCGGGGGCGGTGCATGCACTACTTGGTCAGATTCAGTCAGCCGTTTGATAGATCTTTCTTTGGATGTCGGTATGTTTTAAATGTAGCTTAAAGTTAAGCCGCTTACAGGCGAGCGTGCGCCGGAAGTGGCTCGGTTTAAGCGGCGCATGAGCCCAGCTCATAAATATCGGTCCGTAATTATACTTGCAAATTTGAATCCCTCACTTGACTGACACCACACCCTGACCCCGGGCCTCACTCCCGGCTCGTCAGGAGACTAGCCCGGGTCCACTGTGGCGGTCATACTTGTTCACTGACGTAAAACACGGCCGGCGACACTTGGCCGGTTCAATTAATATACTCGTTTTAATATCTTGTTCTACGTACACTATTAATTGTAACGGGAGTATTTCTGTACATTGAAGAGATTAAAAGACTATTGGAATACGTTATTCTAGGCTTAACTGACCCCAAACCACTTTTCAAATAATGTCTCGTCTGTTTGAGCCCGGCGCATCCCGCTCGAACTACTGGCACAGATCACTTTCACCGGGTTACTATCGGGTGTACTTGGATATATTAAACAGATTTAGATCAGATATATATGTCGCGGGCAACAGCGATTATGTAACATAATATGATATTTTTTACTGCGAACGAAGTCGCGCGGCATAAGCTAGTAATATAATAATCAGTAAGCTGTACACTAAGCAGCAGTAAGCCACCCCCCCCCCCCCTCCCTTCCACCCCCTGTGTCGATGCGATGTCCGCCAATCAAAGCTACATTGAAATTTATGAAGAAATTGATCAAGTTACGCAGCTTTGGAGCCACAGATAACAGAGAAAATCTAATTAGCGTGTTGTCGGTCTTCCTGTCAATATTAGGGCCGCGGTATTCGAAGGTGCTGCGACAGTTTGTCCACACTTTGTACATGATATTTGTATATCTTGTGTTAGGTAAGATCGATGACGTTTTATGAGTCGTCCGCAGTGGCATGTCCAACAAGGTATATGTGGGACACGAGGCACGCTCCCCACCGCCGGAACCATCCAGCTTTCAACATGTGCCCTGACCACGCACGCACGCACGCACGCACGCACGCACGCACGCACGCCGCCCGAGCGGACACCTACACCCGCTATATACCAGTGCAACACAAGGACTAGCTGGAGACACACACCCCGTGCCGAGCGCGCGCCGGTCTCGCCGATATGTCACACACTCTACAAAGGATTTTAACTTTGAAAACCTGTCGCCGGAGGGCTGGAGCGTGAAATTAAACCGGCTGCGAGTCCCTCCCCCGCCGCCGCCGCCACCCCGCGCCCGCCCCGCCGCACGAGCATGGATAATAAGCGGAGGTGTCGCGCAAAGCGCCGCGGAACCGCGGAGTATTCTCGCATAGCATATCCGGAGTGTCCCGCCCCGCGCCCCGCGCCCCGCGCCCCGCCACCCCTACCGCATGTCACCGGCCAAGGAAATCCTTTGAGCCATTCGTGGGTTCGGAGCCAATAAGTCCGGATATAACGACCGCCCGCGCCGGACGTCGCTCTATTGGATTTGGAGTTAGTTTATTTGTTCTACAACTACTTGTACAGTTGGTTGTTTGTGCCTTCATATGCGTAACGACACGACACCGACGCGACGCCGGCTGCGACGCGTCGTCCCGCGTCATCAGCGGGGAGCCGCGTCACGTCACGCGTCATTGTGTACGTGTGTGTGTGTGTGTGTGTGTGTGTGTATGCATGTAGGTGTACTCACTCTCGAGGGACGCGCTCTATCAAACAACTTATCTTTATTTGGGACGCATCTCGCGCGCCGGGTTAGGTATACAGGGTGATCGGGAGATGGGTGCATAGCTGTAAGGCGAAGCTAGTACAGACGAACAATTTGAGGCATGGTTGTCTAAACGAAGTAGTTTTTTTACCTAACTTTTATGATTTTTGGCTGAAAACCCAAAATTTTACTTCGGCGCGACGGATTGTCTGGGTTGTGGACTGGTTCTTAACGGTCTGTACTTGCACCCATCTCCCAATCACCCTGTATAAATAAACTGAAATAGTCGGCCGCCCCAGCTCGCTCCCAGCGCCGCAGATAATCGAAAGCTTAAGACCAATAAGCAGACGGCTCTAGCGGGATTATCTCGCGGATTTATTCAAAATGATGCTGCTCGTAGCGGCCGCGCTACGCGGCTCGTAGCGCCGTAGCGCCGTAGCGCCGTAGCGCGTAGCGGGGCCCTACGCGCGGCCACGGCACACACCGCAGCTGTTTATAGTTGTACAAGCATTATTATTAGTGGCAGTATTAATTAGTTGCTGACAGACAGACGGACGTACGAAGACAAACCTTATGGTTCTTTTATATAGGTATACTTTGGTTCGAAAATGTTTACTAAATGTGTCCATTCATAAACAAAGCGATATCAATGTTGGCGTACAAAATAAATGGCGATCAGTAAACGTTTTAATTAACCTGATAAATTCGATTCTATTCAGCATCGGAACCCTCCATCGATCACAATCGAGTGGGAGCTGAAGTGGACTCGATATGAATTGTTTGTTGGACTCGACTGTTGCGGGCGGTGCGGGGGGTGCGGGGCCGCAGGCCGCGGGTGTAATTAGCTGCGGCCGAGAACAAATGGTCGTCTGTTTGTGATGTCATTAATCCTAACGCGGGGTGCGGGGTGGCGGCTACAACATTAGTTCGTTAGACCACTTGACGGGGCCCCGTCTGTCGGCGCGGTGGGGGGGGGGGGGGGGGGCGACCTGCGCCCGCTCACAAAGTGACTGTTTAATGAAATACCTTCCGTGTAATTAAAGATCGAGTCCCTCGCGACACTCGCGTCTCGCATATTTGAACGTCACCAGACAGTTTGTCCTCGGATCAACGAATGTTTGGAATTCCAGGACTCATTAGCCTCCTCCGAAACACTCCCCCCCCCCTCGCTGTCTTACTAATATTAATTTTAGCCACCGGGGGGGGGGGGGGGGGGCGGTGCGGGGCCTGGGGCGGGGGAGGGGCCGGTGCAGATTTATGCGAATGTTTGTCAATTAATCCGCAGAAGATGTTCCGAACAACAATTAAGTCCGGCGCGCGCCGCGCACTAAACACGATTAATGGCAGCCATTTGCGGGTGGGGCGCGTCGCGCGCGCGTGACCGGTGCGCGTCGCGCGCGCGTGCCGCGTGCTGAGCTGAGATGGGACCACGAGAAGCTAGGCTCTCTTCGGTATGAGAGTATCTAAATTCGAATCTTCCTGGAGGGGACAGTCAGTCGGCTCGAAAGGGGGTGCAGACGGGTCTCCTTCCGTAAATAAATATGGACCGAGTGGACATTCCGGGGCCGGAAATGTCCCCACATTTTACGCATTACTTCTCTTCCCTGCAGCACTGCTAACATTGAACGTTTTCAAACAAAAAATGATTGAAATACTTTCAGCTTTATACATGTTTAAGGAAGGAGACGCGTGATTGTTATCGGATGAATGAACGCGGTGGAGATTGCTTGTAAAAGCTGTTTTCCAAACAAATTGAGCGGACGGAGCCCCCGCGCCCCGCCCGCGCCCCGCTCGCGCCCGCCCCACGCCGCGGGCGCGCAATAAAGGTAGTCGTGTACAATGATCAAAAATTTCTATAAGCTTATCAAGTAGGTATACCAGTGGTTCTGTGAGAACAGTAGACCTGGCCAGCCCTTTTTAACCAAACCTAAACGAAACGAACAGAAGTCAATCTCTAGTGCATACCTACTTACTTACATTTAAGTTATGCAGACGACATGGTGTTGTTGAGCGCGACCAAAATTGTATCTGTAGTGTATGTGACCCGCGCCCTCTGAGAAGAGGGGTCGTAAGTAGCTCTGTGTTGGTTCGAGGGCAGTAACACACGATCACCAACATGTTGTTGCAGCCGGCACGAGAGCGGCGCGCCGCCCCCCCGCGCCCCGCGCCCCGCCCCGACGCCCCCGCCGCCCCGCCGCCGGGAGCTGCGCCGGTGGGCTGCTACCACACAGGTATATTATTATGAATGAGCCTCGCTTCCATCCACCCCCACACGAGAGGCTTCTGTTGGTTTACTCGCGCCTACGGCGACGTCCTACGATCGGCAATAAAACAACATTAACGAAATTATACAAATATTTTAATAACTATTAATGACCGGCATACACATAAATATAACAGTGTAATGTATGCGATGCGGGCGGGCGGTGCGGGCGGTGCGGGCGCGCGGGGCGCGGCGCTGGGCACGAGCCGCATGCGCAGCGCGGCCTCCGCGTCGCGCATCGTCGCGTTCATCAGCTCCGCGTAGTTGTACAGCGCCGTGAACACGCTGGTCGCGCCCGCGCCCGCGCCCGCCTCCCCCGCGCCCGCCCCGCCGCCGCCCCCCGACGCGCACTCCAGCGGGCCCATCGACGTGACGCCCACCTGCGCGTAGTCGAGTAGTCCACATACATACATACAACAGTCAGCTCAGTACACGGCGCGCTCCGCGCTCATACCTGCACGCCGCCGTAGACGACGGGCCCGCCGGAGTCGCCGGAACAGACGCCGCGCGCGCGCGGGCCGCCCCCCGGCCCCGCCACGCCGCACACGCAGTGGAACCACGCGCCGCGCTCGCAGAACACCAGCCGCAGCCGCACCGCGAACAGCTCCTCGCCCATCGAGCCGCCCTCCGTGCGCCCGAACCCCAGCACCTGCGGTCCGGTCGGTCGGTCGGTCGGTCGAGCGAGTGGTGGCGTCCCCGCGCCCCGCGCATCGCGCACCGCCCCGCACGCACCTTCACCTCCCGGCCGTGCAGCTCGACGGGGTTGTAGCGGCGCAGCGCGGCCAGCGCGTCGGGCGGCGCCGCCCCCGCGCCCGCCGCCAGCGCCGACAGCCGCATGTCGACGCGCGTGCGCACCAGCCCCACGTCGTGGTGCAGCAGCGTCACGTCCAGCCCGCGCCCCTCGTCCTCCTGCACCACCCGGTACCTGCGCATACACACACACGCACACGTGGGGCCCCGGCGCGGCGGCGGGAGGCGGGGGAGGGGGCGGCCCGCAAGCGGCGCTCACTTGGGGTGGCGGTACAGGTAGAGCACGGCGGCGACGTCCCCGTCGGGCCCGGCGGGGCGGCGCGTGTTGTACTTGACGTACGCGAGCCGCGGCGACACGCAGTGCGCGGCCGTGAGCGCCCAGCGCGCCGCCAGCACGGCGCCCGAGCAGCGCGCGCCCCAGTACCGGTCCAGCAGCGCGCACGCGCCCGGGAACTCGGCCAGCGCCGCCGTCGCGCCACCGAACACGCGCCGCGACCCCCCGCCGCCGCCCCCGCCCGCGTCCATGCTGCGGTAGAAGCCGTAGCGCGCGCCCGAGCGCCGAGCTGCCGCCGCGCACGCGCACAGCAGCGCGCCCGCCAACAGCAGCGCGCGCGCGCCGCCGCCCCCCTCGCGCATCGCACCGACTCTACCTCGACACAGTGGTTTGAGTTTTGACACAAATCGCTTGCTATTGCCGCTGCCGTCACGGACTGTCGGTCTTCACTGACACATGCTATCTCTCTATTGTACAATATTTTGATAGATGTCATAACTTCATAATAGAACTCCTTAATGTCATAAACCCTCTTGCGAAAATCAATGTCGGAACTGCACCACGTGTTTCGATGGCGCGGCGCCGCGCGTGGGGCAAATACATAAAAAGCTGTAATAGTAGATTTGCTTTACTTGAATTGTGATGAATTCCTCAGAAGGGAACTGGAGAAGATCGGCCAAAACCTCGAGTTTCATAAACACGAATACCTAGAGAAGTTTAAACAATTGGCCTCAAGAACGCTCCCTTGCGGTACCTACCTACCTACCTACGCCAAACAAACAAACAAACAAACATCACATGTCGTTCATCACTAATGCAAATTTCAATTTTAACAATCTGTCTTCGGCCTAAACCTTTAAGGGCACCACCAACTATCCCATACATTTTTTCGTTTTTTTTTTCATATTTCATTTTCTCAAAAAGTATATTGTGGATTCAATCAAATGCCTTTGCCAAATCAACAAATTGTCATTTTGGGTCATTATGTTTCTGATAATTTGGCAATAATATTAATCAGTGAACCTGCCAAGGGAGTCCAGTCTCTCGGAAATCGTTCTCAGGATTCCGCTTAAGCCCTCCCCCCCCCTCACACTCGCCCCACAATTGAGGCTGACAGTTTCCGCATAATTGCATAAAAGTCGTCTGAAGCACTACAGAAACGGGGGAGCCCCGACAGAGCCCTGAAGATGTTATTGTATTGGATTCCTTGAGTTTGCAAGTCTCCAGTACTGCGACCCTTTCGGAAACCATATTGAGAGTTTGATAAGATGTAATTAGTATTCTAGATAATAACAAAACTTTATAGAGTATTTCATATTGTTCGCAGATGTGGTGAGCTGAGGATGAACGGCGTCGGCGGGTGCGGCGGGCGCGGCGGGCGCGGCGGGCGGTGGGCGCGCGGGCGGCCGGCGGCGGCGGCGGCGGCGGCGGTGGTGGCATGAATGGCACGAACGGCACTTGGGAGGCGGAGGGCGCGTGGGGCGGGCTGCAGTGCGAGACGGACGCGTGGGAGTCGGCGGGCGACAAGCTGTTCCGCTTCGTGGTGCACGGCGTGCTGCTGAACGGCATCGGCGCGCTGGGGCTGCTGGGCAACGCGCTGGCCGTGCTGGTGCTGTCGCGGCCGCAGATGCGCTCGTCCATCAACTGCCTGCTGGTGGGGCTGGCGGCGTGCGACACGGCGCTCATCCTCACGTCCGTGCTGCTGTTCGGGCTGACGGCCGTGTTCCCGTACACGGGCCGCCTGCGCTACTACTACTACCACGTGGGGCCGCACCTCACGCCGCTCGCCTTCCCGCTGGCCAACGTCGCGCAGACCATGTCCGTCTACCTCACGCTCATCGTCACCCTAGAGCGCTGGGTGGCCGTGTGCCACCCCTTCCGCGCCAAGGCGCTGTGCACCGAGTCGCGCGCGCGCTGGTACGTGCTCGGCACCGCGCTCTTCGCGCTCGCCTACAACGCGCCCAAGTTCCTGGAGGCGGAGGTGTACCGCGTGTCCGCGCCCGGCCTCGACGCCGTCTACTGCGTGCGCCCCTACCTCGCCTTCCGCAGCAAGACCTACGTGCTCGTCTACATTCACTGGCTGTACCTCGTGGTCATGTACATCGTGCCCTTCAGCGCGCTGGCCGCGCTCAACGCGTGCATCGTGCGCCAGGTGCGGCGCGCGCAGGTCGAGCGCGCGCGCCTCTCGCGCGTGCAGCGCCGCGAGCTCTCGCTGGCCACCATGCTGCTGGTGGTGGTGCTCGTGTTCTTCGTTTGCAACCTGCTGCCGCTCGTCACCAACGCCGTGGAGGTGTTCCAGGACGACCAGTTCGTGCACCTCGACGCGCTCGTCAAGACCAGCAACCTGCTCGTCATGATCAACAGCAGCGTCAACTTCCTCATCTACGTCATCTTCGGCGAGAAGTTCAAGCGCGTGTTCCTCAAGATGTTCTGCGCGGGGCGCGCGTGGGCGCGCGCCGGCACCGCGCGGGACTCCCCCGAGCACACCCGCGACGACTCCTTCGCCTCGCACGGCACCGCCTCCGCCGCCGCCGAGCGCCTCTCGCTGCGCCTCACGCGCAACGGCACCGCGCGCCGCTCCGCGCGCGCCGCGCCCCCCGCCGCCGGCGCCGCGCGCGCGCCCCCGCGCGCCGCGCCCACCGTCTACTACCCGGCGCCGCCCCCGCCCCCGCCCGCGCCCGCGCCCGCGCCCCCGCACGCGCCCGGCAGCAACGGGCACGCGCGCGGACACTACTGAGCCGCCGCCGGTTGACCAAATGAATCGAATTTATTAGTGCAGTGCGACTGTTCAGTGCGAGCGGGCGCTGGCGGGGGCGGGCGCGGGCGCGGGCGCGGGCGCGGGCGCGGGCGCGGGCGGGGGCGGGGGCGGGGGTCATCTTGCCGTATAAACCGGACGCTAAGTACCTACTGACCGTGTGGTCGGTTCGTTTTAAACTTTCACTAAGCCCAGTCATCATTGTCTGTAGCAGTGTATAGTTTGTGCAACTAAATGTATAGCAATTAAGGTGGTTATTACGTATGTATGTAAGTTGTAAAGAAACGAGATTATGTCGGCCCGGCGCGGCCCGGCCCGGCCCGGCGCGGCCCGGCCCGGCGCGGCCCGGTCCGGCCCGGCCCAGCGCGGCACTTATCACGTGATAGTTCATTTAGTTGTGAACCCCCTGGCCAGGAAAATAAATGAATTGAAACTGGGAAATTGAAATATATATTTTATAGATAAAGTTATGTACCTACCTACTTACGTGTCATAGGTACGTGCCGTCAAACCCTTGCTGTGGCCTTTATCTGTAACTTTGACTACAAATAAATAAATGTAATGGTAACACCGGAACTGTATACATTATTCAGCCAATGGATAATGTTAGCAGAAGGCGGAGGCAATTTTGGCGCTTCACTCGCATTGGTGTCAGAAAATATGTCAGAAAATCATAAAATAATTTACTTTATATTTTTTTGGTGTGCCGACAGATTGTCTAAAAAGTGGCCAAAAATGGAGGGTTTGACCTATACCTAATAAATTCAATCAATGCTGCTTTGAAATGTTAAAGGAACGTTAAAATTTGATCGTGTCATACCCCGGCCCAGTAATATTGAACTGACAACTAATATAATGATAATAGGCCCGTGTATAATATTAGCTATCATACTTATGTTAAAAAAAACTCTGAATTTTAAAATCCCGTAAGAAGTATTAAATTGTTATATGGTTTTGTTCAGTTGTGTACGAGTGTGTCAGTCAGTGTCACACACACTACATTATAACAGAGTTGTAGCGGTCGGATGGTGTCGGGCCGGGTCGGGCCGGGTATACATGTATGTCGCCGGCTGCTGACACGACTGTCACCCGTCGTCATGTTTGTTCCTCCATCAATAAAAACTCATTACATGTGTGTGCTCGTACTTATTTGTGAACCACCAACCCCCTCGTCAAGTATTGTTGTGTACTGTTCTGACAACGCCAACGTCAACACGCTAGCGAGTACGTAACAAGCTGTGTGTGCCCCTCTGTCTTTCGTAAGTACGCTAGCGAGTTTGACTTTGTCAACGGCACCAGCAGCGGTCCCTCGGTCGGTGGTCCACCGGCCGCGGCCGGTCCGGTGGTGACACTGCAGCCCACACGACACCATCGCAACACTGGAGGGCCCAGCCCCCCGACCCGTGGCGACGTGGGATCACACTGTAGCAAGCAGAAAATTGTTGGAATATGTTCCTACTTGAAGATACAAATACTCAGAAGGAATTGATTCTTACGACCCGTATCATAAAAATGACGGTGTTTTTTGCAAAAAGCCTCTGCGAAGTAAGTGTGAGCGGCAGCTGCTCGCTCGGTCCAGCTGCAGCGCACCAGGCGCTCCGGGCCTCGGCCAAGCAAGCGACCTCGACGTCACCGAGTAACGGGGAAATTATTTTACCGATGAGGTCGAACGTGCTGTGAGCCGAGGACAGGAACGCCGGTAGCGCGACGCTTGAAGCCATACGTATACCAAGCCCACCGTGGCGGATTGGCAGGGTAGCCTGGGTCCAGCTTCTGTCTTCTAAGGGGCAGTTTAAAATTTCTGTGAGAGATGACCTTATGATTTCATCCAAAAGGAAAAGTAAGTTTAAGTGTTTCCAGAGTGTTGAACAACGAAGTATGTATGTAAATTTGGGTACAAAAAGGCAGAATTTTATTATACTATAGGCCATATGAGGCTCTATCTCCCTCAGACGGCCAGACGATTCCTTGAATTTCGTGATTTGTTCAAGAACAAATTCGTCGTAGGCAACGTCCAGTACTGGGGCACCTAGGAGGCGAAGAGATTCGTCGTTGATAATTTTGATATTGGGTGCCAGAGAGTTAAATTTAGAAGCCAAATCTCCCTTTTCCTGTGATGATAGCTTTCCGCTCAAAAAAAGTTCACATTTGGAAAAATTTAGTTCTAGTCCGATGGATTCAAAATTTTTAATAATAATTTCGAGGTGTAAAAGGACTGAATCTGCATCACCTCCAAGTGACCCATCGTCTAGATACCAAACGTTGAATTTTGAAGTTGACTGCGTGATGTGGGGGTGGATGGCTAGGCTGGACCGAGTGGGTCGCCCGCACCGCTTGTTTGATGCAGGAAGACAGAGATGTAGCCACACTGCGTCTCGCTCCCCTGGGAATTCTTTTTATAACGGGAAGAGATGATTTTAAATTGCTGATTTGGGACCAAAATGGGGCTGCCGTACGTAAACCGTTTGTATTTGCTGGAGTAGGGTTGGAAGGGGTCCAATATTCAAAGTGAGGCTGGATGGTTATGTGGCATTGTCCTCTAAAGTAGCGAGGCTGGGAGCACTCCGGGCACTGCACGTGACCCTGTGACGCTGACGTCACACCAGGGAGAGAGGCCGGGCTGGGGCCGGGCTTGTCTGTCATTGCATTCTCTATATATAAAAAAACACATAGAAACACTTAAAATAGGTACACTGATTAATCAAACCTAAAAACAAAGAATTTCTCTGAAAAGGAAAATAAACAGATTTGGCACTTTATTGTTATTAATACGTAGCTAATGTAACTAGAGGAGGTGGCAGGGCAGGCGACTGCTCTGGTTGATTGGCCACCCGCCCGGCCGTGCTGTCACATTGCTGGGCAACCAGATGCGTAGCCGTGGCAACGGCGAGCAGAATTCTTCAAATGTCACCGCCCGTCCTGACCAAGGTGGGTAGCGTAGGGCCTGTGTTGGAGTGCCTCTGTTGATCCTCGTAGTAGATGAGTGGCAGGCGGAGACGTCGCGGCCGCCGCTGTCACGCGCAGAAAAATACAGTTTTTGTAAAACCCCGTGTACGAGCGGCTCTTATCCTATCTGCACTGCTCCGGCAATTAACGTGTCCTGCGGCGCTAGTGGAACACTTCTATAGGCGGCTATGGCGCCTCAGATATTAGAAAATAATAGAATTTTGACAACTTTGATGGCTGTCATTCCAATATTCAACCAAATTAAAATAAATATTAAAATAAACATTTGGGCTTGCATCTTCGTAAAAGTACTCCTAATAAGAAAAGAGCAAGAAACAGTATTTCTGAGAACCATCCCGCACACGACCAACATATCGGTGTGTCTCCCCTCCCACATATCGATAATATGTTTGTCCTTCCCTCACGCCCGTTCGGACCTATTCCCGGAATGTCCCCTCGGCCCGTTACGTCTATTTCCCGGAATGTCCACTTCCCCCGCCCAATGTCAACTTCCCGGAGTGACCGGGCAGTGCAGCCCGACTAGACCGGGTCATTCTACCTACTACGAAAGTTTACGAAACCATAAATCTGTTCAGGTTAAATATCTTTGAAATTCTTGCGATTTGTGACTTATTATCTGGTTGTAATATAAGCACAGAAACCAATATTATCTGCATCGGGTAGCCAACAACAACAATCAATTAATTAAAGATTAGACTAACGTGAGATCGTCGTCTCTGTCTACTGTTAATGTAACGGTTAATGAAAGAGATGTTGGTACAACAGATAGAGAACAGTGAAGATGATATTGAAGGAGATATTAGAACAGATGAATATGCAACAGATAATGAAACATAATATTATAATGATGCTAATCAAATTAAAATTAAAAATGCTATTTTGATCTCAATAAACCAAAAAAATTAACAGTTGTTGATTTTACAAAATTTTGTTTTTATTTTTTTCTCTGTAGAATCACTCTGGCCCGTTCGAGGGAAACTATATAAAAAAAAATACTATTCAATTCGAACTCCATAAAATCGAATTCCATAAAAAAAAGAAAACATTTTCATAAAATCAACCCCTTATGGGTGATACACAAATGTGTATTCAATTCTTGAAGTCTGCTCGAGCGAAGCCGCGGGCAAAAGCTAGTCATCAATACTTAGGGCGCAGGGTACTTTACCTCCAACCACGGCTTTTAATATCCAAGTACACCGTCTTACGAACACAATATCCGTTCGGTGCGCGCCGCCCCGCGCCGCCCCGCGCCGCCCCGCGCCGCCCCGCGCCGCCCCGCGCCGCCCCGCGCCGCCGCCCGCCACGCACCGGCATCGCCGGCACCTAATCGAATGTAAATTGCTTTTCAAATCCAACACGTTTACACAAATGCCGTTTCGTTTTGTTCTCCAAATAGCAGCTCCTTGTGGAGGTAGCGGGGCGGTGGAGGGGAGGGGGGGGGGGGTGGCGCGGTAGAGTACAACGTGACAGCAAACAAGTACGTGATCAATTTGAAAAAAACCTTTGTTATATTGATGGCATGTCGGTGTCGGTATATCTAACCACTGGTGTCAAAATTCAAGGTTAAAATACTTACCCATTCTTTAATTTCAGAAGAGAGCGAGAGAGAGTTTTATCGATGTAATCTAATAAAAACTTATATCTGCTGCGCCCGCGCCCGCGCCCGCGCCCGCGCCCGCGCCCGCGCCCGCGCTTTATAACATTATTTCTTCCTTGATCATCATCTCTTAATATCTCTCTCATTTATTATCTGTTCATTAATCTATTACTATAATTATAATAATCGCCAAGCGTAATAAGACAATAATTAGCAACTGGAAAGCAGTACGACACGACAGAACAGTAGCGCTCGAGCGCTTCCACAAGTCTACCGCATGCCGCATGCCGCATGCCGCATGCCGCATGCCGTGCCGTACGGCTGCGGCTGCGGGGCCGAGGTACTACAACTCCCACTCAGGTATCCACCACACCACAAGTTATCGCGCCAAACTTGAATCAACCAATCACAGTACAGCATTTTGACATGGCTGACAGCTATCATTTCACTGAATGTTTTACGGACCTCGATACTAGGTGTTTTAAGCCATCTGACAGAAGTCATCGAACCTAACTTTACAGTCATAAGGTTACTATAATAATCAATAGATGGCGCTGCTGTGACGCCCCTGCGACATATATTTAAATATATTATTTAAACACATACACACACCTCACGGCGAATGCCACATTACACCAAACGTAGGTATGTCCACGTATCTCGAGCGAGCGCGGCGCACGACACGTGGTGGGTCCGCCGCACAGTGGGCTCAAAATGAAGCTCCATAGACTTAGCGCCGCTCAAAAATCAAGTACCTAATTTTGAAAAAAGAACAGTTTTTTGGATTTTACTCAATAAACTTAAACTTTGTTATGCGATTACTGTATGTGTCATAAAATGCATCATATATCATATATTTTCACAAAAGCCTGAATCTCGGAAACCCTCGGAACATTGTCATTTTCAACTTTCAAATTTTTTTGTATGGAGCTGAACAGTTTTTTGGATTTTACTCATTATTTGGACTTTTTGTGTCCATTTTGTTATACGGTATAACTAATAGTATAACTAGGCGGACAAACCCATTATTCTATTCGTCGCGCCGCGCGCGTCCGCTATGTCCAGCAGTGGCCGTTGAAAGGCGGACATGTATGTATGTATTAGCGTGGGGGAGTCGGAGCCTGTCTACTGGGACCGGTGTGTCATGATGTCATGATGACAGGACCATTGTAATTATATCATTATTTACGGGTCTTACATACGAACAAGTTTTAAACCCGTAAATAATTATAACTATGAATACAACGCGCGAAAGTCTAAAAGGACCATTGTATCCAATAAGGCTGACATCGTGCCGGTGGACCGGCCGTGCTCGTGGCGGGGGGCTCGTACCCTCCTCGCACAGGGCGACAGCGGACACGACGACGAGGTGCAGCTCTGTGTGGAGCTCAACACAACACTTCGTCAACGGTGTAATGAAGCTGCGACGCGACGCCGCGACACACGAGGCAGCCCGCGCCCGCGCCCCCGCCCCCGCCACCGCCACCGCCCGCGCCCGCGCCCGCCGCGGCCGGCGCCTATTGCCTCATAAAAGGGCTTTCCTTTTGATACGAATGTTTGTTACACAGCCATCTGTTGTGACGTAGAAGAACTAGTGCCACAGATTAGGATGGGGGGGGCGCGGGGCACCGGCCGAGTGCAGCGGACTACTCTACTACCTACCTACTTCATTTAATTACAATACAATTTATGAAAAATAATAAGTTATAATAAGCTAACTGTTCATCTCGCCTTTCATAATAAAAGCATTAATAGCAGTAATTGTATTGTAAACCAATAATTAGTGACATTAATATGAATAATTAATACAGGAACGGCGCGATGCGCAGTAATTTGCCGGAAACTGTGCATTATTTTCACTAAAATAGCAGATTACTGCGCAATTACCGGCGATTTATGCAGCGGCAGCGAGCCGGCCGACGGATGGCGCCACGCGGCGGGGGCAACCCGCGGCGGGTGAGCCAGCGGCGGAGGAAGCCAGCGGCGGGGGCAGCCAGCGACGACTTCACGCAACTAATATAATATGACAGTGTTGAGGTTTGTCTGCTGTCGCTCGTTGTAGCGGCCCCCGACGTTCACCTCTCCGAGCTCCCCCTCCACTGACCACTGCATATAATTACTCTGTGCTTATTCTCTAAAAGCCTATGTATTCTAATGCTGATTGGAAGGGACTTCTGCCGTCTACTGATGGCGCCACCTGGTGGCGATTGTCGACAAGAAACACAAATATGATCACAAATACCAGTAATCAATTAAATACAAAATTAATGTTGGGCGGTTACGACTCTTCAGCACTCACGCCGGATGCAGCGCAGCCTGTGATATACTGTTTTTATTTGTTTATTAATTCTATTTTTTCGTCGAATGAAATTTTGTGCACGTACCACGGCATTATAGGGCGGGTGGGGGGGCGATTTTTTGCGTTCCCGTTACCCCAGGAGTACGGGAGTGATGTCGTTGGAAGCAGATCGGCGGCGGCCATACGCATGATAGAAAAAATGAGTACAATTAATACAAAAAGATTTTTTTTAAAATAAAAATATATGCAACATAAAAATCTACAAAAACAGGCGTAGATTCTAACATATTAAATTCTAACATATTAAATCCTAATACATTATAATCTAACTCATATAACCCGATTAATTCAAAGCTAACTCATAAAACCTAACACATTTAAACCTAACACAATCAAACTTAACACAATAAACTTAACGCATTCGAACCTAACACATTTGAACGTATCACATTAAAACCTAACACATTTAGACCTAATACATTCAAACCTAACACATTTAAACCTCACACAAGCAAACCTAATGCATTCGAACCAAACACATTTGAACCTATCACATTAAAACCAAACACATTCAAAAATAACACATTTAGACCAAACACATTCAAACCTAACAAATTCGAACCTAACACATTAAAACTTAATACATTCGAACCTAGCACAATGAAACCTAACACAAGCAAACCTAACGCAGTCGAACCAAACACATTTGAACCTATCACATTTGAACCTATCACATTAAACCCAAACACATTCAAACCTAACGCATTCAAAAATAACACATATTTAGACTTAACACATTCAAACCTAACACATTTAAACCTTACACTTTTAAACCTAACACATTTAAACCTAACACAATTAGACTTAACACATTCAAACCTAACACAATAAAACCTAACACATTTAGACACATAACACATTCAAACCTAACACATTTAAACCTAACACATTCAAACCTAACACATGCAAACCTAACATAATCAAACTTAACGCATTCGAACCAAACACATTTGAACCTATCACATTAAAACCTAACACATTCTAACCTAACACATCCAAACCTAACGCATTCAAAAATAACACATATTTAGACTTAACACATTCAAACCTAACACAATCAAACCTAACACATTTAAACCTAACACATTCAAACCTAACACATGCAAACCTAACACAATCAAACTTAACGCATTCGAACCAAACACATTTAAACGTATCACATTAAAACCTAACACATTCAAACCTAACACATTTAGACCTAATACATTCAAACCTAACAAATTCAAATCTAACACATTTAAACCTGACACAATGAAACTTAACACAATCAAACCTAACGCATTCGAAAAAAACACATTTGAACCTATCACATTAAAACCTACCACATTCAAATCCAACACATCCAAACCTAACGCATTCAAAAATAACACATATTTAGACTTAACAAATTCAAACCTAACACATTTAATCCTTACACTTTTAAACCTAACACATTTAAACCTAACGCATTCAAAAATAACACATTTAGACTTAACACATTCAAACCTAACACATTTAAACCTAACACACTCAAACCTAACACATGCAAACCTAACACAATCAAACTTAACGCATTCGAACCAAACACATTTGAACCTATCGCATTCAAAAATAACACATTTAGACTTAACACATTCAAACCTAACACATTTAAACCTAACACATTCAAACCTAACACATGCAAACCTAACACAATCAAACTTAACGCATTCGAACCAAACACATTTGAACCTATCACATTAAAACCTAACACATTCTAACCTAACACATTAAGACCTAACACATCCAAACCTAACGCATTCAAAAATAACACATATTTAGACTTAACACATTCAAACCTAACACATTTAAACCTTACACTTTTAAACCTAACACAATTAGACTTAACACATTCAAACCTAACACAATCAAACCTAACGCATTCAAAAATAACACATTTAAACCTAACACATTCAAACCTAACACATGCAAACTTAACACAATCAAACTTAACGCATTCGAACCAAACACATTTAAACGTATCACATTAAAACCTAACACATTCAAACCTAACACATTTAGACCTAATACGTTCAAACCTAACAAATTCAAATCTAACACATTTAAACCTGACACAATGAAACCTAACACAATCAAACCTAACGCATTCGAAAAAAACACATTTGAACCTATCACATTAAAACCTACCACATTCAAATCCAACACATCCAAACCTAACGCATTCAAAAATAACACATATTTAGACTTAACAAATTCAAACCTAACACATTTAAACCTTACACTTTTAAACCTAACACATTTAAACCTAACGCATTCAAAAATAACACATATAGACTTAACACATTTAAACCTAATACATTCAAACCTAACACATGCAAACCTAACACAATCAGACTTAACGCATTCGAACCAAACACATTTGAACGTATCACATTAAAACCTAACACATTTAGACCTAATACATTCAAACCTAACAAATTCAAACCTAACACATTTAAACCTGACACATTCGAATCTAAAATGTGTGTGTGTGTAAAAGTTTCGAAGCCTGGCTGGAGAGGAGGGGGCACATCACATACCGATTGACGCAGGTGCTCACCGGGCACGGATGCTTCGGTGAGTACCTGCATCGAATCGGACGCGAGGCGATGGCGGAATGCCACCACTGTGGAGGAGACCAGGACACCGCACAGCACACGCTCGAGGAGTGCCCCGCATGGGACCCCGAGCGGCGGGTCCTGGTCAACTGGATCGGGCAAGACCTCTCGCTGCCAGCAGTAGTAGCGGCTATGCTGGCAGACGAGAGGGCATGGAAGGCCGTGGTCTCCTTTTGCGAAGCCGTCATGGTGCAGGTTAGGTTAGGTTAGGTTAGGTTAGGTTAGGTTAGTTTTTTTTTTTTTTTTTTTTTTTTTTTTCTGCAACCTCTAACATAGTCAGAGTCTTTTTCCATCAAATGGTCAGTCTCAGTGGGTTCTGTTAGTCGCCAGTCAGTCGGGATAAATAAGTTTTTCAGGAGGTGCTCTTTATTTATATCTCTTTTCTTTTCCTTTTCTTTTTCTTTTCTTTTCTTTTCTTTCTCTTATTCTAATACAGGGTAAGCTTAACTTCTAGTACATTTCCATTTTTTATAGAACTCTTTTAATTTTTTACAGTTACATATGGCCAAAATACTGTTTATTTCTAATTTATACATTTCTATCTCATTATCAATATATGCTAGTTACTTATATATAAACATATATATAGTTAACATATTTTGTTAATCTGTTTTTTGTATTGCTATCAATTTGTTTACTATTTTAAAAACAGTATTTAAGTAGTTTATCTCTGTTACTATATTTCTTTCTTACTTTATTCAATTCCAGTACAATTCCGGTTTTTTGTTTAATTTAATATCTTATTTCTATTCACTTTACATGCTACCAATCTTGTTTGTACAAATCTATTTATCATTATATGCTGATAACTAATATATAATCATTATATATAGTCAACATATTTTATATACCTATTTATTTCTTACTATGACTTTATTTACTATTTTAATACAATATTTAAGTAGTCTGTCTCTGGTTTCGTCATCTACCATCAATTTGTAAATGTTGTTCGCTGTCAAATCTGCATTCAAGACCTGTTCGACCTCAAATCTATCTTTACAAAAAACCGGGCACTCCAGCAACAGATGTTCCACCGTCTCGGCTACTCCGGGCTCGCAGATGCACGATGGGTCCTCCTTACACTTGAACCGGTTCAAGTATCCGGAGAACCCACCGTGCCCTGTGAGCACTTGTGTGAGCACTCCAGCCGGCTGAAGCTTTTTGACTACCTTGTACGAGGCCACTGCATCCGGGAAGAATAACTTGGTGGTTGCTGCTGTATCACCGGACTTGTACCTACGGTTCCATTCGTCAAGTGAATTCAGACGAGTCTGTCTCTTGACGAATGAGGCCGGGCATAGGTCGTAGTCGGGCTTCTTCTTTGTGTTGTGGGCCGCTTCCTTGGCTAGCTGATCGGCTCTCTCATTGCCTTCTAGCCCCGCGTGGGCCTTGATCCAAAACAGGGATACCCTTTTATTTTGGCGTCTGCTCTGTTGCAGGTTCTCCCTGGTCTCGACCGCTAGGGGGTGGAGCGAGCTGTAGTTTGTCACAGTTTGGAGCGCTGAGCGTGAATCGCTATATATTCCGAATGTCTCTTTTTTGCTTTTGAGGATTTCCTTCGTAGCCCTGCAAATGGCTAGGAGTTCTGCCTGGTAGACGGTACAGTACGTTGATAGTTTTAATTTGAGGGCTTTGGTCTCGGCTTCGCTGTTCCAAATGGACAACGCTGCTCCGACTTCACCCTCCATCTTACTTCCGTCCGTAAAGATCCGCACTGCATAGTTGTTATGCTCGTCTACTTGTGATCTGTCTTCCAGGCAGGTAAACTCTAGGAGCATGTGGTCCGCAGGGTGCTGTGTTTTGGCATACCCCACCCGTTGTTCCACCTCCCTGTCTCTTAGCATTGTCTGGGGTACCCCTCTCTTTGCTTCATAGAGAACAGCTGCTTCGCGTATCCTGATGTCGAGAGGCAGTATCCCAGACAACACCAGAGCCGAGTTTAGGGAGACGGTGCGGTATGCTTTGCAGAGCTTTTGGGCGAATCCTCTTTGGACTGCGTTTAGTCGCCGTTGGACCCCCAGTTTCTCTGTCGCCGGCGCCCAAGCACTAGCTGCATATGTTATTACCGGGACTACAGTGGCCTCGTATATCAGTCTTATCACTTCCTGGTGAAGTCCCCAGCTAATTTTTGCCGCTCTGGACAGTTTTTTATATATGTCCAGGGCTTTTTTGCAGACGTCTGTAATGTGGCTCTTGAAAGTGAGCTTATTGTCGATGGTGAGACCGAGGATCTTTATCTCCTGAGACATCCCAATGCCGACCCCGCCCATGCTCAGCCGCGGTGTGTCAAATTTCAACTTTCGCGTTATGACCATTGCCTTAGTTTTCTGCGGAGCGAATTTCAGTTTATATTTGACACCCCACCCCCGGACATAGGCGAGGGCGGCATTGGCCCGTCTCTCGATATCTATTGCCGTGTCACCATCAAAAACCAGCACTACATCGTCTGCAAATGCCTGGCAGTAGTCCCCCCTCTGCTCGAGACCTTTAAGGAGCGGGTCCAGTAGAAGGTTCCACAGGATGGGACCCCCTATCGACCCTTGGACGCATCCTTTTGTGGTGTTTTTGGGGTACTCCTGTCCGGCATACCTCACTTTAACTCTCCTATCTTGGAGGTAGCTGCTCACTAGTTTCCTTATGTTTTCGGGGCATCCTTCTTCGACCAGTCGCAGCTTAATTGCCGGCCACCATGCGCTGTCGAAGGCTCCCTCTATGTCCAATGATACCATTGTTATTATTTTCTTCTGGTTAAGTTTGTCACGAATGTAATGGGTCAGGTCATAGAGGGAGTCTTCGGTGCTCCTTTGGGGCATGAAGCCATATTGTTGGGTACTCATTCTTGGAATTAAGTGCCACTTTAGTCTTCCAACAATCAGCTTTTCCAGAATCTTTCCCATCACCGGGAGGAGGCCTATCGGCCTGTACGATTTGGGATTACCATAATCCGTCTTTGCTGGTTTCCTCAGAACCACCACCGTGGCCTCCTTCCAGATGATGGGGAAGTGCTGGAGTTGTAGACACTTGTTTGCGATTTCTAGAAAGAGTTCTGGATCGTTTTGGATTGCATGGCTGCATATGTCGGAGGTGAGACCGTCCGCACCGGGGGCCTTCTTCGGGTTGAAACTACTGAATGCGGCTCTCAACTCTTCTGCAGTAAACGGCGGGTCATGTTCAACATGTACCCTGTCGTTTTCTTGTTCCGCTGCTGCTCTGGTTCGCCGATGTTCCGCATTATCGTCCTCCTCAAGGTCCTCCGGATAGAAAGTCTCCGCCAGCAGCTTTGCCGAATCCTCTTGTTCCAGCACCTTCCCGTCCTTCATCAGCAACTGGTCCTCCTGTCTCTTGGAGGTTCGACCGATTACTCTGTAGATCCCCTCCCAGAGACCCTCTCTATCCTGTTTGGCGCAGAAGTTTTTCCAACTGTCGATCTGGGCTTTTTTGGCTTCGGTCTCATATTCTTCTTTGGCTTTCAGGTACTCTTGTACGACTTCGGCTCTTCGGACTGGTGCAGCACATCTAATTCTACGTCGTCTGGTGGAGACTCCCTTCTTCATTTCGGCAAGTTTCTCAGACCACCACGGCAAGGTAAGTTTTTGAACTGTTTTCTTTTTGGGTATTGATTCGTTGCATGAGTGTGTTATGATTTTAATGTATTTCTCTACTGTTTGTTCTAATTGTTCTTTGCTGCTAATTTGATCTATTTCACTTTTATTAATTTTGTATTCTGTTTTTAATAGGTCCAATTTCTCATGAAACAGAGCCCAATTTGCTTTTTTAGTGTTGTAAATTCTGGTTGTGCGTTCTATTTTAATTCCTTTGGCTCTAGCTAGATTAATTTTGAAGGTTATGCCGTTATGGTCTGAGCTCATCAGGTCGTCTTCTACCTTCCAGTCCTCCACCAGGCTAAGCATGTCCTCGCTGCATGCTGTCACGTCCACGTTACTGGTGTATCGCGTTGTTCCCCGTATAGTGTCGAAAGTTGGGTTCTCTCCTTCATTGAGCACCTGCAAGCCCATTTCTTCTAGAGCTCCGGCCATTTCCTCGCCCTTGTGGTCGACTTTGTTGCTTCCCCACCAGGTGTTTTTGGCGTTGGCATCGCCGCCAATTATCAGCATGCTTGTGCCAAGCTCCTGCTCTATGGATTTGAGCTGCTCCAGGTACGGCTCTATGGTGTTTAATGGTTCGAAGTAGAAGGATAGAGCGAAGACTTCCCAGGCCGTTGTGCGTATTCTCACCACTACTATATTGTTAGTGGTGAGTTTAGGGCATAGTGTGACGTCCAGGTCAGCGTCGAAGACAGCTATCGCGGCCTTGACTGTTCCTTCTCCTTGGTCGGTGCTCTGGTAGATCCTCGCTCCATTGTAGTTCTTCATGCTTTTACCTCCGCCCACGTACGGCTCCTGGAGCAGCGCAAACGCCATTTTCCTGTTCGTTGCAGTTATCATTAGTTCGTTGGTGGCGAGCTCTTTCCTCTGTAAGTTGGCTTGCGCTATCAGATAGGGTCTCGTGGTTGGGGGGTTTTCGCCGGTGTTGCCCTTAGCAGTATGCCACGGTTGATCGTGCTAAAGCCTCCCATTTCCTCCTCACTGGGCATTCCCCGCTGAAGGCGTTATGGCTTGTTACATCCATTTTCGCCTTTTCGCAGTTTCGGCAGTTGGGGGTCTCTCCTGCTAGGAAATCCGCACATTCGTGTTTCAGATGTGGGCCTCCACAGTGACTACAGACGTCCAGAGTCTCCTTACAAAATCGCTTGCCGTGTCCGTACCCTAGGCAGCGTGAACACTGTATGAGGGGGGACTGGTCTGCGACTTTCACTCTCTGGACGTCTATGTGCACTGCCTCCGCCTCTGTCAGGCGGTTCCAGATGAGTGGCGACACTTTAACCACTACATGGGCCGTGAGTGAGTTTCTGGCTTTCCTCCGGAATTTAACCTCCATCCGGTCGTCCTTTCCACTCACGTCCCTTAGGTTAGGTTAGGTTAGGTTAGGTTAGGTTAGGTTAGGTTAGGTTAGGTTAGGTTCCCCCCCGACGGGTTCCCGCCTTGACGGGGCGGGGGGGCTCAGTAGCCGTGTTGCCTCCGCACGGTGAAGCTAAGAGGAACCCGAGGTGGGGCGCTCACAGTCGGCTTTGCCTCCTCCCGAAGTCGACTTGTGATGCGCCAAGGGGGGCTGCGTGGACGGGGGAGTATAAAACGGCGGTTCGGTAAGACGTCGATCTCCCCTTTCTCCGCAGCCGAGGTGGGATCGCGGGGGGAGAGGAGTGTTGGTATTGCGGTGCGCCACTCTCCCTACCCTCCGCGATCTTGGCGGGGCCGCACCGTAGATGCGGCAAAAGGGGGGCTGCGTGGACGGGGGAGTATAAAACGGCGGTTCGGTAAGACGTCGATCTCCCCTTTCTCCGCAGCCGAGGTGGGATCGCGGGGGGAGAGGAGTGTTGGTATTGCGGTGCGCCACTCTCCCTACCCTCCGCGATCTTGGCGGGGCCGCACCGTAGATGCGGCAAAAGGGGGGCTGCGTGGACGGGGGAGTATAAAACGGCGGTTCGGTAAGACGTCGATCTCCCCTTTCTCCGCAGCCGAGGTGGGATCGCGGGGGGAGAGGAGTGTTGGTATTACGGTGCGCCACACTTCCTACCCCCCGCGACCTTGGCGGGGCCGCACCGCAGATTCGGCAACGGTGGGGCCGCGGGGTGAGGGGGGAGTGTCGGTAGTCTGGGACACCGCCTCCCCTATCCTCCGTGGCCGATGGTGTGGTTGGCGGCGGAGCCATGCACCTCATCCGCCGCTGGGGGTCGGGAATTCCACAGGCAGTTGGCCTGCTTTCCGACTCCCCCTTTGGGGTCGCGGACGGCTGAGGCGGGGGCCTCAGTCGTCCATTACATCTGACGCGACCCCGAGGAGGGCGGCAGCACGGGTGGCCTCGTGCTGCTGCAGCACCGTGAGGGTGCTGGGGGGAGGAATGTCTCCCCCCGAGAGGGGCCGCTGCTAAGCGGCGGGGCGCTGGAGTGGCTCCGGAGGCGGGCGTACCGATCCCGGGGTCCCTCCACGCGCCTGAGATGGCCACCGTGTGGTTTTAGTGGGTATGCTCCTCTAGCGCTATATCTGAGGAGAGACTCCCACATATCCCGGCCTCCGTCCTCCAGGAGGTCGGGAATGCATAAAGCATTTCCACACAAAAAAAAAAAAAAAAGGTTAGGTTAGGTTAGGTTAGGTTAGGTTAGGTTAGGTTCCCCCCCAACGGGTTCTCGCCTTGTCGTGGCGGGGGGGCTCAGTAACCGTGTAGAGGGCGCACGGTGAAGCCAAGAGGAACCCAAGAGGGGGCGCTCCATTGTGGCTTTCATCGGAAAGTCGCACTTGGAGCGCCTGGGCTGCGGGGACCCGTAGCCAGAGGGGTGTACCGGGAAACCGCAGCCCAAGAGGAGCCGCGGGGAGGGAGGTAACTCTCACCCCGTTGGCGGAGGGGGGCCTCCTTCTGCGACTCCGTTGCGTCGCAGTAGGAGGCCGTGGAGCGGGAGCGTGAAGACCTCGGTCGACGCGCACCCGTTCCGGCGCGGACGGAGGGGTGGACGGAGGGCGCAGTTCGCTGCAGGCCTGAAACCCCGAGTGGAGTCAGTGGGTATTTGTTTCTGGGGGAAACCCACCAACTTCGACTTCACACGTCTGGGGGAGGACCGCGGTGTTTCACGGTCCTCCCCTTCAAAGCGCGGGAGCACCGGCTCAGGTCGGTGCGGCCGGGGGGTGTCCTGGTAGAATCCTAAGATCCCATGGCACCCCTACTCCAAACGGCAAAGAGGGTGAAACACCGGAGTGGTTTTAGTGGGTATGCTCCTCTACCGCTCTAACTGAGGAGAGAGTCCCACATAACCCATCTTCCCCCTGGGTACGCATAAAGCGTTTCCACTCCGTGAAAAAAAAAAAAAAAAAAAAAAAAAAGGTTAGGTTAGGTTAGGTTAGGTTAGGTTAGGTTAGGTTAGGTTAGGTTAGGTTAGGTTAGGTTAGGTTAGGTTAGGTTAGGTTAGGTTAGGTTAGGTTAGGTTAGGTTAGGTTAGGTTAGGTTAGGTTAGGTTAGGTTAGGTTAGGTTAGGTTAGGTTAGGTTAGGTTAGGTTAGGTTAGGTTAGGTTAGGTTAGGTTAGGTTAGGTTAGGTTAGGTTAGGTTAGGTTAGGTTAGGTTAGGTTAGGTTAGGTTAGGTTAGGTTAGGTTAGGTTAGGTTAGGTTAGGTTAGGTTAGGTTAGGTTAGGTTAGGTTAGGTTAGGTTAGGTTAGGTTAGGTTAGGTTAGGTTAGGTTAGGTTAGGTTAGGTTAGGTTTTTTTTTTTTTTTTTTTTTTTTTTTTTTTTTTTTTTCTGCAACCTCTAACATAGTCAGAGTCTTTTTCAATCAAATGGTCAGTTTCAGTGGGTTCTGTTAGTCGCCAGTCAGTCGGGATAAATAAGTTTTTCAGGAGGTGCTCTTTATTTATATCTCTTTTCTTTTTCTTTTCTTTTTCTTTTCATTTCTTATATTCTATTACAGGTGTTCTTATTCTAATACATCCATTTTCAGTTTATCTTATGTCTATGCAAGTTATGAATACATTACAAATATATCTGTTGCTTTCTATACTGTTTTTATACATTCATTTTTATGTTGTTCTTATATATATCCAATATATACAGTCAACATACTTTCTTGTACTTTTAACATCTTTTTTACTATTTTCAACTATATTTACTTGTTTTATTTTTCCATTTTATACATACTTTTCACTTAAATATATTCCTACTATGTACTATTTTATCTATTAAAATTTATGCTGTTTTAATATATATTCACTATATACTATCAACATAATTTTCCTATTCTATTTATTTCTTTGTATTGCTTTGTTAACAATTTTTAGACTATATTTAAGTAACTTGTCTATTTTATACTTGTCTGCTATTATCTCGTGAACGCTATCTGCACTTAATTTTACATCTAGTTCCTGTTCCAGTTCAAATCTGTCCCTACCTGAGACAGGGCACTCGAAAAGCAGGTGTTCCACCGTTTCTTTTACTCCGGGCTCGCAGGTGCACGATGGGTCCTCCTTACACTTGAACCTGTTCAAGTATTCGGAGAACCCACCGTGCCCTGTCAGCAGTTGAGTGGTCACCCCCGTTGGTTTGAGGCTTCTTACGACTTTGTACGAGGCCACCGCGTCCGGGAAAAACATTTTCGTAACTGCCGCGGTTTCACCAGATTTATACCTCTGGTTCCACTCATCAAGCGCTTGCAAACGAATTTGTCGCTTGATGAATGAGACCGGGCAGAGGTCATACTCCGGCTTTTTCCTACTGTTTTGGGCAGCGTCCTTTGCTAGTTGGTCCGCCCTTTCATTCCCCTCCAGCCCCGCGTGAGCCTTTATCCAAAATAATGAAGTTTCCTTTCCTTGACTTTTGCTGATTTTAATATTGGCTCTTGATTCTACCGCTAGGGGGTGGAGGGAATTTTGGTTGGTTATCGTTTGGAGAGCCGAACGCGAGTCACTGTATATGCCGTAAGTTTCTTCGGGGCGTTTCACTATCTCTCTTGTTGCCACGCATATGGCCAGGAGTTCGGCCTGGTAGACAGTACAGTAGGCTGATAACTTCAATTTTACGTTCTTTGTTTCGGTATCGCCGTTCCAAATAGATAGTGCCGCTCCGACTTTGCCCTCTATCTTACTACCATCTGTGAAAATTTTTATTGCCTGGCAGTCGTGGCTTTCAACCTGCTGTCTGTCCTCCAGGCATTCGAACTCCAGGTCCATATGCCCGGCAGGGTGAGGAGTCTCCGCGTATCTCACTCGTCTTTCCACCTCCCTGTCTGCTAGCATTGGCTGGGGCACTCCTCTCTTTGCTTCGTATATGGCTGCTGCCTCACGTACTCTAATATCGAGGGGCAGTATCCCAGCCAACACTAGTGCAGAGTTTAGTGAGACTGTGCGATAGGCTCGGCATAGCTTCTGAGCAAACCCCCGTTGAACCGCGTTCAGCTGCTTCCTCACTCCCAGTTTCTTGGTGGCTGGTGCCCAGACGCTGGCCGCATATGATACTACTGGTACCACGGTGGCCTCGTAGATCAGCCGTATCACCTCAGGATGTAGTCCCCAGCTGATTTTGGCGGCCCTAGACAACTGCTTATATATGTTCAGTGCCTTTCTGCAGACGTTCGCGGTGTGGGCGTTAAAAGTTAGTTTCTCGTCTATTGTAAGACCGAGGAGCTTAATTTCCTTGGACATGCCAATGTCGATCCCCCCCATGCTCAGGTGCGGTGTGTCATACTTTAACTTCCGGGTTAGTACCATAGCATTGGTTTTGTGTGGAGCGAACTTTAGTTTATTTCTGACACCCCACCCCTGAACATGGGTGAGGGCGGCATTGGCTTTCCTTTGTACATCGAGTGCTGTGTCCCCGTCAAAAATCAGCACAACGTCGTCCGCGAACGCCTGACAGTAGTCGCCCCTGTGCTCTAAACTTTTTAATAGTGTGTCGAGGAGCAAGTTCCAGAGAATAGGGCCGCCGATTGAGCCCTGGACGCATCCCTTGGTCGTTCGCTTCCTATGCTCCTGTCCAGCGTACCTGACACTTACTTCCCTATCTGTAAGGTAACTATTTATTACCTCCCTTATGTTAGGGGGGCAATTTTCCTCAAGCAAACGTGTCTTAATGGCGGGCCACCATGCACTGTCGAAGGCTCCCTCTATGTCCAATGATATCATTACTACCAATTTGGTTTGGTTTATTTTGCCGCGAATGTACTTCATTAGGTCATAGAGGGAGTCCTCGGTGCTTTTTTGAGGCATGAACCCGTACTGCCGAGTACTCATTTTAGGAAGTAGGTGCCACTTCATTCTTGCAACTATCATTTTTTCTAGGATCTTCCCCATCACTGGAAGAAGACCAATCGGTCTGTATGATTTAGGGCTTGTATAATCTTCCTTGGCTGGTTTTCTCAATACCACTACCGTGGCCCTCTTCCAGATAATGGGGAAGTATCCTAGTTCCAGACACTTATTTGTGATGGCGAGAAACAGCTCCGGTTCCCCCCCGATCACCTGGCCACATATGTCAGACGTGAGTCCGTCGATACCCGGAGCCTTTTTGGGGTTGAAGCTTTCCACCGCAGACTTCAGCTCTTCCAAAGTAAACTTTGGGTCATGTTCACCATGATCGTCGGTTACTGACTCAGCTTTTTTCCTAGTCTGCTGGTGGTCCGCATTGTCCTCGCTCTCTAGGTCCTCCGGGTAGAACGTCTCGGCTAACAGTTTAGCCGACTCCTTCGGATCCATTTCTATCCCGTTTGCCACCAGGGGGAGGTCCTCTTGCCTTTTCGTGGTCCTTCCTATTACTCTATAAATTCCCTCCCAGAGCCCCTCCTTATCTTGTTTTCCGCAAAAGCTCTTCCAGCTCTCTATCTGGGCTTTCTTGGCCTCGTCCTCGTATTTCTCTTTTGCCTGCAGGTACTCATCGACTACGCTCTGTCTTCGGATCGGCGCTGCACATCGGATTCTGCGTCGCCTGGTGGCGACCTCCTTTTTCAGCTTCGTGAGTTCTTCGGACCACCACGGTGAGTTCAATTTTTGGTTATTTTTCTTTTTAGGTAATGTATCATGACAGGTTTGGACTATGGTATCTATATATTTATTTACAAACTGTTCTAATTCTATTTTATTTCCTATTTTATCTACTTCTATTTTATTTATATTTTGATCTAATTGAAGCTGGGCTAGTTTCTCATGAAACGAGCGCCAGTTTGCATTTTTTGTATTGAATAGCCTTGTTGTGCGTTCTATGTCCAATCCCTTGGCTTTAGTTAATCTAATTTTGAAAATTATCCCGTTGTGGTCCGAACTAGTTAGGTCCTCAACGACTCTCCAATCTTCCACCAGGCTAAGCATTTCCTCCGTGCAGGCCGTCACATCTACGTAGCTCATGTAGCGCTTTCCGCCTCTTATGGTGTCGAATGTGGGCGTTTCTCCGTGATTGAGCACCTGCAGGCTCATCTCCTCTAGGGTTCCGGCCATCTCTCTTCCCCTGTGGTCCAGCTTATTGCTGCCCCACCAAGTATTTTTTGCGTTTGTATCGCCACCTATTATTATCTTTATGTTTCCGAGCTTTCGTTGGATCTCTTTGAGCTGCTCCAGGTATGGCTCTATGGGTTGGTCTTTCTCAAAGTAGATTGAGACCGCGGCGATTTCCCAGGCACTAGTTCGGATCCTCACTACAGCGATGTTATTTGTAGTGAGTTTTGGGTATAGTACTGCGTCTAGGTCCGCGTCAAAAACAGCTATGGCCGCTTTCACTATCCCGTCTCCTTGGCTAGTGCTCTGGAAAATCCTCGCCCCTCTATATGTTTTCATTGACTTTGACCCGCCGACATATGGCTCCTGGAGCAGCGCAAAGGCCACTTTTCTCTTTTCTGCTTCTACCATAAGCTCGTAGGTGGCGAGTTCCTTTTTCTGCAGGTTTGCTTGCACTACTTGGTAGGGCTTCTTTGGGGGGGCTCTGTTTCCTTGTCTTGTGTCTGCTTGGCTGCCCTTAGCAATACGCTATCGTGGCTCGCGCCAGCGCGTCCCACTTCCGCCTCACCGCGCATTCCTGGCTGAAGGCATTGTGCTCTCTTTGATCGAGTTTTGCCTGTGCGCAGTTACAGCAGGTGGGAGGCGCGTCCGCGAGCCAGTCTGCGCATTCTGTCCTCATATGAGGGCCACCACAGTGGCTGCATTTGGGGACGGTCTGTGTGCAGAATTTCCTCCCGTGCCCATACCCGAGGCAGAGCGAGCACTGTACTAGGGGGGACTGGTCTTCTACCCTGACCCTCTGTACATCAATGTGGACAGCGCCCGCTTCTGTCAATCGTCCCCAGATGACGGGGGACACCTTGAGCACTATATGGGCTGTATGCACGTTTCTAGCTCTTCTTCGAAATTTTACTTCTATTCTGTCGTCTTCCCCACTCACATCCCTTAACAGGTGTTTATTCTGGGCCCTTATGGCCTTTACTATATCCTCATCGGAGTTGTGCTGTAGGACACCGTAGAGGATAATAAGTGGGTCCTTATTCTTTATCTCTTCTACACTTAGCCGTCCCCCAGCCTTTATCCTATCCTTTACCTTCGCTATTTCCTCTTTCGTCCTACACCCCACTATTACTTTCCTGTCTCTTGCTTTTCTAATTTTGTCAATTCTTACCCCTTCTTCTTTGGCATTTATTGTTCTTCTTATTTGTTCGAAGACCTGTTCTCCCGTTTCGTTTTCGTTTTTCGACGTAACTGCAATTGAGTGCATGACCGCTGAGATTTGGGTCTGCCTTCTATTTGGCATTGCCGCTATTTCGGCATAAGTGGTCGCTTTCCTCCTCTCTTGGTCTCTTGTAAGCGCCTCTTGCAGCTCGTCTAACTTCCTACTGTTCTCTTTTATGGCCGTTGCATGTTGGTCTGTTACCCCGGTCGTTCCCCTTGCGTGCTGGGATGCTTCTAGTGTCTTTAGCATTTCCTTGAGCCCTTCCATCCGTTGGTTGTTTTCTTTTATTAGTTTGCTGTGCTCTTTTATGCTGCTTTGTAATTCAACTTCTTCTCTTTTAGAGCTTGGGGGGACGTGCGGAGGAGCAGCCGCTTGGTGTCTTCTCTCCGGTATCCCTTGTTCCTTGTTCTGAGGCTTCTTTATTTGAGCATTTTCTGCCTCAGCTTCCTTTATAAGTTCGAAAAGACGGTCCAGCATGGCATTTACGTCGGCCATTATTTCTCTTTTTACATTTCTACCGCTGTTTATGCTATTTTTCCCTTTATTATAGCAGGCTCTAGCTTCCGACAACCTGGTAGCGTATTGTCTTGGCCCTGTCTGCTTCGGGCTTTTTAGCAGGTCTAGTGATTTTCTAGGTTTTGGCCTTGGTTTCGGTGTTGGGTTGGAGGTTGCTCCTGCAGTCTCCGGGACCGTTTCCTCCGGCAGTGAGGCCGCTCCTTCTATCTCGACAATTATTCCTACTGACCCTGAGGCATCTCCCGCTATCTCTGAGACTGCTCCTGCTGACCCAGAGGCCGGCGCTGTTGTCTCGGGGGGCGCTCCTGCTGGCCCGGAGGTTGCCGTTTCTTGCTCCGGGACTGCTTCTACTTGCTCAAAGGATGTCAGCAGTCCTTCCCACTCTCCTATGCTACGTCGTACATTTGACTCTAGGGTCACCGTTTTATTTGCGTCCTCCCTTTTTGTCGGTGTTCTAAACATCTTCGTGCTTGTTAGAGGTTTGCGTCAATAAATTCTAAGTACTAATGTGTAGAGTGTAAATATGTATAATTTAAAATTAAAGTGTAAATACTAATATAATATCTCCTTATTCCAGATAAGGTAAGTCCACCTGCCGTTCGAGTACCCGGTCGAGTTTCGTGTCAATAGACAAGGTAAGAATGTCCCAGAGTAATCTGGCAGTTTTATATTTTCAGGTTTGTTAATGTATATTTTTATTTTTCAGATGCAGTTCGTCGGCGATCTACTATGTTCCGGATTCTACAGTCAACAGGTAAGTATAAAATAGAATTACTTAAAATAAAATGAAATATTTTCCGTCAACCAGTGACAGGTCCTTATCCTATTGTGTAGAGCCTCAAAAGAGATAACTCTACTGTTATATTTTACGCTAATTAATTTTTTGTACAGACTCTATATTTAAGGTTGGCTCTACCTAGAGTTTTATGTATATATTATACTAGGTACACTGTACTTAACTATGCAGAACTAATCTGCAGTCTATCTGCGGGGTATCTGCAGGTTTCAAGTTATTTGACAATTTTTTGTCGACTCTACCTAGAGTTATCGTCGTGTTGTTATGTGGGTAGGATAGGGGAGGTTCGACTGGAACCTATGTCAAAAACCCCGTCGCTCTATGGCGCCGGAGAGCTGAGTTATTTTAATTTTAGGATTTTCAAAATGGCGGACCAAGATGGCCGCCAGTTATAGTCTGCTACTTCTCCGGGGCCAGTCGCGAAGTACTATAGCGAAAACCCCGTGCTTCTACGACCACTGGGGGCCGAGCCACGAGGGTTTCTAACTTTTCAAGATGGCGGCCCAAAATGGCCGCCGAAACTTAAAATCGCTGTATCTCCGCAACCCTTTGTGCTAGGAAATCGTGCAAGGGCTCGTTTTGTAGGTCTATTTGTCCCCTATCCGTTTTCCCGCTTTTCCGAATTTGAAAAGTCAAAAAATTTTTCCCCTTCTCCAGGGGGTGGAAGGTGTAGAGGATTCCCTCCTAAGAGTTTCTGTGGAAACCGCGTCGCTCTACGATGTCTAGGGGCCGAGATATTCCCGCTCAAAGAAAAACAAAATGGCGGACAAAGATGGCCGCCAAATGTTTGGACAGGCGTATCTCGGCAACCAGTAGTCGCAGAGAGGCGTGCGAGGGCTCCCCGTAAAGGGCTCGGAGAGCTCTATCTACTTACATCTAAATATTTACAAAAAAAATATTGAAAATTTTTGAAAAATGTTTTTGAGATTTTTGAGTTTTTTGGGATTGCGGGTAGTAGAGGACTCCCTCCCAAATAGTCCCTCGAAAATCCCGTCGTTCTACGGTGTCTGGGGACCGAGCTACGACCGCTTGAAATTTGAGAATATAAAAAACAAAATGGCCGCCGAAATTTTCAATCGGCCGTATCTCCGCAACCGTTTGTCGTAGAGAGGCGAGCGAGGGCTCCCCGCAAAGGGCTCGGCGAGCTCTTTCTAGTCCAGTAGAGACTCTACCAGGTAGAGTCGTGTTTTTGAGAACTTTTGCTCTATGTAGAGTCAGTTACTATTTTTGTCGCTCTGGCCCGGGTCGTTTAATTAATGATTCCCTTTTTTACGGAATTACCCCCCCTCAACAACTATTTCCCCCCCCTCTCTATATAGGGTCTCGGGTGGTATGGGGGAGATTTACCCCTTGTCAATCTAAACTGTTTTACGAAAACCCCATCAAAATCGGTCCAGTAGTTTACGAGTTATTGAATTTTATAATTTTTCCAAAATTTAGATTATCGTAATTTCAATCCGAAAATGACCCCCCCGAATTTTGATCCTAGAGACTTGAAATTTTTTATGTAGCTTCCTATCGTCCAAAAAATAGTTTGTACGGTGGAAAATTTTGAAAAACTTTTCCCGGTCCAGAGTTACAGAGCCTGAAAATTTTGACCTATTTCTACGAGCGGGTTTTTGAGACCCTTATATTATATACTTATACTTATTACAAAATTATTTTAAAATTACCACTATATTCAAGAATCTATAAGCTACCATGCCCAAAAATAAAATTTTAAATTTATTTACAACTTCTATTTAATTTGGAATATTTCCTAAGAGCTAAAATTTTGACACTTTTTTGAAATTTGCGGAGGGCTTATGTACTTAATTTCTAATATAAGAACGGCAAATCAAGTGTTGTAGTGAGTCCAACAACGCTGAATTTTTTCAAATTTTTAAAATTACGATTTCTAATTTTAAAATCTAATTTTCATTTTCAAGGTTATTCTCACTTAACTTTGTACTGGTAATAGTTCAAAAGTCCTTAGTTACAAAAGTCCAAATTTTTTATAGTAGCTAGATCTTCTTCTGGTCTATTTATTTTTGATTTTTAATTAAGGTCTTATCGATCTTCTTTTTTATATAGGATGATCACAAAGTTACCCTATGCTGTTTGGTTAATAACTTTTGAGTTACTTAACTTTTTGAAATTTTGAAAACTGTTCCAGGGTCCTTGAAGCAGCCTCCTCCCGCTGGCGGTGCCAGAACTGATGGCGCGCGTCGGGATCTCTTGGCCGCTCCACGTGCCGCCGAGGGTTTTCACGTTGTATCTTCGGAGTCCTTGGTCCCACAGGACCGGGAGTCGTCTCAAAAGACGCGTCTCGTTGATTCCCACCTGGTGACACCAAAAAATAGGTGGGGCAAGGCGATGGTTTGCTTGCAAATCGCCTTTTTAGGTGTTTCCTCCTCGAACACGTGTGTTTGTTGACACGACTTGGCGGTCGCGCCCCAAATTTCGCACTTTTTTGCACTTTTGGCACTAAGGCCAGCACTATATTGCCTTTTTTTCACTGTGCCCGCCTGGGGCTCACAAAATCACACAATTTGAACTTTTTCCCGGGCGGATCGGTGCACTTTGACTTTTTTAAGGATTTTTTGAGCGTGGAGCTGCTTAAAAATGATGCGTGCGCGGCGAGGGGAGCGGCGCGACTGGGTTAGGTTAGGTTAGGTTAGGTTAGGTTAGGTTAGGTTAGGTTAGGTTAGGTTAGGTTAGGTTAGGTTAGGTTAGGTTAGGTTAGGTTAGGTTAGGTTAGGTTAGGTTAGGTTAGGTTAGGTTAGGTTAGGTTAGGTTAGGTTAGGTTAGGTTAGGTTTTTTTTTTTTTTTTTTTTTTTTTTTTTTTTTTTTCTCGTTCCCCTACGACAGTTGGTCGGAGTCTTTATTTATCAGGGTGAGTAAGTTTGTCACTGTCCCAGTTGGTCGCAGCTAGGTTTTTCTTTATTTCCCATACTTATTTATTATTACATTTTCGTTTATAACTAATTTTGTGTACATGTTTTATTTACTTTGTTCTATTTCTATTTTACAGTTATACAGTGCAAGGTTTTATCATGTTTACTTATATTTATTTATTATTACTATTTTCTTTTTTATTCTAAACTTTATACATTGCAATCTCTTATTTTACTTATTTTATTTACTGTATCTATTTTCATTCTTATCCTATGATTATACATTGCAACTTTTACCTTTTCTTTATATTTACTGTATTATATAATGCAAGTTTTCCTATCTGCCTATTTATTTATTTACTGTTTTTATTTTCTATTTTTACATAATATACATATTGTATTTTGCTATGTAGTCCTTTTTTCATTACTTTCTTTCTACCATACTGATAATGTTTATACAATTATAGACATCTCAGTTATGTTTATTTACTTATTCCTTTTTATTATTCTATTTGCTATTCTTACACAATATTTTATGAATACTTTGTTTTTACTTTTGTTACTTATTAAGATGCTTGCGTTTTCTTTGCAGATTTCGCAGTCTAGCTGTTGCTCCAATTCGAACCTTTCTCTACCATAGACGGGACACTGGAATAATACGTGCGCGACCGTTTCTTCTACGCCCGGTTCACAGATGCATGATGGGTCCTCCTTGCACTTAAATCTGTATAAGTACTCGGAGAACCCACCGTGCCCCGTGAGTATCTGTGTTAAAATACCCGCCGGCTTTATTTCCTTTACAATGCGGAAAGCTGCTGCCACGTTCGGAAGAAACACCCTCGTCACCCCGGCTGTTTCACCAGACTCGTACCTCCGACTCCACTCGCGAAGCGTCTCATCCCGGATGGTACGCTTCACGAATGAAGTCGGACACCGGTCGTAGTCAGGCCTCCGTTTTGACGAGAGTGCTGCCTCCTTCGCTAAGCAGTCAGCACGCTCATTCCCCGGCAGACCCGCGTGAGCTTTGATCCAGAACAAGGACACAGCTTTGTTCTGGGTCAAAGCCCTCCTCAGGTTGCTCCGGGTTTCGACTGCCAGGGGATGCGAGGAGCTTTGGCCAGTGACTGACTCCAGCGCTGCCCTCGAGTCACTGTATATGCCAAAGCTCAACTCTTTGCGCTTGAGGATCTCGCTCGTGGCTCTGCATATGGCCAGTAGTTCCGCTTGGTAGACCGTGCAATACGCGGACAAGCTAAGCTTGATGGCCCGAATCTCGGCCTCACCTTCCCACAGAGACAGTGCGGCTCCGACCCTGCCATCAATCTTGCTGCCGTCAGTGAAAATTCGCAGTTGCTGAACATTGTGTTGGTCTACAAGTGTTTGGTCCACCAAGCTCACGAACCGCAGGTCCATATGCTTTGCCGGGTGCGGAAGATCCGCAAATCCCACCGCCCGTTCCACCTCCCGATCTCCCAGCACCAGCCGGGATGACCCTCTCCTCGCCGCATACAGAGCGGCTGCCTCTTGTATGCGGAGGTCCAGAGGAAGTATCCCGGCCAGCACTAGCGCCGAGTTGAGTGATACCGTGCGATACGATTTACAGATCTTCTGAGCGAAGCCCCTCTGGACTGCGTACAGCAACTTCCGCATTCCTAACTTCTCTGCCGCGGGTGCCCAGGCGCTCGCGGCGTACATGATCACGGGTTCTACAACTGCTTTATATATTATTAGTATTACCTCCGGATGGAGACCCCAGCTCGTCTTTGCGGCTCTCGACAGACGTTTGTATAAATCTGTTGCCTTGCGGCATACATTGGCAATGTGTGCTTTAAAAGTTAATTTTGCATCTATGGTGAGCCCCAGCATCTTCAACTCTTCCGACATGCCTATATCGACTCCGCCCATCCTCAGGAGTGGGGTATCGTATCTCAGTTTCCTGGTAACCAACATGGCGCACGTCTTGTGCGGTGCAAACTTCAGTTTGTTGTGTGTACCCCACTCCTGTACATAGGCGAGGGCGACATTGGCCTGAGCTTGGATCTCCAACGCCGTATCCCCGTCAAACACCAGTACTATGTCATCAGCAAAGGCCTGGACGTATACTCCTCTTTCTTCCAGATCCCTCAGCAATGGGTTTAGCAGGACGTTCCACAGGATAGGACCGCCAATAGAGCCCTGTACGCAACCTTTGTTGGTGTTCCTTGTGCACTCCTCCCCGGCGTACCTTACTCTGACTTTTCTGCAGTCGAGATAGCTGGCAAGTAACCTTCTCATATTCACCGGACACTTTTCCTCAGCCAGTCTGACCTTTATGGCTGGCCACCATGCGCTGTCGAAGGCCCCCTCTATATCCAAGGAGACCATAGTTATGAGCTTCTTCTCACCCAACTTGTCATAAATATGGCTCATCAGCGTATAGAGGGCGTCCTCGGTGCTCTTCTGGGGCATAAAGCCGTACTGGCGAGTACTAATCCTCGGTACTATGTGGAATTTTATCCTTGCCACCATCATCTTTTCCAGGACCTTCCCCAAGACCGGTAGTAAGCCTATCGGTCTATACGACTTGGGGTTTGTGTAATCGTCCTTGCCCGGCTTCCTGAGGACCACCACTGTGGCCTCCTTCCAGGTGGTCGGGAAGTATGCCAACTCAAGGCATTTGTTTGCCAGGGCAAGGAACGCATCTGGGTCCTGGAAAATTGCCCGACTGCAGATGTCCGCAGTGAAGCCATCCGCCCCGGGGGCCTTTTTTGGGTTGAACCCCTCCACAGCAGTCTTGAGCTCTATCATTGTGAACGGCGGGTCGTGGTGTTCATCATCACCCCCTTCGTTTACCAGTTCCGCTTCCTCTCTTACTTTTCTGTGGATGGAGCTCTCCCCACTTCGGGTATCCTCCGGGTAGAATGTCTCCGCTAGCAAGGCAGCCGATTCCTTGGGTTCCAGGAGTGCACCCTCCTTGCATAATGGCAAATCTTCCTCTCTTCTGGCGGTCCTTCCCAGTACTCTATAGATGCCTTCCCACATCCCTTCTCTATCTTGTTTCTCACAGAATTGCTTCCAGCTGGAGATCTGTGCCCTCTTTGCTTCTGTTTCGTAGGCTTCTTTCGCTTGCAGGTACTCGTCAATAACTTTAGCTCTTCTGACTGGAGCTGCGCACCGGATCCGACGCCTCATCGTGACAACTCTCCTCTTCATCTCTGCTAGGTCCTCGGACCACCACGGCATTCTGAGCTTCTGCGTTGTTTTATACTTGGGAATGGTCTCTTCACATGCCTTATTTATATTTCTTGTAAAGTGTGTTATGACTTGTTCCAAATCTTTTTTGTTATTAATTTTATCTATTTCACTTTTGGTTATTTTGTTTTCCTGGTTGAGCTGTCCCAGTTCTTCGCAGAACCGGGGCCAGTTCGCCTTTTTCGTATTGAATTTTCTTGTTGTTCTATTTGTGTTGAGGCCACTCCCTTTTAGCAGATCTACTCTCATCAAGATGCCGTTGTGGTCCGAACTCACGAGGCCTTGCTCTACTCTCCATTCGTGCACCTTGGGCAGCAGATCCGGCGAGCAGACCGTCAGATCGACTGTGCTGGAGAACTCCCTGTTTCCCCTAACTGTATAGAATGTAGGCGTACTTCCTACATTGAGCACCTGCAAATCAAGCTCTTCCAGAACTCCAGCTAGCTCTTCTCCTCTGTGGTCCACTGTTGAACTACCCCACCAGGTATTTTTCGCGTTTGCATCTCCTCCTATTAACAGTCCTCCCGGGCCCAATTCCTCTTGTATTTTGGTGATTTGCTCCAGGTACTGCGCCGTCTGGTCGTTGGTGGGCTTTGGTGGTTCGAAGTAGAAGGACACAACTGCGATTTCCCAGGCACTGGACCTGATCCTTACCACGGCAATGTTGTTAGTGGTAAGTTTCGGGCACTGGATGACATCTAGTTCATTATCGAAAACGACTATAGCTGCCTTCACCGTCCCACTACCATCATCCGCACACTGGAAGACTCTCGCGCCACGGTAGTTTTTCATCCTTCTACTTCCCCCCACATATGGTTCCTGGAGCAGTGCGAGTGTAATTTTGCGCTCACTGGCCTCTATCATGAGTTCGTTTGTTGCCAGTTCCTTTCTCTGGAGGTTGATTTGGGCCACTGCATAAGATGCTCTTCTGATGGGGCCAGTGACCACTTTAGCAATACTGTATTTTCGCTCTGGCTAGGGCCTCCCATTTCCGCCTCACTGGGCACTCCTGGGCGAACGCGTTATGCTCCAGGTGTTCCAGCTTTGCCGCTGCACAGTTTGTGCAGGATGGGGCGGCGCCAGCCAGCATATCTTCGCATTGGTCCCGCATGTGGGGTCCCCCGCAATGGCTGCATTTTGCTATCGTCTCCTTGCAGAACCTCTTGCCATGCCCGTATCCCAGGCACGTTGAACACTGGACCAACGGGGATTGGTCGGCCACCTTTACTCGTTGTAGGTCTACATGCATGGTTCCAAGGTCCATTGCTCGTCCCCATATTGCGGGGGATACCCTCACTACTACGTGGCAGGTGTGGGGGTTTCTCGTTTTCTTCCTATAACATATATTTACCCGATCTGTCTCATCGTCAAGGCCGTGAAAAACCCCCCGGTTCTGTTTCCGCAGGGCGCTGACAATCTCTTCGTCCGTGTTGCACTGCAACACGTCCCTGAGGATCAGCATCGGGTCCTTGTTTTTCACTTCCTCGACGATGAGGTGATCTCCCACACTTTTCAGTCTTTCTTGCACCTTTTTCCGTTCCTCCAACGTCCTGCAACCCATTACAATCTTTCTGTCCTTTGCCTTCCTCACTCTATCCACTGTCAGCCAGCCATCCTTGGCGTTGACTGCTTTCCGAACTCTATTCAGAACCTCTTCTCCTGTCTCCGTTTCATCTTTCGAGGTTATCACTATGGAATGCAGCGCGGTTTGGCCTAGGGATGGTCTCTTAACAGGGCCTGCGGCCATCTGGGCGTAGGTGGCTTTTTCCCGCTGCTCCTGCTCCTTCGTGAGTGCCTCTTTTAGCTTTTCCATTTTTTCCGTGTTTTCCTTCATTAATTTTGTGTGTTTTTCTATTGTCTTTGTCCACTGGTCGTTTATTTCCTTTTTCTGCTTTGGTTCTACTTTTTGTTCTAGTACACGTGCTCTTTTTCTTTCTGCTTCGGCCTCCTTCACTAAGTGGTACAGTCTTTCTAGAGCCTGCGTAACCTCGTGTTTTATCTCGCCTTTAAGATTTTTTGAGTTTGTTAGGTGCGTCAAAGCCCTACTCGTCCAGGTCTTTGCCTCCGTCACCCTGTCCATTCCCCGTACCCCTTTTGTCGCTTTAGGGGAGACTCCTTTCCCTTCTGTTGGCGTTTTTTCCCATTCCCCGATGCTCTTTCTCACATTTATTGCATTAGCAACGCTTGTCTCTTGTGGGGGACCAGCCCCCTCCGTCGTAAACGTCAGATTTGATGAGCTACCAGGTTCAGGTTCCATGTCCCTCCCTTGCTCCGGTTCGATATCAGTATCAGTGTTTCTCTCCTGTTCTGGTTTTTTAATAGGAGTGCGTAAGCCAACGAACATTGCACCGGTACTTTGGAGTAGTAGTCAAAAACAAAACTTGTCAGATAATTTAGTCGATATACTTCTAAAAGTGCCTACCCAATAAGGTAGGTACCGTTGTCAATAAATTAAATACGTAAATTTAAGTAAATTGATAAAAGTTTTAAAGGCAGCTAAGTAAATAAAACACTCAATAGAGCTTAGTTAAAATATTCTGGGCTAATCTTGTAGCCGTAATCATGCACCCAGCGAGCGCCCCAATCTGCGTTCAATTTTTTTTTTTTTTAAAACGACTCTATGTAAAGTAGAGCCGGTAGAGCTAGAGCGTCCCGTCCAGGTAGAAAAGGTTCAGAAAACTCTACTGATACTCCTAAAAGAAGCCGCGTGGCTCTACGAGCACTAGGAGCCCAGTTATTGCGATTTAAAATTTTTAAAAATGGCGGACAAGATGGCCGCCGATGTTTATAAAAGTGTTGGAAAGGCCTTGATGAGCCCTTTCCAACGAGCCTAATCTCGAGATTCTAGGAGCCGGGGTATGGGAGCTAGGGGCATTTGAAATTTTGGGTCCAAAAAGGTCCCAATTGGGCCCTTGAGTATAACTCCGCCCCCGGTGGTCCCAGAAACTCGCGATTTGGACCGCTGTGTTGCTGCTTGTGTGCTCTCTCCAGCCAGCCCAAAAATGGGGTCCCACTTTTTGTGGTCTCCAAATCGTCCCAAACTGGGCTTAGAAGAAGCCCAGGGCCTGGCCTTTGGTGGTGAAGAAAACCGCAACCTCCTACGACCTCCGGGCGCCGAGATATCTTAGTTGGAAATTTTTCAAAATGGCGGAAGAACTGTCAAACTCTGTGTTTGAGTGCCAATATCTCGGCTTCTAGAGGCCGCAGAAGGATGGGGCTTTCTCTGGTATGGTCCTCCGGACCTCCTCTGCTGGACAGAGCACCAAACAGCAACTCGAAAATTTCGAAAAATTTTTCAAAAATTTTTGGCCTGTTTGCCCAACCAATAGTCTGAATCGACTCCAGGGAGCCTACCCAAGGCAATATCGGAAACCCCGGTCTTCTACGTCAGTCAGAAGGCAAGTTATGGGCGGTCAAAGTTTTTCAAAATGGCCGCCCAACTGTCAAAGTCCGTGTTAATTGGCGAATATCTTGGCTCCCTGTAGTCCGATTTCGACGCAAAAAGATTTGCCGAGTCCGGCTCGACCTTAGCTATATGATGGGGCCGGTTTAAAAGCTAAATATATAAATGGTCCCAAAATGAAAAATTTTCAAAAAACTCAAAAATATACACAATTTTATGAACTATGGCGAAAACCGCATTAAAATACAACTTAAGCTACCAAAGATATAAGAGTTTTAACATTTTACCCTAATATGCAAATTAGGTCCCAAAAGGGCCCAAAATGTCAAATTTGGCCCTAGGTGAGTTAGAGCCCTGTAGTTTTGGGCTGGGCCAGGGCAAATACAGTTGGGGAGACTGTTCCCAACGTCAAAAATATTTATTTATTGGTATTTCCAATAAAATCAATAAAAAATGTTAAAAAATCAATAACTCTGCGAGGAAAAATCGGAAAAATACAATCTTGGTGTCTAAAAATCCGTAAAATAGAGCTCTATAACAGCAACTAAACAAAATATGAAAAATTTTAAACTAAGTACTAAATAAACCTAAAAAACCTAAAATTATAGTTATTTTCCGATTTTTCCGAAAATACAAACACAAAAAATATAAAATAAGAATAGGTCACTTGGGCGCCCTAGCGCGCAACGGGAAAGTCTTTAAAAAGTATACGTCGTCGATCTTGATCTCGAGATAAAAGGTGTCAAAGTTTCAGCATTTAATATTAAATAACTTTGCTTACAGTAGTCGAAAAATTTTTCTGTAAGCAGCGTAGTACTCCCAGCTCCAGGGCGAACAACTCCTCCCTTGACGCCGATCTTCTATCTCCACTCCTTCACGAAGTCGAAGAGGTTAGGACCACGTGTGTTTTTGGGAAAAATCCCAATATCTCCCGAAGGCGTGGTCCCCCGGTCCTCGGAGTGGTGTCAGATTGTAGGCCTCGTTGAGGCCGACAAAACAGCAGTAGAAAATGTAGGGGGCAGCGCGGTAAAACCAGCGCCGCACGCCAAAAACACTTTTAAAATTCACAAACACGTGTATAATTTTGTGTTTTCCGGGAATAACTTCCCGGAAAATATCGGCGCCTTGCCGCACTGCACTCCAGCGTATGGGCGTCACTTTTCCGCGTCTTTTGATGTATAATGTAAGGAAATCGGAGCACTTTTTCCCACTTTTTTGAATTTTTAAGCGTGGAGCAGTTGTAAAAATGATCCGGGCGCGTCAACGGTCGGAACGTGACTGGTTAGGTTAGGTTAGGTTAGGTTAGGTTAGGTTAGGTTAGGTTAGGTTAGGTTAGGTTAGGTTAGGTTAGGTTAGGTTAGGTTAGGTTAGGTTAGGTTAGGTTAGGTTAGGTTAGGTTAGGTTAGGTTAGGTTAGGTTAGGATAGGTTAGGTTAGGTTAGGTTAGGTTAGGTTTTGGGGTGCTAGGTCGGGTAACCTCCTCGTGTGCCCTACTGCTATGGTTGCCTTCTGGATACGTCCGGGGGTAAGCTTAGCAGGTTCGGGACGGTGCACCCTGGGCATCGGTCAATAATGTCTCCTCGGGGACATTATTGGCCGATGGCGAATAACCCGACAACACGGCGGGTCTGGTGGATCGGGTTGTCCGGTCACCAGACAGGCACTACCATCCTGCCACCGCCGCAAACCGTAACCCTGAGTGTCGTGGTCATGTCTCACGGCTCAGGGTCGGGGGTCTTGCCTTAATTGGCCGGACCGCGAGGATGCCAAACCTCTATAAAAAACCCCAATCTCCGTAGTTTGGGCGTGACTGCGGAGTGCTCGAATCGAGCGGCTGGTGGGTGTGGGCGGCGGGTGGGGCCGCGCCGGCGCCGAGGCACCGACGTGCTTCGGCGCCGGCGTGGTCCCTCCTGCCGTCAAACCAGTCACTAGCGTCCCATACCCTGGCGGGCTACCCGGGTCTTCCAGGGTGTTCTTGCGGGCACCGCCACTATTGTGTGGCTCATATATACTCGTGGGAACAACAATGCAATCAAACAATAAAAAACAAACTGACGTGAATAGGGAGGATGAGACGGGTCCTGACGCGACCGTCTCGTCACAACGAACTGGCTTTTTCTTTACGGACACCGAGAAGGATACGACGAACCAAGGCGCTTACCCTGCGCATATGCCCGAGAGGGAAGGCGACATTGTCGACGATGACAGCGACGATGAGTACTGGGACGAGCTCCCTGAAGTCCTCATGGACCCATCCGAGCTGGAAGAAGAGGCTCCCAGGAGGCCAGGCAAAAGGGTAGCGGGAGAGGAAATCTACCCAGAGAAAGGTGTCAAAATCAACACCGCCCGCAGAGGGAGAGTAGCCCACAAGGGGACGACACACGTGGGACACGTCGCGGCGGCGAAAGCCAAGCTCCTCGAACTACAATTCGCGGAGTATGAGCGAGACGCAGACGCGGCGTCAGAATACTTGCGGGTAACCGCTCCCGAAAATCTTGGGAGAAAGAAGAAGGGGGAAAAACCGATACCTGGTGCGGAATGGGTGGAAAGGACCCGCTCCGCCGCTCAGGTCATCATGTCCGAGGCCGCAAAATGCGGAAATCTTAAGGGCTCCGTGTGGAGCAAGATGAAGGCCGCCTGCATAGATATCCTGGAGGCGACAGACATTGCGCAGACCCGCACGGAGCCCGAAGAGATCCGCATCCTTAAAGCGGATAATAAGAGGATGCGCGAGCAGTTGGCGCTGTTGGAGGCGGAAACGAGGGCTCTCAGGACCGCGTTCTCCGAACGGAGGGCCCCATCTCCAGAGACTACGACGGCGACCTCGGGGGCTGCGGCAGATCTCTCCGACCTCATCGGAGAATTGAAGAGGGATCTGTTCGTGTCCCTTGGGGACCTCATTAACGAGAGACATCGAGCGATGGGCGAATTTGTGAATGTCCGGCTGGGGGAGTTCGCAAAGAGGCTCCCGGCGGAGCCCATTCTCCGCCCTTCTCTGGCGGGCGACCGCAGGAAGGAGGTACCATCGCAGCTGCCAGGGTCAGTTGAGACGCCGCCGGCAGCGCCAGGCCAAAACGTGAGCGGCTCTGATGTTCCTCCAGTGCCCAAAAAAACCAGGGCCAAGCGAGGCAAGCGGGCAGCGGCCGGTGCTCTCCCGGCGACGTCCTCTGAGTCCCCCGTCCCTAACGATCGGCGGACTGTCAATGGACCACAGCCGGCTAAGAGCGGTCAGGGACCTTCAGCTGCCCAGAATGTGCCACCTCCTCCCCCAACCTGGGTAGAAGTACTAGGCAGAAAGGAAAGAAGGAGACTCCTGGCTGCTCAGAGGACTGCCCAGCAGACAGCCCAAGTTAAGAAGCCTCCACCGGGGCCCAAAAAGCTGGCTTCACCTAACACCGCCGCCGTCGTGGTTGCTCTGAAACCGGAAGCTGAGGCCTCATACGCCTCAGTCATGGCGAAGGCTACCACGACACTCAACCTGGCCGATGTGGGGTTAGAGCACGTGCGGGTTCGGAAGACGGCCACCGGGGCCCGCATAATTGAGGTCCCCGGCGAGAACCGCCACAAGTCGGCAGACGAACTCTGCGCCAGGATCGGTGCCCTAGTGGGGGACGTGGCAAATGTCTATAGGCCCGTGAAGCTAGGCGAGATACAACTCACCGGTCTCGATGAGACAGTGACGCCGGAGAAAGTGAGCGCAGCGGTCTCCGAAAAAGGGGGATGCCCTCTCACGCAGATTAGGGTGGGAGCTGTCCGGACACTCCGCAGCGGAATGGGGTCAGTCCTCGTTAAGTGCCCGGTCACGACGGCTAACACCCTGATTGCGGCAGGGCGACTGTTGGTGGGGTGGTCGTCGGCACGGGTGAAGACCATGGAGCCGACTCCCATGCGCTGCTATAGGTGCATGGGAACAGGGCACACGAGGGCGCTCTGCCCATCTACAATGGACAGAGGTGCCCTGTGCTTCAGGTGCAGTCAGCCAGGACACAGGTTGGCGGACTGCAAGGAGGTCAAGGCCTTCTGCGCGGTCTGTCAACTGGCCAAACGCCCGGCAGAGCACGTGATGGGGGGTCGCAAGTGTGCCCCGCCGGCCACCAGAGGTAGGGATCCCCCAACCGGGACCCCGAGGGTCGTCCCTAATAGTGCAGTACAGGCACACCAAGAGGAGCACTGCATGGATGTCTGAATGCCAGTACACCGCTACTCAGACATCCTGCAGTGCAACATCAACCACTCCGCAAGGGCCCAGGATCTTATGATGCAGGTCATTGCGGAGTGGAGCATTGGTGTTGCGGTCGTGGGCGAGCCCTACTATGTCCCTACCCAGCCCAACTGGGTGGGGGCTGCGGACGGCATGGTCGCCATGGTGGTGCCGACAACAGGCGACTTGCTTCCCCTCTCTCCATTAGAGCGAGGGCGGGGTTACGCGGCGGCGAAATGGGGAGAAACCGTACTGGTCGCGGTGTACTTCTCCCCCAACGACCCGCTGCGTGACTTCGAGAGCTTTTTGAAGGTCCTCGAAGGAGTCGTGAGGAGGGCCGGTCCGGCACAAATCATACTCGCCGGCGACCTCAACGCCAAAAACGCCATGTGGGGGTCGGCCGTCACGGACCCGAAAGGGACGGCCCTGGGCGACTGGGTGGTCGCAATGGGGCTCGTAGTGTTGAACCAGGGCAACGCCAGCACTTGCGTGCGGTGGCAGGGGGAATCAGTGGTGGACGTAACGTTCGCCACCCCTGCCATCGCCGCACGCATAGCTGACTGGCGGGTCCTGGAGGACGTGGAGACCCTCTCCGACCATTTATACATACGGATGAGGGTCCAAACCACAGCTGGAGCCCCATCGCCAAGCCCCAGAGGCAGAAGGCGCAGGGCATCACTGCCTAGATGGACAGTCTCTCGCCTCGACCGAGACATGGCGGAGGAGGCCGCCATGGTTCAGGCGTGGTGTAGCCCCCCCCCGGACAACTTGGGGGTGGAGGAGAAGGCAGTCCGATTCCGGGCCTCGCTGCAGACGGTGTGCGACGCGGCCATGCCGCGAGCGCGGCGGACGCCGGGCAAAAAGCAGGTGTACTGGTGGTCCCAAGAGATCGCGGACCTTCGGGCTGCCAGTAACCGAGCTCGCAGGGCCTACACCCGCTGTAGGCGGAGGCGTCATGAGGCTTCGGAGGAGGAACTCCTATACGAGGCGCTCAAGGAGGCCAAGGCGGCCCTCCGAGTGGCCATCGCCAAAAGAAAGGACGAGGCGCGTGAGGAATTCCTGGCCACGCTGGATAGGGACCCATGGGGGCGGCCATACAAGGCGGTCCGCAACAAAATGCAGCACGCCCCCCCCATGGACTCCTTGGAGCCGGAACTCCTCACACGAATAGTGAGGGACCTCTTTCCGCCGGCACCGGTGTACGATCCGCCGAGCATGGCGGGGCCATCCGCGGAGCCGCGGGGTCCACTCGTCGTCCCTCCGATTACTGACGACGAGATGGAATGGGTGACGAACCGCCTGCGGTCCTGCAGGAGGGCCCCGGGGCCGGATGGAGTGCCGGGAGGGGTCCTCTCAGTGGCGATGGGGCACCTCGGGAGCCGCCTCAAATCTCTCTTTGACGATTGTCTTAGAGAGGGGCGGTTCCCGAGGTGCTGGAAGGAGGGGCGCCTGTGCCTTCTGAGAAAGGAGGGCCGCCCGCCGGACTCTCCCTCGGGCTACCGCCCTATTGTCCTCCTGGACGAGGCTGGCAAGATGCTGGAGAGGGTTTTGTCAAGACGGATAGTGGACCACCTGGTGGACACGGGCCCGAACTTAAGTGATCGGCAGTTCGGGTTCCGGGAGGGGAGGTCCACCATTGATGCGCTGAAGTCCCTCAGAGACTTCAGCGAGTACGCTACGGATATGGGAGAAGGGGTAGTGGCGGTGTCGCTCGACATCGCCAACGCCTTCGGGACGCTCCCCCACGCGGTCATTTTGGAGGCACTGCGGTTCCACCAAGTGCCTCCATACCTGAGGCGGGTCGTGGAGCACTACCTGACTGACAGGGTGGTGCTTTACGAGCAACATGGTCGAGTGAGGGCCCACAGCATGGCCTGCGGTGTTCCTCAGGGGTCGGTACTCGGTCCCCTGTTGTGGAACATCGGGTATGACTGGGCCATAAGAGGGGTCCAACTACCTCGCATGGCCACCATCTGTTATGCAGATGACACCATGGTGGCCGTGCGGGGAACAGAGCGCGAAGAGACCATGCGGAGAGCGGCGGTCCTGACGGAGCTGACCGTTGACCGCATCACCATGTTGGGGTTGAAGGTGTCGCTCGCTAAGACGGAGGCGATAGTCTTCGGGGGGCGAGGCTGGCGGCTGGTAGCCGGGACATCCATCCCAGTGAGAGGGGAGAGAGTCGAGGTCAAGGCCAACATAAAGTATCTCGGCCTTGTCCTCGACCGTAATTGGAACTTTGGGGAGCACTTCGCCAGAATGGCTCCCCGAGTGGTGGGAGCTGCTTCGGCCCTTGGCCGACTGCTTCCGAACGTGGGTGGACCTGGAGACTCATGTCGGCGCCTCTTTGCTGGTGTGGTGCGCAGCATGGCACTGTACGGGGCGCCGATATGGGCCGACAGGCTCACGGCCAGGAACAGGGCCTGTCTCCGCAGGCCTCAGAGGGTGGTAGCCCTAAGAATCTCGAAGGCCTACACAACGGTCTCTCATGCGGCGGCGTGCCTCCTGGCCTGCACTCCGCCCTGGGAACTGGACGCCCAGGTCCAAGCGGAAACGTATCGAGCGCGAGTGCGGGCCAGAGCTCGAGGGGAGCGCCCTCACCCTGACGAGGTGGAGAGGGTGCGTCGCATGGCGGCCGAACGCATGCGAGATCGGTGGAAAAACGACGTGGAGGATTCCCCCTATGGAACCCGTACCATAGGGGCAATCCTCCCGTCGTTCGAGGGCTGGCTGGACAGGGGGCACGGCGGTCTCGGCTTCCGGCTGACGCAGGTGCTGACCGGGCACGGATGCTTCGGTCACTATCTGCACCTGATAGGTAGGGAGCCGAGCCCGCGGTGCCATGAATGCGGGGATCCTGACGACACGGCCCAACACACTCTCCAAGAGTGTAGACGTTGGGACCTGGAGCGTCAGGATCTGGTGATGTCCACCGGAGGAGGGGACCTCTCGCTGCACGCCCTAGTGGCGACCATGCTTGGCAGCGAGAGGTCATGGGAGGCAGTGGCCTCCTTCTGCGAGAATGTCATCTCGCAGAAGGAGGCCGCGGAGCGGGAGCGCGAAGACCATGTCGATGCGCACCCGCTCCGGCGCAGACGGAGGGGTAGACGGCGGGCGCAGTTCGCCGCCTGCCTAAACCCCTAGTGTAGTCGGTGGGTTTTATGTTTTAGGGGGAACCCCACCAAACGACTTCACACCGTCTGGGGGAAGGGCCGGTGCGTTTACGGTCCTTCCCCCCACAAGCGCGGGAGCACCGGCTAACGCCGGTGCGGCCGGGGGGTGTTCATGGTGAAGTCCACTGGAACCCATGGCACCCCCAATATCGGCAAGAGGGTGAAACGCCGGAGTGGTTTTAGTGGGTATGCTCCTCTACCGCTCTAACTGAGGAGAGAGTCCCACATAACCCTTTCCCCCTGGGTACGCATAAAGCGTTTCCACTCCGTGAAAAAAAAAAAAAAAAAAAAAAAAAAAAAAAAAAGGTTAGGTTAGGTTAGGTTAGGTTAGGTTAGGTTAGGTTAGGTTAGGTTAGGTTAGGTTAGGTTAGGTTAGGTTAGGTTAGGTTAGGTTAGGTTAGGTTAGGTTAATCAAACAAAAAATCTGACGTTGATGGGAGGGAGGACGTGACGGGCCCGGACGCAAGTCAGGAGTCCGTCTCGTCGAAGGAGACCGAACCGACTCTGGTCGGACGTGAGTCAAGGGCTGACGGCTCGCGCTCAAACGCGAGGCTGAGATCGGCGTCGGCGGAGTCCCCCAGGCACTGGAGGACTCAACGCGTTAAGCGACGGCGGGTCAGTGGCTCGTCGTCGCAAGAAGAAGAAGAGGAAGATGAAGACCGGCCCGCTTCCCCGGTCGCCCGGGGAAGAGGACGTCCTCCCACTACGGGGGAGTACGTGGGCCTCGCCAAGGCGAGGAAAGAGTATCTCAAGCTCCAGAGCGCGGAGTTGGAGCTTGAGTTTGAGAGGGAGGCCGCCGCTATTACTCGCCGTCTTAGTGAAGCACGTAACAGCTCCGGGGCGACTCCGGCATCTCCGATGATGGAGGTCGGCGAAAGTAGTGCCGCCGACCTCAGTAAGAGGGTGACTGAGGCGCTACAGGCTGTGAAAAAGGTCTCGACCAAATCAAAAAACCTAAAGGGCACCTTTAAAAAGTGCCTAAATGAAGCGGTCGAGACCATAGCAGAGGCAGTGGGGATCCTGCATTGCAGGACCTCAAGCGAAGAGGCGGCCTTACTGCGGGCGAGTAATGAGCGCCTGCAGACTGAGCTGCGCGAGCTTCGCGAGGACTTCGCCCAGCTAAAGGCGGAGATGAGGGCGAAGCGCGTGCAGGTGGAGGCCCCGATGGAGCTGGAGGAGATACCCGGGAAAGCCACACCGGCGAAGGCTAGGCCCTCTAGAGGTGTGGAGCCTCCGACAGCCTCAGAGCTGGATGAGATCTCTCGCTCCATCATGCTGCAAGTGGGGGGCATGGTGAACGCGAGACTGGAGGCACTGGAGGAGCGGCTCTTGCCGGCGGTGCGCCACCGCCCTCCACTCGCAGGGGATCGCAAACGTGATGCGGCGGCGGCCGCGCTCAATCCGGCTGAGGACGCTCCCTCGCCTCCTGTGGAAGATGAGGGAAGGGAGAACAACGTTCCCCTACCCCCTCCACCCCCTCGAAAAAAGGGAGGGAGGGCCAAGAAGGGAGGGGCTGCTGCCAAGGGGGCTCCGCCAATTGCTGATCCTTTCCCACCGCCACCGGCGCCCGCGTCTAAGGCGAGAGGATGGAATCAGGTGGTGAAGGAAGGGGCAAAAAAGAAGAAGGCCGCCGCCACCCCGGCAACAAAGACAGGGGGAGCCACGCGGCCCAAAAAACTCCGCCCTCCTCGGTCGACGGCTGTGGTGCTCACGCTGCTGCCGGCGGCCGTGGAGAGCGGAATTACGTATGAGGCGGTGATCCGAGAAGCCAGGAGGAAAATTAACCTCCTGGACTTTGGCATCACATCGGGCCTCCGAGTTAAGACGGCGGCCACGGGCGCGCGCATTTTGCAGGTGCCAGGCGCCACGAGTGGGGGGACGGCGGACTCCCTTGCCCAAAGGCTGAAGGAGTCCCTCAGCGAGGAATATGTCCGGGTCTCCAGGCCGACGAAGTGCGCAGATATGCGCATCTCGGGCCTGGATGACTCGGCGTCCTCAACCGATGTGGCGGCCGCGGTGGCCAAAGTGGGTGGCTGCCCCGTAGAGTCAGTGAGACCCGGCGAGATCCGTAAGGGTCCCGCCGGCCTCGGCACCGTGTGGGTGCAGTGCCCGGTGGCCGCGGCAAAGAAGGTGATCAACAGCGGCCGCCTGCTAGTGGGGTGGGTGTCGGCGCAGGTGCGTCTGTTGGAGCCCAGACCCATGAGGTGTTACCGCTGCATGGAGCTGGGCCACGTCCGGCAGAAGTGCCCCGCGGAGGCTGTGGACCGTAGCGATCTATGCTATCGCTGCGGTCAGCCCGGCCACAAGGCAGGACAATGTTCTGCCGCCCCGCGCTGCGCCCTGTGCGCTGCGGCGGGAAAACCCGCGGAGCACTCGGTGGGCAGCAAGACCTGCGCTGCCCCCCGCACCAAACCGAAAGGGAGAAAGGGCGGCGATGGCCTCAGGGTCCCCTCGCTGCCCGCCCGCCCAACCGGGGCAGAGGTGGACTCGATGGACACGGGTAATTAATGGCCATCGAGTTCCTCCAGGCGAATATCAACCACGCCCTCAGAGCTCAAGATCTGCTGATCCAGAGCATGGCGGAGTGGTTGATCCAGGTGGCCGTAGTTGCCGAGCCCTATTTCGTTCCGCCCAGACCTAACTGGGTGCAGGACATCAGGGGTTCGGTGGCCATAGTCGCCCAGAGCGCTGCTGGTTCCCCCCCACTCGACAGGGTGTCGAGTGGAAGGGGATGGGTCACAGCATTCGTCGGTGACCTCATGGTGGTTGGGGTGTATTTTCCGCCCAGAAGCAGCTCGTTGGGCAGCTTGTCAGACTTCGAGCAGTTTCTGACCGAGGTCGGGGCTGCGATTGGGCGGAATCGCCCCAGCAAGGTGCTCGTCGCCGGGGATCTCAATGCCAAATCTCTGGCTTGGGGGTCCCCGGAGACGGATGCACGTGGTGAGGTAGTCGAGGACTGGCTGGTGGAAACCGGCCTGGTCGTACTCAACCGGGGGTCGGTAAACACGTGCGTGCGACAACAGGGCGGCTCAATAGTGGACGTCACGTTCGCAAATGCCGCCCTGGCGTGCCGTGTTCAGGGCTGGGAAGTGCTGGGGGGTGTGGAGACGCTGTCTGACCACTTATATGTCCGATTTAGCGTGTCCACCCCTACAGGTACCCCGAGCGGCCCAAACCGACCCGTGAGACAGGAAGGCCCGCGATGGGCGATCGGGCGCATGGACCGGGACCTGTTGATGGAAGCGGCTGAGGTCCAGGCCTGGACACCCACGCCGGAAGGCCCGTTTGTGGTGGAGGTAGAGGCGGAGTGGCTCGGCGCGGCCATGTCGCAAGTCTGCGATACGGCAATGCCCAGGGTCGCGCCGCGCCGGCCTCGTCGCCAGGTGTACTGGTGGTGCGAGGAGATCGCTCAGCTGCGTAAAACGTGCGTAGCGGCGAGGCGTCAGTACACCAGGTCTCGTCGGCGAAGAAGGAGAGACGAGGCGGAGGAGGTCCGGCTCTATGCCGCCTACAGGGAGTGCGCTGCGACCCTGAGGACGGCCATAGCGAATGCCAAGGCATTGGCGGAGGAAGAGATGCTGGAGACTCTGAACAGCGATCCATGGGGGAGGCCGTACAAGATGGTGAGGCAAAAGCTTCGCCCTTGGGCTCCCCCCGTGACTCAAAGTCTCCAGCCGCAGTTCCTGGAGCTGGTGGTCGGATCTCTGTTCCCGGACAGGACCGACCACGTTCCCCCGCCAATGCCACCGGCGACCGGACGGGAGGAGGAGGAAGAGAGCGCGGGAGTGTTCGAGCTGACCGAGAGTCAGCTGAGGGCGGCGACGTTGCGGCTTCGGGGCAAAAACACCGCCCCTGGGCCTGACGGGATCCCTGCCCGAGCCCTGGTCCTGATGCTCGGTCCACTCGAACAGAGAGTGAGGGCGCTTTTCAGCGCGTGCCTTGAGCAGGGTCAGTTTCCGAGCAGATGGAAGACGGGGAAGCTGGTCCTGTTGAAGAAGGAGGGGCGACCGGCCGACTCGCCGTCGGCGTATAGGCCAATCGTGCTGCTCGACGAGGTGGGCAAGTTGTTCGAACGCGTGATAGCTGCCCGCCTCGTCGACCATTTGGAGGGCGCGGGGCCAGACCTCAGCGAATACCAGTTCGGCTTCCGCCGGGGCAGGTCCACCATCGACGCGATCGCGCGGGTGAGGGCCCTGGCGGAGGACGCGGTGTCCCGAGGTGAGGTCGTCTTGGCGGTGTCTCTGGACATCGCCAACGCCTTCAACACCTTGCCCTGGGACACCATAAAGGAGGCGCTGAGGCACCACGGCGTGCCGGAGTACCTGCGTCGGGTCGTGGCGGCATATCTGTCTGACAGGGCTGTCGTTTATCCGACGCAGACGGGGTGGAAAAGGAGAACGATGTCGCGCGGTGTCCCACAGGGCTCGGTCCTTGGACCGCTCCTGTGGAACATCGGGTACGACTGGGCGCTGCGCGGCCGGAACTTGCGGGGCGTCGACGTGACGTGTTACGCCGACGACACGCTCGTGATGGCCCGCGGCGACTCCTATCGCGACGCCGCTATCCTGGCCACGGCTGGAGTAGCGCAGGTGGTGGCGAGGATACGCCGACTGGGGCTGGAGGTGGCGCTGAATAAGTCCGAGGCCCTATGTTTTCATGGGCCTCGGAGGGCTCCTCCAGCTGGATCCCGTCTGGTGGTGGGTGGGAGTTCCATCGGTGTTAAGTCGACGATGAGGTATCTAGGCCTCATCCTAGACAGCCGATGGAGCTTCAAACCGCATTTCGAGCGTCTGGCTCCAAAGCTCGTCGGAGCCGCCGGAGCGCTGAGCCGCCTTCTGCCCAACGTGGGAAATCCGAATGCCGGATGCCGCCGCTTGTTCGCCGGGGTGGTGCGTTCGATGGCCCTCTACGGGGCACCCATCTGGGTGAATGCCCTTACCGCCCATAACAGGGCCCTGCTGCGAAGACCGCAGCGGGTCATGGCGGTCAGGCTCATACGGGGATACCGCACCGTCTCGTGTGAGGCGGCGTGCGCGTTGGCTGGCTCCCCGCCCTGGGAGCTGGAGGCTGAGGTGTTGGCAGAAGTCTACAGCAGGGTGTCGGAGTCGCGCGCTCGAGGAGAGCGGCCACATCCGGAGGAGATCAAGCGGTGGAGAGAAACTTCCCGCGAGATCCTCCTCCGAAAATGGAGAGAGAGGTTGGAGGAGCCAACCGCAGGCGTCCACACGATCGACGCTCTCCGGCCAGTCTTCTCGCGATGGGTCGGGGAACAACGGGGGGTAACCTTCCACCTGGCGCAGGTCCTCACGGGGCACGGCTGCTTCGGGAAGTATCTGTGCCAGGTGGCAGGAAGAGAGCCGACGCGGGAATGCCACGCCTGCGGCTGCGCCGAAGACACGGCGCAGCATACGCTGGCAGAGTGTCCAGCCTGGGCGGAGCAGCGGGCGCAACTTGTGTCCGTCGTGGGGGCGGATCTCTCGCTGCCGGCCGTAGTCAAATCTATGGTCGACAGCGAGAGGTCCTGGAAAGCGATGGTCTCCTTCTGCGAGGACGTGATGTCGCAGAAGGAGACGGCGGAGCGGATGAGGGAGGAAGACCCCTCGGCTCACCCGCTGCGCGTGAGGAGGGTCGGGCGCAGACGGCGGGCGTACGCACGTACGATGCCGCCGTAAGTGCCCGAGGGCCCTGTGTGCTGGGGCGAGGAATACAGCCACGGTATCCCCTGCCTGTCGTACAAGCCGACTAAAAGGGGTCGTCGGGGTCGCGGGCGGCTGAGGCGGGGGCCTCAGTCGTCCATAACATCTGGCGCGACCCCGAGGAGGGCAGCAGCACAGGGTGGCCTCGTGCTGCTGCAGCACCGCGAGGGTGCTGGGGGGAGGAACCACTCCCCCCGAGGTGGGCCGCTGCAAAGCGGCGGGGCGCTTGGAGTGGCTTCGGAAGCGAGCTCATTGACCCCGGAGTCACTCCATGTGCCTGAGATGGCCACCGTGTGGTTTTAGTGGGTATGCCCTCTAAGGGAGACTCCCACATATCCCGGCCTCCTCCCCCGAGGGGTCCGGGAATGCATAAAGCATTTCCACACGTAAAAAAAAAAAAAAAAAAAGGTTAGGTTAGGTTAGGTTAGGTTAGGTTAGGTTAGGTTAGGTTAGGTTAGGTTAGGTTAGGTTAGGTTAGGTTAGGTTAGGTTAGGTTAGGTTAGGTTAGGTTAGGTTAGGTTAGGTTAGGTTAGGTTAGGTTAGGTTAGGTTAGGTTAGGTTAGGTTAGGTTAGGTTAGGTTAGGTTAGGTTAGGTTAGGTTAGGTTAGGTTAGGTTAGGTTAGGTTAGGTTAGGTTAGGTTAGGTTAGGTTAGGTTAGGTTAGGTTAGGTTAGGTTAGGTTAGGTTAGGTTAGGTTAGGTTAGGTTAGGTTAGGTTAGGTTAGGTTAGGTTAGGTTAGGTTAGGTTAGGTTAGGTTAGGTTAGGTTAGGTTAGGTTAGGTTAGGTTAGGTTAGGTTAGGTTAGGTTAGGTTAGGTTAGGTTAGGTTAGGTTAGGTTAGGTTAGGTTAGGTTAGGTTAGGTTGGGGTGCTAGGTCGGGTAACCTCCTCGTGTGCCCTACTGCTATGGGTGCCTTTCGGATACGTCCGGGGGTAAACATAGCAGGTTCGGGACGGTGCACCCTGGGCATCGGTCAATAATGTCTCCTCGGGGACATTATTGGCCGATGGCGAATAACCCGACAACACGGCGGGTCTGGTGGATCGGGTTGTCCGGTCACCAGACAGGCACTACCATCCTGCCACCGCCGCAAACCGTAACCCTGAGTGTCGTGGTCATGTCTCACGGCTCAGGGCCGGGGGTCTTGCCTTAATTGGCCGGACCGCGAGGATGCCAAACCTCTATAAAAAACCCCAATCTCCGTAGTTTGGGCGTGACTACGGAGTGCTCGAATCGAGCGGCTGGTGGGTGTGGGCGGCGGGGGGGACCGCGTCGGCGCTTCGGCGCCGGCGTGGTCCCTCCTGCCGTCAAACCAGTCACTAGCGTCCCATACCCTGGCGGGCTACCCGGGTCTTCCAGGGTGTTCTTGCGGGCACCACTACCAATGCGTAGTTCTTATATACTCGTGGGAACCAAAATGAATATTGCAAAAAACAACAAACAGAGGAAACAAAAAAAAACGATGGACCTTAGCAAACGCACAACGGACTTTGATATGAGGGAACAAACAAACGACACGGCATGCACAACTGACACCGATAAGGGGATGGCGCACTCGGGCGCCTACCCTTACACCAAGATATCTGAGAGGGACTTTGCCGAAGACGACGCTCGCGAAAGCGACGTCCTAGTGAAGGACGACCTAACTGAGTTCCGGAAATACCTTGAGGAAAAGTGGGGTAGTGCGCCTCCTAGGAGGCCCTCCAAAAGAGCAGGCGGAGAAGTAGTGGGACCGGAGGAAGGGGGCAAAGTAAATACCGCCCGGCGAGGCAAGGTCACCCGCAAGGGAGCGCATATCAGATATGCTGTAGCCAGAGCCAAGCTCCGCGAACTCGAGTTCAGTGAGTTCGAGCGGCAGGCAGATGCGGCAGCAGAGTACCGGATGGAACCACAGGTTGAAAGGGCAACTGGGGAGGCCACGAGGGAGAGCAGCCCCATAGACCCCGTGACTGCACCCGATGAAGAGTGGGTGGAAAGGGCTCGCAGCGCCGCCACAGCCATTCTAACGGAGGCCGCCACTTGCGGGAACCTCAAGGGTGCCGTGTGGGGCAGGATGAATGACGCCTGCAGGGAAATCCTGCAGGCGACAGAGGTAGTCCGGTCCCGCACGGAGCCCGAGGAGATCCGCATCTTAAAGGCGGAGAACAAGATGATGCGGGAACAGCTCGGGCTCCTTGAAACCGAGATGAAGGCCCTGAGGGCTGCGTTCTTGGAGAGGAGGTCCCCATCCCCGGGGGCCTCGGCTGCGCCTACAGAGGCCGTGACGGAACTCCCTGAACTCATCAGCGAGCTGAAGAGGGACCTGTTTGTGTCTCTCGGAGACGCAATCCAAGACAGGTTCAGGGAGTGGGGGAATTTCATAAACGTCCGGTTGGGGGAGTTAGAGAAGAGACTCCCGGCGGAGCCCATCCTGCGCCCCTCACTAGCGGCTGACCACAAGAAAACAGCGGGTCAGGCTGCGTTACAGCAGCCGCAGCAACCAGCGGCGGAGTTGGATCCCGCTCTTAGCGGGCCCCCCTCCGCCAAGCAAGTCAAACAGGCGACGGCCGCCACTGCTTCTAAGGAGCGGCGGACTCCTGCAGGGCCACAGCTGAGGGATAGGAGCCAGGGACCCGCTTCGTCCCTGGCTCAGATTGCACCACCTCCCCCTCCAACACCTTGGGTGGACGTGGTTAAGGAGAAAGGGAAGGGGAAGGGGAAGAAATCCCCGGCTGCACAACCAGTGCAGCCGAGGAAGCCCCCGCCAATGCAGCAGAATAAGCCCCCACCAGGGCCGAAGAAGCTGCCCACCCCCAACACGGCGGCCGTGGTAATCGCCCTCAAGCCGGAGGCTGAGGTGTCATACCCTGCGCTAATTAAGAAGGTGATCACATCTTTCAGCCTCGCCGAGGTGGGGCTGGAACATGTGAGTCTCAGAACGACGGCGACGGGGGCCCGCATTTTCGAGGTCCCCGGCAAAAATAGAGACAGGGGGGCCGACGACTTGTGTAAAAAAATCGAGGCCCTGGTGGGAGACGTGGCCTGCGTGTACAGGCCCGTCAAAATGGCCGAGATCCGGCTCACCGGCCTCAACGAGACGGTGACGCAGGAGGCGGTGGGCAAAGCGGTCTCGGACCAGGGGGGGTGCCTGTACACGCAGGTCAAGGTGGGGGCCATCCGGCTGCTCCGTAGTGGAGTCGGATCGGCATTAGTGAAGTGCCCAGTCATTGCGGCGAACGCCCTAATCCAGGCGGGGCGCCTCCGGGTGGGATGGTCGGCGGCCCGGGTTATAACCATGGCGCCGACACCTATGAGGTGTTACAGGTGCATGGGCACGGGGCACACGAGGGCGCTCTGTCCATCACCAGTGGACAGAAGCGCCCTGTGCATTCGGTGCAGCAGAGAGGGTCATAAGCTGGCGGAGTGCAAAGAGGCGAAGGCTCACTGCGCAGTGTGCCAGCTCGCCAGGCGCCCGGCCGACCACGTAATGGGTGGACGGGCGTGCACTCCGCCGGCGACCAGAGGGCAGGCGCCCCCAACAGGGACCCTGGAGGCAGACCCTAGACGTCCCGAGGAGGAGATGGACGTCTGAAGGGTGGCAGTGGTAGGTGACCTCTCGCTGCACGCCGTAGTGGCGACCATGCTGGGCAGCGAGAGGTCGCGGGAGGTCATGGCCCCCTTTTGCAAGAATCTCATCTCGCAGAAGGGGGCCCGGGGCGGGTGCGCGCCGATACTGTCATCGCGTTGGCAGTGTCGGCGCGCACCCGCCCCGGCGCAGACGGAGGGGCTGAACGCAGGCGCAGTTCGCTGCAAGCCAAGCCCCCAGTGGAGTCGTGGGGTATGTTTCGGGGAAACCCACCGTTAAGGCTCCACACGTCTGAGGGAAGGGCCGTTGCGTTTCACGGTCCTTTCCTCCAAAGCGCGGGAGCACCGGCTGAGGCCGGTGCGGCCGGGGGGTGTCCTGGTAGAATCCAATGGATCCACGGCACCCCTACACCAAACGGCCAAGAGGGTGAAACGCCGGAGTGGTTTTAGTGGGTATGCTCCTCTATCGCTATCTCTGAGGAGAGAGTCCCACATAACCCATCTTCCCCCTGGGTACGCATAAAGCGTTTCCACTCCGTGAACAAAAAAAAAAAAAAAAAAAAAAAAAAGGTTAGGTTAGGTTAGGTTAGGTTAGGTTAGGTTAGGTTAGGTTAGGTTAGGTTAGGTTAGGTTAGGTTAGGTTAGGTTAGGTTAGGTTAGGTTAGGTTAGGTTAGGTTAGGTTAGGTTAGGTTAGTAGGTAGGTTAGGTAGGTTAGGTTAGGTTAGGTTAGGTTAGGTTAGGTTAGGTTAG